>JARHVA010004537.1:27500-760000 GCA_037957365.1 Torreya grandis
ATTATCATTCATTATCCTTCCTAAACATTAATATACCTCTTGAACCTAGCATATGAAACATTGATTTGTGAAATAAACTTTAATTTGATCTATGTAGTATAAGTTCAGTCAATATAAGGAAACTCATTATTGGTGCATCAAATTTTAGTTTTTTTTTTAATTTTTTCTTCTTAACCCTTTTCATGCAAAGTTTATAAGTAATAAAGTGCTTCAATGAATGAATCAAGGGAACTAGCCCCTCTAGAGATTCATTTCACCTATTGGTTACCCACAACTTTTGATATGTTTTCATTATGCCATTTGGATGAGGAGAGCCAAGACATCTCCTCAAGGGGAGAAAATCCAAGTGACAATAGTTTTTGGCATACCTGATGGTACTCTAAGTCCTATAATATTATCCAAGATTGGTGTTGATCTTGGAATATTTGTAATTTCAATAACATCTATATTTAGTACCTAGTGACTCCACTAAGTTTTCAACTCTTTGGTTGTTGATCAGTCCTAATTTTCCATGCCAAAGGTGACCACTAGGTCTTCTAATAAAGGTATACCTTTTGAGTTTGTGCAATTTCCTTTTTATTATATCACAATTTCTAGATTTATGAATACTCATCCTTATTCAGGGGAGTTGGTTTTTAAAAATCCAAAATTTCTACTTGGTTCAACTTGTAATAATCATAATTTGCTTACCAATATGGCTAGAAACCTTCCTTTTGTAGCCTTCAATAGATCATTTCCTTTGAAACTTGGCCAATATGACCAAATTCTTGGAGTAGCCCTTAAAAGTGTTCCATGTTTTAGTGGAGAAGGTCCTATTACTCTTATTTAACAAATTAGAAACATGGTAAATTTTTGGAACATCCATAATATCACTCAAGAGAATGTATCCATCATGCTATTGGCATTGTATTTTGAAGGGAAAACTTTATATTGGTAAGGAAATCTACCTCATACTTCCATTAGTTCATGGGATGAACTAGGAAATCTATTGTCTAAGAGGTTTGAAGATAAGAGTGATTATGTATCACTAACTGAGCAATTGACTACTATCAAGAGGGAAACTTGAGATTTCATGCAAGATTTTAAATCTAGATTTCAAAATACATGGGATAAGATCCCAACCCTTGTGATACGCATTCCAAATTATGTATTATTGTATTACCTAAAAGCATTGCATAGTGATATAGCCATGATTATCCAATATATGGGTGGGAATACACTACCTAATGCCTATGAGATAGCTATTAATGCTAAGAATTGTCTTGTTTAAGTAGGTAAGACTACTCCTAGACCACCATTGCCATTTTTTCTTGATTTACAACCTCTTAGTCAAATTATATTACCTACCTTGTCTCATTTGCCTAGTAGCCAAGATCAGTCTACCCTTATCCATACCAATGATATTCATGAAGTCAAGAGTTTGTTTCAAGGTGTTAGTAATGAATTGGTTGCTCTCAAAAGATAATAAGCCCAAAATTGTAGGCCTTATTATCCTTACACTCAATTTAGACAATCAAGTAGACCTTCGTTTCAAGGTAATGCTCAAGGACAAGATCAAATAACTCAAGTTAGACCTTGCCAAAGTTTCAATCCAAATTCCCCATCATATTCTAGAGATCTTTTTCCTACTCAAAACAATTTTATTCAAGAGCAACCATGGTACCCTTCCTATGACCAAAATCAAGGCCAAGTTGCATATGCCAATGAAATGCCTAGTCAAGCCATGATTATGCAAGGTAGTCAAGTGCCTCAAGTTCCCATATCTAAGGTGACAACATAAAAGGAAATGGAAAAATACAAACACAATATGATTTTACTCTTATGAATCATTTAGAGGGAGAATTTTGTGTCACGAATCATTTGGGAAGTTCAAATAATGTGAATGTTAGTGTATCCTCTAACACTAGATTTAAGAAGATGGTTCTAGAAGAGACACAAAGAAAAAATAAAGGACCTATTTTTACTCCTCCATTACCCTAAATGGTAGGTGGGTCTAACTCATCTCCTAAGGTGCAGGAAAATTAGAAATCTCAAAATTCAAGACTAACTCCTACACATCCATCTTTACATGCTACACCACAAGGTACTAGTGCTTCCAAAGAGCCATTCAAGATGAACAATCCTTATATAAATTTTGTGGATCAAATGAATAATTTACACATGAAAATTTAATTATGGGACCCATTGACATTACCAAGACAAAAATATATTCTCTAAAATGAATTGTTTGGACTAGGTAAACTAGTTGGATCAACAAGGACTAAAAATGTTGTTTTGGTGAATGGAACTCAGCCCATTGATGGAAAATTAAATAAAACTAATAATAATCATCCTTTTTATCTATATTTTATCATTGGTGATTGTTTATTTCACAATTTTATCATAGATAGTGGGGCTAGTACTTTAGTTATGCCTAAGTCAATAGCGAATAAACTAGGCCTCAAGTATAAACTAATGGCTAAAGGAGTTCTACAATTAGATGTGTCACCACAAATTCCTTAGGAGCATTCAAGGATAAAAAATTTATTTTACATGATTTTCCTAATTTGTCTAGCCCTCATGATTTGGTTGTTGTAGATTTACCCCCATACTTTGCTCTTTGTGTGTCAAGAGAGTTTACAGCCAAGATAGGTGGATACTTGGAAGCCAATTGGTCATATATGGTTTTTAGAACAAAGTATGGTACCAAGGTAAAGATTTAATCAGAACCTATTCATAAAAATAATTTAGATCCCTACATGCCTAAGGTTTCAACTGTCAATTATGCTATTCTTTATGAGGAAAAACTTCACATGGATCAATCTCAAACTTCTTCTCTTGAAGGAACTTCTAATATACATCTAGATGAATGGGGAGCTAAAAAATATAAACATGATCCTTAAAAATTCATATAATAATTTGGTCTTTGAGTATATTTTCTTCATGAAGAATACTCATTCATGCCAAATTTGATAAAGCCAAATGAAACTATGGATGGTCTATGGCAACTCCATTTTGATGGATCAAGAAGAAAGGTTGGATCAGGTGGTGGAGCAATGTTAGTTTCTCCATTCAAGGAAAGGTATTACTCTAATTTAATATTTAGCTTTATTTGTACATGTAATTTAGTAGAATATGAGGCCCTCATTCATGGTCTTGAGTGGGCTAGGAAAAGAGGTGTGAAAGAGTTACAAGTTTATGGTGATAGTGAGTTGATTATGAATCAAGTGAGAGGTCAAAATATGACTAAGAACTCTTTGCTTAAGTCTTATAAGCATAGAGTGTGGGATATTTTATAATATTTCAAATATTTCAGCATTTAATATATACCAAGAGAAGATAACAAACATGTTGATAGGTTGGTAGCCATTAGAGCTCAGTTTGATGTTCTAAAGGGGATAAGAGATGACAAGAACTAGCCTCATATCAAATTGATTGTAAGGCCATCTATACCTAATAATGTGACTAATTGGAAATTATTTTATAGTGACCATAAAATAACTCTCTTTCTACAAGAGGAGGTTGAGTTTTCCTCAAAAAAGTAGTCCAAACTATAACAGCAATATAGAGGGTAGATTGTACAATTTAAGACAAACAAGCTCCCTAAGGGCTTAGTCACACTTGATAGTATTTTAAATTATGATGATCAGTTAAAGAAGGAAAATGTAAACATGTATAATAAACAAGAAAACTATGAGATATTACAAATATTCAAAGATAAGTTTCTTGCTCTTGGGAAGGTGTGTACTAGAGAAGAAATGTATGCTTTCATTGAATTATGCAAATAATTTTTTGATATATTTGCATGGGAATATAGTGATTTAAAATACTTTGACCCAAATTTAGCTAAACATATCATAGAGTTATATTATAATGCTAATCCTATCAAGGAAATTCAAAGGCCAATCAATCCTAAGATAAATCCTCTTATGAGGAATGAGCTTACAAGGTTGATTGAGCCTAAGATCATTTTTCCTATTAAGCATTCATCTTGTTTGTCAAACTTAGTATTGATAAGGAATAAAAATTGGGAATTCAAGTTATGTGTTGACTTTAGAGATCTGAATAGAGTTTATTTGAAAGACCATTATCCCCTTTCTTCCATGGAGAAAATTTTACAAGATGTGGTAGTTACTGAAAGCTTCTCACTCCTTAATGGATATTCAAGATATAATCAAATTTTGGTAAAGGAAGAAGATCAATACAAGACAACCTTTACCACTAAAAGGGGAACATATGCTTATAGGAAAATGTCTTTTGGTTTGTCTAATACTAGGGCAACATTTCAACGTGTAATGGATATGGATTTTCAAGGTCTAATAAATGATATAGTGTTGGTATATCTTGATGATATCACGGTCTTCTCTAAGGACGCAAAGGATCATTTGAATCATCCTAGGAATATTTTTGAGAAATGTAGAGAATTTAGAATCTTTCTTAATCTAAATAAGTGTGTGTTTGTTGTCCATGAAGGCAAATATTTAGGATACATTATTTCAAAGAAAGGTCGATCCATAGATCCTAAAAGGGTGAGTGAAATCTTGGCATTGACTTCACCCAAACACAAGAAAGGTTTGAAAAATAAATTTAGAAATATCAATTTAATAAGGTGGTTTATTCCTGATTTTTTTGACTTAGTCAAGCCTCTAACCTCTATGCTAAGGAAAGATGAAGTGTTTACTTGGACAAGGATAAGGAAAGAGATTTTTGAAGAGATAAAACAAGCTATAGCTCAGGATCCAACTCTTGAAAGTCCTAATTTATCAAAGGATTTCAACTTGTGTACTTTTGGAAATGAAGAAGTAATCTTTGCCATGTTCACTCAATTAAATGAAGAAAAATTGTAGCATCCTATTGTCTTATTTAGTCAAGGATTGGAAGGATATGAGGTAAGGTACACTTATGTAAAGAAGCAAGTAATTTTAATTGTTAGAAGTCCAAAGAATTTTAGGAACTTGTTATCTAAAAACAAGATTCATATATTGGTACCTCATCCTAATGTCAAAGACTTCCTTTTAAGTAGAGATTTGAATGAAAAAAGATCTCATTAGATTACAAAAGTAATGGAGTATGATGTAGAAATTAAGACAACGAAGCTAAGGAAAGGGAAGGGATTATGTGAACACCTTGATTCAAATTTTAAAGAATAAAAAGAAGCTATTTTAGCCCTTCAAGATGATCCTATGATAGTTATATCATCATTTAATGAGGATTTGGACATAAGAAATGATCAATTTTCTTCAAATCGGTGAGTGTACATGAGGCTTAGATAGAGGCAAAAGAAGATACTTTAGAATACAATCTATTCCTTATGTACTTATTTATGGAGTATTGTTTAGGAGAGATTTCTTAGATGTATTATTTATATGTGTTTAATTAGATCAGGTTGAGAATATATTGTTTGAGTTTCATGATAGACCAACAAGTGGTCACTTTGCTCTAAGGACCACAACTGCCGAGATTATGAGAGCTGGCTATTTTTGGCTTATTTTGTTTAAATATAATCATGCTTGGGTAAGAAAATGTCAAAAATGTGCTCTCTTTTATGTAAACTAAAAGCTTGCATCCCTAATTCTTCATCCAATACAAGTAGACCAACCTTTCATGCAATGGGGTCTAGATTTGATAGGCTTAATCAACCCACCTAGTGTTGGTCACAAGTGGGTGTTAGTTGCTACATATTACTTTACAAGATGGGTGGAGGGTGTATCTCTCAAGGAAGAAAATTAAAGTTTAGTTTTAGACTTTTATGAATGCATAGTGACAAGATTTGGGGTTCCTTCAACAATCATTTTAGACAATGCATTAACATTCCTTGGAATGAAGACAAGTGAGTGGGCTTTGAAACATGGTATTTATCTTAGTAATTCCTCCAAATATTATCCAAAATGGAATAGAATAGTTGATTCCACTAATAAAAATATAATTAGGATTATCAAGAGAACAATGGAGGAGAACCAAAGAAATTGGCATACCAAATTGAAGATAGCTCTTTGGGCTAATAGAATCACCCCCAGGAGAGGCATTACAAACTCATCATATACACTTGTTTATGGAATAAAGGCTAGATTACCTATTTAACTTGAATAACCATCTTTATATCTCACTTACCAACTAGAATTGATGGAAAATGAAAGCATGGAAGTCAGATTATATGATTTGATAGAGCTTGAAGAAATAAGGGATCAAGTTATACAAACTGTGAGAGCTCATCAAGATCAAACAATGAGATATTTTGATAATAAATCCATGACAAGAACATTCTAAGAAGGAGACATTTTTATAAAGTGGGATGAAGATAGAGATAAGCCTAGAAAACATACAAAGTTTAATGCTTTGTAGAATGGCCCTTATGTCATCACTCAATGCAAGCAACATAATACTTACCAAATATCAAAGTTAGATGGAGAGGAGCTTCATGTACTAGTCAATGGGATCTACATTAAACATTTATACTAAGGTTATCCTCTCTCTTTGTGAATAGCTATTGTTTTTTCTTTTTTTCCTTAAGTGCTTATGCACATGTGTGAGTCTTGTTGGTGTCTTACTTTATTTTATGTTTTTTGGTGTGATTGTTTTGTGTGTTTGATGCAATTCCTTACTAGTTTTATTAAATAATTCATTGAATCTCTTATCTCAATGGATAAGCCTACTGATCTTTAGTATAGCAGGCATACTATCCCTATGAGTCACCAATTTGTTGACCAAATTTGACCCTTCATGTCAAATTGGGATGCCTATAGGTAAAAAATTGATTTTTTAAATGTTTTAATGGTATAATACTTTGTCGTGGGGTATTTTATAGTAAATTTTATTTAATTTTATACGTTTTTAGCCTCGATCTTAATCATTTTAATCCTTATCTTTTTAAGCCATTTATAGGTCATAAAAAGAGCATTTAATGACTTGTACAGCCTCCTTGGGTAAAGTAAAGGTTTAAATATGTGATTTCATACCCAATGTGTCCTAACAAGTCTTAATTAACTATTAATAACTAAAACGTGGTAGGTTCTTTAGAGGAAATAGTAGTTTTCTTAGAAAAGGGGAGTTTTCTTGAGGTTTACAGACTTGTACAACATCCTACAGTTGATGACACTTTAGGAGTGTCCTTTGATCTTCCACACACTTTTTTTAATGATAATTTTGATCATAATCTCAAATAAACTAATAAAACCACTTATCTCTTCTTCCACATTAGGCTTGGCAAGTAAGAATGGCCCTTAGGTTTTTAGATGGTATGACCAGCAAGAGAGGTTTCAATCAAAATGCTCTTGGGGGTGTCTTCTAAACTCAGTAAAATTCCATTTTATGTTTTTTTTTCATAATAATGGTGTCTTGTGATTTATTAACCATTCTTAAAAAGGTTGCCTATCTAATTTGCTTGTCAATCTATGTATCCTACAAGTTTTGCTCTCGTTTGAGTTGTTCAATGCAGCTCAAAGAGTGAGATGACTTGTAGAAGTCTTATACTCCCATCTCAAATTTTAATTATCCTATTTTTCAAGTTTTTAAGTGGTTTTATGAACCAAATAACTCAATTTTAAAGGATTGAAAAGGTGGAATTACAGTCTTTTCTTTAATTATTAGATATTTCTTCTATGTTATGGTTCCAGATTGATTTGAAGTGATGTATTATTTCTCATAGATTACTATTGATCACCTTAAATTTAAAATCCAAATTCAAAAACAACTTCAAGATCCAAGAGAGAAATGCAAATTCACAAAATGATCACCTACAATAGTTGTAAGGCTTGATATGTCTTTGTGGAATGTGAAAATGTGTGTTTGAACATTATTTGATTGTTTGGAAGGTTTAAGAATGCTTTGTAATCATTTTTAGGAGTGTTTAAAATATTGGATGTAATTATAACCTTTATAAGACCTTCTAAGTAACTTGTGGAATTTTTGGACAAATTTCCCAAAACTGGCAAAATAGAGGTCTAGGCCCTTTTTCGGGTATCCTTATATAGAGTTGCATTAATTTATAGGACTTCAAAGTAAACTTATATTTAAGATACCACATGGGTCTATACATTTTCAAAATAATTGAGGTGTTTGAGTAGAGGAAGATGGTTTTAAAGAGCCCTCAAGTTGCTCTTTTTGACACTTGAATCACTCGGTGCTATCTACAGCCAATAGAAGATTTGTCAAATATTGAAAGCACAAGGAAGGTCTTGAGGTCTTAATGAAGTCTTCAATGGTTTTACTTAAACCATCCACTCCATAATTGGTTCATAAGCCACCAAATACAAATAAGGCATTTTAAACCTAAGTGAGACCAACAATAACACCTATAGCCAATATACACAATTGTAGATGTTAAATATATGCATTGAGTAATCAAGGTGAGGTTGAAAGTCTTATTGATGCACTTATTTATTTTGTTCAAGGAGAGAGAGAGATTATCAAATAGTTTTAAAAGATCAAATATATAACAAGATAAAGTGTGAAGTTAAATTACATTGTAAATTTTCTAAGTACACCTGCAACCAAGCTTAAGAGAGAAAAACATAGTCTTGTAGGTCAAGGAAGGTAAGAAGACATAAAGCCATGTTTTGAAGAAGTGATTAAACATGGAGTATGATTATATGAATTGAATATTCATTATGGGGATACTAATGAAATTTTAATACCTTATTTACATATAATAAGGTGGAGACAATTTATACACAAGCCTAGTCAAGAATCTACAACTAGCCTAAGCCTCAAACTTGAGAAAGTATTTACATTGCAAGGTATGAGGTATAATGAAATGAATAAGTGGTTTAAAAATGTATGTTATTCTTATCAAGGTCCATAATGCTTAAGTGTTAGAGTATGATTAACCTTCAAGTTGAAATGTCTTCCAAGTATATCCACCTAGAGCTGACTATGTGGTGACAGTGAGCTTGAAAAAAGTGGTTGGTGTGATCTAGGAATTTGACTCAAGATAGGATGATTAATATGGTGTTAGTTTCAAAATGAGAACAAAATGAAAGAAACACACTAACTATCATAACAGCTCTAGGCCTAGACACTAGGTAGAGCTTAGTTAATAATCATGAATAAAACACACAACTAAAATGCAAAAAAAACCTTCTTTTACCTCCCTTTGATGCTCCAAAATGCTTGTTATAGTGGCTTGCTCAACTTATACTCATGAAGTCCTTGGCAATGAAATATTGGCTACCTCCATGTCTCCTTGGCACCTTTGGGTTGTGGCTTAGCTTGGCTTGGAATCAATTTGGCATGCTAACACTAGTTGTGATGGCTTTTAGAATCATTTGTGCATTATAAATTTGCATTATCAAGACTCAAAAATGATGTGGTAAGGCTTCCTACATATAGATTTTTGAGAATGTCTAGAATCAACATGAATCATCCATCGTAAGATTGAGATGTGTGGTTGAGGATTAATTCAATTTTTGGAATTAATTTTATAATTATCCTCATCATGACATTGGAAGAAGGTGCAATTAAGAGGTATGGAGGGCATCATGGAAGGCATTGACGAGGCATGGAGGGCATGAATCTTGATATTTATAGCATTTATGGCCTAGGGATGTCTTCCCAAGAAATGAGGTCACCTAATGATGCATATATTCAATATTCATTTCCAACACAAATTATTGAGCAAGTTTCCATGGAATTATTAATTAGATTCTAACTTGGATTAATTAGCTCTTAATCATTTTTAAGCACTTTGTGCACAAATTACTCAAATTGATCAAAATCCCTTGTTATTGGTCCAAACTTTGACTAAATTAGAATTAGAAGGTGATGTCAGATGCATTGGATCTATTATCCCATTTAGGATGTTACCAAAACTATAACAAAGGCATGTGTCTTGTGTAAGAGATTTGATAGGAAAGAGTAATCTAGAGCACCCAGGTGCAAAATTGGCATTTTAACTCAAAATGATTTGATCAAAGTTAGCTAGCCCACAAATTGCATTGCCCTATTTAATGATATTCTTGATAGAATCAACATTTGACTATATCAAGTTCAAATATTTTAATTTGGTTTAGTGCTTTTAGGATAACTTGTATGCTTTAGGTGGAAATTGGTCAAAAGCTTGATTGGAGGTTATTGGTGGCCAGATTTAGGTGTCTATAGTTTGCCCCTGTTTGGGAAGGTATTGCAAGATATAAGCACAATAATGTCTTCTCAAAGAATAAAAAGGTCATGTATGCCTACAATTCTAATGATGATAAAATAATTATATGATGCCCCCTCGAGGTAATGATTGGCATAAGTATATCAGAAAATGGTCCCTCGAAAAGAAAGAAACAAAATGAGGGGACCAAAAAAAGAAAGATGATGGGGTGAAAACACAATGATATTGAAAAAGTAGTCAAAATCATTGAGAATATAAGTGAGATGGTTTACAATGGTTTTCCCAAAGGTAGTTATAAACATTGTACCCTGATAGTGACAACGTGGTATGATAACACAATGATTTACCCAAAGGTGGTTATAATCATTGAGAAGATAGAGCTACCCCTTTTAGGATAGATAAAAAAGATAATAACATGCCCCTATATAGGAAAAAATGTAAAGTGGTGGCAACATAATGATTTTCCTAAAGGTAGTTATAATCATTAAGAAATGCAAGTGGGATGGTGTGCAATGATTTGCCTATAGGCAATTATAATCATTAGACCCCGATTATGGCAAACATGATAAACTTTGTCAAGGATGATGATAAATTAACATAGAGGGTAATGATGAATTGGAACAACCTACTAGTAAGGAGATGCTCATCTGAACTAATAAAGGTTGAAATTCTTGCATGCTTAATTACTCTATTTGGGATATGATTGAGAGTGAATTGGGATGTTAGTGTCGAAGAGATGCCACCATTGTTGAATAGACTTTTTGGAGCTGAGGTTTGTTGTAGCACATGTCAGTAGGCATCATGGTATAACATCATGAGGACTTGGTTGAAATATGCATGAGGATTGACTCCCATAATCCAATACTTAATAGAAAATAATGCACCAATGATAGAAACCATGTTGTCAATGCAAACATATGAATAGGGATGGATTCAAGTGTAAGTGTGGACAAGGAATCACCCAATGAATGTACATAAACTAAATCAAGGCAATAGTGCTAAAAGTAAACAAACAAACAAACAAATAAAATAAGTAAAAATAAACAAACAAACAATGCAATAGAAACCATATAAACATT
The DNA here is from genome assembly GCA_037957365.1 of Torreya grandis. Lineage (NCBI taxonomy): Eukaryota > Viridiplantae > Streptophyta > Pinopsida > Cupressales > Taxaceae > Torreya > Torreya grandis. The sequence goes on from JARHVA010004537.1 coordinate 38,655, forward strand.
GCCCCTAGAAAATAGGTGACAACTAAAAAAATAAACAAAATAGGGGAATATAAGGAAAGGAAGGGGGTAGCCAAGCTGTCTCAACATGCACTAGGTAAGTGAATGCTACCTACATAGTTCCATGGATGTAATATCCAATAAAAAACTTTAGGCTAAATGTAGTTCTCTTAGGAAATGGGAAGAATGTGATAACTGATGAAAATTAAAAAAATGGATGTGAGAGAAGAAAAGGAATGGTCTTGTAAAATAGCAAGTGCGTGAGAGAAAAAGGCCAAAAAGGATTGGGAAACTAAATGACAAGTGATTTGCTTGTAACTTAGTAAGGGTTCCCAAAATCCTTAAAGCAAATAAGTGGTCAATGTTTTTGTTCTTTTCTAATGATTTTTTTAATGTTTTTAGAATTGTTTTGGAGTTTCTCAACTCAATCGAGAATGACAAGACACTAAATGGATCAATCTCATAAAATGATGACAGTATTTAAACTAAGGTTGCTTGAAAAATGGTGATAGCATGGCTTAGGTTACTCAAAAAATGGTGAGATCATGGATTACATTGCTCACAAAATGGTAAGAGTGTGGCTTAGGTTACTTACATAAAAGTGAGAGTGTGGCTTAAGTTGCTCATAAAACAACAGGAGCATGACTTAGGTTGCTCACAAAATGGTGAGAGAATGGCCTAGGTTTCTCAATAAATGGTGATAGCATGGTGGAAAAGGTGACTAAGCTGAACTCAACAAATCTCAAACACTACCTACATATTCCTAGAGTAAGACCTCAAGTCATTGTAGTTCTACCATTATAGCAAAGGATTTCAACTAGTGTAGCAGTCAATTCAAAAAAAATAGGCATAGTTGGTAAAAAATGCATAAGTTGTTACGTCAAGGCTTAATAAACAAATGTTGCCCCTAGTTTTCCCATAGGTGGTTATAACTAGGACACAATGGCATTAATCAATGGTACTAGGTTTTCCAAAGGTAGTTATAATTAGTAACAAGACTGAGGATCAGAAAGGAATAACAAACAAAGGATGCAACTATCAAAACTTCTATCACACTACTCCAAAATATGATCTATATTTGAAGTACATAAACTAACTCATGAAATTGATTAGATAAATTGATGTGTAAAAAATGGAAAAAACCAAGGTCAAATGGGTTAGGCTGTAAAACACATTGGGTTGATAATGGAAGCAAAAAGTAGATATGGCCAAGAGGATGGATAAGGATGATATTTTTACAAAGAAGAATAGTGATAAAATGGCATAACTAAAGTAGCCCTTATAGACAATACACCTTATTACTCAAGCATAGTACCACTTGAGATGAATAATATTCATTAGCTTAGGAAGTTCATTTCTATATAGTGTGGCAAGCCTATATGCTCCTAATCCATAATCTATAGTAATGATGAAATACCCTATCTAGTTTGGTTTGAATTTTCCTTTATGCTTCTTCTCAACCATGGTATTCTTTTGGTTTTCTTTAAGAAAAAGATCACCAAGTTCAAATGTTCTATACTTAACATGTTGATTATAGTGTCCTTTGAGTCATTTATGATATACTTGAAGATTATTGAGTGTAACTATGCATTTTTTAGCAAGCAAGTCTAGATGTTGCAGGTGAGCTAATCGATAGTCATGATCATCCAAGCCATGCTTAAAAGAAATATGCAATGAAGGAAATTCGACCTCAATGAGAAGGATGGCCTTAGTACCATAAAAAAGTGAGTATAGAGTGGCTCCTATGGGGGTATGATGATTGGTACGATATGCCCAAAGGGTAGGGAATATATGTAAGTGTCAATCATGACTAGCATCATTGATAATCTTTTTGAAATTATTGACAATGGTTTTATTCAATGCTTCAGCTTAGCCATTACCTTGAGGGTAATATGCTATAGAAAAATGTTGGGTGATGTTATATTTGGTACATAACTTGTCTACATCCTTATTCTTGAATGATCCTCCATTATCAGATATAATGTCAGAGGGGATATGATAGCGGCAAATGATATGGTTGAAGATGAATTTGGAAATTTTCTTTCCAGTCACATGAGGGGTATAACTTTAAACCACTTAGTGAAATATTTAGTGGTGATAAGGATATGTTTATGGCCATCAGTTAAGTGGATTTGATCTTCCTAATGAGGTCAAGTCCCCATGTAGAAAATGGCCATGGTGTCAATATTGGTTTCAGAGTTTTGGTTGGGGCATGAATAATATTAGCATACCAGTGACATTTGTCACACTTCTTTACATATGCAATGACATTTAGGTCCATCATGGGCCAACAATAACTAGTATGCAAGAGCTTTTTGGATAAGACTATCCTACTAGAATGAGCTCGACATACTCCTTCATGAACTTCTATTAACACTAGTGTAGACTCTACAAAAGTTAAACAACAAAGCAAAGTTTTATCAAAACTATGATGGTAAAGGGTAGATCCAAGTAGAGTATAATGAGTGGAATGATAAATGAAGGATTTGGTTTGTTTTCAAGAGAGGTTAGGTGATATAACTTGGTCATGAAGGTAGTTTTAAAGGTCTGAGTACTAAATAGAATTAGGACCAACAATATCACAAATCATTGCAATGATTGAAGGTTCATGAGCTGGTGTTGACAAATTCCTGATGAGGAACTAATACTCTCTAACTTTATCTATTTTTGGAATCAGAAAGCGAATAATAGCCATGGCATCTACAGTTATATTACTATCCCTTAGTATGTGCTCAAATTGAATGTTGTAAATTTGTTTCTTAAGAGTGTTGACCATGGCTTTACATGGAACCAACTTATCATCTTTGGTCTAAAAATAATCTGTGACTTGATTGATGAATAACTAAAAATCACCATAAACTTGGAGATGAGATATGTTCCAATGCACTACCTATCAAAGTCCTACAATAAATGATTCATACTCAACCATGTTGTTTGTATAAGAAAAGTTGATTCTAAATGATTTAGGGATTAGATCCCCTTGTGGTGTAATAAATAATAAGCCTACCCCTAATCCATGTGCAATAAATGAACCATCAAAATACATCTTCTAGGGCTGCTCCTCAAGGGGTGTGTCAATGACAATCACTATGGATTCATCAAAAAATTTAAATGTGAGTGGATGTGTGTTTTTGAGAGGTGCTTCCACAAGTTGATCTACAAGAACTTATCCCTTGATTTCCTTCTGATTGACATATTTTATGTCAAACTCACTAATAAACATGATCCATTTAGCCATTCTACCTTTCAAAGCTATTTTAGATAGCAGATACTTGAGTAGATCTAATTTTGAAATGACCATGGTCTTATTATTCAACATATAATGGCACAGTTTCTGATCTGCAAAGACCATAGCCAAATAAGATTTTTCAATAGGTGTATAGTTATGTTAATATTTAACCAAGGTATGACTTAGGTATTATATGTCATGCTCTTTTCCATTTTCATCATGTTGAGCCAAGAGTGTTCCTAGATCATGGTTGGTAGCTGATAGGTATAATATGAATGGATTTCCTGGTATAAGAGGTAATAAAATAGGTGGATTAACAAGATAGTCTTTGAGTTGTTGAAAAGTTGTTTGGCAATGATCATCCTAGTGAAATGCAACTCACTTGTTTAGAAGGTGTATACATGGATGACACTTGTCTGCTAACTAAGAGATGAAGCATTAGATTGACTAGATCTTACCCTACAAACTATAGAGTTGCTTTAAATTGGTTGGCGGTAGCATCTTATTTATAGCATGGACTTTAACTGGAATGACTTGAATACCTATACAAGACATGATGAATCTAAGTAATTTGTCTAAAATTACACTGAATACACATTTATTTAGATTGATTCTAACTTTGTACTCCCATAATCTTTAAAATATATTACATAGCACAACTAGATGGTCAACCCTAGTTTTGTATTTTCCTAATATGTCATCAACATAGTCTTCAACAATATCATGCATCATATCATGGAATATGATAGACATAGCCCTTTGATATGTAGCTTCAGCATTAATAAGGCCAAATGGCATTAATTGATAATAAAATGTTACCCATTAAGTGGTGAACATTATTTTATGTTGGTCTTCTAGTGTTATTCTGATATGGTTGTATCCTAAAAAGCCATCCATGAGTGAAATCATTTCATAACCTGCTATGGAGTCAACGATCATGTCAATATTAGGCAATGGAAAATTATCTCTAGGATAACCTTTGTTGATGTCTCAAAAATAAGTTCAAATTATGATCCTTTTAGGCTTTTTACTACTAGGTACTACATTAAAGATCCATTTTGAGTAGTCAATAGATAAGATACATCCTACTTTTAAGAGTTTTTCTAACTCTTTCTTTACCAATATAGCAATGTAAGGATGCATCTTACGTAGATTTTATTTTACTGGTTTGGCACTAGGATTAACCATAAGGTGGTGTAGAACCAAGGCATGGTTTAAACCTAGCATGTTAGAATAGGCCCATGCAAAGATATCTACAAATTCTCTCAATAGAGTTGTAAAGACTTTGTGTTCCTCCTTAGTGAGGGATATATCTACTTTTATCCATTTCAAGTCTGATGGAGTCCTAATGCTTACTTCTATTATATCTTTGAATAGAAGTGTTGAACCATCTTCTAGGATAGTAAGCAACAACTTGAACTATTGGATTATGTCAGGGTCTTCTGTTAGGACTTGCTCTTCAAATTCTCCTAGGCATGATGAATTTGAGTCCCCTAATGGGAGATCTAGCCATGTGACAAAAATAGTAATAAATTCTTAAAGAATTTGATCAAATACTTATTATTGCTCAAAGGTGAACTTAGATTCATATGTAATTTCATCATTGGTGGTCTCCTAGTTTAAATTTGAAGAAGAATGAACACCCCCATCTTAGGGTGTCTAAAACAGGTTTTTACCACTAAACTAGCCTTTATCTTTACTTTTTCCCTAGTCAAAAAGTGCCTCAAAGAGGTTTTCACTTTGGGACCTCAATGTTTTACTTATTTATTTTTGGCTAAGGGTGTTCACTCACTTTCCAAAATAGGATATAGGATCCAATGTGATTGAGAATATTGATTTGTGATCTCCCAACGGAACATTATCTCTAAATCCTCACGATTATATAACTCATCAATCAACAGATTGGATTATTGTTGGTCCCCATCTATCAGTTGGGGATAATATAATGGTAATGGGTTGTGATCAATTACCAAGTTAAGGGTAAAAATGGCATTATTATCAAATAGGTTGGTTTCAACTGGGTCATCAAAGGTGAGGCTAGGATCAGACTCTACTTCCTATCAGCATCATCCTCACTAGTTGTTGGTGATGGATCTTGAATAATATATGTGGGGTCATGCCCAGGTGGTTTAAATCCAAGTCTATAAGGTCTTTCATACTTAGTCATAGAAATTGGCTTGATTGTTCCTTGTTGATTTTTTCTAAGACCTCTTCCTTCATAATTGTGATGCTCCATGATCCTATTGGAAATAGGATACTTTGTACTTTTATAACAATCAGCTTGGTTTTCATTGTATAACCATGATTTTTCCCCTTCAAGAGGGTCAAGTTCTAGGCTAGATGTTGGTACAAATGTGGCAGGTCCCTTATCTTTGGTTTTTTTGTTACCAATACATATGTGGGGTGACTTTAGGTTGCCCAAAGGTTTTGAAATTCTAAAGAGGATTGGCAATATGATATGTATCATGGGTCACATACTTTTCTAGTCCATTATCTAAAATGGTGAAATGATTAGAAGCTTTAAAGGCAACATGTGTGAAAAGGAATCCAAGGTATTAGGATCTATGCAATTATCTAGTGAAGGATCAATAAGTATAGCCTTTCCTTTATCCTACTTGGAACTTGGATTCATGTCATACTGATAATTATAACTTTGAAATTCAACCTCAAGATGTTTGTAGTGTTTATATGGATGTAAATCTCCTAGAATATTCACTTCCATTGTTAAGTGGGAAAACTTGATACATTGGTGTAGCGTTGATGAGACTACATGAATCTTATGCAACCAAGGCCTACCTAGAATCATATTTTATGATAACTCAAGATTAAGCACATGGCAAAGTGTATCATGGGTCAAAGGCCCAATGATAATTAGAAACCTAATGGTGCCTTGTGATTCTCTTTCCTGATTATCATAGGCTTTAATAGTTAACATTTTTGGTTGGAGATCTGCCATTATGTACCCAAGAAGCTTGATGAGTTTTAGAGACATTATGTTGAGGCCTGGTCCATTATCTATAAGGACATGTTTCACTTTATGCCATCTTACATAAACTTATATGTATAATGGATTATTATGGAGTGGGCCAAGGGAAGATAAATCACTTTGGTTGAATGTGACTTGTTGGGCTGGAGCTAGGTGTCTAACTAAAGCTTGAAATTTATCAAGGGATATGTTACTATCACTAATGGATTGGGTCAAAAATTCATTCAAGATGTTATTGTGGATTATTGACATTCACAACAAATCTAAAATAGAAATTTGTTCTAGTGTCTTCTACAATTATTCCAAAATATTGAACTTCTTGTCTTGGTCAGTAGTGAATGATTTATTCTAAGGTTGAACAGTTCATTAGATGATAGGCAGATGGTTATAGTCCTAGGATAGTAATATTTGATCTTTGAGTTATGATTACACAATCGAGATTAAATATTAGACCATTACTGCTAACAAACCCTTAGAATGGTGTGGGACTAGACAAGACAAATCTTGGTTGCTAGTACACTTATATGTGGTCACATGGCAAGGATTAGTTGTTGATATTAGGCCCAAAATGGGAAGTACTAGTTTGTTGGTTTTTATATATGCACTCCTAGGTTAAAGAAAGATTATCCATATAATTTGGTTGAATGTTGTTGTTTAGCAACAATCTAGGCTGATTAGTGCTTGGTCTAGGATTATTGGAGACGGTATTAATGCTACCCCTTGTAATATGACCTACAACTATATTTTAGTCATGTGCAACTGCATGGTAGGTTTATTGGTTATTATCATTTTGACCTTGGTTTTGTCGATTGTTCTATCATTGTGGATTCTATTATTGATTTCGATATTATTGATTTTGTTATTACACAAGCCATTGTTGTTGATGATTTTACTATTACTAATTATTATGTCAAGGAAAGAGGTTTTGATAAATCCTAAGAGTTTTATTAAAAGTGGAAGCACTATTATCCAATTTTATCTCCCCATTCTCCAATATATTCTAAATTAAATGCTTGATTTGGACACATCTTCATAGATTATGCCCATTGACCAAATGATAGTCACAGAATTCATTTTCATGATACTAATCAGGATAAGGAATGCCTTAAACATAATGCTTTGGTATAGGCTAACTAATTAGATTAGCAGTAGTAATCTTGTGAAATAAAAACTTAATAGGTTCTTCTAGGTCACTAAAGACACAACGTGTAGGCATGGTTCTCCTAGGAGGATGGGTTTGCAATGATAAAGGTTACCATATTTGTTGTGCAGGTCTTGGTTATTGTGCTTGCCACATTAGTTGGAGAGATTGTTAGGTAGGAGTAAGCTAAAAAGGTGTTGCAGATGATGTTTTCACCATTTAAACATAACAAGATTAGATTACTCCATTTCCCATAACATTCCTATTGTGGTTGAATTTCTTGAGTCTTTCTTGGTTATTGGCCTATGTTAGTTGTGATGCTTGGGCTTGAATGGTATGTTGATGTTGACCATTTCCCTTATTGGTACCTTGATTTTGATTAGTTGAATTAATCTTGATGACTCCTTTATTGATGAGTTCTTGTTTAATTAACAATCCTTTATCAATGATCTCTTTGAAAGTATGTGTACATTGTAGTTCCAGATGGTAAGCTATCTCACTATGCAAATTTTTAGTAAACATAGTGGCTAATTATTTATCTGGTAAACTATGGGTGAAATGGCTTGCAAGGGCTCTCCATCACTATAAATAACTTTCAAAAATCTCACTAGATTTTTTATTTGCTTGCATTAAGTCCACTAATGAAATATCATGCTCGAGATTAAAGGAAAAGTGTTGCATAAACTTATCAGAAAGATCATCAAAATCCATCACTAAATTTTTAAGTAACTTTAAAAACCACTCCAAGGCTTGTCTATCCAAGATCCTTGGAAACAACAGCAAATGGTATATGTCAATATATGCCACGGGTTGACATGTGACAAAGAATTTGATCAAATGAGCCTTAGGGTCACCTTTCCCTTTATATTTGTCAAATTTTAATGGTTCGTATCCTTGAGGAAATGGTATCTAAAAATAATCCATGTTGAATAGATAGGAACACACATCATCCAATTTAAACTTTTTAATCTATTTACCAGCTTGAATGGTAACAATTACATCCTTCATCTATTACAATTCTTGGGATAAGAAACTAGAAGGAACATTGGTTTTAGGGAGAATATTGGTTTGGGTAGATGGTTGGGAGGTCACAAGTGGGACACTTTTACCAGGGTATGATGGAGATACATATTGGGGTATATTGGTTTCAATGGAGAATGGATTAGGAATATGCATACGTAGATTAGGATGTAATTGAAATTGCACATTTGGTTGTGTGATATTATGGTTTGGGTTGGCGATAAAGGTTTAAATTTGAGGATTTTGGTGTTGGGATGGAGGAACATAACTATACCATGCCTACTATGGTTGAAAAGGGACATTTTGCTAACTAATCAAACCTTATTGTTGAGTGAGAACTTGTGGACCAAGACCTTGTCACTAAATTTGTTACACATTTTGAACCAATAGTTGTCTAGTAGGTACTTGAGAAAGATGGGAACCTCCTTATTTTATGAATCTCTATGGCGAAGTGAAAATAGGTTATAAATTTGACATCTATTACTGACTAATATTTACACATTATTGACTAGTCATTGCTTGGTTTTGGATTGGCATATTAGTCTGTGATTGAAGAGGTACATTTGTCATTATCTGGTGAGGTGGAACATTAGTTGCCCCTAATTGAGGTGGAAATTTATTTATCTTCTATTTCATTGATACATTATAATATGCCTACTATTGTGGAATACTACTAATTACATGTTGAGGAGGAGTAGGATTCGTTACATTATATCATTGAGGTTTGACATTAGCCATTGTTTAATTACCTAATCCCATAGGTTATACACTTGAGAAAGTAGTTGGTTGTGGTTGGGATGTAGAAACTCCTATTCCCTAGTATGATGATCCACTCATGGGATAAACTATAGGTACATGTTGTTGGCTAGTTATTTTTGTGTTAGTACCACTTTGATCGAGATTAGGCATTGTTTGCATATTTTCCACTATGTTTGGCTCACTATTATGTGTAAAGGTTGAAGATACTTCTTTAATAATGGGCATATGCATCAATTTATCTATCAAATTAGTTTTCATGAATGGGTTGAAATTTATATTCTCTTGTCCAGTTAACTCTATCAACACTATTGTTGAAGGAACTAGGTCAATAAGAGGCTTATTCACCATGTTCATCTGATTGAAATTACATGCTATATTTAGGTAGGTTTGATATGCTATCTGCATTTGGTTAAAGTGATCTTCCATGATGTTTTTTCCTTGATTATATATATTAGGGTCTTGATATGTTATTTGGACTAGAGCCATAGGATTACTAGAAGAAGCCTGTTGATCATAAATGATATTGCGGGCACTCTTACTAGGCTTGGTAAAATTTCATGGTGGAAGTCTGCTGGAAACTTGGCCCGTACCTCTATGTCTCTAATTAAAATCTCATCTTTATTCTCTAACAAATTTTGATTAAACAAAAATGGATGTTGCGTGGAATTCATATTAGTAGAATATGACTGTTGAAGAACTGGCTTGTCCATTATGGGTATTATAGCTAGGTATTGTGCATTTTATTCTTGGTCTTGTTCTGAATAAGGTGGTCTATTAACCAAATATTTAACCAAGGGATCTTGGTTTTGTGCCCCTGATTGATTATTATAAGAGGGATAAGAATCCATCTCATAAGTAATATTATCTACATAGGGGTCTTATTCATTTCTATTTGTGCAACTACATTACTAATCCCTAGATTGTACATGAGTCCACTACAAGTTTAGGAATATATGTTAGGATCCATAGTCAATGCTTTGTGATAAAATTTCAAAGAGCTTTTCAAACTCTAAAAAGATAATGTCTAAAACAAATGATGTTCCAACTTGGTATAGATTTGTCAAAAGGATCAAAAGGTTTATGAAAATATTTGTGAGGAAACAAACTAGTGTGAAGTATCTAACGTTTCACTATTCATACAAAGATAAGCAAGTAAATAGACCAAAAATAAAAATGCAAAACTCTAAGGTTGAAGTGTTTCAAATCAGTCTAATCTAGGAATTTAAAATTTACTAGGCCATTTGGCCAAACACAGCATCAAAATCTAGGCTCAAACAAGGCACATGCTAGGACTCTTGGCCAAATGACATCAAAAGCTAGACTTTGAAAATAGATGCAAGTTTTAATCTAAAAAATTTGAAACATCTATAACAAACACTAAACATTTGATTCTTGGTCATGAACTTGATAAACTAGGTATAAGGTATGAAATAAAAGGCACTTTAGAGATAGTTTATTTTCTCACAAAAAATGGTATAAAACGTGGTTCTTTTAACAAAAAAGCTAGACAAAAGTGAATGGTATAATTATGCTTTAGATAAAGGATCATAAAAGTACACTCAAATTGATCTAAAAATGTAGGAACAAATTTAAATTCTATACAAGAGAGTCTATGAAATAATATTTGAAATGTTTTGGGCAGTGTAACAATGCTACACTACCCAAAAGGTGTAACAAAAAAGTTTGTCTCAAGAACTCTCTAAGGCAAAGATAATTTCCCACAATTTTGACAGCATACCACTACTTTTATTGACTCAAAATTTTGTGGTGCATAGACTCAAAGTGAAAGTGTTTAGCACAAAATGGCTTAAGTCTATCAAGTGATGACAATGATTATGAGTCTTAAATGACCTTCAACCCAAATTAGAAATTAAACCTAAGTTCCCTCAAGTTTATTACAAATGGCAAACCTACTTAACACATCAACCCTATGAACTTATAAAGGTGGAATTATGAATTTATGTTATCATTGAAGGACTTAAAACAACTTTGGTAAAGGTCTAGACTCAATTAGGTAGCATAACTATGCCAAAGTGGATGATATGACTCCTAAGCTTTTGATGAACTTTGAACAAAGAAAATTGATGTTTTCATGTGGGAAACATAATACCTCTTTGTTCAAATGGAAATTAAGACTATGTGTTTTGGTTTGAATTGTTTGTTTACACCAAGTTTTGACTTCAAACAATACTTTAATCTAGGACAAAACTCAATTAATTAATTGCTCTTAGACTCTAAACTGACAAGGTTGCTTGGTATTGTTAGAATATGTCTATATACATCATTTGAGAGGATTTTAAGTGCTCATCCAAAATTAAATGTGCATTATATATTAGTTTTTTGTACCCCCCCCTTATCTCAAATGATAGTACTATGACATGGACCTTGAGGTGTACTTTGCACCAACAATACTTTCGCAGCTAGTGGGGATTTTTATAAGATATAACAAGTCTCCAAATGTTCTTGGGGAATCAATTACACAATGACTTTCATGCCAAACAATGCAAAATAAAATCATGGATTTTAGGTCTGTATCACTTGGCTTGTTGTAAAAAAGTCTAGTCCTTTTTGCAACCACTACATCTTGTTGTTCACTCAGTGTAGTGTGATGTCTAAAGTGCCACTATGTCCCATGTGCAAATCCAATTAAGATATAAATGAAGTTAATGATGGGAGGTGAAACCTTGGGTCAAAGATTTTCTAAAGAACTCATGGGAGGTGATGAAGTCCCCTTCGCAAACCAATTTTGCATAAAAATAAAGAAAGCATTAAAGTAGAAAGATTTAGGGTCATTTTCAAGGTCACCCAAATTTTGATGAGTTTTTTGGGATTTATTTATATGACTTTATTTATAATCCTTACACTAGGTTACTTTCAATAGGAATGAAACTTTTGATTCCAAGGGTTCGCTAAAGGGGATAAATGGAAGAGAATACACTCAACATCACTCTTTTTACCAAACAAAAATTTAATTTAAACAACTAAGTGAATACAAAAATATTGAAAAGGTGAGTTCATTTTTAAGCCCAAATGGAAAATGAGGTGGTGTTCATTTGACCCCTTGGTCTTAGTTGGAAACTTTGAAAACATTCACCATAAACATCTAATTTTTTTGTTAAACACCAAAGCACAGTTCCTAATTGATTTTTAAGCCCACCAAAGGTGATCTAAACATGTTTTTAGCAAATGTCAAACTTGGTCTTGAAACAAAAATGCTATCATGACCTTTAACGTTTAAGATATTTTAGGTTTAAAACATTAAACTTTACTAAAAGAGCTCTTGGGTCTATGTTTAAAAAAAACACAGTGACCGACGTTGGTTATATAACCCATAATGATTACACTATCTAACCAATGACAGTTATCTAACTAACATTGGTTATACTAATAGTGACTGAAGACAGCTATCTAACCGATGTCAATTTTACTAACTGATGTCAGTTACTGTGTAAACCCATGACAAATAAAAATGGCACAACAAAGTTAGAAAATCAATTTATAAGAGTTTTAATGATCCAAATGAAGATTTTAAAGCTACAAAATGATCCTATTCATGTGTGGGATCCATTTGGTCCCACCAAGCATGCCACTATGTGATCTAGGAATTTGACTCAAGAGAGGGTGGTTAGTATGGTGTTAGTTTAAAAATGAAAACAAAATGAAAGAAACACACTAACTAGCATAACATATCTAGGCCTAGACACTAGGGAGTGTAGAGAGGATTACAAAGCAAGTTACTCAAGCATTAGTTCATAAACCATGAAATATGCATAAAGAACTAACTAACCAAGCCTATCTATTCATATGGGAATTACAAAGGATAAAAAAAAATGAAAGAAATAAATCACCATATTACCTTCCCAAATAGATTCACCATACCTATTTGGCTCAAAAACATGTTCTCCCTTGATCAAATATCCTTGTCTTTGTCAACAATGGTGGTAACCTCCTCCAATGCCTCAAGAACACTCCATAAAACCTAGGCTCTTGATGTGGAATTACTAAACTAGCCTATCAATTAAGCTTTGTGGAAATAATTTACCATTATAACTTTGCAATGTTTAAGCTTTGAAGATATTTGATCATAATAAATTTGCACCAAAATATCTTAGAAATGATGTCCATGGCCTCTCTATTTATAGATTGTTAAGATTGGTTAGGATCAACCTGAACCATCCATCTCAAGATTGAGATGTGTGGTTGAGGATAATCCTAATATTTGGAATTAAATCCATAATTATCCTCAAGATGACCTTGGAAGAAGGGTCATTTAAGAGGCATGAGAGGCATTAACTAGGCATGGGTGACCCATAATCCTGATATTTTATGCACTTATGACTTGATGGATGCCACCCCATAGATGATGTCATTAGGTGATGTAGATAATAAGAATCAATTTTCAAAAAAAATATTCAACAACTCTCATAAAAAATCTACTTAAGCTCTTGATTTGGATTAATTAACCTTAAACAAGGTTAATCAACATTTGTGCAATTATTTGAAAATTGGTCTTTAATTAATCAAAATGGTCAGAAAGTCATATTACTAGGTTGTAATTTGACTCGAGAAAAATTAGAAGGTGACGTTAGATGTTTTAGAACCATGTTTCCATTTAGTATGTTTTCAACACAAAATAAAAAAATTAAATGGTGTGTACCAATTAATTCAGGATAAAAGAGTGATCCAAAGCACAAAAGGTGAAATCATTATTTTGACTTGAAATGAATTGATCAAAATTAGCTGACCCATAAATTGCATTGCCCTATTTAGAGATACTTTGACCTAAATTGGCACTTGTAAATGAAAATTTCAAACCATTTTGAACCAAAACTTAGAAGTTTTGATTGATATATATTTCAAGAACACAAAAATAACACAGTAACCATGAATTCTCTAAGAAGAGATGTTTTATTACTTAAGATCGCAATACAACTATATGCTTATCTCTGGGAAGAGATGTCTAATTTCCATTTTGGGTTACATATTTATTTATACATATTTTGAAATTAGGAGTAGGATGTGGAAGGTCACCAATATTGAGGGATATTAATTGGTTCAACTTCCATGATTTAAAATAATACAAAAATTGAGGAGTTACTATTTTTAGAAACTTGCTATTTTTAGACTACACTACTAAAATTAAAATTTGGCACACTTCCATTTGGTTTTTATGGGTAAAAAACCACTAATCAGATCTAAGTGTCATCTCACCATGTTCTCCTCATTCTTATCTTTCCAATGGTTCAAATGGGGAGTCAATTGGAGCTACGGTGTAAAAGTTATGGCTCCTAGAAGTTTCATCATCAATTAGGGTAGAACTGTCACCCAAATTATCACCTAAATTATTGCTCGAATCACATTTAGAATTTTTTATGGATTTTGACCTAAAATTTGCATTTGAGTGAAATTCAAGTAAGATTGAAAATTTCAACACAAATGGTATTAGGAATTGGATGTCTACATTTTGCCCCTATTTGAGAAGGCATAGTGAGACATTCAGGTAAAGCAACATCTTTTCAAAGACAAGATTTTTGAAGAAGAAATTGGAACAGACCCATGATACCCCCTTGAGAGGTCATACTAGGATGAAAGAGAAGTATGAACTCTCAAAAAGAGAGAGAAAGTGAGAGATTAACCCAGGAAATAAATCACATCCAGATGAGCTAATGCTTTGCACACATGATTACCATCAATGATCAAAATATAATGAGAGGTATAATAGGCTCCAAAGATGGGGGGAATGGGAAACATTCAATCCATAAATGTAAGTGACATACTATAAATGTACCTAATTTGAGAGTACAATCTCACACTTATGACATTGATCAATCTCAGGACAAGTTACACACTAAAATATTACCATCATGGGCTTTAATGTGGAGACATTGGAATTAGAGGAAAAGGGAGAACATTCTACTTTAGGAAGGGAAGCACTAGTAGAATGGGGTCTCCAAAGAGAATATAATAATAAGTGCCCTAGTAGAGCAAATTTGATTGTGATAAAAGAGGTTTTTGCCCTAGTAGGGCAAATCGTGATCACTGATAAAGAATAAAGAATGATTTTGCCCCTGTAGATATGATTTGATTCAGACAGTGTTTAGATGTTATGCACCAGTGTGGGTAATTGGCAGTCAAAATATCTCAAGGATATAAACAAAAATATAGGTTAAATTGAATGGACATGTGATGGTGTAATGGCTTAGAAAGCCATATGAAACCAAGCATATGAGAATGCACAAAGTGATGGGAGAGATGAACAAAATAATGGAGAGAGATGAGCTGACCTCAATAGAGATTGAGCATTGCCTACATAGTTCCATGGACTCATGTTCCAATATGAACTTCATGCCAATGTATTTCACCCATGTTTTGGAGAGAATAGAATGAAGAATGAGTAAAAATGACCAAGAATTGATTAAACTCACAATGTATATGAAGAGATGCACATCTAAGTAGAGACAAAGAAGCGTGAAATGCATGCCACCTAGAATCCTAATTCCATATCATGAGCCTAGGTTTTGTAAAGTGTTCTTGAGAATCATTCATTGGAGTTGAAGTTGATGTTAAGACGTTAAGATCTGAGCACAAAGTTCTTACTATAGCAAAAGAAATTAGGCATCATAAGTATGAATAACTTATAATGACATAAGATTCTAATTGTACTAAGCCAGTTCAAATGTGAATATTTATAACTAAGGATAATGGTAAAATAATCACCAAAACCAGAATTACAATGATTTACATTTAAACAAAAAAGCAAAAGATAAGGAAAAAGATAAACATAAATGAACCTAACTTGAAAATCAAGATATGAACAATCAAGACTTAAGTAGGAACAAAAAATGTTTAAAAACAAAAGGCAATAATGTCTTAATGACATGAGACCAAGATACGAATAATCAAGATCCATGTGGACCATCAAGGTATTCTTGAACACAAAAGAGAAAAAGAAAAATCAAATAGAAAAACAAGACACCAAAAACAATAAAATAAACAAAATGGTCCAAGAATAACATAATAACATAGGATAAAGATATAAATAATCAATATCCATGTGAATCATCAAGATGTTCTAAAACACAAAAGAGATAATCAAAAACAAACAAAAAAACACAAGACTAAGAAGAGACAAGAAGTAATAAAAAGATTTAGAAATAAAAGAAATAAAAGGAAAGGTGTGAAAGCACAAAAAAACACAAAAAAAACTCAAATAAACACACACAAACAAAAAATAAGCTAGTGTGGTTTAAAGATAAATGTTCATGCATGTGAGGTAGAGACATTAATTTCCACCACATCATAACAAAGAATAATGACATAACAATTGTTCCTTAATTAAAGAGGAACAATGATAGAAGAAATGGGGGAAGAGAAGAAAAGAAAGGGGTTGGTCAAGCTGACTCTAGATGTATTAGACAAGTGGATGTTGCCTACATAGTTCCATGGATGCATGTTCCAACATGAACTTCAAGCCAAATGTAGTTCTCCCAAGAAATGAGATATAAGAAAAATGATGATCAAAATAACATGATTTTATAGAATAAATGGAAGATATGACAAACAAATGAGAATGGTCCAACAACCAAGAAGCTGATGAGATGAGGAAGGAATAACCTTGAAAAATAGTAAGTGCATAGGATAAAATGAAATGAACTAGTTTTTTTGTGCTTTCAAAAGAGCAAGAGTGTTTAAACTTAACAATTTCTCACAAAATGGTGAGAGAAATCAAACTTAACAGTTGCTCACAAAATGGCAAGTGCGTGAGATGGTGGAATGAGAATGTACAAATATATGGAAATGTGAGATAATGTTTTTATTATTTTATGGATCATGTTTTGATGTTTTTTGTATTTTCAATGTATTTCTAATATTTTTGATGTTTTTGGGATAAAATATGCACAAGGTGGGACCATCTAGTCGAGGAGATACACGTCCTAAAATTAGAGGTTCTAATAAGATAGCTAAGCCAACTATAATGGCCCATGCTCACAAATCAGTGAGAATAAGGTTCTTGATAAAACAAGAAAGAGTAACAAATACATATACTGAGAAGATGTGGTTGTTCACCTATCAGAAGTTGCACGAGATTGTCTTGGCTGAACTGCTTTAGAGAACCACTATGGAAGATGTTTATAATGCTTATGAGACATAATCAAGCTCATAATTGGTCAAGGGACAAAAAGTGTTCAAGCTTATAACATATCTTAAACAAAACAAAGAATATGCCTCTCAAAAATCAAAATCTAGAATGGGATGAATAATATGTTTAGAGTGCCAACGATTCAAAATCCTTTACCATCAAGATTCATGAAAAGTGGACAAGGGTAGTATAAAATGCACTCAAGGTAAGATAAAAGGGTGGGATAAAACTATGACAACACAAGTTTCCCCCAAGGCAGGGGTCTTATAGGCAATGGTTCAAGGTTGTTCATGCATAAAACCTCTTAAGGTGTATGATGTTCATGGGCTCTAAAAGTTCTTCACCATTAGGTTTAGCTAATTGATATGCTCCTGATCCATAGTTTACCATGACAATGTATGGTCCTAACCAATTAGGCTGAAACTTGCCTTTCTTTTTGGGTTCAAAATTCATGTTCTTCTAATTATCTATCAAAACTAATTTACCAATCTCAAATTCTTGAGGGAGAATGTTTTTATTATAGCTTCTCTATAATCTATTCTAATAGGCCTACAAGTTTTCTATGGAAACCAAATGCCTACCATCAAGAAGTTCTAGTTCTTTTGTCATGAGGCTCTATAGTCTTCATCATCTTCAATGTGATCCAATGATATTCTTAATGATGGGATCTCAATTTTAACTAGGATGATAGCTTCAGTACCAAAAAAAAGGGAGTATGGGGTAGCTCTAGTTGGGGTGCAATGATTGGTTCTATAAGCCCAGAGGGTAGGAAAGCATTTCAAGTGCCAATTACAGCTAGCATCATTGACAATCTATTTTTAAAATGGCTAGAATGGTTTTATTTGATACCTTAGCGTGTATATTTCCTTGCAGGTTACATGGAGTGGATTTCTTATGATTGATCTTAAATTTTACACAAAGAGCTTTCACATCTTGGTTTACAAAGGATCCACCATTATTGGATATAATACAATTTGGGATGCCATATCAATAGATGATATGGTAATGAATGAATTTTACTATTTGTTTCCTGATAACATAAGTGAGAGGAATGGCCTCAATCCATTTGGTTAAGTACTCAATTTTAGTCAAAATGTACTTATGGCCATCTGAAGATGTTGGGTAACTTTCCTAATGATATCAAGACCCCATTTTGAGAATGGTCATGGTGTTGTAATTGGTTGTAATGGTAAGGAAGGTGCATGTATCAAGTTGCCATGCTGCTGACAAGGAACACATTTCTATACATAATTACAAGCATATGTCTCCATTTTGGGCTAATAATAGCCTATTCTAAGAAGTTTCTTTGCTAGGACTACACCATTGGTATGGGCCCCACACATTCCTTCATGAACCTCCTTTAGTGCCATCTTGGATTCTCCCAAAGATAAACAACAAAGAAGCATTCCATCATAGCCTTTTTGATAAATTGTGTTTCCAAGGAGGATATAATGTATTAGGCAGTGAAGGAAAAGTTTTTGTTGGTTATTGGAAAGGTTGGCAAGAAAGACGTGGCTATGTAAATAGTTATAAAAATCTTAGTACCATGCTAGCTTAAGTGAGAGATTAGGATCAACAAAGGTGAATATCCGCTAAATCTAATAAAATATGTATTGGTTGAAGAAGATTTTCAATCAAGAATTGATACTCCTTAGCACTATCATACATTTGAATCATGGAACCAATTATTTCCATGGCATCAGTAGACCTATTATTGACTCGTGGAACTTGCTCAAACTATAGAGATTTAAAATGTCTTTTAAGGTTATCAACAATTTTCTTGTAAGGGACAAGTGTATCATCTCTTGTTTGATATTGATTAATTGTCTACTTTATGATTAACTATGAATATCCATAGACCTTTAAGCTTTGAATATCCCATTTTATGGCAAGATAGAGCCCTGTAACCAATGCCTCATAGTTGGCCATATTGTTTGTATACTAAAATTGTATATGGAAGATTTTGGGGGTCAAATCCCTTTACAGTGTTATCAATAATATGCCAAATCCAGATACTCAAAATGTGAAGGATCCATCAAAATAGAGTGTCCACTATTCATGCTCTTGTGTTTATTGTTCTATCATCATGATAGAATCATTTATAAGGTCAATGTTGAGAGGTTGAGTGGTTATAATAGGAGCTTCTACAAGTTGGTCCACAAGAATCTACCCTTTGATTGCCTTCTGATTTTAGTATTCAATATCAAACTTGTTGAGGAGCATAATCGATTTAGCCATGCATCCTTGGATAGATTATTTAGATAAGAGGAATTTAAGAAGATCTACCTTAGCAATAACAAAAGTTTTGTTATTTAGCTTATAATGTCACAATTTTTGAGTGGTGAACACCATAGCTAAACATACCTTCTCAATAGGCATATAATTATGTTCATAGGCTACCAATGTGTAGCTTAAATAATAAATGGTGTGTTCCTTACCATGATCATCATGCTGAGCCAAAAGTACCCCCAGTGCATATTCTATGGCTGATATGTAAATAAGCAATGGCTTTCCTTGTGTTGGAGGGCATAAGACTAGTGGATTGGCCAAGTATGTTTTAAGCTTTGCAAATACTATCTGACAATATTTATCCCACTAAAATTTCACCCTTTCTTTAAGAGATGGGTAAATAGGTGGCACTTATCTGTTAGTTGAGAAATGAACCTATGTATAGACTAGATCTTGCCTTGTAGACGTCACAACTATTTAAGATTAATGGATGGAGGCATTTCCATAATAGTGGTTACCTTCATAGGGTTGACTTCAATCCCTCATTATGATACAATGAACCCTAGTAATTTTATTGATGTGACTCCAAAGACACATTTCTTAGGATTCAAACAGACTTTATATGCATGAAGCCTCTCAAATATCCTTCGTAGAATGTCAAGGTGTCCAACTCTTATTCTTGATTTTGCTAGTATATCATCAACCTAGCCCTTAAGAATGTCTTGCATCATGTCATAGAAGATGATAGTCATTACACATTGATAGGTGTCTCCAGCATTCTTCAAACTGAATTGCATGACTTGGTAACAGAATGTTCCCCATGAAGTGGTGAACATGGTCTTACACTAATCTTTAGGGGCTATCTTGATTTGATTGTAACCATAAAATCCATCCATTAAGGATAGCATCTTATACCTAGAAATTGAGTTGACAATCATGTCGATGTTAGGTAGAGGAAAATCATCTTTGGGACATGAATTGTTGATATCATGAAAATCAGTACAAACACATATGCCTAGGGTATTTTTACTTATTTTAACTATGTTAGAAATCCACTTAGAGTAGTCCAGTGGTTTTATAAATTGGCTCCTAACAACTTCTCCAACTTGGCCTTAACTAAAAGGGCAATGCGTGGATGCATCTTTCTTAACTTTTACTTGACTAGTTCAGCATGAGGGTGAATAACTAGATGATGCATAACTAAATCTAGATCTAGGTTTGACATGTCAAAATATGCCCATGCAAATATGTCTATATAATCCCTAAGAATGGATACAATATGTTTCAGTTCTTCTTTATTAAGGGAAGCTCCAAGCTAAACATTTTTTGGATCCTCATGGATTCCTAAATTCACTTCTATTCTACTCTCCATAAGGAGTGTGGATCCATCTTCTAGAATTGTAGGTAATGTATGGTCATGATCATCTTATTTTGTCATATCTTCTTTTTGTTCCCCCCAAAGATCTAGATAATATGAAGAATCAGAATCTACCTTCTCAAGTAAAGGCCAATTGGTAAAGACCTCTAGAAACTCAAGAGCAAGAAGTTAAAATATTTTATGCTATTCTAAATAGATGTTAGTACTAGCTATGGAACTTGGGCTAGATGGACTTTCTACGTCCCAAGGGGATGAGCAATCTTTCCCACCTAGGAGTGCTTGAAATAGGTTTTTACTCAAAGGATTATAATTTTATTTACTTTTTCCCTTATCAATGAGTGCCTCAAAGAGGTTTTCACCTAAAGATTTCAATGCTTATTCCTTATTATAACCAATAAAGTTTGTCTACTCTCCAAAGTAGGTAGAAGGATTCAATGAAAAATCAAAACCCTATTTATGGTTAATGAGAGGGAATGCATCTCGTATTCCCATGTATTCTACAATTGATTCTTCATTTTGAAACTCATCAAGGCATATGACTAATTTTGTTGATCCCAATCTATGAGTTTAGGATGGCAAAGGCATAGGTTATAATGAGGTTTTGCTTCAGGATGAGAAGCACCAATGGTAAAGATATAATGTCCTACTTCAGGAAGGGAAGCACCACTAGGATAGTTTTTTTCTTCAGGATGGGAAGCTCCAATAGGTATTATGGTCAATATAGCATTTGAATCAAACAAATCTGAATCAGCAAGCTCATTGTAAAGGCTATAATGGGACATTGTGTCACTGCTAAGAGTCTCATTACTAGTCACTTCAAAAGAATCACTACCAAATGTTATGAGGTTATCCTCTAGTAGTTTAAATCTGAGACCATGATTCTTATTGACCGTGCTAGTTGATAAGGGCTCCAAAATTCCTTGTGCCTGGGGACTAAGGCCTTTCCCTGTATAGTCAAGATGATCTATTATCCTATTAGGGATAGGATAATTTAGATTCTAAAAATAATTTGCAAGGCCCTCAGAATATAACTAATCTCCCTCAATAAAAGCCTTTATATCTTTCTTTGGTGTGATTATAGGTACAAAAACCATAGGAGGTTTTGGTTGCTTCTTCTTTGGTTGCTAAATCTGATCAGGTCTATTAGGATTCTGGGAAGATTTAGGATTACCAAATGTTTTAGGGGATTTTGGTAATTTTGAAATATGGAGGACATCCTTTAGATGATACGTGGAAATGCCTACATCTTTAATAATCACCTACTTGGCTAGAGCTATAGGAAACAGATCAATTGAGGTGGAGGATAGATAACCAAGGTCTATATAATGAGATGGAGATGGATGAAATACAATGGATTTGTTCTTATTTGTAATGAATTTAGAGCATGGGCAATAGTTATAATTTTGAAACTCTACTTCGAGAGGTTTTCTATATTGGTATGGCTATTGATCAGTGGGAATAGTAACCTCGATCCCATCATGGGGAAACTTAAGGCATTGGTGAAGAGTTGATGGAACTACCTATACTTCATGGAATTAAGGGTGATGAAGAAGTATGTTACAAGGAAGCTCAATATCCAAAATATGGAATAACGTGTGATGAGAAATAGCCCCAACCATGAATGGTAACTAAATTGTACCAGATGACTCCCTCTCAGCATTGTTGTAAGCCTTGATTATAATAGTCTCTGGTTGAATGTCTTTATCCATGTAACCTAATCTTCACACCAATTTAAGATATATGATGTTCAACCCTAAACCATTATCTATAAGAACCCACTTGATCTTGTGATCCATAATGATTATATCAATGTATAGTGGGTTATTGTGGTTTGGTCCAAGGGTGGACATGTCCTTTTGATCAAAAGTGATTTGTTGAAATGAAGACAAATGTCCAATTAGGTTCTAGAACTGATCAAGGTTTATATTATTAGGCACAATAGACTCTTGTAAAATTTTGTTGAAGATGGTTCTATGGACATCAGATGTCTACAAGAGTTCCAATATGGAAATTTGTTTAGGTGTGTTATCTAATTGGTCTATTATACTATAAGGCCTTTGAATTGTGGATTGAACTAGTTTAGTCTTTACTAGAATAGTATTCAACTTTGGAACCATGGGCACAATGTTCTCATTGGGTTTATGGAAAGAAGTAGGCAAAGGCCCCTAAATGGTAACTCATGAATGTCTAGTTATAACTGCATAACCTAGAAGTGGTAAGGAGTATTTATAATTAGAAGGATGAGGCAAAGGGCCTTGGATGGTGATTCGTGGGTGATTGACAGTATTGCTATAATTTTGGGTCAACAAGGAGCCTCTAGAAGAATGGTACTATTGTTCAAGATTAGTAACCCATGAAAATGGAGTAGTAACATGATGATGTGAAACTAGCATGGTATTACTAAGGGGAGAGGTTGTTGACCATATAATGATGGGTATTATGTTGTGAGGAATAGGAGATTGGCCTCATGGTGTCACAGTTATAGTGGCAATGTGGGTTGCAAAAATGTGTCACATAGTGTTTTTATAGTCATAAGGCACATTGTTATAAGCCACATTATTAGTGTGGGGATGATGATCTTGATTATGCTCATTATGATTCTAGCCCTATTGTTGGTTTTGATTCTACCTCTATCCTTAATTGTGACTATTTTGATTGTTTCTTAGTGGTGGTGGATCATGTCAAGGTAAGGGGTCTTTGTATATTCTCATATCCTAATTTATGTCCTAATTAGGGGCCAAATTAATTTCTAGCTCACCATTTTCAATAAAGTCCTCAATAATATGTCACAATTAGATGCAATGATATGCACCATGACCAACAACATGATAAAAGTTACACCATTCATTCTCTTTATACCAGTCTAGTTTTGGTTGATCTTAAGGAAATGACCTTGATACTAGCCATATATTAAATTATCTACAATGAGCTTTTATAATATTGATTAAAATAATTATCCTAACTTGATAAAGACTCTAAAATTGTTATGAAATGTCCTTTGTGGAGGTTGTTTTTGCAAAGTAGGTAGCAATTTTGAGGGAGCTAATTGTACATTTGGAGGAGGCATCGTATGTACCATTTATACATGTCTTATTTCTATCACCCCATTTCTAACCATGTTCTTATTTTTATGAAAGCCCTTAGACTTATCCTACATAACTATTTGAGGGGCCAGTGATTTAATTTGATTAGATGCTTATCCTTATGCAAAGATCCTAACAAGGTCCCTAGTAATAAGATATTTCTCAATCTGCACTCCTTTGTCAATAATTTATTCAAATGAGTTAGCACAAGATAACTGTAGATTATGCACCACTTCAAGATGTAAAATATATGCAAAGATATTATCCAACTATTTTTCTAATAAATTGTGTTGAAAGTGGCCTGCCAATGCTCTCCACCTTTGTAGAGATGCAGGAAAACTTTCACCATCACGTTGTTTATCTTTGCATAAGTCAAAAATGATCAATTCATGTTCTATGTTGTATGAGAAATGGTTAACAATTTTTTTTGATAAGTCATTCCAATCTACAACTAATCCCTTGGGTAGTTTAAGTAGCCAATCAAGAGCTTGTCTCACTAAACTTCATGAAAATAGTCATAGTAAGCACTCATTGCTATAAGCAACCTCTTGACACAAGATAAAGAATGCTTGTATGTGTTTAGCTAGATATCCTTTCCTTTTTTATCTATCAAATTTGGGTGCCTCAAAGTGAGGTGGAAATGGGTTTTGAAGAATAGATAAGTCAAATGGATATGGGCATATCTCATCAAATTTGTACTTTTTGACTCTATTGTTCATCTCCAATATTTGGACAATTTCCTTCATAGAATTCCATTATTGCATGTTTGGTACATTTGTGGATTGGATAATATGTTGTTGGGGTAGAATGTGCCCCTAGTTTTGTTATTGTTGGGGTATAATGTGCCCCTAGTTTCATTGTTGTTGGGGTGGAATGTGCCCCTGATTTTGTTGTTGTTGGTGTGGAATGTGCCCCTAGTTTTGTTTCTATTGGGGTGGAATGTGCCCCTAGTTTTATTGCTATTAGGGTGGAATGTGCCCCTGATTTTATTGTTGTTGGGGTGCAATGTGCCCCTAGTTTTGTCATTGTTGGGGTGGAATGTGCCCCTAGTTTTGTATGGATCTATAGGGAGCATATACCTTTCAATATGTGATTTGGTTCTAGTTTGTTGCTTGCATTGAGAACATAGGCCATTGATTCTTGGGTTATAAAACATTCCTAGAATTTAGCTATTTTGAACTTTGTTGATTTTGAAAATTTCTATGTTTATTTACCAATCTTTGGTTTATTTAAAGTATTTCCTCAATTCAAACTGAATTTTTGGGTTTGTGAGTTTGTAAAGTAACAAGAGGTTCTTGATGATTGAATAATGTAATGTTTTATGTCAAATGGAACATCTTGTAAGGTCTCTTGTGACTTTAAATATTCATTTAGATTACCTTGATCCACTATGGTAATGTTCTCATCCAATATTTGTTGCACACTATCCACCATTTATTCATGTTCTTTGGAAGCTTTATTATGAATTGAAGTGGCAACTAGGGAGTCAGTTAAGTCTATGATAATTTGATATACATATCATTGACTTATTATCTTAATCTTAGCTAGAAGATCTAGATTTTTGGGTTTTGAATCTATTTGTATTTCCTTTCCTTTGTTAGAAGAAGAAGGTATGTCTATTTGTGTAAAAATTTTATCTTGTTGTTGTTGTTCCCCTTCTCTAACCAAGGTATGTAATTGTTTGTAGGAAATTCATAAGGTAGTCTAGCACCTGATTCTATCAATCTAAGAAGGGCTTCATCTTGATCTTCTTCAGGTTGATATTCATTGTAATTATCTTCAAATCCTATTGTTGTGGGGATATCATTAAAAACAATGGGGTTATCTTGACCATCATAAAATTTCTCATCCTCATAACTAAGGCCATAAGAGGCCCCACTATGAGTGAACCTTTGGGTCATGTCTAAAAAGAGCTATTTTGTGTGTTTGACTAACTTTGGACCAATGTTCGACCACCAATCAAAGTATGTTTTGTCTCTCTTTTAAACAAATAACTAAGGTACCAATGAGACTATAAGGGAGGGTGGTTTGAAACCATGCATAATTTAAAATATTTGGTTCACAAAATTACTCAACCTCTGGTAAAGTTGAAATCATATAGATGAAAAGAGAGTAAGGTAGCTCAAAGACCCAAGGTAAAAACTAGTACAACAAAGCCTAGATCTTTGTGATACACCCACACTACAAAAGCTAGTTTCAACTTTGACAAGTTGACCCTAAAATTTTAGAGGAAAGCTCTCCAAATTATGAAAAAGACAAAATGAACTCAACAAATCAAGAAGTAAAAATATATGTGAATCACAAAGTATAAAGCTAGGACCAAATAGGCAGCACAATGTCACCACATGATTCTAGTAGGATAAAATATGTTATAAGACCCAAACCGTGAGCAATACTCATGATAACTTGAGTCCACCAAGATGATAATGTGATTTTGAGTCTTAATAAATGACCTTAAATATAAATATAAAATTGAACCCAAGACAAAACAAGATTAGTGCACAAATGGTGAACCCACTTTGATGCACCAACCCTTAGAACTCAAAAAGGTTCAATTTTAAATGTGGATTATAAATGAAGGATATAAAAAAATTGGGTAAAAGTTTTAGACTCAATTGGGCAGCATGACTATGCCAAAGTAGATGTCATGACACAAGGCTTTTGATAACAAATTAAACAAGGAAAAGATGAATTTTCCATTTGGGCAATGTAACACCTCCCTTGCTCAATAAAATTGAGGATAATATGTTTTGGTTAAGTTCATTGAGTTAACAAGTAGTTTAGACATAAATTAGGACCAAGTAAACTAAGGAAAAAAACAAACATCTTAATTCTAAACTGAAAAAGTATGGCAAAGTGGGGTCTACTAAACTATCAAGTTTTAAACGTTATAGGGGAATGAATTACACAATGACTTTTATGCCCAATAATGTAAAAGAAAAGCATGGATTTTGGGTTTGTATTACTCAACTTATTACATAATGGTCTAGTCCTTTATGAAACCACTAAATCCTATTGTTCGCTTAGTGTAGTATGATGTCTAAAGTGCCACTACATCCTGTGTGCAACTCTAAAAAGAGTCAAATGAAGTCAATGTTGGGAGATGAAACCCTAGGTCAAAGCTTCCCTAAAGAACTTGTGGAAGGTGATGATGTCCCCCTCACAAGCCAAGTTTACACGAAAATAAAGAAAGAAAAAAATATAAAGACTTTAGGTCCAATTTCAAGATCACCCAAACTTTAGCGAGTTTTTTAGGAGTGCTTTAGGTGACATTCTTTCTAATCCTTGGACTAGTATACTTGCAATAGGAATGACACTTTTGATTTCAAGGGTTCCCTATAGGGGACAAATGGAAGAGCATACATGAAACATACCTCTTTTTTTCCAAACAACATTAATCTAATCAATTATTGCAAATAAGAATTAACAAGTGTGTTCAATTTTAAACCCGAATGAAATTTTTGGTGGTGTTCATTTGGCCCCTTGGTCTTAGTTGTAAACTTTGAAAACATTCACCAAAAACACTTAAATTCTTTGTTAAACACCTAAACAAGGTTCTTAATCCATTTTTAAGCATGAAAAGGTGATTTAAACATGTTTTAAGCAAATTTTAAACTTGATCCTATAGAAAAATTATTAACATGTTTTTTAAGCTTTGAAGCCCTTTTAAATTTGAAACAAGAAACTTTGGAAAAGTAAGTCTCAGGTCTATGTTTTTGGAAAAAACATAGTGACTGACATCGATCAATACCACTGATGTCAATTATGTCCAACTACGATCTAATTGATGTCAGTTCTATTGACTAATGTCAGTTAAGCCAAGTAACTAATGTCAGTCTTTCTATCGATGTCAGTTACTGTGTAAAAACTATGGAAACCAAAAAATGGCAAAATAAAGTTAGAAAACCAATTTGAAAGAGTTTTAAAAGATTAAATAAGTTTTTTTAAGGTTGCAAAGTGATTCTATTTAGGTGTAGGATGTGTCATGTCCCACCAAGCGTGCCAATATGTAGAGAGGATTACAAAGCAAGTTAGTCAAGTATTAGTCCATAAACCATAAAATATGTATAAAAAACTAACCAAGCCTATTTATTTCTATGGGAATTACAAAGGATAGAAAGAAAAAAATTACAGAAAGAAATCACCATATTACCTTCTCAAATGGATTCATCATACCTATGTGGCTCAAAAACATGTTCTCCCTTGATCAAGCATCCTTGTCTTTGTCAATAATGGTGGTAAGCTCCTCCAATGCCTCAAGGACACTCCATTAAACCTAGGCTCTTGATGTGGAACCACTAAACTAGCCTATCAATGAAGCTTTGTGGAAATAATTTAGCATTATAAATTCTCAATGTTTAATCTTTGAAGATATTTGAGCATAATAACTTTGTACCAAAATAGCTTAGAAATGATGTCCATGGCCTCTCTATTTATAGATTTTTGAGATTGGTCAGGACCAACCTGAACCATCCATCTCAAGATTGAGATGTGTGGTTGAGGATAATCCTAATATTTATAATTAAATCCATAATTGTCCTCAATATGACCTTGGAAGAAGGGGCATCGAAGAGGCATAAGAGGCATTAACTAGGCATGGGTGACCCATAATTTTGATATTTTATGTACTTATGACTTGATGGATGCCACCCCATAGATGATGTCACTAAGTGATGCAGATAATAAGAATCAATTTTTAAAAATAAATATTCAACAACTCTCATGGAAAATCCACTTAAGCTCTTTATTTGGATTAATTAACCTTAAACAAGGTTAATCAACATTTGTGCAATTATTTAAAAATTGTCCCTTGATTAATCAAAATGGTCAAAAAGTCATATAATTGGGTCATAATTTTACTTGAGAAGAATTAGAAGGTGATTTTAGATGTGTTAGAATAATGTTTCCATTTAGGATGTTTCTAACAAAAAATAATGAAAGTACATGGTGTGTACCAATGAATTTAGGAGAAAAGAGTGATCTAGAGCACAAAAGGTGAAATCATCATTTTGACTCGAAATGAATTGATCAAAGTTAGTTGACCCATAAATTGAATTTTCATATTTATGGATAATTTTACCTAAATTGGCACTTGTGAATGAAAAATTTGAACCATTTAGTGTGTTTTATGTATTTTGGCCTAAAATGTGCATTTGAGTGCAATTTGAGTAAGATTGATAATTTCAACATAAATGGTGTTAGGAATTGAATGTCTACAGGGAGATATTAGTTTAAAAACATGAATAAAGCACAAATAATATTGTAAACCTTCTTTTACCTCCCTTGGATGCTTCAAAATGCTTGTTGTAGTGGCTTGCTTAACTTGTGCTCATGAAGTCCTTTGTAATGGAAGCTTGGCTACTTCCATCTCTCCTTGGATCCTTTGGATTGTGGCTTGGCTTGACTTGGAATAAATTTGGCATGGTAACACTAGTTGAAAAGGTTTTTGGAATCATTTTTGCATTACATATTTGCATTATCAAGACTTAAAAATGATGTGGTAAGGCCTCCTATTTATAGATTTTTTTGAATGTCTAGAATCAACCTGAACCATCCATCTTGAGGATGAGATGTGTGGTTTAGGATTAAGTTAATTTTTGTAATTAATTTTATAATTATCCTAATCATGAAATTTTAATAAGGGGAAATTAAGAGGCATGGAGGGAATCATGGAAGGCATTGATGAGGCATGGAGGGCATGAATCTTGATATTTATGGCATTTATGGCCTAGGGATGTCTTCCCAAGAAATGAGGTCACCTAATGATGCAGATATTCAATATTAATTTCCTTAAAAAAATTATTCAAAAATTTTCCATGGAATTATTAATTAGGCTCTAACTTGGATTAATTAGATCTTAATCATGTTTAAGCACTTTGTGCACAAATTACTCAAATTGATCAGAATGCCTTATTATTGGTCCAAAACTTGATTGGATTGGAATTTGAAGGTGATGTTAGATGAATTGGATCCATTATACCATTTATAATATTAAAAAAACCAAATAATAAAGGCATGTGTATTGTGCATGAGATTTGATAGGAAAAAGCAATCTAAAACACCAAGTACAAAATTAGCATTTTGACTCAAAATGATCTGATCAAAGTTAGGTGGCCCACAAATTACATTACCCCATTTAATGATACTATATAAAAAATCATAATTTGAATATATCAGGTTCAAATCTTTAAAATTTATTTATTTTTTATGCCAAATTGTGTGCTTTAGGTGGAAATTGGTCAAAACCCTAGTTGGAGGTTATTGGTGGCCAGATTTAAGTGTCTACAGTTGAAATGAATGAACATATCTAATAAGGGTGTATATATATAAATATTAATTAGTGTAGTAATAAATAAATTTATAAGATATTTAGACACTATCCAACATTCAATCAAGCGTGATCACCTACATGAGTCACTTTTGAAGAGGAAACATAAAATACATAGTCAACTAACTGTGACTGGTCTTGAGAGAAATCCATCTTCAAAGTGTGCTATGACTAGGAACATAAATGAAATAAGTCTTGAAAGGATTAATTGAATATTATTAAAATTTTTCAAACATTAAATTATCCAAGGTAACATACAGGTGTGGTCCCTTGAACAAGAGACACAGTTAGAGGTCACACACAGTCTTGACCAGTCAAGGTATAGGATGAGGTATGTGGGAGGTTGAAGTGATGGGAAGAATTGGAACATACACATAATGATTTTAATAACCTATATAATACCTTAATAATTAAAATAAATATAGAGAGACCTTTGAGGATGCATAAACATAGTCCACAGGAAGGACCCCGCACACAGTCTACCTTTTGCACAGTTGATCTTAGAATTTGAAGGATTTGGAAGGTCTAATGACCTAAAAAAGGGATGAATTTTTATGGAGAAGGTATTTAAAACTTATATAAGATCCTAAAATTATATTTTTGTCTGATAAAATATGGTAAGTTCCCTCTATTGTATCTCAGATAGAGGGCACTCCCTTTGTACATAAACCCTGCATTTCTGAGAAAAGGTGATAAAGGAATGAACCAAGAGATAAAGGAACATTTTAATAAGGTTTGTAAATATTAATAAAAACTATGAAAACATGAGTAATAAATAAATAAGTAATCATCTCAGAAAAGTGGTATAGAACCTCAAAATTATAGTCAAGCCTATTAGGTAGGGTTTAAGCCTAAGGCCAAACGAGGGTCCAACTTCACTTCTACCTCTTAGTGATATTTATAACTTGTTTTAGAATGTTTATAGAATGAATTTAGATATTTATAAACTATTTTTATGTATGGAAAGGCATTAAAAAGTCATTTTTTACATTAGGACAACTCAAACATATGCAAAGTGAAGAATCAAGCTTGATAGGGCAACTTTGGAAGTTCATATCTTCTCTGAGGTTGTGTATGGAGATCGAAGGAGTTTGGAGAGGTTAAAAGAGGGTACTTAAACTAAATATTAAGTATTTTTTTAAATTTAAAATTTAAAACCTTTATGAAACATCACTAAAGGTCAAAACTATCTAAACCCCTTACAAACCTTGGATAAGGACCCAATTAAGAAAACAAGGAGATGCATCCAAAAGGACTAGAATAGTTTGGGAAATTATTTGAACATACATGGGACTCTCCAAAGACCATTTCCATCCAATTTAGTTGTTCCTTATCTTTAATGATAGGGTACATAACTTCTTCCTTTGCCTATTTTATGCATTGTGCAGGTTCTAGGGGCTTTCATGTTAAGTTTGGAGCTTGATTATCTTCTAGGATCAGAGGTTAAAAATATGATGTTATTTTAGCTAGGTTTTGGATCCAATTATTTATATCCATGATGGTGTGGTGGGTTTCAAGGGGGGTATAACCCCCTTTCAGGGTCCAAGGGGATGACCCCCTCGGTGGGGGGTCTTAGGGTTGCACGGACTAGCAGTGATTTGGGGGCAATGCCCTCGAAGGGAAATTTTTATTAAAATTACCTTGTAAAATTGTAATTTCATAATCATTCTATTCAATTAATTAAAGGTCTCCATATCTAATGGTAGAGCTTATTTTTAGGTGTTTTTCACCCTAAAATGTATTCTTACATGGTTGAGATGAAAGATGAAACATGATTGCACATAGAGAGGAGGTAGAAAGAGGTAGAGTAATAGGGTTTATTGTAGGATTTGTTCCTCCCTTGTATTACTGGAGATAATATACTAGACAATTTTTTTGGATGTATCTCATCTTGGGTGAACCATGTTAAATCTGTTGTCTCCTATTTTGTGCATGTTTATGATTATTTTTTGTATGTTTGATTAATGTGTTTCATAGTTTCTCTTGTATGTGATTTGGGGATAAATCTATGTTTTATTTTATCCTAAAATTTATATGGATGAAATAAATTTGGTAGGAATCTAGAGACTTATTATAATTCATCATGGTCATTTCATGCTTCATCAAAACTCCTTAGTGTGTCTACCAATAGCTTCACCCTAGCCAGTCAAAACTAGCAAAGTGAGAAAGATAGTGAGAAGTGTGAAGACTTAAAGTGAAATCCATTTTAAGGTGTAATTAAGACATATAAGGCCATGGAGGTTCTTATTAAGTTTTTTCCACTCCCTTGTATGGATTTGCATGAAAAACTAAATCCATTTTAGAAGCCAAGTGTGCAAGGTGTGTGAAAGAGGAGTTTCTTTGACTATAGGTATTGATGGCTCACTTTTAGAGGAATCTAGGTAATAAGTAATTTAAAAAATGCATGGATAATCATGTCTACAACCATTCCCTCTCATTCCAGTCATTAGACCTTTCCCTAGTCAGTTTTGGTATGTTCTAATAGGGGTGAATGATGAAGACAATTTTCTAAGCCACCAAAGGGAATTTCATGCCACATTTCAATAGTTTCATGCCTTGGATAGACACTTGTAATTTATAAATTTTCATGATAAATTTCACATTCTCTTATTATTCACATGTAACCCATTCTCTTAGCATGACAAGTGTCCAAGTGACCTTTGGACTTCTCTTTTCTCACTTCTCTCTCAAATGTTATAAGTAGTGACCTTTTTTGGTTCTTTTGGGTATCCTCTATTGTTTAATGGTGAAACCCTAGAAATTTTTGTATTTTAATATCTCTTTAATCAATAAATAAGTGAATTTTCCTACTTACATACTACATAATTAAGTCTTATTTCAAATCTTATTGATCTTGTCTAGTAAAAGATAGTCTTTTCTAGCATGTTATCTTTGATTATCCACTAGGTATTCAGAAGAGTAATTGTTTCAGGTCTTTTTTAGTGTTTATTCTTAATGTATGAGAGTTATATAAGTGTATTATGACTATATTATCTAAATTATCATTCATTATCCTTCCTAAACATCAATATACCTATTGAACCTAGCATATGAAACATTGATGTAATAATCTATCTTGAGTTGTGAATTAGCCTTAGTATGCTTGATGGTTATTTGTCTAGGTATACATTTTTTATTCAAGAGGATGGTCATCTAGAATTATAGAAACTATAATTACCCTATTGGAATGAATTTATTTAACACACACATGCACTATATAAGATAATTTTCAAATATTCCGTATCAAAGGTCTTCTTAATAACATATCAAATATGCATGTTGAAGGAATAATTGAGAAGGTAGTAACCACATATGAAGGATTGACCAATAAAGGCAAGTCAATCTTGCCAAGAACCTTAAGGGAAGTCCCATCTAATGTTATAAATGATATGGTAGATGGGTGTAAATCATTATGAGTATAACCCAAGTGCATAAGTAATGTGTGTAAACATTTTTGTGTGCACCATTATCAATCATAACACTCTATATGGGGTGGTTATCAAGATATTCTCAAATTAATAAAAAATGATGATTTGATTTATCATCCTTAATTTCATTCTCATTAATGGACATAGAAGGTATATTAACCATGGAAAGTATATGTTTCATGTATATACCAATAACCCTATCTAGTGGGTGTCCATATGTAAAGGAGGAGGATGTGCATTATATGCCATTTGAACTTCTGGTTTCTTCTTAGAATAGTCTTGTAAAAGATTGTTAAATATTTTCTATTTATAGTGATCACCAAGTTGTGAATCTAGTTCCTTTAGAGGTTCTTCAAATATAAGTTTTTGGTCATTGATAAGATCTTTGAGATTGTGTTTTAAGGTAAATAATCTACTTTTATTATGTCATGGTCCTTGATGATAATCGTAATAACATTCACATCATATCATTTGGGTAGAGGTCAACTCATATCAACCTCGATAGGATGAGGGAGTGATATAAATTAACTTTCTAGTAATTGTGGGAGTAATTAATTTGGGGACACAAATAAACATGTAAATTATCTCATTGGTACATTGGATAGGACAAGCCTATTAGGCTTATATGAAACTATGTTAACCATTGTGGATGTTTCCTTTTTAGAGTTAGGAGGTTTTACCTTATAATTTGGTTTAACTATGAATTTGGTGTTAGATGTAGATGAATTTGGTGTGTTTTATACATACTTAAATTTATTTAAGGGCATAAGATTCATTTGACAGTCCCATGTATCCTGGCATAAGTCATTAAAAGATTTTAACCTCTTGAAAATAATGAACTCATGTAAAGAAGCAAGAAAATGTTTCTAGAATATATTTTGTAACTCTTTGTCTACCATAATATTGGTCATTTTGGCTAGTATTGTCTTATATCTCAAGACATATTGATTGGTAGGTTCATTGGTTCCATGTTTGATTTGTGCAATTCAGGCATACGAAACCTTTTTTTAAATTTTAATGGAAAAGTGTGTTAAGAACTAGTTAGCAAGAGGTTTGAATGCTTTGGCATATTGGAGATGTAAATCATAGAACCACCTCAAAGCATAGTCCTTGAGGCTTCTTTGAAATAATTAGGTCAAAATTTTATCATTGAAAGCATAGTCAAGGTATGCCACATAAAAACGTTTGAATAAGTTGTTTAGGATCACCCTTGTCATCATAACATGTGAAATTAGGTGAAAAAAATCCAATTGTCAAGGTGTGTAAATATATTTCAAGTGTAAGAGGGCTATGCAACACATATTATGAATCTTTGGCATGATATGAAATTTAAAGCATTTTTATCAATGTTTGTGATCTTGTCTTCCAAGGTCTTTATAACTTGAAGGAATGATTTAATTGTAAGCCCAATGGGATTTAGGTTAGCAAGTTTAATAGTCACCAAAGTGGATGAAAACATGTTTTAAGTAGTAATAGGCATCAAAATTGGTATTTGTCTTGAAATAATAGGTAATTCTATGATACATATATCAATAGTAGTTTTAGGGAGCAAAGTTTTAAACACATAATTTGTGCCCCCACCAAATGTATTTAATTATAATATGTTCAAAGAGACAAATTTTTCCACTATATTTTTGAATTTTATTGCTTTGAATATAGTTTCTAAGATCTCATCAAGATCTTCAGGGTTTTGTTGAATGCCTTCATGAAATAAAGCAATTGTATTTACTTGATCATGGTTTAATTGTTCATTTTAATTTATTTTAGGGTTTTCATTATAATAATATTCTTATATGATAACCCTATCAATAATATTTTCATTATCAACATGGATATAATCATTATCCAGGGTATGATATCCATCATTAGTTTGAGACATCTTATATGGGTGGAAGGGAAGATCAATATGTTTAATAGGTACATCTCCCAATCTAAGGCTATACCTAGGTTACATGAAAAATAGTAAAAGTATGAAACTAAAAAGTACATAAATTTATAACCCTAATTGGTTTAAAACCCTATGAATCAATAAAAATTACATTCACATGGATCAAGTTCATGAAATGTTTAACCCTAAAATAGGAAATATAGGATTGGTGTTATCTAGATTTAATTAAAGGGATATATAGAACCTAAATGGCATAAGGGTGATAATTAGATCTATAGTAGGACAATTATATGTTAAACATATATATAGGCATACGTAAAATTTATTATGCTGAGATAATCTAAATATGGAAAGTAAATCTATGTTATATATGGAAATGATAAAGAAGTGAAGTAATTAGCTTATTCTAATGCCAATGTATTTATAGATATGAAACAAGCTAAAATCATGTGGGAATTATATTCTATAATAATTTTTAGATTCTAGATCTGATGCTTTTATCTCTCTAGGCAATAACATAAGCATGGGGTAATTATGTCAACATTATTGTCTAGGTTCAATGCTAGTGTCTTATATAGAATATTTGATGAAATAAGATACAACCACCTAGATGATTCTATGATATATTTCACATTAACTTTGGTACATTTATATCTAGATCATGGATAGTTATTTCTTATGCAATGGCAAAACCCTACCTTTCTATATTCAATTTAACCTTGGGGAAAAATGAGTTAGTGGGCACATGGTGTTGAGATGACCCCAATGACCCCACTATCAAAGGAAATTTCCTACATAACTAATAATCCAAAGATGACCTTAGACTAATGTAGTTCTCCCCTTACATATTATCTTGTGTGTGAATCATATAATGTGTACAAAGCAAGTACAATAGTGATTAGCTTGTAAATTGGCAAATCAAGCTCTTGGGTTGCTCCTTTAGTCCTTTAGACCTGTATATGTGTTGTAAATATGACTCGTATGGAAATAGGGAGATTTATTTAATTGAATTTTTAATAGAGTGATTTTGATAAGCGCCTTGGTCTCTTTGGTCTTTTTCTAGGTGTTTCTAGTGAGGAATGAATGAGTGTTGATCTTGTGTTTATATGAATCCATTTAGAATAATAAAGCACATTAAATAACTTAAAGTGACTATTAGAATACATTTCATTTAAAAATTGGAAGACTTTATGTCATTAGACACTTGCATTAGGATAAGATAGTAACAATGATGCTACTATCTAACCCAACCATTAGTTTTCAAGGAGTAGGAGAATAGGTTTAGGTTCTAAAACTTGCATATATGGAAGATGAGTAAATTTTAATCATTATGGGAAAGATGAAAGACCTAAGTCATCAATATAAGGCTTGTTAGACTAAGAGATATAGGCCAAGAGGCATAAGGATAGAGCAGATATGAGAATTACAGAAGTGGGAAAAGGTAGAGAATGGAGAGGAACAACTAATATCTAAGTTTTCCAAGTGTAGAACACTTAGGTACTATATAATCATAATATATCATCTATATGTAAAAAATAATTGATACATTATATATTAAAATAATGAACAAGGAAGCATTAACCTTTTAATATATATTATAATACACAACACTTCCCCTTGTTGTCTCCCCACCCCCAACCCCACAATGCTGGCTAGGGAGTGAATACTATCCAAATTTATAAATCAAGATATCAAAACGGGCATCAATGTGGTAATTATTCAAACAAAAAAACAAAAATTACTATAAATAAAAATAAAATCCATGAAAAAGAACATTAAAATATTTAAATGATACTTCTAAAAATAAAACACATAATACTTAACAACTACTATGAAAAGGAGCACTTCATAAGGCATACACATGTATGGTAGACAAGAAGGAATTAAAAAATCCTCCCTGTACACTTTATAGATAATAATGAGTGAAATATAATCCAAAACATTAAAATGTAGATGATATTTTATCATTATATAGTTCTTTGTAGAGTAAGAATCTGAAGCAAGTTAGTCCATGCATTAGTCAAGTAAAACCCAAATAAGCATTAAAAAACATAACTAACTAAGCCAACTCCCTCATGGGGTCTTTCAAATTAAATATAAGATCTATTTAAAGAAGGAATACAACCGTCAAACCTTCCCAAGAGCATCTCTCTTCTAAGAGTGGCTCAAAAATGTGATTTTCACCTGATTTGGTACTCCAAGTCCTTGTCAATGATGAGTGGCTTGATCCTCCATCCTCTCTAAATGCACCAATGAATTAGGATCATTAAATTGATCAATCTATGCCAATAGCTGAAGCATTTCTATTTCAAATTCACATAATAACATTACACAAAAATAGCTTTAAATGATGAGTGAGGACCCTTGTATTTATAGATTTTTGAAAATGATCAGAGTCAACCATGACCATCCATCTTGAGATCAAGATGTGTGGCCATAAATAAATTAAATTTTAGACGCTCAATCTATAAATACCCCCATTAATATTTGGAAGAATGGAGTATTAATGAGGCATGTGAGGACTTAAATCAAATAATTGTTCTATTTATGGCTTATGGATGCCACCCTTTGATGATGTCATTAGATGATGAAGAATTGAAGAATGAATTTCCATTTAATAGATTTTCAATAACTTCCATGGATTTTTCACATAAGCTCTTAATTTAGTTTAATTTGCTTAAGTGGGCTTAAATAATTTTATGCAATTATTTGGAAATTGGTTGCTCAATTAATCAAACTGGTCAAAATGTCAAGTTACTAAGTCATAATTTAACTAGAGTATATTAGAATAAGGTAGCAGTTGCATATGGAGCAATACCCTATTTAGATCATTATCGACATGAAATAACACATGAACTTGATGTGTGCTTCTGAATTAGAAGAATTCAATGGTCTAAAATGTCATTTTACATGGTCATAATTTAACCCAAAGTGATTTGAGAAAAGTTAATAATCATATAAAATGCATTGCCCCATTCAAGGATAAATTAGCCTAAATCAGCACTTGTTTATGACAAGCTTGAACCATTTAGTGTGTTTTAGTGATTTTGTCCTAGATTGTGCATTGTCATATAATTTTGAGGAAGATTGAAAATTTCAGCACAATAGTGATAGGAATTGGATGTCTACATTTTCCCCCTATTTGAGAAGGCATAGTGAAACATCCAATCAAATCAATGTATTTTCAAATAATGAATTTTTTTTCAAGAATAAGTAAGAAGGTGATGATCCATGATGCCCCCTCTAAAGGACATGTGAGGATGAAAGAGAGGGATGAACTCCTGAAAAGAGAGAAAGAATGAAATTAACCCATGGATGAGATTAGATCCATATTGAGCTAATGATTACATGCATTGATTCTCAATGATCAAAATATAATAGAATATAATGGGCCACAAGGTGGGGGGAAGTTGGAAGAATGTAATCCCAAAATATAAGTGACACACTTTCACACACCCAAAAGAGGGTGAAAGTTGTGGGCTTAGGGAATGATCAATCCTAAGACAAGTTACACACTTTGAAATTACCAGAATGAGGTTAAAAATTGTAGAGCTTGGAATTAGAATAAAATAAGGCATTATTCTATAGAAAAGAGGTCAATTAATTAATAATTTACCCCTATAGAGTGGGTGTGATTGGTTGATAAACTATTTTTTCCCCTGTAGGGCTGATTGAATTGGTAATTGGTCTAAATATGGTGCCATATTAGGGCAAATTGGCAAGCATAGCTCCAGGATATAATCTACTGCATAGATTAAATATGAGTGGGAACAAATGTAATTGTAAGGTTACAAAGACTAAATTAGTCACAAAAAATCAAGCATACAAGGATGCACAAAGTAATGAAAGTGATGATTGAAATAATAAAGGTGGCCAAGCTAACCCAAGATACATCATGTATTCAAATTTCACTTACATAGTCCAAATGGACCTCTAGCCAATGTAGTTCAACCAAAAGTGAGAGAGAATAGAATGAGGAATTAAGAATAGAAGAAAGATGGACCACTATTAAATTAGACTCAAAGTGTATGCCAAAAGATGCATGTCTTGCATAAAGTATTGTGTTAGGTATGGTGCATTGAGAACTAATGTTCAAAGCATCATTGAATTTTTTTTGGAATCCAAATCACCTTGTGCTTACTATAGAAAAATTGAAATTATACATCATAAGTAACTTATAATAACATTATATTTCAATTGTGATGGGCTTGTTCAAATGTGAATATTTATAACTAAGGATAATGATAAAAACTATAAAGACCAAAGTTACAACTATTTACATTTAAATAAAAACAAAGATAAAAATAATACATAAATGAAACGTAATATAAAATCTAGCTATGAACAACTAGGATTTAATTAAGAATAAGAATGTATAAAATCTAAGCAAGAACAACTTAATAAACATATGAAATAAATATATGAAAAATCAAGATCCATGTGTAATAATAAGATGTACTTGAAAAACAAAACAAAAATACAAATACAACTAGAAATAAATCAAGCCAAATTGAAAACTAGGATAGAAGTGGTTTTAGAATGTGTTTGAACTCAAAAGAATAAAACAATATAATACAAGATAAAATAGTAACACCAAAGAATAATACAACAAAACACCAATAATAAATAACAAAGGAATAAGAATGAATAAAACACTAATAAAATAATTGGAGAGACAAGAAAGCACAACAAAATAACAACAAAAATCAAATAAACACACACAAAGAAGCATTAGTCATAATGTTAGTGCAAGCAAAGAAAAAGGTGAATGGTTCATACATATGTAATAGAGATATTACTCTCTATGATAGGGTGACCCCTAATCTAAGAAATAATGAGACTAGCTCAACATAAAAACAACAAAAGAGGCAAAGTTGCCCCCAAGTGGTAGCAAAATTACACAAAACAAAATGTGGGGGTGGGGGTGTGTGGGGGAAGGAAGGAGGGGGTTGAGATGACTCAAGATGTATGAGACAAGTGAGTGTTTCCTACATAGCTCCATGGATGTGATATCCAACATAAACTTCAGGCCAAATGTAGTTCTCCTAAGAAATGGGACAGTAGAAAAGTGATAATAAGAAAACATGATTGATATTGTAGATGAAATTAGGAAAATGGACTTGTAAAATGGTGAGAGCATGGGATCAAGATAAACAAAAGTGAAAGATAATTTTTTTTTTCATCAATAATTTTCTAATGTTTTTATATTTTTAAGATAAGCAACAAAACTAAAATATTAATGAAAGGCCTAGGGAACTACCTAACTTAAAAGATGCACTTCCACAAGTAAGAGCTCAAACAATAGCTAAATTGGATACAATGGTAATCATGGATATAAATAATGGCACAGGGAATAAACTAATCAAGGAAATGCATGTCTAAGAGTAGAAGTTATAATAACATCTAAAGCTAATTATAAGGGCCCAAGATCACATAAAGATGAGAGCATGATCCTATAAAGTCAATAATGCCCACTAAACAGTAGTAAAATAATAATAGAACAATCTGCAATGCTAGATAAATATAAATAACCATTCAGTAGGTAAAAACTACGCGTTGATGTATTTGTGTTCACTTGTCTATAAAAGGAAGCTAAAAAATACTATTCGATTTGAACTACTTTGTAGAATTAGTGTTGAATGTGTCCAAAATGTCTATGAGTCATAATCAGGATCATAATTGGTCAAGGTAGAGAAATGTCTAGGTTAAAATGGTCTAGGGTATGAAAAGATATGGTTCTAAGGAGAATGGTCCAGGATAAAACAAGACAAAATTAATATGGTCCAAGATGGGATAGAAAGAGTATAGTTTGAATATAAATGATCCAAAATGCCAATGGTTCAAATTTTCAATAGTTTATAGTCATAAAAGAATGTGGTCCTCATGAGAATAGTCCAGGCTAGGTCAAGACAAAATGAATATGGTCCAAGCTAAGATGGTTTAGGATATAATAGTGGGATAAAATGACTTCAACACAAGTTGCCCCCATGTAAAGGGTCTTGTAGATAATGGTTCAAAAAGTTATCAAGCATAGAACTACTTGAGATGTATAATGTTCATGGTCTATAGTAGTTCTTTGAAACCTAGAGTAGCCAATTGGTATGCCCCCAATCTATAGTTTGTTGTGATGACATATGGGCCCTACCAATTGGGTTGAAACTTACCCTTCTTCTTGAATTCAAAATTAGTGTTCTTATGATTTTCCTTCAAGACTAAATCACTAATTTCAAACTTCTGAGGTAAAATGTGCTTGTTATATATTCTACACAATCTATTTGTATAGGCTTGTAAGTTATTTAGGGCAACCAAATGTTTACCATCAAGGAGTTCTAGTTCTTGCAACTTGGAAATTTTATAATCTTCATCATCTTCAATATTCTCCAAGGATACTCATAGTGAAGGCAATTCGATCTCAATTAGGATAATAGCTTATGTGCCATAAACAAGGGAGTATGGAGTGGAAACTATGGGGGTTCGATGACTAGTGTAATAAGCCCAAAGGGCAGGAAAAAATTGTAAGTGCCAATTACAACCAACATCATTGATAATATTCTTTAGTATTGTAACAATGGTTTTGTTCAGAGCCTAGGTTTGACCACTGTCTTATGGGTTATATGGTGTGGATTTCTTGTGCTTGATTTTTTATTTTTCACAAATATCTTTAACATCTCATTTTACAAATGATCTACCATTATCAGATATAATATGAGTTGGGATATCATATTAATTGATTAGATGATATTGTAATGTATAAACTTGGCAATCTGTTTCTCGATGATATAAGTGAGAGGAATGGTCTCAACCCACTTAGTAAAATACTTGGTAGTAGTGAGAATATGTTTATGCCCATTAACAGATGTTGGGTTAATTTTCTTGATGAGATCAAGGCCCCATGTATAAAATTTCCATGGTATAGTAATCATCTATAGTGGCAAGGAAGGTGCATGTATCAAATTACCATGTTATTGGCAAACAACACACTTCCTAACATATTTACAAACATATGTCTCCATTTTTGGCCAATATTAACCTATTCTAAGTAGATTTTTAGATAAGACTATACTATTGGTGTGCACCCCACACATTCCTTCATGAACCTCCTTAAGTCCAAACTTGGATTCTCTCAAATATAAACAATGAAGTATCATTCCATCATAGCCTTTATGATAAATAATGTTTCAAAGGAAGGTATAATGAGATATGCAATGAAGGAAATGTTTTTGATGATTATGGGAAAGGTTAGGAGGAAAAACTTGGTCATGAAAATAATTATAAATGTCTTGAAACCAAAGTAGTTCAAGTGGGGGATTGGGACCAGCAATGTGTATACCCTCTCTAAATATAGCAAGACATGAGCAAGTTGTAGAAGATTTTTAATGAGAAATTGATACTATTTAGCATTACTATCAATTTATATCATGGACCCAATTATTTCCATTACATCGATGGATTTGTTGTTGGCCCATGGTACCTATTAAAATTGTAGGTATTTAAAATGCGTCTTGAGATTATCCAAAATATATTTTTAAAGTACAATATTTTCATCTCTAGTTTGATACTGATATATGGTTTCATTGATAATCAATTGGGAATCCCCATAGACCATTAAGTGTTAGATATCCCAGTTTACTACAAGATGAAGTCCTAGAATAAGTGCCTATATTCAACCATATTTTTGGTATAATAGAAATGCCTTGGGAAACATATCCCCTTATAGTTTAATCAATAAAACATCAGCCCCAAATCCATGAGAAGTGAAGGAACCATCAAAATATAGTTTCCATTGCTTAGGTTCATCCATTACTTCATCTATCATCATAATAGAATCATCTAAAAAATCAAATATGAGTGGTTGAGTTTCTATAATAAGAGCTTTTACAAGTTGATCTACAATAATCTACCCCTTGATAGTTTTTTGATTTTGGTACTCAACATCAATTTTTCTTAAGATCATGACCCATTTGGCCTATGAGAGTTGCTTTGGATAATAAATATTTGAGGGGGCTCACTTTAGTAATACCAATGGTATTGTTATTCAACATATAATGTCATAGCTTTTGGGAGGTGAACACCATAGCTAAATATCCCTTCTCATTAGGCATATAATTATGTTCATAAGCCACTACTGTGTAACT
Source organism: Torreya grandis (assembly GCA_037957365.1). Taxonomy (NCBI): domain Eukaryota; kingdom Viridiplantae; phylum Streptophyta; class Pinopsida; order Cupressales; family Taxaceae; genus Torreya; species Torreya grandis. The sequence continues at coordinate 82,396 of JARHVA010004537.1, forward strand.
CAAATAATAAACTACATGTTCCTTTCACTAATCATCGTGTTGCACTACGAGTGCCCCCAATGCATGTTTGGTTGCTAAAATATAAGGAGGCAATGGTTTTTCAGGTGATGGTGATCTCAAAACTAGTAGGTTGGCCAAGTATGTTATGAGATTTGCCAATGCTAATTGGCACTCCTTGTCCCATAGAAACGTGACCCCTTTCTTCAAGAAATGTGTAAATGAGTGGTAATTTTCTACCAATTATGAAATGAACCTATGAATAGATTATATATTTCCTTACAGGCTTCAGATATATTTGAGATTGGAAGGTGGAGGCATTTATACAATGGCCTTGAACTCATTAGGATCCACTTCAATCCCTTTTTGTGATAAAATAAAACCTAAAAGTTTTCTTTAAGTGACTCCAAAGATACACTCATTTAGGTTTAGATGGACCTTGTACTCATGACGTCTCTCAAATATTCTTCGTATAATGTTAGGATGTCTGAAACATGTTCTTGATTTAGCTAAGATATCATCAACATAGTGTTCAACAATATCATGCATCATGTCATGGAAAATGATAGTCATAACACGCTGATAAGTGGCCCCAATGTTATTAAATCCAAATGGCATGACTTGGTAACAAAATCTTCCCCATGGTGTGGTGAACATAGTTTTTTGCTATTATTATTGAGTTATATTGATATGAGCGTATCCAAAGAATCCATTCATGAGGCACAACATCTCATACCCAATAGTATAATTGATAATCATGTCAATGTTGGGTAGAGGAAAATCATCTTTGGGTCATGCCTTATTGATATCTCTAAAATTAGTACAAAGATGTACACCTTATGTCTTTTTTATTACAAAAACTATGTTTGATATCCATTGAAAATAGTCTAGTGGTCTGAAGAATCCTAATCTTAATAATTTCTGCAATTTTGCTTTTATCAAAAGAGTGATGCATGGATGCATCTTCCTTAATTTTTGTTTGACTAGCTTAGCATCTAGATGGACAACAAGTTGATGCACAACCAAGTTAGGGTCTAAGCTTGTCATCAAAGTAAACACATGAAAAAATATTAATAAAATATCTCAAAATGGTGACAATGTGGTCACACACCTCATCAGTGAGGGAAGCTCCTAGATAAACAATTTTGGGATCATCATATGTTCATAGGTTCACCTCGGTAGTGTTTTATACAAGGAATGTAGAATCATCTTCTAAAATAGTAGGCAGCATTTGATCATGATCTTCTTCCTCTACTTCAACCTCTAGTTGTCTATCCCAAAGTTATAAATACTATGACAAATCTAAATCCACCAGTTTAGGTAATGTCCAATTAACAAATATCTTTGGAAAGTCAAGAGTGAGTTGCTTAAAGAATTTTTGTTGTTATGATGTAATGCTCATACTAGATTTGGATCTTAGACTTGATGAACCCTATGCATCCTTTGGAGATGAGAAAACTTCCCCATATAAGGGTGCCTAAAACAAGTTTTCACTCAAGGGATTACTTTTCTTTACTATTTCCCTGACCAACAAGTACCTCAAAGAGGTTTTCACCTAAGGATCTCGATGTTTTATCTTTTTCATGATCAAGAAATTTTTCCTATTCTCCAAAGTAGATAGAAATATCTAAATAGAAGTCAAATCCTTGATTATGATCACCATTTGGCAATCCATCTCTGAGGCCCATGTACTTAGAAATACATTCCTCATTATTGAATTCATCAAGGCATATGATAGAATTTTGTTGGTCCTAATCAATGAGTTTTATATGGCAAAGGCAAAGGGAACAATGGGATGTGATAGTCACAATAGATTTTAAATCAAATAAATCCATGTCATCAAGCTCATTGTAAATACTATATTGGGATGCTTGGTCACTACTAGAGTCTCATTGCTAGTATATTCATAAGAATCACTATCAAAAGTCATGAGGTCACCCCCAAGCAGTATAAATTTGAGACCTTGATTCATGTTAGGTTTACCAAATGATAAAGGTTTCAAGATTCCTTGCTCTTGGGTCCTAAGGCCCTTTCTATATTTTCCAAGTTATCCATAATCTGACTAGGGATAGGATACTTAGGATTCTAAAAAAAATCAATAATGTCATCAGAATATAACTAGTTTCCTTTAATAAAAGATTCTCAATACTAATTTGGTGAAGTGCCAGATATGAATACCATCAGTGGTTTCTATGTATATTTCTTATTTTTATAAATCATGTTGGGTCTACAAGGGATTTTTGAAGGCTTGGGTTTACCAAAAGATTTGGGAGACTTGGGCAACCTAGCAATATGAAAGGCATCTTTTAAATGGTATGTGTAAATACCAATGTCCTCTATAGTGACTTATTCTGCAAGGGTTATGGGAAATGGATCAACCAAAGTGGAAGAAAGGTCACTTGGGTTGATATAATTAGATGCGAATGGATGCAAAACTATTTCCTTATTCTTCTTTACAATGAACATAGAACCAAGAGAATAGTTATAATTACAAAATTCAGCCTTTAGGTGTTTGTAATACTGGAAAGGTTGTATATCAGTAGGAATGGTGAATTCAATCCCATTATTGGGGTATTTGAGGAATTGTTGAAAATTGGATGGGATATATTATACTTCATGTATCCAAGGATGACCAAGAAGTATGTTATAAGGCAATTCAAAATCTGCAGTATGTAATAATATATGATGGGACATAGAAACAATAATGATTGACAAATTGATAGTTCCTTAAGATTCCTTTTTGGTGTTGTCTTATTCCTTGATTGTAATTATTTTTGGCTAGATGTCCTTAGTTTAACCCAATAATTTTACTATCTTGAAGGACACTATGTTCATCCCTGAACCACTATCTATAAGAACCCACTTAATTTTATGGTTTTAAATGATGAACTCAATATAAAAGGGGTTGTTATGGCTATGATCAAGATTGGGCATGTCTCTTTGATAAAATGTGACCTGCCATAATGAAGATGAATGCCCTATAAGTGTTTGTAATTATTCAAGGTTAATGTCTTGATGAATAGTGGATCATTGAAGAAGGTCATTCAAAATAGTTTTATGGACTTAAAATGTACGTAAAACATCTAAAATAGAAATTTGTGCAAGGGTTTTACTTAGTTGGTCTAAGATACCATAAATATTTTCAATAGTAACACAAGAATATTTATCCCTGACTGGTATAGTTTTCAACTTTGGATTTGAAGGCATAATGTTCACATTGGTTCTAGTGTTGGAAGAGGGCAAAAGTTCTTGAAGGGTGACTCCTAAGTGTCTAGTTGTGATTGCACAATCTAGAGGTGGAAAGGATTTATTATAATTAGAAGATGAAGGCAAAAGGCCTTAGATTGTGACTCATGTGTGTCTAGTTGCATTTGTACAATTTTGAGTCAATAAAGATCCATTATAATTAGAAGGAAGGGGTCCATAAATAGTAACCCACAAAGCCCAGGTGCAATAGAATTGCTTGTACTTAACATGACATTACTTGAAGGGGAGGGTATTGACCTTATAGTGAGGTGTCCAGTACTTTGAGAATCATGGGAGGGCTCACGATCTTTCATAGTGATGGTGTTAATGTAGTTTATAGAAATATGCCCCATAGTGTTATTATAATCATAAGGCCTATTTTCATAACCCAGGTTATTATAATAGGTATTATAATCCTAATTATGATCGTGTTGATTATGATTCTAGCCTTGGGATTGTTTCCATTGATTATGTCCTTGGTTCTTATTATTTCATGTTGGTTATTTATTTTGCCTAGGAAGTAGATCTTTGTAAATGACCATATCATGATTAGTGTTTTGCGAGGAAAGTTTGATTTCAATTTTTCCATTTTCAATAAAATCTTCAATGAGATGTCATAATTGAACACATAAATAAGCACCATGATCAATAACATAATGGAAGTAAAAATTATTTGATTGACAATAATTGAGTTTGGATTGACTTCAATAAATGGCCTTAGGATGGGCCACACAATCAGATTAGCTACTATGATCTTTTGGAACATGGCCTCAATTAGCTCTCTTAATTTACTAAAGACTCTATATTTATTTAATGTTCATCTTGGAGGAGATCTTTGCAATGTAGCTTGTGGATTATGGGAGATAATTGCACATTCAGAGCTGGTGGAGCTTGCACCATTTTCACGTGTCTAGATTTATTTACTCTATTCCGCATTAGGTTTTTGTTCTTATTAAACCCCTTGGGTTTCTTTGTGGTAATAACATGAACAAGTGATTGGGTCTGATTGGACATTTGTCCTTGTGAGTAAATCTTGACAATACCTTTAGTGATAAGTGCCTTATCAATCTACACACCCTTATTTATAATTTAATTTAATATGTTTGCACAAGTGAGTCATATAGTGTGCTCCACCTTAGGGTGTAGGTTTTATTCAAAAATATCAGACAACTACTTATCTAGAAAATTATGTTGAAAGCATTTAGTCAATGTTATCCATCATTCTAGATATGGTATGAAGTTTTCCACATCTCATTATTTATCTTTGCACAAGTTGACCACAATCAACTCATGTTCAATATTATAAGAGAAGTGGTTGAATTTTTTTTTAAATAAATAGTTCCAATCTACCACTAATCCCTTAAGTAACTTAAGAAGCCAATATAAAGCTTGCCTTACTAAACTTCATGGGAAAAAGTGAAGAAAATAAATGTTATTATAGGCTACCTCTTGCCATAATACAAAAAATTCTTGGATATGTTCATGAAGGTCACCCTTCCCTTTGTATTGGTCAAATTTGGATGAATTAAAATGAAGTGTAAAGGGAATTTTGGGAATACTCAAGTTGAATGGATATGGACATATCTCATCAAAATTGTATTTCTTGACTCGGTTTCCTGTCTCCAATCTCAACACAATTTCCTTCATCCACTCTTGCATGTTTGGTGCATTGGTAGGTGAAATATAATTAGGTTGGGGTGGTATGTGCCTTTGTTGTGTTAATTTATTAGGGATATAAATCTTATGATCTGTAACTTTATTTTGACTTACTTCTTGAGTCAAGTAGGTGAGCCACTAATTCTTGGGTTGATAAACATTCCATGAAATATGTTACCATGAATTTCAAGTGTGTTATTGATTTTGGGGAGTCTATGGTCGATTCACCAAAGTATGCATTGGTTGAGTGGAACTTGCTAAAGTGTTCTGAATAATTTCCTCAATATGTAATGCATTTTTTGTACCTTGGATCTTTGAAGGAATAAGAGTCTCTTGGTGATTAAAAAAAAATGCTCCATTTTTGGTGAAGCATTTTAAGAAATCTCTTGTGTCTTATTTTGTTCAATTAAGATGTCATGATATATCGTAGATGTGTTCTCAACTAGAGTATGATGCATTTGTTCTACTACATTATCTTTTTATTTAGAATCATTTTTATGTATTAAATTGGTAGCTAAAGAGTCTATTAAGTCTATAATAATCTAGTATATGTATCTTTGACTTATTTTCTTGATCTTAGTGGCAAGATCTTGATGATTAGGTGTTGACTATATGAGTGATTCTTTTCCCTTGATAGAAGAATTAATATTGGATTTTTCAATATGAGTGAGGGATTTTTATTGTTTCTTCTCTTCTATCCTAAATAATGTATGCAATTATTCCATAAGAAAATTTGATGGCAATCTAGATCATGATTCAATCAACCTTAGGAGGGATTCATCCTTGTCCTCCAAGGGTTGATGTTCAAAACAGTATTTTTATGATCCTACAGTTGTTGGAATGTCTTTAAACACCATGAAAATATCTTTTCCATCATAAAAATGCTCTTCCTCATAATTAGGGCCATAAAAGACCCCACTATGAGTATACCTTTGTGTCATGTTTAGAATATTTAACTATATGTTCACCAAGATGTAAAATGTGTTTTGTAAATGTTAAAAGGTGTGTTTTGAATTCTTCAAACAAATGATAAGGTAAAAAGAGACTATAATAAAATAAGTGTCATAGTACAACATAATTAAAATAAATGGTTAAAAAATTACTCAACTTTGGTGGGTTGAATTCATCAAATTAGAAGAGTATATGATAACTTTGAAACCTAAAGTACAAGATAGCAAAACAATCTTAGGTTAGAGATACATCAATATCATAAAATCTATATACAACTATGATGGGTTATGACTATAAAATTATAATAAGGTATTTATAATTAGGAAGATAAATAATGTGAACCAATAAGCTCAAAACATGAAAACACATAATAACTCCTAAGTATAAAGCTAAAAATAAATGGGCAACACACTGCCATCACATGGTAATAGGATGTAGAATGGTCCTAGAACTTAGAGTTTGATTGAATTAAAGATAACCTAAGTCCATATTGAGAATAAAAATGTGATGATGAATCTATATAACTACCTCCAACCCAAATAGGAAATTGTACCCAAGTTATTTCAAACCAAGTGTAAATGGCAAATCGATTAACACATTGGCCTAGAACTTAGAAAGGTAATATTTTAAATTTAGATTAAAAATGAAGGGAATTGAGATTTTTCAAAGTAGGAAAAGGTCTATACTCAAATGGGTACCATAACAATGCTACTTGGAAAATATAAACACAATGTTTTAAATGATAATTTGAACAAGGGAAAAAAATGTTTTGATTTGGTCAGCATAATGCCTCTTTGCTCAAATAAAATGATGGATAATAAAGTTTTTTGGTTCTGATGTGTTTTTCAAATAGATTTTAGACTAAAAAAGACTAAGAAAGTAAAGGATAAAATCACAAAATAAAACCAATTATAATGTCCAAATTCCTAAAACTAATGAGGTTATATGGTACTATCGAATTCTATGTATATATGTGCTCTTGAGAGGATTTTACACCCCCCTTATCTCAAGAGATTGTATGGTGACATGGAAATTTGATCTACTCACTCTACATAAACATTATGTTTGTAGTAAGTGGGGTTATTCTAAAACTAATTTTTTGTGCATTTTAAGATGGTCCCAAGTGTGTCTAACACTAGAGATGCCTCACGTCAATTAGATCCATGTCAATCATATTTTTGTGAAAATGTCTTGTCCTTTTCACAACCACTACATCTATCACTTACTCAGTGTAGTGTGATGTTTTAATTCAGAATACATTCCTAGTTCAATAGTCACTAACAGAGGTAGTTCAACCACTCAAACTACCATCTCAATGATTCATCAAATCAATTTATATACCCAACTATGGAGTGGGTTTAAAACGTTATCTGGATATGAATTCTTGGGTCAATGTTTCCATAAAGAACCCATGAGGAAGTGATGAAATAACACTAATAAGATAATTTATGTAAAAATAAATTACAAATGAAAAGACTTTAAGGTCGCATTTTGATCACCCAATTCATAAAGATTTGGGGAGGGCCTTGATGAAGTACATTTCATGCTTTTTGGACTAAAATAAATAAGGTAAAGAAAGAGTGATTTTGTTCACCTGAGTTCCTTAAAATGGATGGGGGGAGAGCATACATGCATCAACCATTTTTCAAAAATAAAAAACTTTGAAATAACTAGCATAAAACAAGCACTCTTAAAAGTATGTAATCTAAGTTTAAGTGTTTATTTTAATGTACCAAAGTGAAGTGTCTATGAAATTTGGCCCCTTGGCCTTAATTGAAATTTTTTAAAAACCTTTCACAAATATCTAAGCATAAAAAACCTAAATTTATTTTAAGCACCAAATGAAAAGTTCAAGACTTAAACATTTTAAAACTTGTGCCCTTTTCTAGCTTATGACCTGCAATTTTTAGAGGGTTTATGTCTACGTAGAAGCTCAAACTCAAGTGATAAAACAACATTTAGAATTTAACTCTTATGTTTTCTAATTTTTGTCTCAGAGATAGATCATCATCGATCCATGTAGGGATCAATGTCAATCCATACAGATCAGCATCGATCTAGAGGATCATTGATGTTTTTTGTGAAATAAGAAAGACATAAGTTGTTTTGATAGAAAGGATGGTTAATAAAATGAGCTAAAAAATAAAAACACCTCACTATTTCCTACAATAAAATGGTTAAACAAACAATATGTTGGTTCTTAGACACATAATGAATATATAAATAGCGAGAAACACTCAAGTTAGTTATGCCTCTTCCATGCTCTATTTTTGGCGTAGGGATCATGTTTGATACTGGTAATTGACATTGATCTAGAACATCAACATTGATCCTTGTCAATTTTTAAATAAAATGGCATCAATACTTGTAACCTATAAGTCATTAAAAAGAACAAAAATACATGAAAAATGAAGATAAAACTTGATTTTTAAAGACTTTCGAGCATTCATTAGAAGATCTAAGAGTTTCATATTTGTCTCCTTGCTTGTATGGGATGTGTGGTCACGCCGAACATGCCAAAATGTAGAGTAAGAATTTGAAGCAAGTTACTCCATGCATTAGTCAAGTAAAACCCAAATAATCATAAAGAACATAACTAACTAAGCTAACTTCCTCATGGGTTATTGTAAATGGAATCTAAGAGCTATTAAAACAATGAATAAAACCATCAAACCTTCCCAAAAGCATCCCTCCTCCAAGAGCAGCTTAAAAACATGATTTTTCCATGATTTGGTTCTCTAAGTCTTTGTCAATGATGAGTGGATTACTCCTCAATCATATCTCAATGCACCAATGAATTAGGCTCATGAAATTGATCAATGTATGCAAATAGTTGAAGCTATTCTATTACAAATTAAGCATAAAAACATTACACAAAAATAGCTTGAAAGGATGAGTGAGGACCCTTGTATATATAGATTTTTGGAAATGATCAGAATCAACCATGACCATCCATCTTGAGATAAAGACTTGTGGACATGAATCAATTAAATTTTGAAGTCTCAATTCATAAATTTACTCATTAATTTTTGGAATAATGGGGCATTAATGAGGCATGGGAGGGCTTAGACTAGATATTTGTTCCATTTATGGCTTACAGATGCCATCCTATTGATGATGTCACTAGATGATGTAGAATTGAAGAATACATGTTCAATTAATATATTTTCAATAACTTCCATGGATTTTCCACTTAATCTCTTAATTTGGTTTAATTTTTTTAAGTGCGATTAATTAATTTTCTACAATTCATTACTTAATTAATCAAACTGGTCAAAATGTCAAGTTACTAAGCCATAATTTGACTAGAGTATAATTAGAATAAGGTGTCAATTTTGTATGGAATGATACCCTAGTTAGAGCATTGTCAACATAAAATAACACATTCACTTGACATGTGCTTCCAAATTAGAAGAATTTGATGGTCCAGAACATCATTTTGTGTGGTCATAATTTAACTTGAAGTGATTTGAGAAAAGTTAATAATCAAATAAAATCCATTTCCCCATTTAAGGATACAATAGCTTAAATTGGCACTTGTATATGACAAGATCAAACCATTTAGTGTGTTTTAATGATTTTATCCCAGATTATGCATTGTTATAGAATTTTGAGTAAGATTGATAATTTTAGAATAATAGTGATAGGAATTAGATGTCTTACACCTCAGTCTTGTACACTTAGAAAACTCATACCTTTGTTGTTCCTCCCAATTATTCACCTTTATCCACTTTTACAAATCTTTCATCTGATCTATATTTGTGTTGCTTTACCTATATGCCTTAGTCTGACTAGTCTTATGTTCATGACCTAGGTCTTCTTTCCTAGAATTCTTAAAATGTACTTATCTTCCATCTCTACAATTTTAAAACTTATACCTACTCACCTATTCCCTAAACACTAATGTCTAGGACAAATAGTAGCATAGACATTACTATCTTGTCTTGAAATAAGTGTCAAGTTCCATAAATTCATCCAATTTTCAAATGAAAAGTATCCAAAATGGTTTTTTAAAGTGATTTAATGTGAGTTATTACTTCAAAGAGATTGATATCAACCCTCATTCATTCCTCACCTATGACACCTAACAAAATGTCTAAAGAGAATTTGAAGAGCATTAAATTAAACAAATTTTCTCTATTTATTCCTATTTTCATACCAATCATAGGTAATACACATCTATGAGTTTGAAATACTAAAGGTACAAGTTAAGATCTCTATTTTCCAAGTTATAAGGAAGGTCACTATTGTAATTTTTTTGCACATATTGTATGATTCACACACAAGCTAACATGTAAGGAGAACTACATGAGTATGAGGCCCTCTTAAAAGTACTGACCATATAGGTGACACCCATTTATAGTGGGATATTTGGGGTAGCTTGACACTATGTGCCCACTAACACCTTTATCTCAAGGTCACTATGATGATGGAAAGCTAGTCATTTGCCATTTCACAAGGAGATATAGTCCACGACCCAGATCTAAATGCACCAAATTGAAGGCTAAGCAAAATCCAAAAGCATCTAGGCAATCACATTTATTTCTATAAATTATTCTATGTAGGACACTAGCATCAAACTTAGATAGTAGCATTGATGTAACCATCTCAGGCTGGCTTTACTTTGTAAGGAGCCAAAATCATCAAATCCAAAATCTAATGATTGTTTTAGAATCTCCTCCTAGCATATTTTATACTTGTTCTATATCCATAACTACATTAGCATGCAAAAAAATTAAGTACATAACTTCTTTGTCATATATATTTAACATAGTTTTACTTTCCATATTCAAACTATCTCATCATAATAAATTTAGTGTATGATTATATATAAGTTTAGCATCTAATTGGCTTATTATAGATTAGATTATCACCTTTGTGCCATTTCATTTATATATACCCCTTTAACCCTAAATAACCCCATTGGACATATATGACCATTCATTAGATGACATCATATGATGATCTTTCCTTTTTAAAAATATGAAAAAACATAAAAAACACCATAAACTCTAAAAGACACTTTTGACACTTACATGTTATACTAGCTCCTTGGCATCCATGTTTTAGTTCCATGTTGATGCATGACATACTAAATTACTCCTACATACACATATTTGACACACTTATACTTAAGTGTGATAAAGCATACACATATACATGATGCATTCCTATTTTAGATGTTGGGCTTTCCCTCTATTCATGTCATATGAACATTGGGGGCATTCAATTCTTTGATATCGATACACACAAGTTATATGTTTGATGATCACTCTAAATTATCATTTTTGAGTTTGAATATGTACTTACACATGCATATTATCCATGATTATATCTTACATAAGGTACTTGATATGTTATACACTTGACATTATTTTTTCTAACACCTTGGATCCGTGTGATACTATGACATATTTATGCTTTAATTTATGCACTTCCTTGAGTGACTTGCCTTGATATTTTATTCCTTATTCAAAAATTTGAATATGCTCATTTACTTGTGCCCCATATGCCTATATATGATTTCATTAACATTTACATATTTCATTATTTTTTTAATGGGCATTTGAATGTTTCATTTTTTTATGGACATTTGACCAAGTTGTGTCCCTTTGATTGTGAAAAATTTGAACATGCCCCTTGTTTACAGTCTCCTTAGATCATTACCTTTTAACTTATTTTTTAGTGTTCTTGTGTGTGTGCTTATTTTCTAATTGATCTTGTATTGTTACTATCTATAAGTTTTTATGAACTTTATCATGCATCTTAGTCCTACATGTGATCACAGTGGTTTGATGAGCTTCAATGATACATCTACCTATACATGTTTATTCTATTTGTTACATGGTTACATTCATATATTATATAGTTGTTTTATCCCCTTTGATGTTTGGTAACTACTAGTCCTTATATTTCCATCAAATCAAATGGGGATCATATCAGTGGGGTCATGTCATATAGTCATGATCTCCACACTTGGTACAATTTCTAGATTCAGTGGGGGCATACTTTGGAAGCATGTTTTCCACACTCATTCAATACATGGTACTTGTATTAGTTTTTAGATTTTATGGGTTCATGTCATATGAGAATGGCTTCCACACATTTAAAATTCATGGATTTAGTGGAGGCATGATTTGGAAGCGTATTATACAAACTCATTCAATATATGGTACTTCTATCAGTTTCTAGATTCAGTGTGGGCATACTTTGGAAGCATGTTCTCCACTCCTATTCAATATTCATCATCTCCAATTCATAGTGGGGGAATGTTTTATAAACATGTCCTCCACATTGGCTTTTATGTAAATTTTAATATTTTATCCATATATAGTAGGTTCATACTTTGTAAGCATGTTCTCCACACTTACACAGTTATTCAAATTATCTAAAGCACATAATTATATGATTCAGATTCATAATTTTGGTAAAATTATATACATTGGTACTATTGTTATACTTAGTTTTATCATGATACATATATAAGGTACATATTATATGAAACATGTGCCTAATATTTCAAAATACAAATTAGATTCAGATTCCAAAAACTCTTTTATGGACTCTTACCATATCATGAACTTTTTGATACTGATACCCTATAGAAATTTTACTGAGCCAATATATTACGGTATTTGGTTCAATTTTTGGTATGGTTGAGGTGATAAAATCACTAAATATTTACAAGTTTTCAAGTTGGAATTGATCATACAAACTCACTAGGTTATAATTATCATTGGGTTGCATGGTTGAGCTAATCTCAACTGCCAGGTGGCAACTCACTTTTACTCCAAAGTTGGGGGCATGTGCTTTCTAATATTTTTCTCTCTCTACCTATATCATAGGATATATGCACTTTAAACATTGATATATATTTTTCCTAGTCTCATTTTAAGAGCCTTATAATGATACATTTTTTTCAAAACAACTTGCCAATATGTGAGGTGGTTACATGACATCCTCCTAAAATTTTCTCTTTCAATTTCATTCCATTTCAAGTACTTTCAACCCAGATTATATGTATTTTTTATACTATAAAATCTTATTGGTTTTAGGTTAGTCACCAACAAATCACTCAAGTTGGGCACATGCAAAAATAAGGCATGCATACACACCCAAGTACACATTCATTTCTTTTAAACTAGTAATTTCATTACTAGATTAAAGGGGAGGAGATGTAGATGATATTTTATTATTATATAGAACCTTATTATTATACACTTGGAAAACCCAAACCTTGGTTGTTCCTCCCATTTCTTCACATTTTCTCATTTTTGTAAATCTCACATTTATTCTATCTTTATGCCCCTTGGCCTATATCTATTAGTCTAACCAATATTATGTTGATGACTGAGGTCTTCTATCTTGCCCAGAATACTTAAAACATACTTATATTCCATATATATGAGTTTATAACCTGTACCTACTCTCTTACTCCTTGAAAACTAACATCTACAACAAATAGTAGTGTTGATGTTACTATCTTGTCTTGACACAAGTGTCCAATGCCCTAAAGTCATATAAGTTTCAAATGAAATGTATCCAAATAATTGACCTAAGTCTTTTAAATAGATTTATTACTCCAAATGGATTGATATATATATATATATATATATATATATATATATATATATATATATATATATATATATATATATATATATATATATATATATATATATATATATATACAAAATCAACCATCATTCATATATATATATATATATATATATATATATATATATATATATATATATATACAAAATCAACCATCATTCATTCCTCACCTATAACACCTAGAAAAAATACCAAAGAGCATTCAATTGAACAAAGCTTCCCTATTTATTCCTACTTCCATGTTAGGCATAAGGACTACACATCTATAGGTTTGAAGTACAAAAGGAGTAATCTAAGAGCCCAATTTTCCAAGTTATAAGCTAGGTCACTATTTTACTTATCACATATTATATGATTCACACACAAACCAACACATAGGGGAGAACTCCATGAGTCTGAAGCACTTTCAGAGTTTTATCTATGTAGGTAGTACCCACTAACATTGGGGTCTTTGGGGCAGCTTGACACTATGTGCTCACTAACCCATTTTTCCCCAAGGTCAATATGAAGATGAAAAGATAAGTTTTTTCCATTTCATAATGAGTGAAAATCCATGACCCAAATCTAAATACACTATATCTATGGTGAATCAAAACCCAAAAACATATAGTTAATCACATCCTATTCTAGTAGGTATTTTATATAGGACATTAGCCATGTTTGTTTCCACTTGTTTTAAATCTATAACTACATTACCATCAAAATAATTTAAGTACATTACTTCTTTGTCATTTTTATATCTAGCATAGTTGTATTTTTTATATTTATAACATCTCAACGTAATAAATTCAATGTTTTCTTATCTATGAGTTTAACATCTAATTTGCCTACAATAAATATGATTATCAACCTTATGCCATTTCATTTATATATACCCCTTTAACCCTAGATAACCCCAATTTATATTTTTAGGGTTAAACACAAACCTATAATCTATATCAAATCATAAATAAGACATGTTCTAAATAGTGAGGTGTCACCTATACTTAGTTCATGAAAAGTGTGATTTCTAGTGGTAAAAATAAGGCATTATGATACATATATAAAAAAATACATGCATACATACATACATGACATAAAATCACAATAAACATATAGAATTTATGTGCATAACCTGAGAAAAAATATGTTTTCAATATAAACGATAAGTAAATCTGATTTAAGATCTAAGGAAAGTCCCAAAAAGGAATTGGTAAGAAAATAGGTGAGAAAATTCAAATCATAGAAAAAATGTAGATAATGACTAAAACAATTCACCAATAGGTCGATAGAGAAACCATGATTTCAAAAAAAGAGGGCCCTTCTATCCTTCCTGGATCATAAGATATGTTATCTAGAGTAAAAGGAGAATGTTAATGGGCTTGTAGATGCTTAATTTAGATTTTATATGATGAAATAGTCTTTTACAATTGGAAAATATCATTCATGGCTCAACTCTTTATCTTATGACCTCCTTGTAGCCAAAAAACTCCCATTCACCATCTCACTATGCCTAAATGCTTATCTTATAGTCTAACCCTGATATTCTGATTACCTAGATCACATGTAGTCTATAGTGTGCATAAAACATGATTAATATCTTACACTATCAGTTATAAATCCTTATCAAATTCCTATTCTCCTATACACTACCATATAGATTACAACACTAACATCAATGCTAGTGTCCTAGGTCTAACGCTAGTGTTCATACCCTATAAACACTCAAATTTACAAATATTTTGATAAGTATGGGTCATCCTATAATATTATTTTAACCCCCCTATATTTATTTTCAAATGGTTGGTTATATATACAACAAATCTCACTCATCAATCTATAAAATACCAAGCAAATCACCTATCAAGCTCACTAAACCATTTACACAATTGTGTTTTGCTACACTATTCTTATCTATTACCATATCAATCATAAGACCAATATTATTATAGGTATTTATCATTCAAAGATCATCTCAAAGTGTCATTTGTCAAGTTTTAAGCTATATCGCTACATGCACTCACATATAGAATATTTTATAATTGTTCACACACAAGCCCATATAAGGGGGATAAATATATCGGTCTGGGGCCCTCTTAAAAGTATAAACTATGTAGGTAATGTTCATTAATAAAGGGGTATTTTAAGTCAGTTCAACTTCATTTTATCCCACTAAGCATTTTTTTTAAAGATCACATACACCAATTAGAGGACCTAGGGTTTTCAGTTGCACATTGATACCCAAAACCTATGTACATGATTTAGATAGAGAATATTCAAGGTGATAATAAGAGTTAATAGGCACAAGCATAATAAATAGAAATTGTCTTTTTCTTATTTTCATATAAAAGTGTTATTTTATAGACATAAGCATCAATCTAGTTTCCCTATTTCAATAGTTTTGTCTAAGCTGACAAAGAGTTGATTTCAAGAATCTAAAAAATCATACTTAAGCATATTCATGTCTGCTTTTGCACCTTTATATTCCACATCTTATTATGCATGAATAAATAAGCTAAGTATTATTCATTCTTCATGATTACAAAATCAAATTATTATTTTTCATTATACTTTTTATATTTACCATATTTCCATAATTCAACATGATATCAAAATATATTTTGAATCTAAATTATTTAATTGGCCTGCTTATATGTATGTATTTATGTATGTATATTCATATCCATACATACATACATATACATATACATACATGTGAATATGTATATGTATATGTTTATATGTATTCATGTGTGTATATGTATGTATGTATGTATGTATATGCATGCACACACACACACACACACACACACACACACACACACACACACACACACACACACACACAGAGAGAGAGAGAGAGAGAGAGAGAGAGAGAGAGAGAGAGAGAGAATAGTATTATTATTATTATTTCATTAGGCTATTCTCTCCCAACCAGATTTCCAAAAAGGGTTAAAAATTTGGTGAATCTAACCTTTAAGTCTTCTTATGCCAATCCTAGATTTGCTTAGGGTTTTCAACCTTTTAGATTTTCAAATTGCAATACTTATTTATATTTTGATTTCATTAATTTGTATGCATCTTAGGCATAGTGATAGAATAGGTGATGTTTTTATTTACCATATTGAGCTTTCCATTATTCCATCTATGATTTCTAAGTATAATGCGATATCAAATTCTATAAACACTGATAATGCACAACATAATTAAAATTTTATTATAGAGGAGGATCTGATCATGAAGATAATGAAATACATGAGAAAACTGAACATGAGCAAGTAGATCAAGACCAATTTAAATATATTTTAATGTTTTGATAAACTATTCATGAAAATATTTAAGATATTAAAAATATCCTCAATATTATATTGGAAACTAAGAAATCTAAAAACATTAGTGAAATATCATTGGTATCTATTGATCTAAATATTGGGAATATCAAGGACATGACTATTAGTCATCAATATAAATATCCCTCCCATCAAGTACACCATTTATTCCTATATCTAGTGAGATCACGTCATATGTATTCAATCCATTTCTCTCAAAAAACTATTGCTACATCCTCCATGGTAACAATCTAAGCTTCAACTTGATTATTGGTTTCAATGCCTATATCAACATAAGTTTTTGCATCCCCTTTGGTGAATTATCAATTATAAAATATAAATCCTAATGTGTCTATTGTGCAAATCCTTCTCCATTTTATTAAATATTTGGAAGTTAAGGTTACAAATATTAAACAAAATGATTCAAAATAAACTCATGTTATTGAATCACAAGGTGTCTTGCATAATCATTTTGCACCTGAGATGTGATTGCATCCTTTGCCAACTAGTTTTTTACCACCCAAGTTCACACTATATGATGTAAAAGGTGACCCTAAACAACATCTTCACTCTTTTTATGCAACATTCATTTATTATGATTCCAATAGTAAACTTTTGACAAAATTATTTCCAATAACCCTAAAGGACTATGCTTTGACATGGTTTTATGATCTACCACTACAATCAAAAATCATGTAAACCTCTATTGGATTAGTTTATATCATATTTTATATCAAAATTACTAAAAATGTGTCGTGTACAAATTGAAAATATCAAATAAGGAACCAATGATCCTATCAATAGATATGTTCTAACATATAATAAGATAATGTTGGCCAAAATGACAAATCCAATGGTAAGTTCAAAATATTTTAAAGCCAAGCTTGCTTGCCTGACTACATAAGTATATTTTTATTAAAATTTTTAAATATTTTGATGAATTATGACATATTTTTTGAGATTGAGAAATGCAACTCATTGTAATGAACAATTTTAAGTATTTATCTAACACATTGATGATATCAACTACCAAGTTTCATATCAAGCTATGCTATAAGGTAAAACCTACATATCCTAAAAAGGAAATAAAAACAACATTGAATATGGTGTCTCAATGTCATAATTATCCCATATTATCCAATACACATAAGAGATAGTTTACGTGATTACCTTATCCTTCATCTTCTCTCCTTATGAAGATAATAGAGTGTCATCTCATATTTCATCAACATCATATAGAGGTTGATATGATCCAACCTCTACCAAAAGGATATAATTCAAATGCTTATTGTGACTATCACCAATGTGATGGGCATTCTATAAAAATTGTTTCAAGTTAAAGAATAATATACAATATCTCATTGATATCAAATAAATCACCTTTGATGATGTTCCAAAGTATTCAAGGTCATAATATGGTGATCATTAGAACCATAATATATACAATAATCCATTAAAATATCATTATAAGGAAATATTGAAAGTGTAAATGGAATATAATGCACATCCTCCTCTAGCACATTCTAAAACCCATTAGATGTGATTATTAGCATACTTACAGGTGAGATACCTTGTATGGTTCAAAGGCCTTTTATTACATTTGATGATAGAGATATTTTATATGATGATTCATATCTTTAATCATTATTTATAAGTACACATATTTATCAATAACCTATACACAATTTTATGGTTGATAATGATACTCACACATTTGGGATATACACATGATGATTTATACCCTTTGACTAAGACTATGAAATCATTTAATGGGAAATCATAACACATGCTTGGTGAGATTTATTTAGCTTTAAAAGTTTGTCTAACACATGTGACCACCATTTTTTCATTTATACCACATACATGAGTCATTAATAGGTTATTAGGATGACCCTATATTCATAATCTCCATACAATACCTTCCATAGTACATAAATGTCTCAAGTATATTCATGCCTTTGAGGTAATCACAATATCAAGGATTAAATATAAACATCCATTACAAAAATATAATTTTATTTTAAGATAACTAATCATAAAAATGACTACATTTAATCATAATTGAAAGGATAAATAAAAGATAAATTGCCTTTCTGAGTTGACCAATACATGAGAGGCTATTGTATCATATATATATTGTACTCTATGAAACCCTCATTTACACCTACATGGCCTAGCTAGTTGTTGAGAGTAAATTAACATGTAAATCATAGAGGGTAAAAATACCCAAATTTAAAATTACATAAAAATCCACATAGCACTAAAAATGGCTTCCAAAAACCACAACTTCTACTCTTACTTCACAACCACTGGGTCCTATAGGGCATACGGATAATATTATTGATTATATAGGTTTATATTTAGCACTTCTCATGACCCTTGGAAATATGACCAGTATGTTTTACATCATCATAAGCCTAAAGTATTATATGATCATCCATTAGATGGGATCATTAGATAGCCCTTACTTTTCCTAATATTCAAAATTTTAAATAAATAATGAAATAAACAAGAAAATACAAAAGCATATAAATAAATAAAAAATACAAAAATATTTAACATTTACATGTTTAATAGTTTTGCATATGTTATTTAATTTATGTTAATATATATCATATCATTTATTGACACATGTTTCATGGTTACTTTAGTGTGGTATAGGAATACACTAGATCCATGATATGTGCACCTATAGATGTTGGACCTTTCCTCTTCCCATGTGAAAAAATATGTTGATGGAATCTTGATTATATTAATCATGATCAATATAATAATTATTAAACATAACTACACTCATGTTTACATATTACAAAGTGTTCTAGATATATTATGTTATAGGATATTTTGCTAACACATGTATGCAAGAGCTAGTATTATATGCTTATGCTAGTTGATTTTACATCACTTAGTCATCTATCACATGGATTACTTGAGTGTACTTATTTTTTGCTATCTTGTTTTGATAATATAAAATTTGAACATTTTCGTTCTTTGATGGCCTAGTGCTCTGTGTGTTAATTTCTTTGAGTGTGTGACATTTGAGCATGTCCCTTATTTGATGTCTCGTTATACCCATTTTTTTCATGATATTGGGTTTTATTGTGTGTTTGCTTGATTTTTTATTTATATTTTGATTATTACTTATATACATTTACATGGGCCATATCATGTATCTTAAGGCTTGTTATGTTGGGATATTATGAGCTTCATTGATACATCTACTTATACATGATACCACTATATGCTTCATTACTACATAATTAATACAAATATAACATGGTTGTCTTATCCTTTTGAGATAAGTTAATTATCACACAGCACTCCCCTCACCTCACATAGCATGTCATAGAGACATGGGACCAAATATACATAGCTAGAAAAATTGGTTGAATTTGATATAGTTTACATGATCTAGATATACACTTGGGACATAATTTTATATATTTGGCATTGATTTTAACAAATTAAGAATTTTTTTTCAAATTTGTGATAGATATTATACATATTTTATAGAACAAAGGTTAAATTTTGACAAATACTTTAACTTGAGACATAATATATGTGCATATGCCATGCAAAATCACCAAATTATAGATACATATTCATATTAAGTACATGTTTATGCACTGACCTTACCAAGATGCATTGTTTGAGACTTTTATTTATCTATAATAATTGGCTCTTTTGAGTAGCGTGATTGAGGTTCAACAAAATAGATGGCCTTATCACTACTACTATTTTTAGGTTCAAATGGTTATACCATTTGACCTTCACTACATTGGATATATTATGTGTATACTTGAGTTTTGATATTGAGATTTAGTGTTCTTGTTAGCCTTGGCATAGCTCAAACTTGCATAAGATTGGGGTCATTATCACCCTCTAATTATCCTTATCACGTCTCCAAGATTTAGTTGTTAAACTTTCTGCAATGGTTTAGAAAGTAAACATCATTACCAAAATAAAGTACAAATGGGAAACATGGTTACATTGACACAAGGTGTACTCCTTCATTTCTCTATTTTATTTCATGAATTTAAATTATTTCAATTTAGATTATATGTATTAATTACACTAGAATATGCTATTAGTTGCAGGTAATACACAAACAAAAAAATTCAAGTAAGGTTCAAGTCAAATCAAGGTGTGTTTTACACACCACGACACACGTTTATTTTCCCTTAAAATATCAATTTATCCAAGTATTCATTATTATATTAAAGGGGAGGGGTAAATGTATATTTTAAATATGAATTTTATATTATAAACTAGTAATGTATATTATAATCACATAAAAGTGGTATTTGGATGTTAAGAGTGTTGCTTCAGTTATCATATTCCTAGCTTATCCCTATACCTATCCTAGAGTTACCACACTTTTCCAACCATTCTGTAGACCAAAAACATCTACAGTTAGCACAAACATAGTCATAAGATAGCTTTCTTAGATCCCAACCTAGTTTTCCTAGGAGTCTACTAGGTGGACATTAGCACCATAATAAGGACATTGCATCCACATGGTGTTAGTGTCCCCAACTAACCACTTGTAATATCTTGATATTCAATATATGCAGAAATACCCTTAAGGTAGGGAAACACCATATAATACTCCTTTAGGAAGGAATAACTCCATAATGTCTCTTCAAGGAGACAACCTCCAATATCCTCATATAATAGAAGACTCAATGCTTACTTGATATATTTACCATGATATTCATCCCCTATATATATACATCTATCTAACCCATGGATGGGTAACCTCCTAATCCAATGTAGGCCGACCATTACCCAATGTACTACTTCCGTAAGTTACTCTATTATCGTAATATATTGTACCCATATAACTAACTAAGGGGATGTGTGCCACATGTCAACATCTCCATCAACCCATATACATTAATATATCATATCCCTAGGTACATAGCATTCCTTCCCTCCTTGACATGTTTCATCCTCGAAACATAGGAAGAAACCAAATAATGAGTGTGCTTCAAATCATTGCACACTTGTCTCCAATCTCGATCATGTAGCCATCCATATGTGATCTTGGCAGGTGATAGCTCTCCAAGCTTGTTTCCAAATTTTATTATGATCCTCTGATTTCGTTCATGATCATAATTACACTACTTTGGTGTCCAAGCATAATTATTCCTCTTTTTATTCCATGTACCATATTTTGTTGTGCTACTCTGATTCCAACCATGACCATAGTAGGTATTCTTCCATGCATAGTCATAGTGATTCCCCCATTCATTCCATGTGCCATAGTATTTTTTCTTTGGATTCCATGCATATCCATAATGATTGGAAAATTTATTTCTTGTATAGACAAAATGATTGTTATTATGACACTTCTTCACCTAGTTCCAT
This sequence comes from Torreya grandis, assembly GCA_037957365.1. Taxonomy (NCBI): domain Eukaryota; kingdom Viridiplantae; phylum Streptophyta; class Pinopsida; order Cupressales; family Taxaceae; genus Torreya; species Torreya grandis. The sequence continues at coordinate 104,541 of JARHVA010004537.1, forward strand.
GATTATTTTCTCTCATGATGATGTGGGTGTCTATATACCTAAACCTTTTCTAATACTTTAACCTTATCCACCTTTGCTTTTACCTCTTCCACCTTTTCCTTCTTTGTCTCTTGAGTAGATTAAGTGCTCATTTGTAGTGTGTCTTTATCTATATCATCTGAATCTTCATCATGTTCTTCATCACCTGTTTCCATCTCATCCTCACAATCTACCTGGATTGTTATTGGTGTCTTTTTCACTATGATATATTGTAAAGTGATCTTCTTTTTCTTATACCAAAACTTCATGAACCTTTTTTGAATATTAATATTCATTGTTCCCAAAGTCTCTAACCATGGATATCCAAGAACTATATCCATATCATCCATATCCAAAGCATAAAAATCTGAATGCAAAACATATTTTTCCATAACGAGCTTCAGATCTTCAAACATTGAAGTATTCTTACCATCTACTTGAACCTCTTTGATATTCCTTTCTTGAACATGTAAATTATTTTCCACATTCATGTTAATGAAGTTATACTTGTTGGTAGGGTTTATGGACACAACCACCTTCTTCTTTTGAATGCATCCATGAAATTGAAAAATTGACTCATATTTATTTGGAGCCAAATTATTTGAACCCTTATCATCCAATTCTTATTCTTCTTCTTCTTATTCTTCTTCTTCTTCTTCTTCTTCTTCTTCTTATTCTTCTTCTTCTTCTTCTTCTTCTTCTTCTTCTTCTTCTTCTTCTTCTTCTGTTGATTCTTCTATTTCTTTTTCTTCTTTTTCTGCTTCTTCTACTTCTTCTTCTTTATCTGCTTCTTCTTTTATTACTTCTTCTTCTTTTTCTTCTACTTATTCTTCTATTTCTTCTTCTTTTTTTATATCCCAATGATTTAAAAATATTTGTTTCATTTCTTGCCATGAAGAAAACCTTTTTGTACAGCTCAACTGATCAAACCAATCTAGTGCAGGCCCAGACAAAAAAGGAGTTAATTGTCTTTGCCTAAAAGTTTTTATAAAATTATTCTCAAAAAGGAGCCACCATTCTCTAACATCAATATCATCTTCCCCTGAAAATATTTGAAACTCCATGATGCACAAAAAAAATTAAGGTTCATGAAACCCTAAAATGTCAAAACTGATCCATAAAATCACAACAAATCACTCAAAACAGCTCCAAAAATTCTGAAATTTTGACTTCGCTTCTCTTAAATCTTCTTACATCTCCAGTAAAAATTGCAAATAAAAATTCCCTATATTTCAGAATATATAGTGAAATTATTATAAACCCTAACATAGAAATAACTCCCTCACAACAAATCAAAAAATTCTGAAATTTTTACTGCGCTTCTCTTATATTTTTATAAATCTCCAGTAAAAATTTCGAGTAAAAATTCCCTATATTTCAGAAGATATAGTGAAATTAGGGTTTCACTCCACACAAATTGCTCAAATTGAAGCTCTGATACCACTTGTAATGATCTTGATATACAATATATGCAGAAATACCCTTAAGGTAGGGAAACTCCATATAATAATCCTTTAGGAAGGAATAACTCCACAATGTCTCTTCGAGGGGACAACCTCCAATATCCTCTTACAGTAGAAGACTTAATGCTTACTTGATATCTTTACCATGATATTCATCCCATATATATATATATATATATATATATATATATATATATATATATATATATATATATATATATATATATATATATATATATATATATCTAACCCATGGATGGGTAACCTCCTAATCCAATGTAGGCCGACCATTACCCAATGTATTACTTCGATAAGTTACTCTATTATCCTAATATATTGTACCCATATAACTAACTAAGTGGATGTGTGCCACATGTCGGCATCTCCATCAACCCATATATCATATCCCTAGGTACATAGCAGTGCTGATTTCCCTTTCCCTAACTCTCTTAAACATATAATTTTCTAAATGTGTGCCCCTCTTAAGGTTAGCCTAAGTACATTTTATTATCCACACAAGATATAGATCTCTATAAATATAAATTTATTTGAACTATATTGACTAGATGGAAAATAGTTGTAAAATCCTATTAAAAAAAACAAGTTGAGAAAAAATAAGGTATTTGATCCCTATTCTGCCCTAATTTTGCATACTACCATCTACAACAATCCTAAGCCTAGATTTAAATTTTTTTTACATCTCAATCGTAGTTAAGTCATTCAAGACCAATCTCATTAGAGCATTCACTTGTACTTACACCAAGCACTATATGGGATAACTATATCAGGCTTGATCCCTCCTTGAAGTATTAGTATGTAGGAAACTCTTTTCATAACAGGGTGTTGAGGATGTCCAACCAATCCTAATAATGAATACACATTTTTATCTCATGCCATACTTGTAAGTAGGATCAAGATTTACACACTAAATTGATTTTTCTAGGAACAACATAGAGTTATAGAGTTCATGCATGCAGGAATAAGACCCAACATCATAGGCATAGGTGCTCATAGAAAATATGAGTAGTCCTACACATAAGGCACTAGTGGCAATTTGTGGGCACTAAAATAGTATGATGTTATTGTCCAGGTGGGGCACTATTATCCACTAAGAAAAAAAATCTTAGGACCCTATTGATGACACTCATAACTATCCAGAACCTAGTTTTCAAAACCCAAACAATCCATGATCATCACTTTTTAGATAAGTCAATATTTATGCATATTTATTACTAATTTTAGAAAGTCATAATAAGTTGAAATCCATAACAAATCAGTGCTTAATTATTACATATTATTTAACTAATTTAAGCATGTCAGCCATTTCATCTAACTTAGTAATTACATTTTTAAAACCTTAAAAGGTTAAATCATTTGGTGAAGTTGACTTACTTTGAATATAGTTTCAAACCCTAGTTTGCATTTTATGTTTTTAGTGCAATAAATTAGGGCTAAATATTTCTTATTTTTTAATTTTTTTAGACAACCTAGCTAATTAAATCAATTATATATTAGTGTTTCATTTATTTAAATATAATTTAACTCTTTGTAAAAAAACCCTAGTTCAACAAAACCCTAACCCTAGACACCTTAGGGTTTGTATCCTTTTTCTATTTATACTTAGATTTCAGATCCATATATCTTCTAATTTGTATTTCATATAATCATGATCATAATGACAAAATAAATTAATCAGTTTTTGTTACAAACTCTAATACTTTCATTTACATACTTATTCCCTTTAATTCATAATGAACTTATAAAAGACAAACACATGTATAGATGATTATTTATATCAATTGTAATATATGACATATCTCATAACATGTTATCTTTATCCTATGTGTAATTATGTTAACAAGTAAACCCATACACATAAATGATTTAACACATAAACTACAAACTATATTTCAAGTTTAAATTCCATATCTTATGTAGAGGAAAGAATATGCTTCTCCTCCTTATCTCCATGAGGAGGATATCTATTTTCCCTCTAACTAGGTCCATGGTATCATTACTCCATGAGATGAATAATCCTATACTAATGTCCCTATTCCTCATATTTAGCTTATCCACACCTCTTCCTACAAGGTGTGTTTCGACATGTTCAATTAGAAAAAAAAAACTAGAGTTTGCACTTGTGAGACTCTATGTGATCAAATTATCAGTATGAACAAGATAATTATATGTTTAAAAAATTAGAATCAACTATTATATGAAAATATTACAACATTAGAAAATAAATTTACAAGACAAAGGCCTCCAGGGTAAAATAGTGTAAATCATGTATATGCATATTCACTTAGTGAATTTGTGAAAAATAGTGTTACATATCCAAATCATGAATCAAAATAAAGTAAATATACAAATAGAGATTCAAAAATCATTCAAAGTTAAAATAAGATCTATAGTGAAATACTAAGGGACATTATTAAATCTAAATTGATCAACCTACTTCCTCTAAAATCAATGAAGAAATCTAGATATTTTTGTGCATATCATGGAATGTATGGTCACTACATTGATGCATGTTTAGAATTTAAAAGGAAAATACAGAAGATAATTTATACAGATGGCTCACATAGTGACACTTCATCCACACAACATACAATGGCAGATATACCAATTCAAAATGGGTCAAATTCATAAATGGTAAAAAAATGGTTACCAAAACATAACTCAAAACAAAACAAAGTTTAAAAATCACACTTAGATCAAGAAAATTACAATAAGGATAGATAAATCAATCAAATCTACCTCTAAAAAATAAGGCCCAACATTTAATATGGTATAATTTTGGTCACAAATATATACAATAGTTTGATTATCAGGGTCAAGGTTTGGGTAAACAGGTCCAAGGCATCACTTCTCCTATTATAGAAGTTAATAATATTGATCAAAAAGGTTTGGGGTTTATTGAAAATCCTAAGCAAAATCATTCATAGATACAATTTATCAAATAAAAACATCCAAATACATAATACATGTTACAAAAATACCAAGAACTTAATTTTCAAAGTTAAAATAATGTTACACAAACAAGCATTCTTAAAATAGGTTTTCTAGAAAAAGAGCCTCCAAAGCACCATATACCTACTATAAACACAATTTGAAAGTGTAAAATCATAATTAATCTTCCAAAACATAATTTAAAAAGGTTAACTCCATAGTACGAGGTAATTACCTCTATAATTATAGGTTATTATGATTTTGATGATAAACAATACTCAGATTCCTATTGTAACAACATTTTTTTATAGCATAGCAGTCACACATCATGAGAGACTATTGTTCTTATATTCAACATAGGCCACAGTGATAGTGAATCTCTCATAAGAATCATTGGTTAATATGGTTCCTACTCTTGTACATACTTTATTTTATCTCTCTCTCTCCTTGTATATAGTTTATTTACATTTGCTTGTACATAGCTTATACTCAAAAAATATAAAAATAATCTAACATGTCAAAATACAAAAGCATTCAAATATTCCTAAAAAACACAAAATTTATAGATTTTATGCATTGTTATGTTTACATTTTTACTACTTTATATATATTTCATATGTTATCTATCTTAGTATATTCATTTTTATCATACATTAGATGTTTCACTTATTCTTGTCGAGTGCTTATGGATTACATATAGGACTCTGGTCTACTATGCTGATATAGGCTTTATATCATCTACCCACTGGGGGCATATACACCTATCTAGGTTTATTCATTTGATACATCTACCCACTCGAGGGTATATTCTATAGAATTGATACTAATATATTTTATCCTTACATGTTATACATTCTAATTTACGCATTGATACATCTTGATATTGATCATTGCTACTCATTGCTCATATTTTTTGCTAACTATCACTAGTTAGACTTAGAATATATACATATTAACATTTACATAGATTTGTACTACATAATTATACATGATTTCATTTATATCTTTCCTAGAATAGATATGATTGTGTTTTCTATGCTTCTTTCATTTAGAGGGAATTTGAATATGCCATTGTTATTTAGCTCTATGTCACTTTAATGTTTGTATTACTTGGACATGTGCCTATGTCCCTTATGTGTGTTTTCCTTCATGCATGTGTGAACATTTGAACATCTCCTTCCATATGGCTCTAAGATAAAAATTTTGTTGCTTTTGTATGTGGACATTTTAAAATTTTCTTATATGTCTTCATTTTCATATTTAGTGACATGTACCCATGTCCTTTATATTTTGGCCCCTTGGCATAATTTTACGTGCCTTAGTTGTTTGTATGTATGCTTCTTTGTATGATTTTTCACCATGACACTTGTATTTTCTTGTTACACACACACTAGTTTTCAATGCTATGAGGGACCCCAAGCATCCACCCTTCCTACTTCAGTGCCATGATGGACATCATACCTCATCCCCCTAGTTAGTTACTTAAATATACTATTATAGACATTGATTACATCTATATTGATACCCTTTTGACATGTTAAATTATAACATACCTCTTAAATTACCTACTTATTCTCAAATACTTTTACATTCTGATGTTATGTTTATACATTATATTAGAATATCATGCATATGCTCCAGCTAACACATTTTGTAGATCTACCTCTTTTGAAGATAGTTCTTACATAGTTTTCACAACTACCCTAAAAAGAGAGGGAATTTAGAGGGGTTTGTCACAAAGATCACACTACTAATTTTCTATTCACATATTATTTCGCACACACAGGTTGAGTTTTAGAAATTAGACATAGGTCATACACAAGAAAAAATAGAGACTAAAAAAATAGTTTAGTCACTCAAATTTTAGACCAGACTGCCATTAGTACCTAGATTGGGACACTATCACCACACAGTGCTACTATACAATATAGGGCACTAATATTCAATAGCCCCAACTTTAGGGTAGTCTAGATTAGTTAGACTAGTACACTAGGTACAATACAAATTTACATAGGTACAGTCACAAATTCGATAGTTATGTTTAAATTTCACTCAAATACACTCATTTACAATTAGATTCATAATAGTCTCTCAGATTTAGGGGCATCATGCTAGGCATGATCACTACCACATTCAATTTAGATATATAAATTTAGTTATTACATAGTTCAGAATGAGTTTACTTAGATATCAAATTGGGGACATGTGTGTGGCACATAGTTTCCATATGTTTAGTAACATAGGTTGATCATATGGAATGACAAACTCCATGTCACTCTCTACACTTCAGACACTTGTTATCAAATTAAAGGTTATCACCAGATTCATTTCTTACTCCATATGTAGTGTTTGGCATTCCCAAGTGGCCTAGAGATACCTAACATACTTGAGTGGACACAGAGATGACATACATAATTAGATATACCTAGTTAGATAATTTCGTCAATTTATAAAGTTAATTTTTAGATTCATCTACTACACATGGGTGGGCAAAGATGGAGTCATGGCCTACTTGAGTTCTTGAGCCACCAACATGAGAGGATTAGACACACTTATAGTCTTATCCAAGTTATTAAAATATCATGATCCACCAAGCAGGGGTGGGAAATTGTCATGTCCCCTTTTTCGTGGACATTGATAGGCTTGATGATTAGCCTATTATGCGACCTTCGTAGGCTGATTGGATGGATAGAGGGTCATGATGGAGATTGGCTTGGCTTTGATTTACAAAATTCCTATAGTTGGTTCTCATTCAGGGTATTTCAGACACATTGGGCCTGAGCTCCTATTATTTAGGGATATTTGACATACAGTAGAGCACCCTTGTTTTGATATGGTCATGTGCAGAATCACTCCCTGGTTCACCAGCTTCAGACGGTTTGAGGATCCGACATGTATTGAGGGAGATATTAATATTTGATTGATTTAATCAAATATTAATTATTTGGTCTAATTTTAAATTAGATATTAATTAATTAATTATTTGGTCTAATTTTAAATTAGATATTAATTAATTGGTCTAATTTTAAGACCCAAATTCTAATTTAAGAAGCCCAAGTTCTAATTTGAGGAATTCTAATTTTAGAACCCTAAGTTCTAATTTGAGGAAATCTAATTTTAGCAAGCACACCTTTGGAAGGGTATAAGAGTTTCTCATGGGAGAGAGTTGGAATTCATGATTATTATTGATATCGATTCTTGTTAAGAAATTATTCTATGAAGACTGAGCCAAGGGTTCCAGGATTCCATTTGCATTGAAGAACGTCAACTCTTCATTGTGTGTGATTCAGAGGTTGTGAAAGATCAGCTGATCTATTGCCAAATTGAGAGATAACTTCATACAGAAGTTATCACAAGTGTTTACAAGTTTGAGAGATAACTTCACACAAAAGCTATCACAAGGGTTTACAGGTATTTCATTATTTTGGGTTTTGATTCAAGAATTATCCTGATATAGATCTTTTGTATTAGCCCATAATTCTACAGATCAGGATCAAGCATACAGGTTGTGCTTTATCAGCGGCCGTACGACTTCCGTACAGATCCATGAAAATTTGTATGCATCAACAGAAAGTTTAGGCACCGACATCGGTGAACAAAGACCTACAGAGACCGACATCGGTTGACATATCACCGACGTCGGCAAGTTAACGACTACAGGTCAACTGATGACAGTAGTATAACCGACGTCGGCGACTGTGTTTTTTTACACAGTAGGCTGAGACGTACCAGATTCAGATTTCTTTCTCAATTTGCAGAATATTCAAGCTATTAAGGCTGTACTTTCAATATTCTTTGTATACTTGACAGAGGACCTCTATTATAAGCTTATGAGCAAATAAATAAGAGTTTATACTGTGATTTATTTATCTATTTGAAGATATTTTGCAAAAATTTAGATAAGCAATTTAGAGCTTTTGTTTTGATATTTGAAGGGATATTACAGTGGTATCAGAGCTTTTATTTCTATATATTAGAGTTGTGTAGAGACAAAAGGATCCCTTAAGTAAGGGACATCACAGTGGTATCAGAGCCAAATTCTTGCCATCCTATTGGGCACATCAGAGCTAATGTCTTGCCATCCTGTTGGGTAGTTTGGGTAGGTTGAATCAGAAAAGTATCATGATGACTTCATATACTCAGAAATAGTGGGACAATGATATGAAGAAGCTGAAACAAATTTTGAACCAGTTGGTTGAAACCTAGAGGAGGATGATTGAAACTCTTTCAGATCCTACATTTGAAGACAAATTAGTACGGTATATGTCATCCATTTGTAAAAGGTCCACATCACAAAACAGAACGAAGGAGAAACAAGAGGTCTCTACAGGGGTTGAGGGTAGCTCTACACCAGTTGTTAGACATGTTGATTTGACTCAAGAGGATATGAGAGCAGCCATGGGGAATGAGTTGTCTATATCAGCTTTGCAAGAAGTTCCACTTGAGACTTCTACATTGGAGACAAGCATAGAGCATGCTAATGATATGGATAATAAGAGTATGGATTCTTTGCATGATCATATTGCTCCTTCATCTTCACATCAAGAACATCAAACTTGGACGGATATGGAAAGGACCCAAAAGTTATGTGATATGTGGTCACAAAAGGCCAAGGAGGCTAGATTGGTGGCTGCCAATGTGAGACAACATCTTAAAAACATAAGGAGACAGAAAAGAGTTACAGCGGGTTCTTCTTGTGATGACTTACAATAGATCAAGGAGGGCATGGAGGCAATGAAGGTGGCTCACTCAGATTCTGAGAGACATGTGGTCGAGCTTAGTCATGAGGATTTGGACTCTCAGTTAGTTGCAGAGGATGAGGGAGCTAGAGATTGTGATGATGAGATAGATTCAGTAGCAGCTTCTTCAGAGTTAGATGAGGATGAGTCTGATGCTAGCATTCAGAGTGTGGAGGTATACTCAGAGGTTAGTACATTGAGTGTTGATTGTGAGTATATTCCTATAGTTGTAGTTGAGGAACATGTTGTTGGTACTGACACACATGTTCAAGATTTGGGAGTTCTTAGTCCTAATGAGTTTGGCATACTAGTGGAGTTGAGTCTCTAGATTGATTCTTCTCATAGAGATGATGGTGTGGTATAGTTGGTTGTGCCGCCTTTACAGAGGGATCAATTATGGGATGGATTGGCACCATCTTCTATAGATGGGATTGACAGTTTGTCGGTGCATGACTTAGAGCAGGAGTTGATCAGATATGCTTACCATAGTAGAGGTACAGTGTGTGGATTCTCCATACTTGGCATAGTTCCATTTGGGAGTTGTTGCAGAGTTGGAGCGTGCCTTCTGCATAGGATGGTGGAAGGTGTATATGATATTTGTGATCTTAGAGGTTGCTTGAGTTGCATTCGCCAATTTGATTATGGGTTTCTCTTTGTTCTACTTCTGATGATATTCTAAATACTTGCATTGATTTACAGTAGTGCAGAGCATAATTACATTTGGGATCCAGGTGGATCGAGTGGTTCATTGTTTCGAGATTGCTTGGGGACAAGCAATTTTTGGAGGGGCGGATTGTCATGTCCCCTTTTTTGTGGACATTGACAGGCTTGATGATTAGCCTATTATGTGACCTTCGTAGGCTGATTGGATGGATAGAGGGTCATGATGGAGATTGGCTTGGCTTTGATTTATAGAATTCCTATAGTTGGCTCTCATTCAGGTTATTTCAAACACATTGGGCCTGAGCTCCTATTATTTAGGGATATTTTACATATAGCGGAGCACCCTTGTTTTGATATGGTCATGTGTAGAATCACTCCCTGGTTCACCAGCTTCAGACGGTTCGAGGATCCGACATGTATTGAGGGAGATATTAATAGTTGATTGATTTAATCAAATATTAATTATTTGGTCTAATTTTAAATTAGATATTAATTAATTAATTATTTGGTCTAATTTTAAATTAGATATTAATTAATTGGTCTAATTTTAAGACCCAAATTCTAATTTAAGAATCCCAAGTTCTAATTTGAGGAATTCTAATTTTAGAACCCTAAGTTCTAATTTGAGGAAATCTAATTTTAGCAAGCACACCTTTGGAAGGGTATAAGAGTTTCTCATGGGAGAGAGTTGGAATTCATGATTATTATTGATATCGATTCATGTTAATAAATTATTCTGTGAAGACTGAGCCAAGGGTTTCAGGATTCCATTTGCATTGAAGAACATCAACTCTTCATTGTGTGTGATTTAGAGGTTGTGAAAGATCAGCTGATCTATTGCCAAATTGAGAGATAACTTCATACAGAAGTTATCATAGGTGTTTACAAGTTTGAGAGATAACTTCACATAGAAGCTATCACAAGGGTTTATAGGTATTTCATTATTTTGGGTTTTGATTCAAGAATTATCCAGATATAGATCTTTTGTATTAGCCCATAATTCTACAGATCAGGATCAAGCATACAGGTTGTGCGATATCAGTGGCCGTACGACTTCCATACAGATCCGTGAAAATTTGTATGCATCAATAGAAAGTTCAGGCACCGACATCAGCGAATAGAGACCTACAGAGACCGACATCGGTCGACATATCACTGACGTCGGCAAGTTAACGACTACAGGTCGATCGATGACAGCAATATAACCGACATCGGCGACTGTGTTTTTTTACACAGTAGGCCGAGACGTTCCAGATTCATATTTCTTTCTCAGTTTCCAAAATATTTAGGCTATTAAGGCTGTACTTTCAATATTCTTTGTATACTTGACAGAGGACCTCTATTATAAGCTTATGAGCAAATAAATAAGAGTTTATACTATGATTTATTTATCTATTTGAAGATATTTTGCAAAAATTTAGATAAGCAATTTAGAGCTTTTATTTTGATATTCAAAGGGATATTACAGTGGTATCAGAGCTTTTATTGCTATATATTAGAGTTGTGTAGAGACAAAAGGAGCCCTTAAGTAAGGGACATCACAGAAATGATGGATTCAAAACCATATTGATTTATTGATCCACTTATATGAGTATTTAACAAGTTATAAAATTATTCCAAGATATTCAATGATATGATCACTATGTACACTCTCTCTCAGACACACAGAGGTTGTCACCAGGTTCATGCATTGGTTTGCATACCCAATAAGGTGTATTTTTACTTTACTCTCTTTACTTAGTTACTTTATTTATCATAGTATTTTTATTTTGATAATCTCTTAAGGACTTATTTTTTCATGTTTTACTACAATACATTACTTTGGATCATGTTTTACATATACAGACCCAAATACACATACTCAGACTCAGCTACACGGGCTTCGCTTCCAATGTAAGTGTAGGTACACTTATTTTTCCTTTTTTACTATTCATTTCACTTTGTTTCATTTATAGCATAAAGTGGGGGCAAATATAATCACCTAAAAGTGGTATTTGGATGCTAAGATTGTTGCTTGAGTTATCCTATTCCTAGTTTATCCCTAGACCTATCTTAGGACCTTTACCACACTTTTCCAACCATTTTTCAAACCAAAAACATCTAAAATCATCTCAAAAATAGTCCCAAAATAACTTTCTCAGATCACAACTCATTTTTCCTAGTAGTCTACCAAGTGGACATTAGTTCCACACTAAGGACACTACAACTACATGGCACAAGTGTCCACAACTAGGTGCTAATTTCCCTTACCCTTAATCTTTTGAATTAATACTTTTCCAAACATGTGTCCCTCTTAAGGTTGTCCTAAGAATGTTTTATTATCCACACAATCTATAGATCTCTATAAATATAAGACTATTCCACATTTATTGACTAGATGGAAAATAGATGCAAAAGCCTATCCAAACAAGAAAAACATGAATCAAAATAAGGTATTTGATCCTTATTTTGCATTAATTCTACATACTACCATCTACAAAAACCCTAATATTATATTTAAAATTTCAAGCACACTCAAGGCATTAAAGACCACTCTCACTCTAGCATTCACTTGAACTTGCACTAATCACGAGGTCAGAGAACTACATTGGGTTTGATCCCTCCTTGGTGTATTGGTATGTAAGCAACTCTCTTCAAAGAGGGGTTTTGAGGATGTACATCCTATCCTACTAATGAACACACATTTTTAGCTCATGCCAAATGTGTAAGGAGGATTAGTGTTTCCACACTAAATCAGGTTTTTTAGGCACAACATAGAGTTTTAAATTTTATGCGTGCAAGAATAAGACCCATAAACATTGGCATAGGTACTCCCAAAAAATAGGAATAGTCCTATAAATAGGACACTAGAGACACTTTGAGTAAATTACAATAGTATGGCACTACTAGCCAAGTGGGGCACTATTGTCCAGAAAGCAAACAATTAGAACTATTTAGAACCCAATTTTTAGAACCTAAATCATCTATGACATTCACTTTCCAGATAAGTCTATATTAATTCATATTTATTACTATTTTTATAAAATCAAAATAAGTCAAAATTGATAACAAATTAGTGATTAATTATTGGATATTATTTAACTGATTTAGACATCTCAGCCCTTTAATCTAACTTAAGAATTACACTTATAAAACCCTAAAAGGTTAAATCATACACTTATAAAATATCATTGATGGCTCACCTCTTTAGTTTATGAACTTAGTGAAGCAAAAAGTCTCATGCATAGTGTCTCATTATGCTTAAATTCTTATCTTATACAAATATTTGAGCCTAGTCTACTAGAATCATGTTAATGTAGACCAGATGTCCAAGGAGAACACATACTGGTGTAAATAATAAGAAATTTTTATAATTACGTGAAATTCATAGAGTGTGACACCTTTTCAACATTAGTTTCAACTTAAAAATATGTTTTTTAAAAAACAAAATAAAAAAACCAATAATCTATTAAGAAGTGTTGTCATTGATGTCAAAGTTTATGTCAGTTGATGTCAATATTGATGTCATTGATGTCAAAGTACATCTGTGAAGATGCATGGTGAGTAGTCTATGAGATATGAACCATGTGAAAAGAGAGAATTTGAAGGAAAGCTAATGTATCTCTATTGAGATATAATTTGAATTCAACCTAATGATTCTTATGAGGTTGATGTCAAGATTTAGGTCAACGAAAGCATGTTTTGAGTACTATTCCTTGAGTACAAGGTGTCTTAAGAATATTAGACATAAAAAACATAGTCATATCATGAGCATGTGCATGATTAGAATAAAAATATATGTGTAGAGGCATGATACTATTTGAGGATCATGAAATGCATGTGATAAAGGTGTATAAGTATCAAGGAGTGTTTCAAGGTCAATTATCAAGCTTCAAATTCTTAAAAAGCCCTATCATGACACCAGTCACAACATGAAGAGACCTAGAAATAAGGATTGAGCATAGTGTCCTAGTGAAATGGATTCACATAGGAATAAGATGTTGTATAAGTTTTCTTGATAATTCATATTATTCATTGTAGCACTCTAGAGAGTTTCAAGGTGAGCCTATAGGGATAAGACCTTAAGTCCAAATCAAAAACTAGACTAGTTCTAAACCTTGCCTGACCTAATGAAGTGTCATGAGGTGTTTTTAAGGTCTATGAAGGACTTAAATCAATTTTTTATTAGGATATAGTTTACTTGAGTTTGTATATGAGGTGTTGAGAGCTTGGATAGTGGTTAGAAGGTTAGTTTTGAGGCATTGTGTGACTTGCAGGTTAAGGCCTAGAGAGCAAAGAAAGAAAGCATGACCTAATGGGGTATCAAGATTATTTTACAAGGAAAGTGTGAGTATATGATCATTTAGATAATTTTTTCATGTTTTTCAAGCATGTTCATAAGGTTTTAGGTCATGGTTTGCAAGATAAGGCATAAAAATTAGTTTTGAGGTCTCTCATGTGCATAAAATGAAGGGTTCCCAACTCGAGAAGGACTTTCAAGTGTTCATTTGCATGTGTAAACTCTGAATGGGAACCTAATATATTCATGTTATATGGGTAAGGTTCCTAGATCAAATTTCCAAGCATTGGTTTTTGGAATAAAGGGCCAAGCTTTTTGAATGATCATTAAGACTAGAAGATGGTTTAAACCCTCAAAGAACCCTAAAAGTGAATTGATATGAAAGATCACATTATAAAGTTATTATAATGGATTTAATTGGCTATTTAATTTATTTTAGGTTGTATTAAACTCTCTCAATCACCTCTAGGTATGATTTTTTTGTTAGGTGAGTGAGTGGACCCTATAGGAAAGGCCTTATTTCTTGGAGTTTTGATGTAGCAGTCAGAGTTGACCAAGTGAAAGTTGATAAATGGATGAAGTAAAAATATTGAGACTTTTATTTTATTTCCATGATGGTTTCTAAGTATTTTATATATTTTAGGTGTGTTAAACTAGTCATACAAGTTGACCAGTTGCTAAAAGGCTTAATGGTGAAAATAATGAGAAACCTAAGCAAAAGTGAGAATATGATTAGGGATGTGCTATCATGGATTAGGGATGAATATGAGTGCATGGATAAAATTTTAAATAATTTTAATAAATTCTCATGTTTCATATAATTTTTGGTGATTAGTGAATATGATGTAAATGTTGCTCATAAGTTGACATGTCTAGTGAAGATGAGACAATGAAGTTGTAAGGTCATGAGATTAGTCTGCAAGACATATATTTCCATATAAACATGTTATATTTATATTTTAAATTTTCATAATTATATAATAATATAATATAAATGAATTTAAATTTTATAAAAGTGATCTTATAGGTGTTGGAAGTCATTTTCACCATGCCTATGTATTAAGGGAAACCGGTAGATATGGGTAAGCAAGTTGTAATGATGAGTTGGAGCATATTTTCAATTAGTTTATGTATTTAATGCACATAATTTTTTTTTTGGGAATTTATTTACCAATACATTATTTATAAAATCTTGTAAGACAATGAAAGTGATTGGAATGTTGAAGCCAAAATGGGTTAACTAGTTCAGGTTTGACTATGTGTACTGAAGACAATAGATTAGTCTGCAAGACCAATTTTTGACATTAGAGCTTGTGACATGTGTACTTAATAATGATATATATATATATATATATATATATATATATATATATTTAAAATAATATATTTAAGGTATAAATTTTCATGGTAAGTGATATTTTAGGTGTTGAATATCAAGCTATCCATGACTGTGTTTTGAGGCTAGCTGGTAGTTTTAAGTGGACTATTTGCAGAGAAGGGTTTGAGTCCTTTTGCTCTGAGTTGTAAAGTATAAACCACATTTTAATTACCATAATTTCATTTATATTTTTTATGTGTGATTTTTTACCATGTTTTTTTGATAAAATTATGTTTCATCTTCAGTAGTTCAAGACAAACTTTTCGGGTATGCACAAGCCTAATTATGAACAATGCTAATGGCATGCTTCAAGTGGTAGTTGAAGTTAAAAAGTGTTATGAAGCCTAGATTATATTATCATCAGTATATTTAAGTGTAATATTATATTTTACTTCCATTTTAATTTCTTAAATTTTCTCCAAAGAAATCAAAATGTAACATGTTAAATAAACCTAATTAGATTAGGTCTCCATGGGACCTAAAGGTGAGATAAGGCCTAATTGAGGTAGGTCAGACCTAAAGGGAATTTAAAAAAATTTGATCCATGTTTATGAAATTTATTTAATATATTCCATATCTAACATAATAATTTAATGATGCTTGGCTGACTAATAAGGATATGTATAAGAGACTTGTATAAATACTAGGCGATTTTAGGCCTTTTGAGGTGTGTTGAGAGAAAGTGGATAAAATAACATATTTTAGAAAATAAAAGTTATTTTAGAACATAATATGAGTGTATATTATTTATTATTAAGGTTTTATATAGGTATTTGGCATGAAAATTAAGGTCATATGACCTAATCAAGTCAAGAAGAGGGCTAGTTGAGCGAAGAAGGCTAGAAGGCAGTTTAAGAGGGCTGAGAGTGTGAAGAGATAAAGGAGTGGTCATCATCAATTGGTTGATAAATAGGGTGTCCTAAAGGTTATAAAATTTTTTAGTTGAATTATTTTTTTATGATTCATCTATGGGGTTGGTGCTTCCTTACAAGTGGGTGTTTGTTAAAACCTAACTGAGTTGGTGCTTAGATAGTTGGGGTTGGTGCTCCATGTGAAGTGGGTGATTCACTAAATTTAATGTATGTATTGCAATACTATATTACATTTTTAGATATCAATGGTTCTTCTTCCCCTTTAGGTTTTCCCACACATATGGTGTGTCAACCTATGCAATCTTATTTCATTCTTGTATAGTTGATTGCTTATGCATTTGCTTGATCTATATGTTGATGTGATGGTTCATTATTACTCAAGCTGAATTGATAATAAAGTTTTTTGAAGAATAATTCACCCCCACTCTCAGTAATTTCTATTATAACATTTGGTATCATAGGTTTGTCCTTTGAATCAGGTCTAAAAGCCTAAAGGAGATCCTAGAAGCAAGGATGTTTAGTTAGCAAACTCAAGGTGGTTTCTCTACCAATAAGGATTCATTATTAAATGGATCTAATTATACATTTTATAAAGTTATGATGAATATATATTTTATGTCTCAAGGTCATGATATTTGGCAATTAGTTGTGGATGGATATAGTGATCCTCCTATTCCACCAAGTGATGCATCAGGTAAGAAGGCTAGTGAAAATAACTCCAAGGCAATGAATGTAATTTTTTATGTCCTATCGAAGGTATAGATTATGAAGGTGATGCATTTTGTATCATCCAAATAAATATGAGGCAAATTGGCAACTATGTATGAAGGATACACCAAGGTAAATATGGCCAAGTTGTAGACCCATAGGAGACAATTTGAAAGTTTTAAGATGAATGAAGATGAAACCATTGTATCCTACCTATTAAAGGTTGATGATGTTATCGATGTCATCAGAGGCTTGGGAAAAGAATTGAAAGAGTCTAATTTTTTTCAAAATGTATTGAGATCACTAAATCCTAAGTTTGATTCTAAGGTGTCTATAGTAGAACAGATGCAAGATTTGGACAAGCTAGAGATGGATGTGTTTCATGGCATCTTGACTACCTATGAGATGAGAACAAATGAAGGAAGACCTCCCTAGAAGGAATCACATTTTAAATTTAAGAAGAAGTCAAAGGCCAAGAATGTCAAATATAAAGAATGTTCAGATGTTGATGATGATCAACTAATAACCATGTTTTCAAGGAAATTAAAGTTTGGCTCAGGTAAGTACAAGGGTAAGTTTCCATTCAAATGTTTTAAATGTGGCAAGATTGGTCACTTTTCATCCAAGCATCCTAACAAGGATAAATTTTATCATAATGAATAACATGATGGATATCATGGAGATGAGAAGAAGGCTTCTAATCCCAACAAAAACAAGGAGTTCAAGAAGTATGAAGGTAAGAAAGGAAATTTAAATAGTAAGAGAAGCTTTTATACTAAAGAACATAACTCTTATAATATAAGTGACTCAAGTGAAACTGATAGTGATGATGGTAGTAATAAACCTAAACATGAAAATGCTGAAACCTTATTCATGGCCATAGAATAAGAAAATGAGGGTTGATCAAATGAAAAAGTCCTTATGGTTGATGTAGAATCAAATGAAGAAGAAGTTGAAGTGAATCTTGAGGAAGAATTGGTAAGTGCCTTAGAGGAATTTTATTTCTAAAGGAGAAAGAATCAAAAACTAAGATAATTAGTTAAGGACTATGAGGAGAAAATTATTTTGTTTGAGGAGAGACTAAGTAACACTTCCAAGGAGTATGATGAGATCATATATCAAATTGAAGCACAGATGGAGATAGTAAATGCAAACCTAAAGGCTAAAGAGGAAAAATGTATCAGATATGAAACTAAAGTGGAATCTTTGAAATATGAGTTAAATTAAGCATCTATCAATATGAGGACTTTTGTGAAGTTTTAAAAGAGCACTGAGTCTCTAGATGACATCTTTAGTAGTCAAAAGTCTGCAAGTGACAAGATAGGTCTTGGTTTTAAGGAAAATCAAAAGGTGGTAGCTCAATTCAAGGAGAAGTCTATTCAAGATAACAAGGTCAATATGAAAAAACTTATCAATTATATTATTTTTATGAGGTATGTTAGTTCATTTGATGGTTATATTTTTGTATGCAGTTAGTTTGATCATAGAGCAAGAGAGTGTAAAAGACCCTCCAAAAATGAGTAATCATGGGACTATGAAAGAAGTCATGATTTACATCAGTCAACAGGTATGTATGAGTTTTTTTTATAGGTGTCATAATGTGGGATACATTTCAAGATTATATCCTAGTAAAATTAGAAGGTCATCAAATCAAAATAGGTGTTTGAATCCCCTAGAGTGAAAGAAAGAAAGAAGGCAAATTAATGCATGGAAGCCAAAGATAGTGAATATGAGTCATGATCAGTTTACAATCTCAAATGGACTATTTTCTATGATAGAGCATGATTTATATGTGAAATAAAGTCAATAATGCTTGTTTTCATTTCACATTGATGATCAAATGATTGATGAAGAGTTCAAGCCTATATTACAAATCAAGCCTAAAAAGTTACTAAAGGATATTCAGTCTTATGAGAGCCTGGATATCTAATAATATCCTAAGATTATAGTGTCTTAGTGCCTTATGGAAAGAGGTGACTCCATTAGGATTTATGGAGACACTATTCAGTTAGCAGAAACATGATAGATGCTTGGTTTGAGGGGGAGCTATTCAGGGTGTTGATTGAGCTTGATCTATGTTGTGAGTCCATTTGAAGAATGTGTGCATGGTTTAAGGTGTATAATTATACCTTAATGCTTCATATTCTATATGATAGTTGTGGATCACCTTTGCCATTAATGTCAAAGGGGGAAAAAGTCCAAGAAGGGATGACTAGATTAGTAGAGATGAGAGTGATCATATTGAATAATGTTTTTCCATAAATTAAAAAGGGGGATTTTTTTTATAATTTTTATCATTGATGTCAAGGCTGATGTCATTTGATGTCAAGGTTGATATCACTGATGTCAAGGTACATCTATTGAAGATGCATGGTGAGTGGTCTATGAGATATGAAACATGTGAAAAGAGATAATTTGAAAGAAACCTAATGTCTCTTTGTTGAGAGAGAATTTAAAGGAAACCTAATTATTATTCTAAGGTTGATGTCAATATTTAGGTTAAGGTAATCATGTTTTGAGTACTAGTCCTTGAGTACAAGGTGTCTTGAGAAGCCTAGCCATAATAAGCATAATCATATCATGAGGAGGTGCATGATTAGCATGAAAATATATGTGAAGAGGAATGATACTTTTGGAGGATCATGAAATTCATGTGATCAAGGTGTATAACTATCAAGGAGTATTTCAAGGTCAGTTTTCAAGCTTCAAGTGATTGAGAAGCCTAGTCATGACATTAGTGACAACATGAAGAGACCTAGTGATAAGTCTTGAGCAAGGTAGTTTGGTGATATGGATGCACAGAGGCATAAAATTTTGTATAATATTTATTGATCATGGATATGAGGCATTGGATCACTCAAGAGAGTTTTAAGGTGAGCCTATAGGGGTAAAACCTGAAGTCCAAATCTACAACTAGACTAGTTCTAAACCTTGCCTAACCTAATGAGGTGTCATGAGGTGTTTTCAAATCCTATGAAGGATTTAAATAAGTTTTTTATCATGATTTAGACTGATTTAGTTTGTATATGAGGTTTTGAGAGATTGGAAAGTGGTTAGAAGTTTAATTTCAAGGCCTAATATGATTTGAAAGTAAAGTTCTAGATAGCAAAGAGAGAAAGCATGACCTAATGGGGTATCAAGATCAGTTTTCAAGGCAAGTATGAGTATGTGAGAAATTAAATAAAATTTTCATGTTTTTTCAATCATGTTCACAACGTTTGAGGTCATGGTTTTCAAGATAAGGCATAAAAAGTGGTTTTGAGGTCTCTCATGTGCACATAATGAAGGGTTTCCAAATTGAGGGCATTCAAGTGTTCATTGGAATGTGTAAACTCTACATGGGAACATAATATATTCATGGTATATTGGTAAGTTTCCTATCTCAAAATTCCAGGCATTGGCTTCTAGAATAAGGGGTTAAGCTTTATAAATGATCGTTAAGATTGGAGATGGTTTAAACCCTCAATGAACCCTAAAAGTGACCTAGTATGAAATATCATGTTATAAAGTGATATTAATGGATTTTATTTTCTAGGTAAGTGATTTAAGGTTTTATTAAACTCTCCTAGGCACCCCCAGATGTGATTTATTTTTTAGGTGAGTGAGTGGACCCGACAAGAAAGGCCTTGTTTCTTGAAGATTTGATGTACCAGTTAGATTTTACCAAGTTAAAGTTTCTAAATGGATGGATTATGGGATAAATATTGATAATTTTATTTTATTTCCATGTTTTTTCTTGAGTAGGTTCTATCTTTTAAGTGTACAAAATCAGTGATACAAGTTGATGTGAAAATAATGAAAAACCTAGGCTAAAGTGAGAAAATGATTAGGGATATGCTATCATCGATTAAGTATGAATCCAAGTGAATGGATAAATTTTTCAATAATTTTAATAAATTATCATGTTGGATATGATTTTTTTTTGTAAGTGGATATGATGAAAATGTTTCTCATAACTTGACCTATTTAGTGAAGATGAGATAGTGAAGGTGCAAGGTTATGAGATTGGTATGCAAGACTAATATTTCCATATGACCATGTTATATTTATATTTTATAGCTTAATAATGATATCATAAGATCATATAAATTCATTTTAAGTTTCTAAAAGTGATATTACATGTGTTGAAAGTCATTTTTAATATGACTATATATTAAGGAAATTGGCAGATATAGGTAAGTAATTTGAAGTGATGAGTTGGAGGCTCCTTTCCATGATTTGATGTATATAATGCACTTAATTTTTTTGGAGGACTTTAGTGACCTATTTATTTTTTACATAATATTTTAATTTAGTGAAAGTGATTGGAATTTTAAAGCCAAAATGGGTTGATTAGTTTAGGTTTGACTATGTATATTAAAGATAAAAGATTGGTCTACAAGATCAATATTTGATAGTAGACATTGTGATATTTGTACTTAATAATTATAAAGAGATGTAAAATAATATCTTGAAGTTATCAATGGTAATGGTAAGTGATATTTTAGGTGTTCAAGATCATGTTGTCTGTGACTATGTTTTGATGATAGTTAGCAGTTTTGAGTGGGCTATTTGGAGATAAGGGTTTGAGTTATTTGGCTAAGTTGTGAAGTATAAAGCACATGGTGATGACCCTAATTTCATGTATCTTATGTACATGTTATTTTTCCTATGTTTTTTTATAAAATTGTGTTTCATCTTCAATAGTTCAATACATATTTTCTATGTATGCACATGCTGAATTGTGAATTATGATAATGGTGTACTTCAAGTGGTAGTTGAAATTAAAATGTGTTATGAAGCCTAGATGAGTTTATCAGGGGTATATTTAATTGTAATATTATATGTTTTTACCATGTGAAGTATTTTAATGGGTTCCAAGGAAGGCAAAATGTAACATGTCCTAAATACACCTAATTGGATTAGGTCTCGATGAGACCTAAAGGTGGGATAAGGCCTAATTGAGGTAGGTCAGACCTAAATGGACTAAAATAATGTTTGATAAATGTTTATTAATTTTCCTAATATATATTCCATGTCGTAACTAATAAGGTAAATATTTTTGGCCAACTGAAAAGGATATGTACAAGAGACTTGTATAAATACTAGGAAATTTTAAAACTATTGAGGTGTGTTGAGAGCAAGTAAATAAAATAACATATTAAAAAGTATAATAATGTATTTTATACCATCATAAGAGTTTATAGGATATATTATGAAGGTTTTACATAGTTATTGTTCATGAAAATCAAATTCATATGACCTAATCAAGTCAAGAAGAGGGCTAGTCAAGTGAAGAAGGCTAGAAAGCAATTTGAGAGGGTTAAGAGTGTGAAGAGTTAAAGGAGTGGTAATAGTAATTTGTTTGAAAATAGGGTATCTTAAAGGTGATAAAAGGTTTCAAGTGCATGATTGCTAAATCATTTAGAGGGTTGGTGCCTCCTTGCAAGTGGGTTCTTGCTAAAGCCTAGCTGAGTTGGTGCCTAGCTAGTTGGGGCTGGTGCTCCATGTGAAGTGAGTGTTTCACTAAATTTTATGTTTGTCTTATATAACTATATTCCATTTATATATATCAGTGTATTTTATTCCCCTTAAGTGTTTACCACACATATGGTTTATTGACCTATGCAATCTTGTTTCATGTTTGTATAGTTTATTTCTTATACAATTGCTTGATCTATATGTTGATGTGATGGTTCATGATTGTTCAATTTGAATTGATAAGAAATTTTTTTGAATATTTATTCACCCCCCCCCTCTCAGTAATTTTTCTTTGAACATAATCCAAGTAAACTTTCAGGAAGTCATGAATAAAATCTTTAAAGGATATAAGATGGCTATAGAAAAGACTATTGGAGCATTTTTCATCCCAATAGGGATTATCTTATAGGTAAATGATTCTCATTAAATTATTAATATAATTTTGATATGATCCTTAATTGTGATAATAATCTAGTTATATCCACTAAATCTTTTCATGAAAGATTAAATCTTATTCCTGTAATAACTTTAATCACCTTATTAGTGAAAAGGATAAGAAAATGATCATTGACACAAGCCTAATTTAGTGCATGATAGTCTCCACACACCCATTTTTTTCATGTCTTATTTCATTATAAAACCATTATAATTACCCAATAATATATGTTAATTAGATAGATAATTCCTTTTTTAACAATTCAATCAATTTCCTCTTTGATCTTCCTTTTGATATAAGGATTCATCCTATATGGTCACTTCTTTATTGTTTGTGCACATTATTTGATATCAATATGCATATATTAAAATAATAGGTGTACTCCTAACACTTATCTAAGATTAGTGGGGGAAAACATCCTAATAGTATCTTAATAATTAAATAATCTCTGGCACCTACTATTTCATCCATTAATATCTAATAGTGGCTAATTTTGGTGTTTCTTACGTGCTAATTTTTTCTATTCATTTTTACACTAGGTCTTGATATATTTGAGAAGTTTTACATTTCATAGATTCCACTTTTCCATGTTTGTTTACTTTATCTTAAATGTTAAGGTTGTGCAATTGAGCTTCTTTGGATCTATCCCCTTATGTCTTCTTTAACAACTTTAAGATTCTATCGAATTCAAACAACCCTTTAAGATCCATGTCTTCTTCACTTTTCATGTGTGTGGAATTTATATATCCATTCTATATTATGTTACAACACTTCAAAATGAACATATTTTTGTCCTAATCATACTAGCACTTTCCAATAGTCTCATGGATATTAATATCATTGTCAACTAGGGACTTATATTTGGCATATGTCATCATAGTATGGATATCCTCTATTCTCCCATGACACAAAAATATTTTTATCATTTGGAGATAATTTTTCACCCCTCCATTTTCATCTTCAAATACAAAATTAAGAATGAAATCCTTCTAAACTTGAGGCCATGTCTTTGTATCTTACATGTGATCATGGTGCATATACTAGGCCCTTAGAAAAGGGGTTAAATTTCCTTTAAAGGTAGGTTCCCAATATTTTGGATCTAGTTTTTTTATCTCCATACATCCACACATGAATGAACATGTAATTTTAGAAAATATCCTTCCTATAAAAATGGCCATTTCTTTGATATGGAAGTGTGATATAAAATCTAACTCATAGCATCTCACAAACGACTTCTCAAGGAAGATCAGCTGATCTATGTACAAAAAACCAACTAGTGGAAACTCCTTTAAGTGTATAACTCATCACATTCACCCTAATTTTAAGGATTGAAACATGATTTTACAACTTTTAAAGAAATTATATCAAATTATTTATGGAAAAAGACTACAAAATTTGTCTTTCTTCTATGAAAACATCCTCATAGGCTTGATTTCATTGTTAGACCTAGTCCAATTCAACATATCTCCATACAAGTCTCCACTAATAGGTGAAGCCTCACCCCAAGGTAGTATACCTTCACTTTTAGGCTAATATAATCTTGGTTTATGGCACATAATCAATATATATTCTTAATTTATGATTGAGTGGGAAATCACATAGAGGGAAATTTGTAACCAATCTTATGAAGTTTAGAAAATCTATGAGGTAACTCCACTAACTAACTCCTTGGCATTTCTACACTCTGAAATAACAAAACTTATTTCCCTAGTTGCCCAAGTTCATGTCAACTCATATGTGTGCAATAGATATCACTATGCACCATATAATATTTTGCTTGGATTTTCTCAAGAATTCAAACACATTTCATCTTTATTCCTTTATATTAGTCTATAAAATCAATAATGATACATCCCCCTTCTAATACAAGAACTAACCCTTTTAGCCATACAATCTCAATGTATACATCTGTACTTCCCTATTATGCATTTTGATTACAAGTTACAATTTTACTTATCAACATTCCACTTATCTATAATTTTTTTTGATATATTAGTAGGATAACCTTTACTTGCATATTCTACCATTCATTACTTGTATCCAAGTGTAGCTTGTTTCACCTCACAATTGATCCTGGGAACCATTATGTAGATCATCAATGATCTAGATTATTTCATACATACATGCATACACATATACATACACATATACATACACATACACATACACATACACATACACATACACATATACATACATGCATGCATACATGCATACATACATACATACGTACATACACATGCATACATATACATATACATACATACATAAATATATAGATACATGGATACATACATATACATATACATACATACATATAATGGGTGGATATTAACTTATGCATGTTTCCTTTTAGGTTATCATGGAGAGAGTGGGACATTTGGGGCATACTTGTCAACACTAAGAGTGGTTAATCACTGGTACCAAATTTAATCTTTTTTAATTTTAATATAGCATTCTAAATACTACAATAAAAGGGGGACATTTTTATGCACCTAAGCTTTCTATTTCACACTTGGTAATATAATATTTACCACACTTTGACATACTTTAACTTGCATATATATTTTACTCTTGTGCACACTTTCCCCTATTTGTATATCTAAATATTGTCTTAGCTAACCCAATCTACCAATACAAAAATTTAAGATCACCCAAGTCTATTTAAATCACTAAAAAATCCTTGAAAAATTATATCCATATTCAAGATCCCTGATTTTCACTCCCATGATAGTTCTAACAGTATTCATAGTTTCATTTTTTTCATAGGTGTATACTTCAGCCAATAGTTTCTAAGAACACTCAACCTTTACTCATTAGGTCTTCCTAAAACATTTCATGGGTTAGTCATAGTTGAAAATATCAAAGAGTCATATATAAATATAAATCAATCCTAAGGTCATATTCACTTGGTCATTTTTAGTGTATTTTTTCACCACTTAGCAATCACATTTAGAAGTCCATTAGCATTATCTTGATACATTATCACAAAATCATACACATATAAAAACCTGTCAAAGGAGTAACTCTTGAACAAAGTTTGAATATAAATATAGGTCAAAGTTACATAGTGATAAGTGTTAAAATACAAAACATTAAAATGCATTATATCATGATCATAATGATGCACACATACTACTAAGTTGAAGAACTACATGTGACATGAGCCCTCTTCATAGTATTTGAATGTAGGCAAAACTCAATCACTCATTGGGGATTGGTTAACGTTATCCAACCTAAATTTCTAATTCATTTTTAAAAATCTTTTGTTAAAATTTGAATTAGGGTTTAAAAGGAAGGAGAATAAAAAATGAGATCAATGGACACAATTGAGTACAAACACACACATAACATATATCTATAGGCACAAGTGTAATGGTATTAGAAACACAACATTACATGGTCAATATGGATAGTATCAAAAGAGATTAAATAGTACCAGTCTCTGCATGGGTCTGAACTTCACCAATAACATCCACATAGGATTTGAGCTTGTGTTTCTTGATTTGAGTAGTTACATAGAAGATACATATCCATTTTAGGGACTGCAATTAATATAGTGAGCAAAAAGAATAAGAAATCAACTAAGCATTTATCTCCTCCATTTATTTTTCAATTATAAATATAGTAATTATAATATTAATATACTCCTTTAAATTAAAAATTGTATGATTATTTACCTATTTTACATAATATGAATATTCACAATTTAATCTTATATAAAGATAATACTAATCATAAAATAAGTAAAACATTAAGACAATAGAAATCAAGCCCTATGACTTTTTGAAATCATCATTACCATTATACGAGGTCTTATCTCCTCTAGACATTGGATGTTGTGGCATGCCTTGGAAGATTGAGATTTTATATTTTTATTTAACTTCCATATTATGTATTCAAGAGTTACTTCTGGATGTCACGGTTCACAAAGTGGGTTTCCAACAACTAATTTTATAATGGCAAGACAAGCAATGGAATTATGATACTACTTTCAAGAACTATTCTCCAAGATTATATATTTTGATTACCTTGTTTTTAGCTTTGGGTAAGTTAACCAAGGTAGCGCATGAATTTACATCCCCAAACATGGCTTCCCAAACTCAACTATATATAGAATGTTAATCTGATCCTAAAATTTCCAATTTTTCATTTATATATCTTATATTAGGGTTTATCATTAGGGGAAATGCTCAAACACACATGGATTCTTAATTTCATGTTTCCCACATACTCTACACCCATTACATGTAAATAATTGTTCTAGACTTGTCCTTGTACTAAAAAATATTGGAAAAAGATTCAATTTCTATTTCAACATCTTCACCTAAAGCCCCTCAACTAGTGAATGGATTTATTTTAGGATAATGCTTAGTGGCTAGTATACATGTTTATTTTTTGGAATTTTTTTAAAGGCATCATTCTTTTTCATATTTTCAAATCTATAAATTCAAATATTTTTAATAACAGAGAACTCTTGTTTTATTTTCATTTTAACAAAAAAGTTGTTATGATATCTTCAACTTATTAACATATTCAAGAATATGAAGATAAATTGGCTCTAGAATTTTAGCATCTCTAAGAGCTACTCAACCACTAAGGGAGTGTCCCTTGTATTATGAGTCAAATTTTTTAGGATTTATTATTATAAATTTCTTCTCCACTAGTGTGAAGATGATGGGGGTGTTGCTCTTGAAGACACTTCTCACCTCCTCCTCAACAAAGGGGAGTTCTATCCATCGTCATGAGGAAAATCTTTGTTGGTTTGTTTCAGTGAAATTTACCAGTTATAAGATGTTGAGAACGTAAGTGCTATCTTGTCATTGCTTCTTAAGTATGATATCATGGTTTGAATGGCACCTTTATATAAACTCATGATGGTTGGGTTACTCATAATTTACCTTTAGGAGAACCATATTATTAGGCTAATCTTATTCCTAAGGATGATCTGTCACCACCACTTTATGATTCTACCATCTGTTCATGATTTTTATAGTTGCTTTGATGTTCTAATATGATATTTTGATAATTATTTTTTATATCCATGTTTATCCAACATTTTCTCTAAGTTATTTTGAGTTGTAAATATTACTGATATAGATTTTGAGTCATAAATATGAACATGCAACCTTTTTGTTGTAATCATCTATGTAATTTATTATATTTATAATGTGTATATATGTGTTCCAATAAAATAAGTTCAAATATTATAATTAGAGATATAACAATTCTTAAAAATTAAGATTAAATGTAATACAAGATTAAAAAGTCAATAAAATGTTAGAAGCTTGACTCTTTTATTCTTATAAAATAAAAAATTGATATAAATTAATATAATAACAAAACATCAAATATTCAAATATAAATAAAATAAGGGAGTGTAATAATACATGTTATGGAATATAAAAAGAAAAACTAATTTTAAAAGGAGAGAACTAATTTTAAAAGGAGCCCTTGGAAAATATTGTTCAGTAGAATATGATATTATAAAGAAGATAAAAAGAGAAGGTTTCCACATATAATGAGATGAACCTTGTTTATTATAAATAAACATTTATAATATTTTAAATGGCAAAAGAAAGTGTTTGATGAATATGGTTATATATTAAAAATGGGGAAAAAATGTTTGATGAATATGAATTCCGTGGAATCGTTAGATCAAATCAATAATAAAAGATTTTAATTCTATTATGTGACCTTTTTTTAATGATGGTGCAAGAAAAATAAAATTAAAAATTCAACTTTTTTTTTAATCTTTTTTAAATTTAAAAAATAGAAGTTAGTTATAAAATAAGAGTACAAAACGATTAAAAAATAGTAATATTTTAAATAGGGATATAGTATTTTGAGGAAAATAAAATAATTGGAATATTAATAGTAGATGTATTTATATCGAATCGATCTAAGTTCAAATTTCATTAGTGATTGAGATATTTATAATGGAGCGAAAAAAATAACATATTTATAAAGTGGAGGCACAAAGAGTGGAACCTTCATTTACATCTCAGATTGAATGGGAACTATAAAAATATAAAGACTTAATTTTTTTTTGTATCTCATATTAAATATGAACTCGTCAATTCCATTATATATATAGATATATACTTTTATTTTAATTGAATCAGATAAAAAATAAATAATTGAAATATATAATAAATGTTTACTTTTATTTTAATTGAATCAAGTGAAATAATAATCATAATAGAGCAAGTATGAGTTATGTGTGAGAATTCATAAATGGAAAATAAAATGAAATGATGATATTTTAAAATTAACTAACATTCATAATTAATGAAGTCTACACTCTCACTTAATTATATAAATTCATATTAAAAAAAAGTTATTGATTACCGAACTAAAGTCAATCCACGGACGGTTTTGTTTAAAAGTAAAATTTGAAATGACAACCTGCTCCGCTTTGTGTTTATACCTTACTAACTGTTGTTACACAATGATCTTAAATAACTGAACATATTAAAACATAATTTATGAAGTTTGAAACTGCAATCTGATCTTCTACGGATTTATAGTTTGCCAATCGTTCTCAAACGCCCGCAACAATGTTAAATAATTGAACGTACCGCCAAAATAACTCATTCTTTTCTAAAGCCTTGCAAATTTTATAAGTAATTCAAGTAACTCAAACTGAGTTAAAAAGCACTGAATTCAAATGGAAGAATGTATCTCAAATAAACTCTGACCTGCTGTTTTTCAAAATAAAAGCAAAATCAGAGGTGCGAAAGATTAGACAAACAACGATTTTTTTTTCATTTCGTTGTAAAAAATCCATGGGATGGCTTTAACAATCGCTACTTCTGTACAATGCATAATCGCCACATAAACCCGCATTTTTTTCGCGGGGTTGAGACTGTGATACATCCGCTTTCTATATACAGTTTTATGCAGTGCTACTGCCAACTAATTTCCTTTCTCATTTTGGGCTTCACGAGGACGTTCGATTTTTGATTCATCAAAAGCCGGAACAAGTCTCGTTTTGCAGTCGATCTGAAAGGAGTCGAAGAACTGAGGAATCCATCGACGAGGTGGAGGTAAGCTTCCAGATCATGACAGCACGCCATGTCCGCGTCCGGTTTCAGATACGGCGAGTGCTTATTGTTCACCACAAGCTCCCTCCCAACATGACAGTAAGCCCACGGCATCTTCTCCAAAAAATGCAAGATTTTACGCAGGTTTTGCGACCGCTGCATCTTTTTCTGCATCCACGTCTCGTTTAACAGCACGCCCGGTACCTTAGTAATAACGTCGTGAGTGTTAACAATCCGGAGAACCTTGGCGCCCAGCTGCTCCATCCGCCGCCCGAACGCGCAGTTACCCACCCGCGGTCCGCCGAAGGAAAACACCGTCACCGGAATTTTATGCTCGTCGGAGTTAAGCTCTTGGGCAAGACTGTAGGCCGTCAGCAGCGACAGAGCCGCGCCTAAACTGTGGCCGGTGATGGTGATACTGATATCCTCGCCCTGGTATAGCTTCACCAACCGGCGGACCTCGTCCATCACCTGGTCGCGAGCGCTTTTGCCCCGGGGACCTCGGGTGGTGAAGAGGCTCCAGAATCCGTTCTCCACCTTGGGTTCGCAGCATCCGAATGCCAGCTTCTTTCTCTTTTTATCTTCATTAAGGCTTATCAACACGTCCTTGAGATTCTCCGCCCATTCCAGAGGCGTGACAGTGCCCCTGTAGGCTACCACGATGTCTCTCCGTCCGATTCTGAGCTTTTCTTTCTCGTCATTGCAGACTGCGACGAAGCCCATGAAGCTCGTCTGTTTAGCCATCCAGTGTCCACTGAATCGCTCGGTGAGCCATTTAGGAACACGGATGGAAGACGTGGTGTGGATGCACTCGGTCAAATGGTATCCCGCGCCGGCGAGCCCAACCTTGTCGAGAAGGGTGGCTTTCGAGTATTTGCAGCAGGCGTAGTTTTTGGAATCCGGGTCGAACTCGAAGGCGCTGTAGGCCGCCTGCACGAATTCCCCGTATTTAACAATCTCTCTCCTGAGATTCTCGTCGAGTGGATCGAGCATTCCGTCCCAGTTGGTAGATCCCTGATATTTTCTCCAATGAGCGCCCAGGTTCTGCTTGGGCGAACCCACCGGCGGATTGGATGTGTTGTGCTGAATGAGCTTCTCCAGTGGCTTGGTGCACAGCTTGGCCAAATTATCCAAAGTCTTCTGAATCCCTTGTACCCCGTCCGTGCCGCTCCTATCCGCGACAACGCAGTGAACCCGAAGCGCCTTGAGCTTGGACTGAGTACGATTGTCATGACGACGATGATTATTACTGAAACTTTTGTCTCCATTTGTTCTCTGAGAGAACCTGGAGAGAACAGCTTTACCGCGGGAAAAACGAGTGGAAGAACCTCCCACCGACAACGTCGGGGCAAGAATCTGCCTCTCGGCAGACTGCATTCAGCACAAAATGGTTTCAAATTTTCGAAATCAGATTTCTTGGCAAAGATACTCACGACTTGTATATCAGAATTGTTCGAGGACTTTATAATCGCAATGTTAGAATTGTCCGATCCGTTTTTTTTTTAAAAAATTCTTCCAAATCCCCCGTACGACATAAATTGTGCGTGTGAACCGTCAGCCAACCGGCGTATCACACCTTAACCCGAATAACCTCGCTCTGCCACGTCCAAAAGTAAGAATTTTCATTGACATCTCTTTCATGGAAGCAGCAGTATTGGTGTACAGAAACGTAACACCGAAGTCACTTGGGAAACAAATTTTCCGTTGGGGGTGGTTGTCGATCTTACGTCGTCGGTGGCGCGCAATTCGTAACGAACAGATTGACCGATCTGAAAGGTCGACAAATTTTAGCTGTTCCCCACAATTTATCGCCAACCGGAAAACAATCCATGCGGTTTGTGGCCTTCGATTAATCGATCCGGTATTCAACGACAATGTTTTTCCGAAATTCTATGTTTCTTGGGTTTCACGCGAAAGCAATTTTTTGTCAAATGAGGTGGCAAAAAGGACTGGACTGCGATATCGTTGTCGCTGACATTTAGATAAAACATCATTTTGACTACTGTATTTTCAACACTTTCTGTCATCGCTGCAAGAGTTCCGAGTTCGCTCGGAATATTTAACTTGAAAACCCAAAAGAAATCTTTTAAAATTAGGTCTGTCAAACTTCTCTAATGTCAATTTCATAACAGAATCAAAATTTAACGTAATAATACAAACCATATTAATTGTAATAATATTTTTTCGAAATTTATGTAATTGAATTCATCACAAATTTGTAGAGTTCTAGTTTCGCCACAACACTACCAGTGAATTTCACCACAAACTTGTCAAAGAAAAATAGAGTCAATTCTTTATCAAAATCAAACCTCTCCAATGTCACAGAAACTTGTCAAAAAAGAATAAAGTCAAAATTCTATATCGAAATCAAACCTCTCCAATGTCCAATTCATAACACAATCATTATAACTTAAACGTAAAAATAAATTGTAATAATGAAAACATTTTCCTTCGAAATTTATGTAATTGAATTCATCACAGATTTGTAGAACTCTAATTTGGCCACAACAATACCAGTCAATTTCACGCTATCCGAGTCCTAATGAGAGATTATGGCCACGCATGGTGTCATCATTTGGCTTTTCGAAGATTCAACGCAAGAATTTTTAACGTCACTGCTGATTCATTCAGATGCTTCGTGCTGTCTTCCTTGAGAGTTATTTTGAGAGGGAACAACCGAATATAAACGGAACACTCAAACGATTGACTATTGAAACAAATACTATTCTAAAAGCATTTGATCATTTCGCATCATTTTCGTCGGAACAGTCGAACGGTTTATTGGGTAATTTTGGCCAATGGTGTTTTTTCCAAATATTTTTGGAAAACCTTTGTTGACAAAGTTTGATATGTCTTGAAAAAAAAAAAAGATTTGGATGGCTTGACTTGGATGTTTGTGGCGTGGGGGGTTGTGCTAGCAGGGTGCCAACCGTGCGACGTGTTTTAATAAATGGATTTCTCACCTCCCACCTAATTCTTGGACCAGGTTTGAATATGCCAAGTCGGTAGTTGAATATAAAGTCGTATTGTTACTCTGCCTTCGCTGGGATAAAAATGGGAATACAGCTCACTCTTATTGAGACGCAACTTTGGAGTTCTTAGTCATAAGGTTACTCTAAAGCAAATGAACTATTTGTATTTAAAATCTTAAAATATATGCATAAGAGTTTAATGAATATCCAAATCAATTAGTAATCAGGGGACGTATCTTGAATATGATATATTAGATCTATTATTATAATATAAACTCAAAGTGTATAGTAAGAGCTAAGATACCACAACCATTTTTTATTTAAAAATGGTATCATTTTTATCATTCTCAACACAAGTCGAGACCACTCTCGACATCCCTGGTAAGTGCCAAAAATTAAATTTATAGTGTTTGAGTTTTGTGTTCCTACTCTTATTATTTTTGTTAGTGTAGACTTTTGTCCCACTGGGTTTTGTCTACATGGTCTTATTTAGCTTACTTACATTAAGACTATGTCATTAGGAAAAATATACTTGAAGTCATTTTCTAATTGTGAGTTGAGTTGATTGTCTTTTTGGGTGACTTGATTTCTCACTATATAATGCATCTTCCCATGCACTTTTTAGCTAATACTTCTTAATACAATTTTTTTATTGTGAAGACTAGCTTCTTCCTTTGGATTGTTCTTCAAGTTTCACTACTCTATATAGATTCATCTCCATACATTCGACCCTATCCAGTTGATCCTCATTGCGGCCCACTCTGACATAGTATGAGAGCTCTATTGGTAGATGATTGTCATCAATTTTATTATGAATCTTCTATTCTAGTTTGTTCAGGTTTTTCACTAATTTCAATTTTCTAGGGTTTGGCGGGGTTTCTCAAAAATCCATGAAAATATGCATATCTAAGATCTCAAACTAAAAAATAAATAGTACCATTAGATTCAAAAGGTGCTAAAATCCTAGATTTGACTACCCACATGACCTTGTTCTGTGATAGGTAATTTTCAGCCATTTTGAAGGGTTTGGAGGCGTCCTCTTGGAATCTGAAAAAATCCATACATCAGTGACTTTCAAAAGAAAACCATTTTCATGTTTTTATAGGTTTGTCAAGAAACTAAATGGGTCTCACTCAGTTTTTGAATAAATTGCTCTAAATTTATAGATCTAGGCCTTCTTCAAACTTGGCAAAATTATGTGCCTACAATACTTGCAGATCATGAGACCCTGTTTGCATACCCATTGGGACTTGAGACCTATGCTTGCATGCCCTAAAAAATCTACAAACCCTATAAGCTCTCTCATCAGGTCTTGAAACCCTAGTAAGCACCTTTGACAAACCCCAACCAATGTGCCAATACCTTTGATGGACCCCAACTAGCATGCAAGCACAACTAATGGAACTTGATGGGCATGCTAACATGATCTATAAAACTGGATGGTGGTGTCAACACCCTGTTTCTATACGATTTTCGCTTTAACATTCAAAGAGAGGAAATGAGAAACTAAGAAGAAATGGTCTAAGGCTTGTATGTACCTGGATGAAGTCTTGCGCACCATTACCCAGATGTTGTGAGAACTCCTCTTTGGTTGTGGAGGATGACACCTGCAGAAGAAAAAGACTTGAACAAGGAAGGCGTTAGATGAGGAGATGGTGGGCTACCAAGCAAAAGCTTGATCCCAGAAGTACAAAGACTTCCTTAAGGGATGTCAACCCACTGATTGATAAAAATAATGTCTGATAAAAGGCAGAATGATAAAAGACTGAAATGATTAAGACTGAAACAAAAATAGAAGACAATGCTTACCTGAATGCTGTTGTTAGCCTGGTCACAGTCGCTGACGTCGGTTAGTCTGTCGACGTCGGTTGTCAAGTCTGTCGATGTCGGTTAGTCTGCCGACGTCGGTGGAGGCAATGGTCTCTGCGACCAGCGTCGGTCAGGGCAGTAGTCTTTGGATGAGGTCTGGTCAAGTTTTTAGTCTGTGGACGGGTCTGTGGTCTGTTTGGGGTCAGCAAAATGGCTTGAGGTGTCTGAGAGTCTGAGTATGGTTGGGTGCTCTATGCAGGGTCTTTGCAGGCAGAAAGAATGGTCTAAAAGGTGGAGCAAACAGAAGACAGAGGCAATAGGGAAGAGAGAGTGGTCTGGAAGGTGTCTGAGTAGGGGAGGTTGAAAATGGGCAGTAGGCTGAATGATAGATATATTAAGAGAAATACTGAAATGAAAATAGTAGAAATACTTACCTCATCCCTGTTGGAGAAGGAATGTTGCAGACTGGTTGTCCCTGTTGCTAGTGCTGCTGGTGTGAAGGACCTGTTGCTGGTGGAGAAGACTGATGAAGAGTACCTGTTGTTGCTGTAGTTGGTGCAGAAGCCCTGTGAGAGAGAGAGTGAGAGGTCTAGTGGATTGAAGACTGGAAGATTGGCTGATTATTAAAGGTTGAAAGGCGGATCGAAAGAGCGGATGCCAAGATTGGAAAACGGGATGCGAGAGAGAAGACCCTGCATCCGGGGAGCTAAACGCAGCTTTGAAGGCTATTGATGCCGATAGAACCGTCGATGTCGGCTGAATAATGACCGACGTCGACGGTTGCAGAATGGGGACAGAGGCTAATTTTAGTCCTATGCCCGTTCTTACAAGCTGCCATGGTCAAGGTTCGTGGGAAAATGGTCGAGAGGGGTTAAATGAGGCATGGGAGAATGAAATGGGGGTCATGAATGGGGTTTAGGTCATTAAGGCACGGGAGGAATGAAGAGAATCCAAGGAAGGGGATCCTAGGAGAGGTGTGAGGTGGCATGAGGTGGGAGAAAAGGGATTTTATTAATTTAAAATAGCTAATTATTTTAAATTAATAAGTGTGTAGGGGGTTAGGAGTGGTTAAGTGGGGAAGGGGACCAAGGGGGGAGAGGATGAGGAGGATGACCAAGGGAGTAGACACGATTTCGGTGTCTACATTTGCCCCTTTTTGTCTTATTGGTTGTTCTGGACGAACTGCAAGACAAAAACAGGAGTTGATTGCCCCAAGTGTAGGATGAGGTTGATTTTGTCTTGTTGGTTGTTCAAGTGAACTGCAAGACAAAAATAGGAGGGTTGGTTGCCCCGATTATGGGATGAGGTATTCCCCCTCAAAGCAGGAGTCGAGGGAAGGGAACCTAGAATCAGGTGCTAATTTGACAGAGAGATGGATGAAGATGGAGTGAGAACGTTGTAATAGTCGTGATTGCACGTATACCACTTCACGAGATGGTCAGGTCAAATTGTCACAGGTCGCGATCGAGGAGTGCCAAAATTGAAATAATTGGGCCCCAACATTTGGTCGTAGCTGATCGGGTTATTCAATCTAAGCTGAAGCTCCAATGGTCGTCATGTTTCAGGTATCTTGGGTGCTCCTAGAAACACGAAAATGTCACAAGTAGTGTGGATCAACCAGCTTGCGATCCTATACTTGTGAGGGTCAAAATGTGGTCTGCAGACAATTCTGTTAACCAGTCATGAGGTAGCATACATGCAAAAACAACCAAGACAACGCTTGTCTTAGAAGTGGTCAGAGTCTAAGGAGATAGTCGTGATCTCCATGGTCATTGGTCGAGGTGGATGGATGGACGAAAGAATGTGGCCGAGCTAACCTCAGAAGACTGAGTGCTGCCTACATAGCCCCTATCGAAGGGCCTCAGGCCAATGTAGTTCTCCCAAAAAGGGAGGAAGAGGGTCAGAGGCACGGATTGGGCTTGGTCGAGGTCAAGGTCATGGTCAAAAGGAGGATAGTTTGTCCATCAGGTAGATGAACAAATGAGGGTGGTCGAGCTAACCCTAAGAGACGTTGTGTCATCTGAGTGCTGCCTACATAGCCTCGGTCTTAGGGCCTCAGACCAATGTAGTTCAGACTAGGGGTCAAAGAGGTCGATAGGTTGGTTTGGTCATGTGTCGAAATGATGAGGGGAAAAAAGATGTTACAGCCTTTTCCATATTGTGTGATGGATGTATGCTAAAGATGAATTGAGGTCTATTTATGCTTCAGGAAGTATTGGTTTATGCTTAACATAAATTGTGTCGGGTCGATAGTTTCCATGTGTATTGGTGTCCATAGAAACTATGTGAAATAGATAATGATGATGTATGATGTATGATGTCATGTTGTCCTGTTGTTGGTCTAAAAATGTTTGGGTTGGCTTGATTTGAATTGGTTGGGTAGACAAAGGTTTGGTTGAATGTGACCAAAGTGTGAAAAAAAAGTGAAAGGCAAGTTGCTCTTTCATTGACAAAGACAAGATAGATAGCATAGATAGGGGTTGTTAGAACAAGAGCCTCGTTCATGCATTACGTCGTTGACCAGTGGTTGTGCTAGAGAAGTAATCAAATCACTTGACGTTAAGTGACCTCAAAGTCCCTTGAGTATGTTGGGGTGATAGGTTGAATATGTGATATGAGAGGAAGGGGTAACCCTTTTGTGGCAGGAAGAACCTTGCCCCTTTTATAGGTGACCCAAGAACGACTATAGGCATGTCCATCGCTTTATAACTTGTCAGTCATTTTTTTTTGCGCAGACTGATCGATGCGGGAAGTCTGCATAGGGATGTTGCTTTGCTTGGTGGTCATATATGTGAAGCTGATCGATGCGGGAAGCTTCAGAAAGAGTGTTGTCTATAGCAATATTTGGTCATAGCCATCCTTTGAGGGAGTGGTCTATACTGTGCTTTGTATGTTTTGAAGTGCCTTGGCCTAGCTATCCTTCAAGGGAGCAGTCTAGTAATACAGCAATTATGTAGCTGTCCTTCGAGGGAGCAGTCTACATTTAGAGTTTTATGACCTTTGATATGATAGGTATCCCATTTTTGATATATGTTATTGACTGAAGTTTTTAGCCATGGATGAGCCTCTAGAGGTTTAAGGGTTCCCTTTTATTAGGATAAAGCATTACTGCTTGACGAAAGGGTTGACGAATGTTGGGAAACAGGGTTGAAAGTAATAAGAATGGCGAGGACAGGGATCACTCAAGGGATGAGCTCAAGTAAAATGTCAAGTGATTGATTACTCGACTAACAGTAGAATGGTCAAAGATGCAAGACATTAAAGGGCTCAGGTTTTGATAAGTCCCTGGGACATGCTTGTGCGTTATGATAAGGTATGAGTCAATTAAGAGCAGATTTGCCCCATTTGCCTCTTTGAGATTGGTCACGTGTTGATTGATGCTTGGTTGGTTGATATGGTCACTGATTGGTCAAGACTGGTTGAATGTTTGGTCGAGGGTCGGGTCGATGGATATTTGGTCGATGATTAGTCAATGCTTGGGTTGAATGTTTGGTCATGGTTTTGGTTTTTGATTGAGGTTTGGTTGATGGTCTGGTCGAGGGTCTGGTCAATGTCTAGTCATGGTCAATGTCTGGGTGAATGTCTGATCAATGTCTTGGTCGAGATTTGGTTGAGGTCTGGATTGATGATTGGTCAATGTCTGGTTGATGTCACGATTAAAAGGTTGGTTGAATGGTTGGTCAAGATGTGCCTGAGGTTTGGTCGATGGTCTGGTCGAGGCTTGGTTGAGGTCAGTTGAGACTTGGTCGATGTGTGATTGATGTTTGGTCAAGGATTGGTCGAGAGTGGTATTTGGTCGGTGATTGTTTGGTTGAGGCATGGTCGAGGCTTGATTGAGGCCTAGTCGAGGTTTAGGATTAAAAGAGTGATTGATATTTGGGTGAGACTGGGTTGAAAGTTTGGTCGAGGCTTGGATGAATGTTGAATTCCCCTAGCAGCTGGGAAGAATGTTTGACAGATTGGTCAAGGTCAGTTGAGGCTTGGTGGTCAGATTAACTGTGTTGATGTCGAATAAGGGGGTCAAAGGTGGCAAAGGGACCATAGTCTGGCGTGGAGATCCCGATTTAGGTGATGAGGTTTGAGAAGCATGGGTCAGTGTTGATGATTTGTCAAAGGGGTGGTCAAGAGGATCCTTGATGAGAAGGGTATCCTTTTTCTGGTGTTGATGAATGACAACTTTAAGAGCACAACAACGCTCAGTGTCATGTCCCAGTATTTGATGATAATGACAAAATTTAGAGTTGTTGAACCAAGATGGTCTTGATCTGAGAGTTGATGAGTGGGGTAGTGTTGAAGGCTTGTTGCTGATGTGGTTGCAAAGAAGGGCATCTTTCTCCAAGCATTGGTGAATGATAACCTTGAGAACACAACAATGCTCAGTGTCGTGCCCAGGTGTGCGATGATATGCACAAATCTGAGTGTCATCGAACTAGGGTGGTTTTGGTCTGAGAGATTGATATGGTTTAAGAGGTGGGAGATTGATGCGAGAAGATTAAAACAATTGCCGTAACATCAAGGTATAAGAACCTGCTAATGGGTCTGTGTGTCTTGTTGCAGTGGGGGTTGATGACTTTGGTTTAGGAGGTGTTGGTTGATGTATTGGAGGAGATATATGTCTGATGGGTTGAGAGAGTAATGGAGGTGACTTGCCTTTGTGAGGTATGGGGGTAGGGAGCACTCCTATTAAAGTGGATGGATGCGGGCCCAAAATTGAAGGTAATGATGAAGGTGGGGGAGGAGTCCTCCAGTGTGGTTTAGTGGCCTTCTTTGGTTTGGTTTGAGGGCCACTATTGTGCGAGGCAAGGCTAGAGTCTACCCTCACTTGTGGGTGAGTGAGATTTGATATAGGTTGAATGTTGAGAGGTTTAGTCTTTTCAGGCATGATGGATGTCTGCGCGGGTTTGGGCTCGGATGTGGACGGAGATGAGTGAGATGTAGTGATCTCAGGCAAAAGACAAGAGGAAACCGTGATTGGGTCTTCCTCAGTTGAAATGGGTGAAGAGACTAGTTTTTCTCTTGGTGGAGAAGAAATAGGAGAGTGCGGCTCATCAAGAGGGCAGAGGGCAGGGATGATGGTGCCTTCTAATGGTGCTTGAGGAGTAGGCAAGGTAGGGTCCTCCATTGGTAGGAGGAAGGATGAATGTGGGGCTAGTGGCATTGGCATGGTCAAGGCATCCTCCAATATAAGAGAGGTCGATGGAGGACTAATAGGAGAAGATGATTTTTCTACCTGTGGAAGAGAAATAGGGGAAGAAGGGTCTTCCACCTGTGAAGGAGGTTGGTCAGGGACAAGAGGCGAGACCATGTTGACCGTGTGTATGTCATGCTTGTGGGAGATATCGGCCATGGTCTGGACATTGTTTTGAGTAGGAGGATGGTTTGGAAATGGTTGTTTGAAGATGTTGATATGTTGGTTGGGTGGGGCATTCGGGTTGTCCAAAACAAGATCCCCCTTATCGATCATGTCTTGGACTATGTTTTTGAAGGTTTGGCAATTGTTGATGTCATGGTCATGGACGCGATGATAGTGATAGAAGTTGGCCTCCCTATACCATGCAGGGAGGGCTTTTGAAGGGTCCAATTGAGGTGGTCAAATTGGAGGGAGATTGAGGACCCCCTGTTTGACAAGTTTTTTCCAAAACAAAAGCATATGATTCTCCAAGTGGAGTGTAGTTACACTATATGTACCGTTGTTGAAATTGTTTAGTGATGCTTAGAGATGTAGAAGGTTGAGATTGGTCAATTATTGTTAAAGATGTTGATCTAACGACCATAGTGGTGGCCACTCCTTTGGATTTGGAGTGGGAAGGAGAAGGTTTGGAAGAAGAAGGGTCATTGGTTCTTACGTTAGTATTACGCAATTTGACCTTGTCTTCTTCAATGGTGCGGAGTTCAAGCTTTCGGGCCATGGTGAAAGCTTCGTCAAAAGTGTGGAATGTTTGAATTCACAAGGTAGAAGAGATGTGGCTGGCACATGCTTGAGAAAAGAGCTCAATGAGCTCAGCTTGAGGCAAGGAGAAGGAGAGCTAGTTAATCAAGCCTATCCAACGGGTGATAAAATCGACTATTGATTCATCATCAAATTGCCTGATGGAGTAAAAGTCTGTGATCGAGACTTGTTTGGTGATATTGATAGAAAAATGGTCGAGAAATAATTGGGCGAGTTGAGTGAATGAAAAGATAGAATGTCTGGTAAGAGAGCTATACCAGTCAAGGGTGGGGCTAGAAAGTGACATGGGGAACATGCGTAGAAGTAATGCATCGTCGTGGACTATGAGATAGCAGGCATGTCTGAATGCCCGTAGATGTTGTTGCGGGTCTTCCTTACTCTGGAAGTGAGTAAATTTAGGAATATCCCACTGGTTGGGGTATGGTCAGATCAGGACGGAGGGATGGATGGGTTCATTACAAATTTGCTCATATGAGAGGGCATTGCGTGAACCAGAAATAGAGGTCTCGAGACTAGACATTTTATCCATCAGCATCTTGATGAGATCTGCTGACGGATTGGTAGATGGGGCACCCCCTAGGTTGTAGGGCGCTTGAAAAGTGCTAGAAGGGGCATACGACGTAGTCAGTTGCGCTTGTAGGGGCACAACATATTGATAACTAGTCGTTGGGACAGAAGTGGAGGCTAAGGGTGGTTGCGTCATGAAGGTAGAAGGCATAAGTTGACTAGATACCACCAAAGGTGGTTGCGTGGTGGCATTGGCAAAAGGGGAGGTAGACACTCCTACATTTATGGGTGCAAGAGTGAGTGGAGTCGAGACAATCAAGTTCTAGTATGATGTAGAACTTGGTTGAATTGTGTGTGGTTGAGGGCGTAATGAAACCCCGATGGAGGTCGATCTAAAAATAGATGGGGGGGGCCAAACTTTGTGTATTGGCCGTGGTCAGGTTAATGGTTGAGGCAAAAGGCTAGGTAGCGGATGGTGTTGATGTCATCGCCACTTCACCCAAAAGATCTCGCATTGGGTTTCTTGCAAGATAGTTTTGGAGGGCTTTGACATTGA
Organism: Torreya grandis; assembly: GCA_037957365.1. Taxonomy (NCBI): domain Eukaryota; kingdom Viridiplantae; phylum Streptophyta; class Pinopsida; order Cupressales; family Taxaceae; genus Torreya; species Torreya grandis. The sequence goes on from JARHVA010004537.1 coordinate 146,346, forward strand.
GGTCCAAGAATTTCTCAAAATCTTGGTCCCCTTCAGGGACGATGGGGGTCTAAGTCGGGGTCGATCAAGTTGGAGTTCATTTGGTCTATGAACGAAACTCCATTAAGGGACTGGTTATGGATGAGGAAGGCAGAAGTAGTTGATGCCTTGCTTGGTCAAGAAGAGCCTTGGTTTGACTGTGTGTCAAAACCATTCAAGGCAAGAAGAGGTCAGGTTTCAGAAACTGTGTTTTTTTCAGTTTCAAAAACTCAGAATGGGGTTTTGGTAGAAAAGGGTCGGGTTTTAAGGCTGCATTTTGAAAAGAAAAGGACTGTGACATGGCTGACGTCGGTTGAAAAACTGATGTCAGTGAGAACAGATGGCTGATTTCGTTCAGATAATTGATGCCGGTGAGAAAAGGTTATCGACGTCGGTGGTAAAACCGATGTCGGTGATTGTGTTTTCCAAAAATTTAGAAAATTTGAAGATTCTTGGAAAAAAGGAAGAAAACATCCTCACTAGCTCAAAAAACCAGATAGGAACAAAAAAATAGATGGAGACAGGCAAACCCTAAGCGTTAAATCCTAAGAATCAACTTTTAGAATTTTGTGGCTTATGCCTTAAAGTGATGTTTGGGAAGATTGGCTGTTAGAATGGGTCCTAGAAGAAGTTGTCTAAGGATGGTTTCAGGTTTGTTTAGGTGCTCAAGAGTCTGGGTTAGGTTCCGTACATGGCCTAGTGCTAAGGAGCAAGGTCCCCTCACTTCACGAGCCCAGTGATAAGCTGGTCTCGCTTAGCCAAAATATACTTTCCCCAGAGATTATCCTCTGCCAGAGAACAGAGTGGACTTTCCCCTTAGTGGTGAAATCCAAGTGGGATTGCCAGGATGGGTAAGGTATTCGCTAGGTGATGAAATCCCAGTCGGGCCTTGTCTCAGGTGAGTTTTGATGTTTGATTTGTGCAAGTGATTTGGTTGTGTAACATAAAGTGATCTATGATTAATTCATGATGCAGTTGTTAATTACTAGATGTGGACTAAGAAATGCAAGCAAGCAGAAATGAAATGCAATGTGTTTTAAGCCCAAGTCAAAATGTTAGTTTGTATGAAGACAAATGGAGAAAGGGTTGAAGAGTATGGCTTTTGACTAGTCTAGGATGCAAGAAAAGAAAGAAGATTTCTTTTTAATCCTACTTATGATGTCGTTTAGAAGAGAAGAAAGAGGTGAAAAGGGAGAAACCTAATGCACCTATATGAAAAAGAAAGAAAAGAACCCAAGGAAGACCCTAGTGTCCCACTGGGCGTGCCATAATGTTTCTATACGATTTTCGCTTTCACATTCAAAGAGAGGAAATGAGAAACTAAGAAGAAATGGTCTAAGGCTTGTATGTACCTGGATGAAGTCTTGCGCACCATTACCCAGACATTGTGAGAACTCCTCTTTGGTTGTGGAGGATGACACCTGCAAAAGAAAAAGACTTGAAAAAGGAAGGCGTTAGATGAGGAGATGGTGGGTTGCCAAGCAAAAGCTTGATCCCAGAAGTACAAAGACTTCCTTAAGGGATGCCAACCCACTGATTAATAAAAGTAATGCCTGATAAAAGGTAGAATGATAAAATACTGAAATGATTAAAGACTAAAACAAAAATGGAAGCAAATGCTTACCTGAATGTTGCTGTCGGCCTGGTCACAGTCACCGATGTCAGTTAGTCTGCCGACGTCAGTTGTTCAAGGTCTATCGACATCAGTTATTCTGTTGACATCGGTGGGGGCAGTGGTCTCTACAACTGGCATCGGTTGGGGTAGTAGTCTTTGGATGAGGTTTGGTCAGGGCTTTGGTCTGTGGACGGGTCTGAGGAGGAGTTTGGGCCTTGTTAATGGTCTGTGCAAGGGTCTGAGAGTCTGGTTGGAGTTGCAGAGGAGTCAAATGGACAGAGTGTATGTTCTAAAAAGGAAGATGGAGGTGATAAGGATATGGGAAGGCCTCTCAACCTTTCCAGGAGGGAGTCAAGTCTGGTTTGGATAACAGATAGATTAAAGAGAGAATACTGAAATGAAAATAGTAGCAAATACTTACCTCATACCTGCTGGAGAAGGAATGTTGCACACTGGTTATCCCTATTGCTAATGCTGCTGGTGTGGAAGTCCTATTGTTGTTGTAGAAGACTGACGTAGAGTTCCTGATGTTGTTGTAGCTGGTGCAGAAGCCCTATGAGAGAGAGAGAGATCTGAAGGTTGGTGGATTGAAGATTGAGGGGTGAAAGATCAAATTGAAAGATTGAAAAGATGGATGCAAAGATTGGAAAACCATATGCGAGAGACTGAAGATATGCATTTTGGTCAAGAATGTAGTCTTGAAGGCTGCCGACGCCAAAAATATCATCGATGTCGGCCACAGACTGATCGACATCAGTGGTTTTAGAATGGGGACAGAGGCTAATTTTAGCCCTCTACCCGTTCTTACAAGCCGCCATGGTCAAGGTTCATGGGAAAACGGTCAAGAGGGGTTAAATGAGGCATGGGAGAATGAAATGGGGGTCATGAATGGGGTTTAGGTCATTAAGGCATGGGAGGAATGAAGAGAATCCAAGGAAAGGGATCCTAGGGTGGGTGTGAGGTGGCATGGGGAGAGAGAAAAAAGATTTTATTAATTTAAAATAGCTAATTATTTTAAATTAATAAGTGTGTAGGGGGTTAGGAGTGGTTAAGTGAAATGTAACGAAGGGGACCAAGGGGGGAGAGGATGAGGAGGATGACCAAGGGAGTAGACACGAATGTTTCTATATGATTTTCGCTTTCTACATTCAAAGAGAGAATAAGAAACTAAGAAGAATGGTCTAAGGCTTGCATGTACCTGGATGAAGTTTGCGCACCGTTATCTAGACGTTGTGAGAACTCCTCTTTGGTTGTGGAGGATGACACCTGCAAAAGAAAGAGACTAAAACAAAGAAGGCGTTAGTTGAGGAGATGGTGGGTTGCCAAGCAAAAGCTTGATCCCAGAAGTACAAAGACTTCCTTGAGGGAGGTCAACCCACTGATTGATAAAAATAATGTCTGATAAAAGGCAGAATGATAAAAGACTGAAATGATTAAGACTGAAATAGAAATAGAAGACAATGCTTACCTGAATGCTACTGTCAGCCTGGTCATAGTCACCGATGTTGGTTAGTCTACCGACATCGGTTGTCAAGTCTATCGACGTCAGTTAGTCTGCTGACGTCGGTGGAGGCAATGGTCTGTGCGGCTGGCATCGGTCGGGGCAATAGTCTTTAGATGAGGTCTGGTCAAGTTTTTAGTCTGTGGACGGGTCTATGGTCTGTTTGGGGTCAGCAAAATGGCTTGAGGTGTCTGAGAGTCTGAGTATGGTTCGGTGCTCTGTGCAGGTTCTTTACAGGTAGAAAGAATGGTCTGAAAGGTGGACCAAATAGAAGACAGAGGCAATAGGGAAGAGAGAGTGGTTTGGAAGGTGTCTGAGTAGGGGAGGTTGAAAATGGGCAGTAGGCTGAATGACAGATATATTAAGAGAAATACTGAAATGAAAATAGTAGAAATACTTACCTCATCCTTGTTGGAGAAGGAATGTTGTAGACTGGTTGTCCCTGTTGCTAGTGCTATTGGTGTGAAGGGCATGTTGCTGGTGGAGAAGACTCATGAAGAGTACCTGCTGTTGCTATAGTTGGTGCAGAAGCCTTGTGAGAGAGAGTGAGAGGTCTAGTGGATTGAAGACTGGAAGATTGGCTGATTGTTGAAAGTCGAAAGGCAGATCGAAAGAGCGGATGCCAAGATTGGAAAATGGGATGCGAGAGAGAAGACCCTACATTTGGGGAGCTAAATGCATCTTTGAAGGCTACCGATGCCGGTAGAACTGCTGATGTCGGTTGAATAATGACCGACGTCAGCGACTACAGAATGGGGACAGAGGCTAATTTTAGTCCTCTGCCTATTCTTACAAGCCGCCATGGTCAAGGTTCATGGGAAAATGGTTGAGAGGGGTTAAATGAGGTGTGGGAGAATGAAATGGGGGTCATGAATGGGGTTTAGGTCATTAAGACATGGGAGGAATGAAGAGAATCCAAGGAAGGGGATCCTAGGAGAGGTGTGAGGTGGCATGAGGAGGGAGAAAAGGGATTTTATTAATTTAAAATAGCTAATTATTTTAAATTAATAAGTGTGTAGGGGGTTAGGAGTGGTTAAGTGGGGAAGGGGACCAAGGGGGGAGAGGATGAGGAGGATGACCAAGGGAGTAGACACGATTTTGGTGTCTACATTTCAAGCACCTATCATGACCTCAACCAAACCTCAACCAATCATCAACCAAACATTGACCAGACCATCGACCAGACACTAACCAAACCTCGACCGACCATCGGCCAAACATCATCTTCCTATCCAACATCAATCAACACGTGACCAATCTCAAAGAGGCAAATGGGGCAAGTCTGCTCTTAATTGACTCAGACCTTATCATAACGCACAAGCATGACCCAGGGACTTATCAGAACCTGAGCCCTTTTATGCCTTGCATCTTTGACCATTCTACTATCAGTCAAGTACTCGATCACTTGAAATTTAACTTGAGCTTGTCCCTTGAGCAACCCCCTATCATTGTCATTCCTATTCCTTTCAACCCTGTTTCCCAACATTCGTCAACCCTTTTTGTCAAGCATGAATGCTTTGTCCTAATAAAAGGGAATCCTTAAACCTCTAGAGGCTTGTCCATGGCTAAAAACTTTAGTCAACAAAAACATGTCAAAAAATGGGATACCTATCATACAAGGTCATAAACTCTAAACATAGACTGCTCCCTCAAAGGACAGATACATTATTGCTATATTTACTAGACTACTCCTTTGAAGGATAGCTAGGCCAAAGTCATATCAAACATATAAAGCAAAAATATAGACCACTCCCTCGAAGGATGGCTATGACTAAATCTTGCTACAGATAGCACTCATTCTGAAGCTTCATGCATCGATCAGCTTCACACATATGACCACCAAGCAAAGCAACATCCCTATGTGGACTTCCCGCATCGATCAGTCCACCAAAAAAAAAAAAAAAAGACTGACAAGCTATCAAGCCATGGACATGCCTATAGTCATTCTCGGGTCACCTATAAAAGGGGCAAGGTTATTCCTGCCACAAAGGGTTACCTCATCCTCTCATATCACAATCCTACTTATCACCCCAACATACTCAAGGGACTTCAAGCTCACTTAACGTCAAGTGATTCGATTACTTCTCTAGCACAACCCATGGTCAATGACGTAATGCATAAACGGGGCTTTTGTTCTAACAACCCCTATCTATGCTATCATTTTGGTCCTTGTCAACGAAAGAGCAGTTTGCCTTTCACTTTTTTGTCACACTTTGGTCACATTCAACCAAACCTTTTTCTACCCAACCAAGCCAACCCAAACATTTTCAGACCAACAACATGACATCATGACATTAGACATCATCATAGTCCATTTCACATAGTTTCTATGGACACCAATACACATGAAAACTATCGACCACACAATTTATGTTAAGCATAAACCAGTACTTTTTGAAGCATAAATAGACCTCAATTCATTTTTAGCATACATCCATCATGAATATGGAAAATTGCTAGGGATGAAAGACCCCTCAACCAATGTTATAGAATACACCATCACACAATATGGAAAAGGCTGTAACATCTTCTTTCCCCTCATCATTTCGACACATGACCAAACCAATCTATCGACCTATTTTGCCTCCTCCTCTGAACTACATTGGTCTGAGGCCCTAAGACCGGGGCTATGTAGGCAGCACTCAGATGACATGACGTCCTCTGAGGTTAGCTCGACCACCCTTTTTTATTCATCTATCTGATGGACAAACCTTTTTCTCTTTGACCATGACTTAACCTCGACCAAGACCATCGACCACTTTGACCCTTCCTCCCTTTTAGGGAGAACTACATTGGCCTGAGGCCCTAACCACAGGGACTATGTAGGCAGCATTCAATCTTTTGAGGTTAGCTCAGCCACATTCTTTCATTCGTCCATTCATTCGATCAATTATATATCTCAGCCTCATCTCGACCAAACACTTTGGGGATCATGCCTATCTCCTTAGACACTGACCACTTCCAAGACAACGTTACCTTGGTTGTTTTTGCATGTATGCTACCTCATGAATGGTTAGCAAAATTGTCTGCAGACCACATTTTGACCCTCACAAGTATAAGATCGCAAGCCGGTTGATCCACACTACTTGTGACATTTTCATGTTTCTAGGAGCACTTCTCGAGCCTGGGATACCTGGAACACGATGACCATTAGAGCTTCAACTTAGATTAAATAACCCGATCAGCTACAACCAAATGCTCGGGCCCGATTATTTCAATTTTGGCACTCCTCGACCCTTGACCTATGACAATTTGACCTGACCATCCCATGGTGTGGTACACGTGCAATCTCACCCTTTGCAGCGTTCTCACTCCATCTTCACCATCTCCATCCACTCTTTGTCAAATCAGCACCCGATTTCAGGTTTCCTTCCCTTGACTCCTACTTTGAGGGGGAATACCTCATCTCATAATCGAGGCAACCAACCTCTTCCTATTTTTGTCTTATAGTTCACTTGAACAACCAACAAGATGGAATCAACCTCATCCCACACCTGGGGCAATCAACTCCTATTTTTGTCTTGCAGTTCGTCCTGAATAACTAACAAGACAAAAAGGGGCAAATGTAGACACCGAAATTGTGTCTACTCCCTTGGTCATCCTCCTCGTCCTCTCCCCCCTTGGTCCCCTTCATCCCATTTCACTTAACTACTCTTAACCCCCTACACACTTATTAATTTAAAATAATTAGCTATTTTAAATTAATAAAATCCTTTTTTCTCTCTCCCCATGCCACCTCACACCCACCCTAGGATCCCTTTCCTTGGATTCTCTTCACTCCTCCCATGCCTTAGTGACCTAAACCCCATTTATGACCCCCATTTCATTCTCCCACACCTCATTTAACCCCTCTCAACCATTTTCCCATGAACCTTGACCATGGCAGCTTGTAAGAACGGGTAGAGGGCTAAAATTAGCCTCTATCCCCATTTTGCAACCGTTGATGTCGGTCAGTCTGTGGCTGACATCGGTGGTTTTGCTGGCATCGATAGCCTTCAAGACTACGTTCTTGACCAGAATTCACCTCCTCTCTCCATCCAATTTTCCAACTCTTGCATCCATCTTTTCAATCTTTCAATCTGATCTTTCTCTCCTGAATCTTCAATCTGCCAACCTTTAGATCTCTCTCTCTCTCTTAGGGACACAACAAGCTACATCAACAGTAGGGACTCTGCATCAGTCTTCTACAACAACAACAGGACTTCCACACCAGCAGCATCAGCAACAGGTATAACCAATCTACAACATTCCTTCTCTAGCAGGTATGAGGTAAGTATTTGCTATTATTTTCATTTCAATATTCTCTCTTTAATTTATCTGTTATCCAGACCAGACTTGACTCCCTCTCGAAAAGGTTGAGAGGCCTTCCCATATCCTTATCACCTCCATCTTCCTTTTCAAAACAGACACTCTATCCATTTGGCTCCCCTACAACTCCAACCAAACTCCCAGACCCTTGTACAGACCATTAACAAGGCCCAAACTCCTTCTCAGACCCTTCCACAACGCTAAAACTAGTCCAGACCCGACCAAACCTCGTCCACAGACTACTGCCCTGACTGACGCCGACCATTGCCTCCACAGATGTCGACATACTAACCGATGTTGACAGACCTTGACAATCAACGTCGGTAGACTAACCGACGTCGGTGACTGTGACCAGGTCGACAACAACATTCAGGTAAGCATTTGCTTCTATTTATTTTTCAGTCTTTAACCATTTTAGTCTTTTTATCATTTTGCCTTTTATCAGACATCATTTTTATCAATCAGGGGGTTGACTTCCCTTAATGAAGTCTTTGTACTTTTGGGATCAAGCTTTTACTTGGCAACCCACCATCTCCTCATCTAATGCCTTCTTATCCAAGTCTCTTTCTTCTACAAGTGTCATCCTCCACAACCAAAGAGGAGTTCTCATGACGTCTAGATAATGGTGCACAGACTTCATCCAGGTACATACAAGCCTTAGACCATTATTTTTAGTTTCTTATTCTCTCTTTTGAATGTAGAAAGCGAAAATCATATACAGAATGTTTCTATATGATTTTCACTTTCACATTCAAAGAGAGGAAATGAGAAACTAAGAAGAAATGGTCTAAGGCTTGTATGTACTTGGATGAAGTCTTGCGCACCGTTACCTAGACGTTGTGAGAACTCCTCTTTGGTTGTGGAGGATGACACCTATAAAAGAAAAAGACTTGAACAAGGAAGGCATTAGATGAGGAGATGGTGGGCTGCCAAGCAAAAGCTTGATCCCAGAAGTACAAAGACTTCCTTAAGGGATGTCAACCCACTGATTGATAAAAGTAATGTCTGATAAAAGGTAGAATGATAAAATACCGAAATGATTAAAGACTAAAATAGAAATGGAAGCAAATGCTTACTTGAATGTTGTTGTCAACCTGGTCACAGTCGCTGATGTCGGTTAGTCTGCTGACATCAGTTGTTTAAGGTATGCCGACGTCGGTTATTCTATCAACGTCGGTGGGGGCAGTGGTCTCTGCAGCCGGTGTTAGTCAGGGCAGTAGTCTTTAGATGAGGTTTGGTCAGGGCTTTGGTCTGTGGATGGGTCTGAGGAGGAGTTTGGGCCTTGTTAATGGTCTGTGCAAGGGTCTGAGAGTCTAGTTGGAGTTGCAAAGGAGTCAAATGGATAGAGTGTATGTTCTAAAAAGGAAGATGGAGGTGATAAGGATATGGGAAGGCCTCTCAGCCTTTCCAAGAGGGAGTCAAGTCTGGTCTAGATAATAGATAGATTAAAGAGAGAATACTGAAATGAAAACAGTAGCAAATACTTACCTCATACCTGCTGGAGAAGGAATGTTGCACACTGGTTATCCCTGTTGCTGATGCTGCTAGTGTGGAAGTCCTATTGTTGTTGTAGAAGACTGATGCAGAGTCCCTGCTGTTGCTGTAGCTAGTGTAGAAGCCCTGTGAGAGAGAGAGAGATCTGAAGGTTGGCAGATTGAAGATTGAGGGGTGAAAGATCAGATTGAAAGATTGAAAAGATGGATGCAAAGATTGGAAAATTAGATGCGAGAGACTGAAGATCTGCATTCTGGTCAAGAATGCAGTCTTAAAGGCTATCGACACCAGAAATATCACCAACGTCGGCCGCAGACTGACCGACGTCGGCGGTTTTAGAATGGGGATAGAGGTTAATTTTAGCCCTCTGCCCGTTCTTACAAGCCGCCATGGTTAAGGTTCATGGGAAAATGGTCGAGAGGGGTTAAATGAGGCATGGGAGAATGAAATGGGGGTCATGAATGGGGTTTACGTCATTAAGGCATGGGAGGAATGAAGAGAATCCAAAAAAAGGGATCCTAGGGTGGGTGTGAGGTGGCATGAGTGAGGTGGCATGGGGAGAGAGAAAAAGGATTTTATTAATTTAAAATAGCTAATTATTTTAAATTAATAAGTGTGTAGGGGGTTAGGAGTAGTTAAGTGAAATGGAACGAAGGGGACCAAGGGGGGAGAGGATGAGGAGGATGACCAAGGGAGTAGACATGATTTCAGTGTCTACATTTGCCCCTTTTTGTCTTGTTGGTTGTTCTGGATGAACTGCAAGACAAAAATAGGAGTTGATTGCCCCAGGTGTGGGATAAGGTCGAGGAGGGCATAAATGGACGCGGGAGGAAGGATTAAGAGAGGATTTGGGTAATAAAGGCTAGGAGAGAGGTGGGGGCATCCAAGGAGGGGATCCAAGGTGGCATGGGTGAGGTGGAAAGGGGCCAATAAAATTAAAATATTTGTTTATTTTAATTTAAAATTGAGGGGGCTTAGGACAAGTGTTAGGAAATAGACCAAGGGGGCCAAGGGGGGAGGATGACCTAGGGGGTAGACATGATTTCGGTGTCTACACACCCCTTTTATAACCCATTAATAGTGCCAACAACCCCCACAAACTTCACTACCTGCTCAAGCACTTGTGCAGTTCTACCATGCTATTTCACCTACCTACGATAGTCTAGAGGACATCAAATTTAAGCTAGTAGTTTGTGACACTATTCATTAAAAAAAGAGGGAATTTTAGAAGTGACATCACTCGCCAAACCACATCATAGTTTAAAGTGACATCATCAAGGGGGATATACCTCATCCTACCCCTTATCCCCTAGTCATATGGTGTTGTCACGTGAAGGGGACTTAAATTTAGATTCTTACTAGTGGGGGCTTAAATCTAGCACCTAATTCCAAGTTTTGAACACTAAATATTTTTTAAAATTTTGTAAAGTGGAGAATCATCTTGGCATATTAAAATTTAATAGAACATAAATTTCATACCTTGTCAATTTGAACTTTTGCAGATTCAGGAGGTGTTACATTACTAGTCTACAACACACAGGTCAACACATACTTCCTTTTTGTACCATTGATCTCAGTTCAATTCTACTTTTTACACCATTCAACAATCATGAGTGGAAATTTAAATTGAATCCTCTTGAGGAGTAAAGGCTTACATCAAATCATGATGGGTATAAAAACCAAACTAACACTTGATGCAAAAAAAGGTGAAGTGGTAAAACTACAGTGATGAAATCTACAGTCTATTGTTCTTGTCTATGTTTCATGGCTTACTTTTTCATAGCAAGTCTACAGCAAATCCAAACCAAGTGTGGATCTTATTAGATAAATTTAAACTCTTTAGAAAGTAGGATGAAATGAGGGGTCATGAGTTGGAGAATGAGTTTATCAGTTTCAGTCTAGACGACTTTGATACGATTCAAGACTTCTTCACCAAGTTTAAATTGCCTAGGTTATAGTTGAAACTATGTGGCATTGACAAAAATGATGATCAATTGATTCTTTCCATCCTTGCCAAATTGAGATCTGACTATTCTGTATTCATTTATACCTTTTACGCCACCAAGTGTGACCTTGGAATTGTACGGATAATGTTGTCCTTGGATGACTTTATTATTGACTTGACTTAGAAGTAAGACAAAATCATTCATGGGTACACTGAAGTCCTCTAAATCTCATGCCTTATTTGTGATTTATGATAAACAAAAGGCTTCCAGTAGTAAGGAGAAGAAATAAAACAAGAAGGACCCAGAGTAATAAAAGAGTCAAAAATCTGATGTAAAGCTAAAAGCATAAAAAGAGTCCTCCTATTTAGATAGGAAACCCAATAAAGAGTGACTCGCATGTGGATATTATAATAAATCTGGGCATGATGATTCCAAATGCATAAAGAAGCAGACTGAGTGAGTGAGAAAAATGCTCAAGAGGCACAATATCAATATCCATGATTCTTCCACTCAGAGTTCATCATCATAAGCGTATTATAAGGCCAAAAATAGTAAGAAGCAAAAATATAAGGGAAAATCACTTGTTGAAATTGCATCACAACCTTCCACATGGGTTATTGATTCTGGTGCCTCATACCACATAGCTTCATCACAAGACATGTTCTCATCCTTGGAGCCTTGTTATATGCCTTCCATCCTATTGAGTGATGTTCATATACTTTCATAAAATTTAGTTGGATAAGATTAGTTGAAGTGAATGATGGGACATTTCATGATGTTCCATGTGTTCCATCTTTATCCACAAATCTCCTTTCTATCTACCAGATCACTCACATCAATTCAAATAAGAGATTTGAATTTACACCCAATTATGTGGTTATTAGGGAAGCTAACATTGACTCTATTATTGCATTTAGGAAAGCAGACCACAAATCTAGATTGTATACTTTCTCTCATTTTGCTCATGATCAACCCTTTACTGCACTGCTCACTCATTCAAATGAGGTGAGTAAATTATGGCATGAGTAATTTTTTCATCCCAACTATCACTACCTGAAGAAACTCAGTCATCAAGACATGGTTTTAAGGTTGCCATAAGTTAAGTTTTCTGATAGAGTTTGCTAGGTTTTAATTCTTGGTAAGCATCTAAAGGTGAAGTATGACAAGGTAAAATCACATAGAGCTAAAAAGATATTGGATATTATTCATAGTGATATTGTTGGTCCATTTGCAAAACCTTCATTCAACAGGACAAAATAAATGCTTACTTTCATTGATGACTATTCGAGGTATATTTGGGTGTAATTTACTGAGCATAAATCTAAGTTCTTTAATCATTTTCAGGACTTCAAGGTGCTTGTGGAGAAAAAGTTAGACAAAGCCATAAATATTTTATGCACCGATAATGGTGGTGAGTATGCTAGTAACTATTTTGAATAATTATGTACATTAGAGGGGATTTAACTATAGAATATAATTCTATATAGTCCTCAATATAATTTTATTATAGAGTATAAAAACATGTCTTTGAAGGAAATGGATAATTGTATGCTACACTACAAGTCTCTTGCACCTCATAATTGAGATAAGGATGTCAACTATGCTTGTTATAACTAGAACTGAGTTCCTCATAAAGCATTAAATGGAGCCACTCCTTTTGAATATTGGAGTAGTCAAAAACCCATAATTAAGAACTTTTGAGTGTTTGGTTCACTTTTTATGGCTCACATTCTCAAGAAGAAAGATATGGCATTAGAACCTTAGAGTCAATCTTGCATCTTTGTTAGATATCTTAAGGGTGTTAAGGGATATAAGCTTATTCACCCCACCACTCACTATTTTTCACTAAGAGGAGTGTTCATTTTATATAGGGTCTTTTATAATCCACACTCAACACCTCTTCCCCTTCCTTAGATGCACTCAGATTTGATGACAATTCTGATGATTTAGATCCACCTGATCAACCTCCTAAAGATCCAATTTCTTCTTCTAGTTCTAATGATGAGAGTATTTATGAACATTCCCATCCTCCTTCTACTATAATATCTTTAGAGGATGAATAATCTCTTCATAACTCTCTGATCACTAGTCCTCTTTGGGATAGATAGACACTAGAAAGTGTTAGCCAATGGGTTGGAGATCCATCAGATAGCAAAAAAACATGTTCATAATTCAAGGATGTCCCACATGCCTTCATTGCATCTTCTTTCAGTCCACAATCATTTCATGAGGCATCAGATAATCTTGAATGGGATATTTCTATAGAAGATGAGTATATTTCGTTGTAGAGGAACAATATAGGATTTAGTCCCATTTCCCAAGGGAAGAAAAGTTATTTGATTTAGGTGTATCTACTAAACAAATTTTTTAGTAGATGGGTCTATAGATAAGTTCAAAATACATTTGGTAGGAGAAGGTTTTTCTCTGATGCTTGACATTGACTACACTGAGATGTTAACCTAAGTTTCCAAAATAAACTCAATCCAACTCACTCTTGCCATTGTCATAGTGCATCACTGGGATGTTCATCAAATGGATGTGAAGAGTGCCTTTCTTCATGGTGACCTCAAAGAGGAAATATATGTGGAGCAACCACAAGTATTTATGGAATATTTTTCCTTTATAAACGTCATAAAAATATCTATCGACTCAAATAAGCTCTATGAGCTTGGTATGCCAAGATGGAATCTATTCTTATTTATGTTGGGTTCACCATTTTCCATTTAGATCTAAATGTCAACATTTTACAATTGTATGATTCATTTTTTATTCTGATTCTCTACATGGATGACCTATTGATCATAGGGTGTTATCCATCCACTATCATAGTAGTGAAAACTAATTTATTTGGTAGGTTCTAAATGACTAACTTGGGTTTATTTCACTACTTCCTTAAGATTGAAATTTCTTGGTTTGACTCTGAGATCACTATTGCACAATCTAATTATGTTCTTGATTTACTTGCATGGTTTAGCATGGCTAATTTTAAGCTAGCTCCAAATCCTTTTCTATCTGGTGTGAAACATGAGGCTAATTTATCATCTCTTTTGGTTGATATAAAGCTAAACAATCATGTAAAGTGACATCTACATAATGCTTGTTGGCAGTCTCATCTACCTTACACACACTAGACCTAACATTTCATAAATAGTGGACATGGTATCAATATTTATACAAGAATCACATGAGTTACACTAGAAAACAACTAATTGGATTCTGTAATACATTCAAGGTACTCATAATTTTAAGATTCACTATGGAGTGATAATTGACATTGACTTTATTGGACATATAGACTTAGATTGTGCTAGAAACATTCAAAATTTCAAGTCTACTTCAAGCTACAATTTCTCCCTCGATTCAAGTTTGATTAGTTGGTATATCAAGAAATGAAATGCTATTGATTTATCTTCTACATAGGTAATATACAAAATAACTATTAATGCTACCATTGAGGCTATTTATCTTCATGGGATCCTCACTAAGTTTGGCATCCAATTTTGATGACCAACAGTCATCTTATACATTAACCAAAGCACAATTTAGATCTACAGGAATCCTATCCTCCATCAAAAGACTAATCATATCAATATTCACATTCATTTCATTTAGGATCTCATTCACGAGTAAGTCATTGATCTCCACTACATCTATAGAACAAAGCAAGTTTTTGATATATTCACCAAACTTTTCACTGAGAGCAATATCTTTATTTTTGGGCTCTTCTTTGGGTTTGGGAAACTCCATATTATTCCTCCTCTAGGGAACCATCTCTATATACTTGGGTACCTCATCAGGCCTTTATATTGGGACTCAATTCTTCTTCCCACCTAAGTTATGCTTAAGGGGGGTGTTGATGTAGACTTTTGTTCCACTGAGTTTTGTCTACATAGTCTTATTTAAATTGCTTAGGTTAATAATAGGTTATTAGGGGAAATATACTTCAATTCATTTTATAATTTTGATTTGAGTTAATTACCTTTTTGGGTGACCTAATTCCTCACTATATAATGTATCTTCATATGCACTTTTTGTCTAATGCTTTTTAATACAATTTTCTTATTATGAAGATTAGCTTATTCCTTTAGATTGTTCTTTAGGTTTCATTACTCCATACATATTAATCTCCATGCATTTGACCCTATCTAGTTGATTCTCATTGCATCCCACTATGACACTTTCACTTCCTCACTCTTTTTTACTCATTATGAGATGTGATACATGTAAATATTTAAGAAATGTTTTGGGGATTGAGTTAAGGTTGTTGACTACTATAGGACTAACTGTTCATATAACTCTTAATCCATAAAATGATAATAAAAATATACATAATGTAAAATTATATAATGCAAATTGCATGAAATAGATAGTTTTAAGAAGGGATCCAATAGTCACCCAATAGTGCTCTAAATAAAATGCGAGTTTAGACAATGATAAGTGATCTTGTGACAAGAATGTGCTTCATAAAACTTAGATTCAAATAAGTAACATTATTTATTTATATATGTATTATATTAAATTTAAAATTTGGGATTACTGGCATGCAATCCAACCTCCAATGACTATAATGAAAAAGGTAGGAAAAAGGATTGAATGCACCCTATCTTAGCGAATGAAGACAACATGACAAAGATTTTTGGGGGTGGTCCTAGAATGAGACCGATCAAGTATGGAAATATATGGTAAACTACCCATAGACTTAAGATGAATGCAAACACAAAAAAAGTCAAACAAAAAAATAAACAAGGAATATTTGACCAATTACTAATATTTAGATAAGAATTCATAAAATAACAATAAATAATTATACAAAGTCGTTTTTACCTGTTTACATTTTTTCCTAATTTTAGGAGGGTGTTTAGCCATAGAAAAAATGATGTAAGCATACACTCCATAGTATAAAAAGAGATATAAAAATGATATGGATATATGCATCATATTTATTTGTTGATGGAACAATCATCTCTTTGAGCTTGGAAAAAAAGTTGTATATTTTACATAAGCATAGGTAAGTGAAAAATAATTGTAAATTTTAAAATATTAATTATTAAAATGAAATACCTCCATCAATATCAATTATATTTTCATGTCATGCCATGAAATGAGATATAAAGATGGAGTTTGAACACTATATATTATAAAAATGATGTTACATTCTAAAGAATATTAAGAAAATTTAGAAATGAAGTTGAAACACTATGCTTTATGAAAAGGGAATATAATACTAATGAAAATATAAATTTTTGAATCATTTTATAAGGTGAAAATATAATTTAGAACACCATATGTCAAAAAAATGTCCTCCAATTTCATTGTATTGAATATGATTGTTTACATATACTTTATTAATTTGGTATGATAGGAATCATTCATACCATCGAATAAGAGTGGATTTGAATATAATTAGTAGGATATATTCCCCATTTAGATATTCAAGATAAGCCTATAAGGCTCACATCTCAAAATAAAGATATAATGTAACATGTGTAATAATGCATATGAGATCATTGATTAATAGAGCATGTAAAATATAACATTGAAGGAATAGGGACATTGTATATTTTTCCTAGGTTGATTCGAGATATTAGAAATATGGAATTATTTTGACATGGAACTTGATAATCATAACAAGACATAATTCTTAATTTTTCACAAAATTGAACTATAGCACATATATAGATGTAACATTTCAAAGCATACATAAAGTAATTTTTTTTAATATGTATGTATGATAGGGACCTGCACAAAAACATATGTGGTATAAATATTCATTTTTCATGATATAATATTGGCAACACAGTAATAACATAAACATCACATTAGTAATAAATAACATGCTAGACCCTTTATATTAGGGAAATGATGGAATGGAGTGTGAACACTATATCTTTGGGAAATTATGTCACATTTAAAGAATATCTATAAAATTTAGTTTTGTAGTTAGAATCCTATACTTTATGAAAAGGGACTCTAATACTAATGAAACTATACATTGTTGAATCATTTTTTAAGGTGGAAATCTAAGTTAGAACCTCATATGTCAAAAACATGTCCTCGAATTCCACTGTGTTGAATATGTGTAGACACTAATTCTAAATTATATAACATCTCAATATTTTACACTTTCTAAATATATATCATGGATGTACATTTAGCTTATAGAACCTTCTTATTGTTGAAAGTCTTGTATACACTATATTTCCATGCCAAATTACTTCTGTCTTTGTCCAACCAATGTCATTCTGATGAACCCAACCTTCTATCTTGCCTATAATGTAATTAACCTAATTATATTCCATATCTACATGTTTTGGACCTACACCTATGTTGTAACTTATCAGACACTTGCATCCCAATTAGATGCCTATATCGACATAGGTGTCCTATGCCAACACAAGTGTATAGTGATCTAAAATCATTCAGTTTATAAATAAAACATATTCTTATGGTCAACCTAAGTTATTTTATGTGAGATATTCTCCAAAGGGATTGGCATAAATAAGAGATTAATATTCATGCATTCCTCACCCAAACAATACTAAGGCAACCTACCAAAAACATTCAATCAAACACTCAAGTGAGAAAAACTTCCCTATTTTCTTCTATTTCCATACCAATCATAAGGACATCATATCTACAAGTTTGAAGAACTGAAGGATGACTCCATGAACCATATTTTCCAAGTTACGAGATAGGTCACTATTATACTTATTTATCACACATTTTATGATTTATATAAAACCAACACATAAGGGAGAACTACATAAGTTTGAGGCCCTCTTCAAAGTATTAGCTATATAAATAGTGCTCATTGATAAAGGGATCTTTGGGGAAGCTCAACATCATGTGCCCATTAACCCATTTTTTCCAAAACCATTATAAATATGAACAAGGGTTTTTTATTTGATAAGAAGTAATATTTGTTAAACCAAATCTAAATGCACTAGAATAAAGGTGGCATAGAACCTAAAAGCATCTAGGTGGTTGTATCTAGCAGGTATTTTGTACTAGACACCTATGTCTATTTCAGATAATAACATTAACACAACCATCTTAGGTCGATACAAGTGTCCATGAATATAAAGATACAATTTCCATAATCATACTACTGATCTAGAATCTAGATCCAATCTAATTTCTACCTATTCCATGTCTAGGCCTATATTAGGATCAAAACCAACTATCTTTTGTTTATTATCATTAAAATATTTAGCATAGTCATAGTTTTTATCTTTAACATCTCAGGATAATAGATTTATTATATGTTTTATATGAGTTTTGTAATTAATTAGCTTGTTGTAGAGATAGTCTTCCATACTTGTGCCTTAGGCTATCTCTTCCTCTTTTAACCCTATATTTCCTATATCTAGATTTTAGGGTTAAACATTTGGTGAACCCAAATTGTGTAAATTTATATTTTTTTATTCCTAAGGTTTTCAACTAGTTAGGGTTTTAAATTTCTATGATTTTTTAGTTCTTACTTATATTATTTTGTATGCAACCTAGGTGTATCCCTGGATTGGGAGGTGTGCATATTGAACACATTGAGCTTCCCCTTTTACTACCTAAGATGTCTAAAATCAATGAGGGACCTAATCCTATGGATAATGATGATACCAATGTTGATAATGCAAATCATAGTAATGAGTTTATCATAAAAGAGGATTCTGATAATGAAAACTAAGAGTCTAATGAAGCCAATGAACATGAGCAAATATATCATGATTAACTATAATAAATTGCATTATTTCATCATCATATTCATCAAAACTCTGAATATATTGATGAAATCCTAAGAACCATATTAGAAACTAATAAATAGGAAAGCATAGATGAACAAATAGGTCCATCTATTAATTGTGTTATTTGAGTCATGGATCATCCCCATATAGAAACAATCCTCCCCTTGAGCACATTACCAATTCATACTTCTATTGGGGTCAAAAGATATGTATTTTAACCTTTTTATCATGAAACTACTTGTATGGACTTAAATTTTCTCACTTCATCTCTAAGTTCATCTATTTCCATCCAATTTGTCTCAATATCATATTATCCTAGTCCTAGTCCAATATTTAAATATATGCCCCATCATACACTAACCTTATAACATCCCATGCCTAATTAGTTGATCTAAATCCCCATTATCCACTAAAAAATCTTGTCTTATCTAATATTTGGGAATTTTAAATTCCCTTCCACCTACCCTATCCTAGGAGTAGCCTTTCCTATAAGCCTACTCTCTAATCACTTAACACTTGTTTAATCACTAAACTAACTTCCTTCTAATCATCATTAACCCCTCCTAATGGATTATAGAATTCTCTAATTCTAGAATCCTCTTTATCTTAGCCCTCCTCTCTAGAATCCTCTAGTTCTAGAGGATTTTAATAAATTTTTAATTCATTTTAGTTATCCCTCTTTCCTTCTATTTCAACACCTTCACTACTCCATTTGGAATCCAATGAGAAAAATCAATCACAAATCTCATGAATCTCCATCTTCTAATAAGTCCCATAAATCTATGAATCCATGCTATAAAAGTATTTTGATCAAGCTATTATCATGTTTAAATTCTAAGTATGTTTGTAAGTAATCCATTTTATATATCATTTAGTCTTTTTATTGTCTTGATATTGATTGGGAACATTTGGATTTAAATTAGAAATATATTTTAAATGTTCATTTTATTGCATTATGATTTAATGGTTTCCAATTTTAAAGTAGATTTGGTAATTTGAGTTGATTTTAGTGTATAATTTTGCATATCTAAATCTCATTGCTCAAATTTATCATCTCACATTTGGAGACCATAGTGGGAGCCCTCCTTTGTGCTAGTACTATGTGTGAAGTGTGATAATGAAGCTTAAAGGACTGATTAAACATGAATTTGGGCTCAAAATTTTAAAAATTCTATTTTCCAATTGATTAGTGACTGTAATCTATAACAGGGGATTTTGAAGCTGATAGTCATGATCTTGACCCCAACAATTGTGATTTTAACTTAAACCATAGATGTTAACCATTAGTTGTTAAGTTGCCTAACTATTTTCTTATAGTTTTATAAAATCACTTATTACTAAAGATAGTTTTGATTGTCATCTATGATTTTGATGATCCTAATTGTGATTTTGATTCGGTTTATAAATTGTACTTAATTGGTTTATTATTAGACTTTTAGATAAAATTTGTTGGCTTCTTGTTTTCTGTTTGACTTGTTTTGGTTTCAGGAATAAGAGAAAACCCTATTCTAAATTGATAAGATTTTGGGATTATGACAAAATCACTTTTACCCTATTGTATTTTGTATTATAATATATGATTTTGATAGTAGTATTTGTAATTTTGAATAATAGACATTTTAAAGTTTAGAACTTAAAATCTGTATATATATATATATATATATATATATTACTAACTATAAATATTTTCCTAATGTCTGTTTGCACATTGATCTTTGTATATAACATCTATTTTATAGGACTACATCAAAATATAATATAAATCAACATCACAACTCCTCTAGTTATGATTTTGACACAACATAATCCAATCCTTTTTAAATCCTAAAAGTCACTGTGAATCTATTAATCTATTAAAATCATAATCTGACACTCCTTTTAAAACATTTAGTCTTCATATATTTGTAAATATTTTAGTCTTTCTTTAGTCTTCAAAATTACTTGTAGGTCTTTCTTTATATTTGTTATTTTGTGTCTATCAATCAAGTTTTAACCTTTTGACTAATAGCATCTTGATTCACAATATCACTTGTCTGGGTGTTATGACTGTGCTTTATAGTGTTGATTTTTTGAATCCTATAAGAAATTTTGAACAAATTAGCCACATGGTAACCATGAGAGTTTATTAGCCATGTTCATTCTCTTATTTATATATATGTTTTTGACATATGGGAAGCAATTTTGACTCTGTGAAAGTGATTTTGAATTAACACTAACTATATATCATGATTTTACTTAGTATAGTAGCAATTTTACATTAATTTTTGCCTTCAAATTGTCCTTTTTGAGTGTACTTTTTAGGAGTATTTTCAATGAATGTTTTACCATTCCTTGACCCTGTAAGGGTTTCTACCCCTTAAACATGTAAGGAATTCTTCTCCTTGACCCCGCTAGAGGATACCACCCCTAGAACCCTATGTCTCGGCCCCTCATCTAAAAAGTTGTAGTGTAAAACCCACAATTTTTTCTTAGTGTTTTTATTAAGGATTATTAGTATAACCTTTTATTTGGATTTTGTAGAGGTAAAATTAGAGAAAATTTTATCTTGCCTAAGACTAATAACATCTTGTCTTGTAGGTTTTTGTCTAAAATATTATCTTGCAGGTCATATTTTTTTTCTAACATCTTTTTTCTGTAGGTTACCCCTCAAGATTACAAAATTGAAACTACTAATCACTTGATTTATAAGAAACATATTAAATATTTTGATATTTTTAAAATCATATTGTATATATTTTGTTTATATCACACTTAAGTAATTAGATAATCAACATTTTATTTTCTTGTCTATACCCGAGGGATATAATGGTGTATGTTCTCCTCCCTACATCCTAATGTAGGAGTCTTGAAGGATAAAAAATCACTAAAAACCCTCCTATTTTTCATTTTCAAGGGGAAACATGATGTAAAAGTGATACCCATGAAGTTGCATTAGTATTAGGGGGATTGTGACTATGAATTTCACCACCATGCACAAATACACACTCTATGTTCTGGTAGAGTATAAATAAGAGGGAGATATATTGTTAGGCCAAGAGGGAGATCCCATATAAGATCCTGAGAAAGTGAGGAGTTATTTTTTTTAACCAAGCATTAGATAACACCCTATATGGAGTTGATCCCCAATACCTAGTGTATATTAGGGATGCCCCTAGTGAACTTGTATAACCTAGAATAGGACCATCGGCTGTAGCAGGTAACTTACTACTGGATTCATTATCAACTCCTAAGTGACCATTATGTGCAAATAGGGTTGAGAGGGTTTGGGATATTCCATAATGGGTCACCCACCTGTGGCCTCAACATTTCACCCAAACTACACACAACTATCTAGGTCTCTTATATCATCATCTTATATATCATTGTCTATACCATATTACCTTATACATTATAGCCTTATACCCATATTATACATTATTAATCATCTTATACATCCTTATTTACTTTACCCATCATCATATCTTGTATATCCTTATATACTTTATTCTTCATCATGTTTTGTATATATTATTAATCTTATCATCCCATCTTAGACATATCTTAATCTATTTTTTACCTTGACACACTCATATTTATTTGTCACCCTATCTATTAAATACTTATATTATCATTATCATTAATCTTATCTAGTCTTACATCATCTAGATAAATCCCATTTTATTGTCTTACCTTTTTATCCTACAACACATCTAGTTGGATTTCTAGGTCACACACTTATCCAAACCATACTCATCATACCCCTAATCATTATTTCATCACCAACCTTATATACTTATCCAGATCTCAATCCCATCATCCTTGATCCAACCATTTACTCCCATTGACCCTTCATCACATAATCTTATATCCATCCCACCTTGATAAAATTGGTTTAAGGGTTGAGCTAGTTCTTTTATTGTCCTTACATATCATCCTATCACTCTAGTTCACCAGTATATTTTCTATCACCTATTAATTTTTCATATTTCATATTCAATCAATACCCTATTAAAAACTTGTCATTTTGTCAATTTCAATCTATCATTGAATCATCCTCAATCCAATCTAGTCATCTTGCCCATTTATAACTAGGACCCATCTAATTGTTGTCTTACTATTTTGAATCTAGGTAATAGTCAAATCCCCATCTTTTTGATAGATTGAAACTAGGCATTATTGATGGATTATTAGAATATATCACACTATCAATTTGAAATCTGGTCTTAGACTGATATCATAATACATTTAATCTATCTTGTCCTAACCATCACCTATCATACTAACCCAATCATTCAGACTTACTTTGTCTAAAGACCATATTTTTACCCAAGCCTTACTCTATCTTCACATGAGCCCCATTTATCATCAAAAAACCTTTCATTCATAACCCATTTATCATCTAACCATATGGATTTGGACCTAGTTCTTGTAGAACAATACCTATTTACTAATAATAATGACATCCTTTTGTGGGTCTTAGAAATGGGTGCCCACCTACCTGTAGACCATGATCCCATCAAACCTAAATTAACATCCCCTATCATTCCTCATCAAAAATATCCATATGCACCTAGCCTACATGTTATCCCACCATAGTCAGTCATATTATCCATTAATCATAACCATAGTCGTAACATCCCCCAATATACAAGTGATGAGGTCACCCTATTTCACAAGTATATCTTCACCAATAATGATGAGTGACTTTTATGAATATTAGAGATGGGTGCCCTCCTTCCCAATGATTTTAACCCCTAAACTTAAGGACACCTAAAAAAAGTGCCTTATTAACCCTTATCCACATATAATTCTTGCAACAACCAATCTCATTTCAATTCCCCACCCACTAGTCCTAGTCCTAGTCCTGGTCATTACCTTCCTAGTCAACATACAAATAAAGAGATTCATTTATTTAATAAATATATTTTTGATAATAAGGATGAGCAAATCTTATATATCTTGTAAATGGGTTCCCAACTTCCTATAGGCTTTGACCCTAATCAATTAACCTTACCTTCAGTTCATACCTATCCATAGTCAAATCATCCATTCACCAGTCATAGTCTATCATAAATTCCTCATCCTACTAGGAAAGGGAATCCTAACTTATCAACCTCATCCAATACAATTTCACCCCCTAAAATACCTCATATACCATAATCCCTCCCCATTTTTGCATTATTCTACCTCATGAAAACATCTAGTCTGAAATCATA
Source organism: Torreya grandis (assembly GCA_037957365.1). Lineage (NCBI taxonomy): Eukaryota > Viridiplantae > Streptophyta > Pinopsida > Cupressales > Taxaceae > Torreya > Torreya grandis. Next base: position 170,165 of record JARHVA010004537.1, read on the forward strand.
TGCTTTCACTCCTAACTCCAACGCTTCCACATCCAAGTCAAGAAGTGAAGAGAGGCCCCATACTTCTCTTCCTATATCCTTAGAATATCTCTACCAAAAAATAATTTCTAGTAGCATGATGTTCTATCCACCCATAAGGCATCTTGATCCAACTAAGCCTAAGCCATCTTGGTACAAATCAAACCATTCTTGTCTATATCATTAAATCTAGGGGCATATTATTAATCAATTCTTGAATTTCCAATTTTTTTTCAAAACTTCATGGACTATGGTAAAATTGAAATTGAGGGTGAATGTAATGCATCCATGCCTAGGAGTGTGAAAAATGTGTATGCCAAGAATTACTTCCTAAGTATGATAAAGCTTCTTCCATCCTCAACCAAGGTCATGACACTAATACTAACCATACCACAACCATCCCTGATCAAACCATCTATATATCCTATTCACATCAAATCCCATATTTCCAAAAATACATTAAACCTTAAGCATCAAATCATAAACCCAAGGTGAATAAGGTTCTTGTAGACAATGATGTTATCTAAAAGGCCATATCTATGGACACTATTAAAAAATCATCTATTGGTGACATCACCTCATCAACATCCTTGTCAGAGTCAACATTAAAATGGTTAGGATCATATCCAACATCAACATATGAATCAGATTCCATACTAGAATCATTATCCATTATAGATATTTAAATTCGTGTTGACACTTCTCTCTTTGAAGATGTCTCTAATTTGAATATTGATTAGTTAGAAGGCATAACTCTTGATCCATCTTAGGATGATGAAATTCTAACACATTTCTTGGATGTTTTATTAGTCAAAAATCATCAAGGTGGATATGAATCAACTATAGATTCTAATTCTACAAATATTCTTAGTGATCTTTTTGAGATTCTTGAGGACACTTTATCTGATATTAAGGTTGGGTCTTTTAGTAAATTTTATGAGGACTATGCTTCTCATCATCCCCTTCAACCACCCATTTTACCACACATCTCTAATCATCCACCTCCTATTAATAATCCCTCCATCCCACTCCCTAAATAGGACAAACAAGGACACACATCATTGGATTCCCATCAATATGCAATATCATGTGCCAAATCTATAAGGATACAAGATAATAATCATTAATCAAGCCAGATATGATCCAAAAGTAATTAATCAAAATGAAGAAGAATTTTGTAATCGGTCAAGTTAAAAATCATCATCCCCTGGTAAAAATATCATTGAGGTACCAGGGGATCATAAAATGTCAAAATAATTATCTTCCAAGTCTAAAGTCAAATACCCATAGTGAAGCCCAATTATAGGCACTAGGGGGAAATAAAAATCCAATAAATTCAACAAATGAGGAATTCATTATGGCACTAACTACCACACAATTCAAACAAGTCAAAATTAATGTCACCAATCATACTTCTAATATTTGGATCAAAAAGTAAAAAAGTCAAACAATCTTGGATTATTTAACCTTTCTTACCATATGACACCAGTAAAAATTCTCCCCTCCACCATATCTAATGGTGCATATAAATATTCAACCCAATTTTTTGATCTCCAACCAATCACACCATTCATCATCATATCACTCATCTACATCCTCTACATCACTATAAAAACCATCTAATTTCATCCCTACCACACATTAATTTCATGGACATCATCGTCTCTTATAGGGGTTACAGAGACACCTAGTTGAGACATCTAAAGGATGTTAAATCAAGAATCAATGAAGGTCAAAAATAAATTAGTGAATCAAACATCGATAACATGGTCCTATCAACACACTTCCCCAAAATATGTATTAGTTGAAATATCAAGAAATCATTTGCATCTTGCATCTCCCTCACCTCTAATAAATTGATATGAATTTAAAAATGAAAAATCTCATTTTTACAATGGTGAAAATCATTATTTTGGTGCCTTGGGTAAGTACCATGATGAAAACCAATTTTTAACATCTTGGTAAAATAGTCTATTGTTCATATTGTACCTCAACACTTTGGGTTAAATCCATTTCATCCACATAATATCCCTTGACAATCCCCTCTATGTTATCCTTGTCCATCATATCCCTCTATCCATATTAAAATGTTTACATGTCATATTCCATCATATCTTACATCCTATTGTGTCCTTTATGTCTCCTATCTTAACCTTCATAAGGGAGTGAAAGATGTCTTGGGAAATTTTCTAGAATCATCTAGGCATATCCTCCAATGGACACTCAAGAAAAAAGATATTTAGTTCCTTCATGATGTGGTCATTTGTGATCCTTATTCCATTCTTCCTTAGTCCTCATCCTCTTTTCAACATCACCCTCATCTTTTTGGCATCCCATCCATTATTCCATCTATATTTATCCTAGTTTTTAGGCTTGGTATTCCTTTTTCTAGTAACCCAATTTGTATAATGTGCATACATAACTTCAAAAGACCTAAATTTGAAATATTCCAAAAACCCTAAAAATTATTTAATCTAAAAAATCCCTAAACCTATAAGTTGTCTTGTCTTATGTCTTAAGAATCTTAGTCATCTTTTCTTAGTCCTTTTGATGTCCATCTTATTTTCATCCTAATTTCCAAAATATCCTTATCATCATGTATCCTATCTTATTCATCTTACCTTGACTTATGTGATCTTATCATTTTGTAATCTTGTCTTGTTGTATGTCCTAATATTGGCATCCAAGTCCTTATCCATAACCTTATCTTGATCTAAGTCACTAGCATACTCCAACTCTATAGCCTTGTCCAAGTATATAACCTTAACCCAAATTCACATCATCATGACCAATTTAGTCCAACTAATCACTTGATAAATATTCTCATAGATTCTCATCAAGATAACACACAAGACACTAATCAAAATGCATATCTATGTAGATGCTTATGCATGTTACATATATGATTTGTGTTATTTGACTTGTTTTCATGACTTTTATCATATATAGATATCTGCATATGTTTATTTTCTTGTCTCTATTTTTTTCTTTTATTAATATTTTAATTAGTCTTGTATCATGTCTCTTTTTTTAGGGGTGCAATGAATGAGGATGCTATGATGACACCAAAATCCAAAATTATTATTTTAGGTACCCTCTATGATGTAGAGTTTTCCATTTTCCCCTTTTATAATTATACACTTTGGCACAATTTCCTCTTGGTCATGATTAATTACATGGGGCATACTGCCTAGTGCTATACTTACATTAGATTACTTAGACTATGATAAAATATTTTATAATAATTATGTATTGATAATGGATGACACTCCTCATTTCTCATATCCTTTGTCACCCACTTAATCATAAAATTTCTTAATAATATAATTATCAAATCTATATCCACCAGTTGATCATATATTAACCCATCTAAATGAACCATATGTCATAACATCTAACATCTCATATCCAATAATTTATCCTAATCATTTATCTTCACGTCTAACATCTAAGTTGCATCCTCTATCAAAAACTAACTTGTCTAATAGTCATCATCATCATCATCATCATCATCATCATCCTAATATTATAATCCATCATCATCTTCTTTTAATCTAGTTTGAACTATATCAGTGTGATGTCTTTTCAGACTATGTAGGAAACACTTAGTCACATAATCTGTCTAAGGTCAGTTCATCCATTCTTTCATCTTTCCCCAATTAATCATTATATCTATATTTTCCTTCATCATGCTCACATCTTACATCTATCAAATATTTGAGCTATAATATCAAAATTTAATCAATCAATATATTGATAAATCACCATTCTCACTATCATCTCTTTAATATTTTTGTTAATTTCTTACACCTATCAATTGGCCTTGAAAAATCACAACAATATTTTATTCCATGAATCATCCATTATCACTGATTGATCAATTTATCATTTAAAGTTTATGGTTTCATCCTTCGAATGGGGCATGACCAAGACCATAAAACTATTAACATCTCTTGACCCCTTGCATGTGTCCTTGATAGGGGAATCATCACTATTAATCACATTATGGCTCATTGATTTGATTTCATTATAGTCTAATTCTTCCCTTTCATCCCTTGGTTACTCTATCATATCATTTCTTATTTCTTATCTCCTTCATCATATTGCTTGAATTCAACTCTGAGCTATACTCATCATCAATATTATCAAATCATTGTCTTATTTTAGCTCAATTCTCTCCTAGTATGCATACTTACTTGGGATATGTCAAAATCTCATGAACTTTATCCTATTGGTCTGAAACTATCTTAGGCATGTGTCCTTGTCTAGAATAAGTTGAAAAATTACAAACCTTAACATCTTTGTCTATAAATATCCTTAGAATGTGTCTTTTAATTAGATATGTATAATTTTGTGACATTTTATCATCATTCTGCTATGATTTATTTCCCCTTGGGATGAGTCGACAACCATGACAATATCATTTTCACTCCCTATGTATAGGTATTTTCTAGGGGAATTATCACTTTATAGTGCACTACTTATATCAGGTTATTTTTTTTCATCATTTATTTCACATCTAACAACCCATCCCCTTATCTATTCATACATCCTACCCCTCATTCTTATTTTGAGTGGCCATCCATCTCATTCCTCCCCTCATGTCCCCTAAAGGGGGCATCATGTCTACACTAACATTCATCCATGTGTATCTTTATTATTTGAAAGACTATTCTTCTTTCCACTCCATTTAGTTGCAATGCCCTTTCAAAGAGGCACAAAATATATGAACTTAAATTTGCTCACTTCATTGTTAATTTCATTTATTTCCATCTAATTTGTCTTAATATCGTATTATCCTAGTCCTAGTCCAAATTTTTTAATATATCCCCCATCATACACTAACCTTATAACATCCCATTCTTAATTAGTTTACCTAAATTCCCATTATCCACTAACAAATATTTTCTTATCTAATATTTGGGAATTTTAAATTCCCTTCCACCTACCCTAGCCTAGGATTAACCTTTCCTATAAGCCTACTCCTTAATCACCTAACACTTTTCTAATCACTAACCTAACCTCTTTCTAATCTTAATTAATACCTATTAATGGAGTATATGATTCTATAATTCTATAATCCTATCTATCTTAGCCCTCCTCTCTAAAATCCTCTAGTTTTAGAGGATTCCAAGGAATTTTTAATTCCTTTTAATTATTCCTTTTCACCTTCTACTTAAACACCTTCAATCCTCAATTTGGAATCCAATTAGAAAAATCAATCATAAATCTCATGAATCTTCATCTTCCAATAAGTGTAATAAATCCATGAATCCATGCTATCAAAGTCTTTTGATCAAGCTAATATCATGCTGAAATTATGAGTTTATTTGTAAGCAATCCATTATCTATATCATTTAGTCTTTTTCTTGTCTTGATATTGATTGGGAACATTTGGATTTAGATTAGAATGATGGTTTAAATGTTAAATTTATTTCATTTTGATCTAACAGTTTCTAATTTTATAGTATATTGGTAATTCGAGTTGATTTTAGTATATAAGTTTGCATATCTAAATCTCATTGCTTAAATTTATCATATCACACTATTATTGCCACATCTTACATGGGGAACTTTAATACTTCAACTGAGTTACTAGTTTTAATTCTTGGATCTACCCAACATATGCATAAACCTCCTTTTGTGACTTCTCAAATATCCAACCTAAAAAACTAAGAGGTGAAAACTCTTGTCCAAAATATAAAACTTTTGAAAACTATGGTTACAAATATTGAACAAAATTCTATGAAATCTCCTTATGTTATTTATTCACAAGAGGTGTTACATAATCTTATTGCACCTCTTGCCAACTAGTTTTATTGGACATAAGTTCACATTTTATGATGGTGAGGGCAGTCCTGAACAACATAGTGGATATTTTTGTGCATCATGCCTTGATTATGCCTCTAATGATAAACTTTTGACCAAATTATTTAAAAATAAATTAAAATAATATGATTTAAGGTGGTTCTATTATTCACCAACTCAATCAATAAATGCCTTCAAACCCCTTATGAATCTTTTTTTGGAACACTTCTCTTTTAACATTACTGAAAAGGTTTCATATGGCCAAATTTTAAGAATTAAAATAAGGAACTAAAGAACCTATTAATGCATATTTATTGAGTTAAAAGATATTGTTAGCTAAAATGACCAATCCTATGACAGATAAAAAGATTCAAGACATCTTCAAAAAAAATTGATCCTTTACATGATTCCATTCTATTCAAAAAGTTCAATTATTTTGATGACTTATGCCATATTGTTCATGATTGTGAAATTAAACTTAACTCATTGAAAAAACTTAAGTATGTAGTAATCACACTAACTACATCTACATCCAATAAAATTTTACTATCAAACCATGTTATAAGGTTAAACCTCCTATGCCTAAAAAGGGAAAAACCACCATGATTAATGTGGCATCACAACCCCTTAATTGAATTATGTTATCCAATACACCACATAGACAATTCTCACACTTCCTTAAGTCTCCTACTTTGATACTCATGTAGTTTGTAGAGTGTCATCTCATATCTCCCCTCATCCTATATAGGTTGATATGAGTAGAATTATTTCTAAAGGATATGATGTGAATGCTTATAGTGACTATCACTAAGGCCTTGGGCATTCTTTGAATAGAGGTTTTACCTTGAATCATAATATCCAAGACCTCATCTATGAACACAAAATTAAATTTTATGATCCACCAAGGCAATTAGGTTCACAACCTGGTGATCACCAAAAATAGAAAATATCTAACAATCCTTTGTAAGATCCTTCAAGGAAGGATCCCAAAGGGAAAATGGCATACAATGTGCATCTTCCTCCATCTCATTAAGATCACCCATTAGATGGGATTATTGGTACTTATACATGACATATACCACCTATGGTTTAGAGATATTTTATTACTTTCGATGATAGTGAGATTAGGGATGTCAACCTAGATCTTCATTCCTTGTTCATTTGATCATACCTTGATTACCAGTATATATAAAATGTTATTATTGATAATGGTACAATTGATAACATTTATACCATTACATTACGTATGTATTGAGATTATATAAATAATATTTACATCCTTCGACCAAATTAGTTAGAGCATTTGATGGGACCCCACAATCCATTCTTGGTGAGATTGACCTACCTTTATAGGTGGGTCTCACAAATGTGTTTACTACCTTATTAGCTATGCCTTACATTGGTCTCTTTTGTATGTTATTTGGAGGACCTTATATACATACATCCCAAGAAATAATTTATATAGTGCATGCGTGTGTTAAATACATTTATACTAATAGTTTCTACAATGCCATACGACCATCCTCTTGAAAAAGAAAAGTTTATACCTAGGAAATTAATTATCAAATAGCTTAAGGTTAATATTATACAAAATGGTAAGTGACGTGAAATCCCCTTTACTAGGCATCCAATACTTAAGAGACCATCACATCAAAGATCCATTGTGGGTTCCATAAAATCCTCATCTACTGTACACTATATTCAAATATCTAGAGCAGTTACACATGTTCCTATTACTTATGTTACAAATAAATCATAAACCATTTAGTGATGGATTAAATAAACCCCTATGACTAATATTTATATTTCTTGACCATAGAGTCCTATTATATATACACACACCATTAAAAATTCTATAGTGGTAGAGATTACATCTATACATGTTCTTAGACATATATCAAGTTTATTGCACTAGGTTCCCAGTTGAGAGATAAATATGAGTATCCATTGGATGAGATAATAGGATACTCCTTTCTTTGTAATACAATAAAAATATCCAAAAAATAGCTAAAAATCCAAAAATATGTTTAACATTTACATGTTCTATTAGCTCCTTAGCATATGTGTTGTTGGTTCCCTGTTGGTAGATGACATATTAACATTTTATACATACACATGTGTTCACACATACTTTTAGTGTGATACAAACACACATAGATATATGATCTATGCACTTTTGGATGTTTAGGTTTCCCTCTACTTAAATCACCAAGGTGTTGGGGGCATTCAAATTTATGATCAAGACACATCCAAGTTATATCATTATATGGTCATTTTATATTATCATGCTTGAGATCATATATGTAATTACACATGCCTTTATCCATGCTTATATCTTTCATAATTTACTTGATATTATATGTACTTAAATTTTTTTGCTAACACATATATCCATGGACTAGTATGAAATGTTTATGTTTGTTTATTATACTTTCTTTCATGCACTTCATTGAGAGTCTTCCCTTACTATTATATTACTTGTTTGAGAATTTAAATTTGATCCATTGTTTTTACCCCCATGCCTTTGTTTTCCTCTTTGGCATTTGAGTATGTCATTGTTTGTTATATGTTAACATTTAAATATGTCATTCCTTGTGTTGTGGACATTTGACTAAGTCACGTCCCTTTAATTGTGTGATATTTAAACATGCCCCTTGATTTAGGTCTCCATGGACCATTGTATTTTATTTTTATTTTGAATGCTCTTTTATGTGTGCTTGATTGCTTGTTGATATTGTACTATTTTTTTATTAAGGTAAAGGTACAATTTTTAACTAGGTCTTGCCTCATTACAAAAGCTAGGCCCTAGGATGGAGAGAGAAACATAACACACCATTTTCCATTAACACAACAAAAATTATGTGTATCAACATCAAATAAATAAAATATAAACGTAAAATACACTACCAAAAATATAAAACAAGGCTAACAAGTTTACATATTTATTTCCTTGATAACATGATTCCATTCTTTAACCAGGTTATTGATTATGATATCCATATCCTTCACTATCTTGTTATCAATATCCACATCATTTCCTTTATCAACACCCCTAATTATTTTTCTCAAACCACCCCCAATTAATTTTTCCTTGCTAGGTTCTATAAATTCCCTAAGTACATTAATGTTATATATGTAATTTTAAATCATCATCTTACCTAACTTTAACATTTGTTGAATATGACCCTAATTTTTTTTAATATCACTCTCTAGCCTTCTCACCCTAGCTTATAAACCATGAAAATTAATACCCTCTCTTTCATAAAAAAAACTTATAATACTGGTAACTAGGAGCACCAACATCTATAATTTTTATCTTCTTGTCTTTAAAAATCTAGGCCAATAAACTTTTATGTAAAGCTACATCCTCCATTAGAGAATTGATTTTGTCCTAAAAATTGGTAGTTAGAATAACACCATCATATCCCATATTAATTTTACCCATTATATTCTCTTCCACATGTGGAGCCCTCTGCTTAAAAGAAATGGTCCTAGTAATAGCTTCAAAATGCTTCTGAAAGAGTTTTAAAAACTCTCAACCAGGGTCAAATCTACAAGCCATTACCATAGTAAAACCCATTGATGCATTATTCAAATAATATCTGAATATATTATTGATAAATAAATCATATAATGATAAATCCTATATATATATCCATATTAATATCTTACCTTTAATATATAGGCAAGGAGTATTAATCATAACTAAGAGATCAAGTTAAGCAATCAAACTTAAGACTAAGAGATAACTATCCCTAAAGGATAAAAATAACTTGAAAATATCCACATAATATCTAAGAGATAAATATGTAGTATATCATAATATAAATGAAATATCCAAACATAATTGGGTGGGAATAACTAAATACCTAGGTGATCATGAGTTAAGGTAAATAACTTGTTAACCACTAAACTACACCCTTAGGAGAAGATTATTTAGACCTCTCCAAATTTGGGGTAATATGGGATTGGTCCAAGGATATGGGTGACCTGTGGATGGAATAAACCTATATTTTATGGGGATATCTCCCCTAGTGTATCAATAATGCCTCAATTCCTAAAACTACCTATTTTGACAGTGAAAAGAGATGGAAGGGAAAACATGAAATGAAATGTTACTGGAAGTGATGTACCAATATGATGTGTCCACTCTATTTGACCTTTTAACAACACTAATGAACATAAAAATAAACTAGACCACTATCTCCTAGGGATTATAAGCATTAGTGTTTCACATTGAGGTTGTGATAGATGATAAGAAATTAAAGGGTATGAATAAAAGGTCTGATTCAATACACTTACCAATCAGATTCCACTCCAAGCTCAATTGCTAACACCTTTACAGAATATTTAACCTACATAGAACATTGTAATAACATGTAGGCGATTCAGGGACCTACAAAGGGAGAGAAACTTATTAGTTATGCAAATAAAAAGCATAAATAGACTAAACTAGTACTAGAAAAGCTGAAACAGTTCTTTATTTAGTTCAAGAGGTTATAAAGCACAAATTTGGGTATAATTTATTCATAACCAGTAGAGGGATCAATGTAATGTCCTTAGAGACTCAATTTATAGACATGAACAAGAAACATAAGATAATTTGGCATGGAAAATTCATGGGGAAGTCATAATGACCATGATTTACTCAATTAACAGTTACAAGTAGTCCCACAACTTCTCCCATGTATTTCCTTGGTGGTGAGTGGTCTTCAGTGAGTCTTTTTGGGCATTGATATGGAGTGGTGGAGGATAATTATATCTTCATTTATATCACCCAAGGTATTAACATGCCACTTGATCAATTCCCTTATATTTTGATAGTTACAAAGTCATCAAAGTGGTTCGATTAGGCCTCCATGAAGCATTAGATAGCTTGCCCTTCCCCTTTTGCATGTTGACTAGGCCTAAAAATACCTAATAATTCATAATGGAAATTAAATGTGCCTAATATAATACATGATGTAGTTACAAAGATGTTATGACCCTACATTCACTCCCTTGGTAGCCATTTACACCTATAGACATCTCTCATAATTGACCAAATAGGCCTATTAAGAAATTAGGCCTAGTTTATTAGTGTTAGCTACTTTGATGACCATTAACTCACATAAAAAATTAAATTATGGATAATTGAGTGTGTTTTATATCCAATAAAGCATACTAAATTATGAATTGTGCCTTCTAAATAGTGCACATCTATAACTTTGCCCATCTAGGTAACTAAATCACATTTTACTAGCTTTTCTACACTAGCATTTTAGTGAAAATTTGGAGGAGAATTAATAGAATAAAATGAGAGATTTTTTTTATTTTAAAATATTAAATATGCTTCAAACTACCCTCCTACATGATCTATAACTCTATAACATAATCAGAACCTTATTTTCTAGTCAAAACCATGTAAAAGTATAGTTTCTAATGAATCTATAAAGGTGTCCATACAAAATAATATCATGAATGGGACCTTTTCAAATTTAATAATGTGATTCAGGTGTATTAAAATATAATTCAATGAATTTTTATGGAAAAATTCCCATATTTTTCTATTTGGGTCATTAAGACTGGTTTAGGTAGGTTCTAAGTGGCATGACCTCTTAACAATTGTTCATAGCCATGAAGGATTTAATTAAAAAACCAATGAAAATATTTTTGATTACAAAAATTCTTTAAACCTTCCCTATATACTGATGAACCCATGCATCTACTCCATATAGTTCTAACATGGAGAAAGTGCTTCTCGAGTTCAAAACCTTAGATTCTGGGAGATCAATGGAGAGAAAAAGGGTGCAAAGGAAAAAAACGTGTTTGGTTTGACTTATAAAACTTCCTAAGGTTATATTATAACCCAATAAAAATTTTCCCATTTATTTTTTACCTTATAACTCTCAAAAGTGTTTGCATATCTTCTATTCACAGTCTTAAGGTTATTGTGTCAATGTGTTAGTTTGACCCTAGGAGTCCATTTCTTGGATTTTGTCTAACTTTTATGACTTTGAAACCTACATAATTACATTTTTAAATTTTTATCCTACCCCTATGATATTTAAAAACCTCAAAACTTCCCCAATCATGCAAATTTCCTTCAATTTCAATCACATGTCTGTGACTGCCTATTTAGGCCTAGTAGGTCTAGTCAACTTGTCAAGATTCTTTATTGCCTCAAGGGACCAAAAAATAAAAATAAGGAATTGATAAACCTTATGAGATAATTTATTTACTATTTTTTAAATCTTTCACCTCATTTCCATGTATGGTTCTTTTTACTTTCACTCCTTACCAAGGACCTTGCTTGTAGGTGTTCTCAAACTTGCTTGGGTTATGATTATGAATTTTTTCCTTTGTTATTACTCTGATATTATTTTTAATAGCATAAAATGATTAATATGACCTTAAATATATGAATAAACCCTATAAATCTCTTCAAACCTCATACCATCCCCCTAAATATGTAAATATCCTCATATTCTAGTTTTAGGCCTATACATGTTAGTTTAAGGATCTCCTTTGCATTAAAGGAACCAATGAATTTAAATTGGGATGAGATAATTTAGGAAAAAATTCAAAGGCCTTGTTTTCACTAATCCACCTCAATTATATGTAAGGTTTAAACTTACTTTAACTCTTCTTGGGCACTCTGTTTGTAGGTGGCAACTAGGTCTACGTGAGCTATGAAAGGTGAGGTGAGGTGTAAACATCCCATTTATTGGTACCTTGAATTCACTAATTAACAAAAACATAATTTATGGGTTATCTCACTAGAATAATCATTTTTAATCTCTTATTTGACTCATCCACCACATAGCACTTTGCTTTTTTATTCTATCTTGTAAGTGATAGTTGAGTTCTTTGACTATGTGTAAGAGGTGAGTTTCCTTTTTGAGTGGTTATAATTTTATTTGAATCTATATAAACCACTATTACCTATTATATATTTCTCTTTTCCTCTATAAAATATTATCTATGTCTTCTAGACCATCCGTAAAGGCCTAATCAATCACTTAATCCTCACCTTGTTCACAATCCATTGAATGTTTTATAAGCTCATTGTTGTGAGATGATCAACACATGGACTATGACCTATATGATTTTATCTTTATTTATTTGAGATTGATGAATATTTTAAGAGGTTTTATTTTCTCTAAATTCATCTTGTCTCTTTGAACCCCAAATTTTCTTAATGGACTACTTCAAGCCTTACTAAGTTGCATGTGTATGGTTGAGTGCCTATTTGCCTTCTTAAACTGCTCCTGATGTCTTCAGACAAGTCTATTGAGTAAATTTATTCAAGTTATAATGAATAACCATTGATATGAGGGATTAATCTCCATTTATCTCTTGGAAATCAAAACTCCCAAGGCACTAAGGATTTCTTTTAGACTCCACAAGGTAGTTAGGTCTCTTAAATAGGTCTATTCAACTATCTTGATGCCTCTTTTGCCTTTTATAACACCTTAATGATCTCAAAATTATCATAGGGTATACATACCATGTTTACCCCTCATAAATGAAATATCATGACATGAATATGGCATAATGATCTTGGGGGATTTTGCGCACTTTACAAGGAACATTTTGAACCTCTAAACAACCTTAATCTCTATAAATGAACCTCAGATGATGCTGAAGCTGAGAGGTAACATGATTCTTCCTAAAAATTTTGAAATATAATTCCTATACTTAGTATACATGGATATTTATTTAGGATTGACACTCACTTTGATCTTTGTAAACATATTTCCAAGTCTTGAAAGAGGACTGAAGAATCATTGATTGAAACTAGGTTATCATGACAACTCATAAGTATACAAATCCCTACCAACACCTAGTATATTATTTCCAAAATATTTTACTATATTTAATCCTACCTGAAACCCCATGAAATATCTCACTAGACTTTAAAAATCCCTAGAAACATTGTGTTGGAAACCTTCAGGTAGGTCTACAGACTCATGATTTGTTTTAGACTTCTTGATTGCATGTGGAACTATGGGTGATCACCACCCTGTGGGTTTTTTGGTCTATGTAATTATTTAAAATATATTTATATAGAGCCTAAAATAGGATGGTAATATTTTTGAGACATCACCAACACTACAACTAACAGAGACTCTAAAGCATAAAGAACCCAAATGTTATCAACCTATAGATTATTCCAAAGAAAGTTTATTATCTCCTGATGGTTAACATGTGTGAAATGAGTCTTGAGGATGGTGTATAAAGGTTTTAAAAAACCATAAGAATACATCTAAATTTCCATTCCTCTTTCATCTTTCTCATAAATAAATAAATTGAAGCAAATCAAAACCTTGCCTAGATGGATGAGACACTGTGAGCCCTTCACCTTCTTAGTGATTGTTCATAATGGAGGGGAATTCAATCTAAGAACTAATGCCCAAAAAAATAATCCATATAGGGTCCCATTATATTCCAAAAATATTAGGTCCTTACTTTCTCTTTCTTGTCTGTACTGAAAAGAAACTTGATTAGCCTTTTTGAGATAAAAAGGAGCTCGATGGAGGAAGGGGGTTAGTTTTTGATTAATTTTGACTTGAAACTCCCTCTAAAGCATGGATGTAGGTTTTGGAGACATAAAGTATGTTGGGACCCTATCTTTTTAATTGATTTATTTTCACCAACATGACATTTAACTAGGCATGAGATGATATTTTTGTCAAGAGGTTAAGCCTTGGGGTTTTTGCTTATCCAACTAGAGGATAAAGCACAAATCTTAAGCTAGCTGACAAAAAACTAACCATCTCCCATATTTTTAGGGAATCATAAATTATTTTTAGAAACATTTAAAGTGTATCATAGGGATCATAGAGTTAAGGAGCCAATAGTTATGATGATAAAGTTCCAGTTCAACACTCAGCGTGCAACTTCTATCCTAGAAAAGATGCTCTTGAAGGCTTATATAAAGAGCTCAAACTAGAAGAGTAAAAGGGAGATGAATAAATATAATGAAGATCTGATAGAATGTCTTCCAAATCTTTCTCTATAAACATTTGTTTTGATGGTCATTAAGGCTTAGAAATAGTATGGAGGTCATCATAGCTCTAACTATATGTGCCCAAGCTCACCTGTGAGCCTCTGGGTTGTTGAGTATTATGACATGAATATAAACTCTATTATGGACTTTGAACAATGACAACTATTTTTGCATTAAAATTTATTGTTTTTGGTTTACATCTTTTTATATTTCTAATGGAATGTGAAAGTTTGTGAGCTCATACTATTGATTGAATCATGCTAATTAATGTTTGTGTTTTGTATCAGTTCACTTATTTAATGGAGTCTCTATAATTTTTATGACATCATCATATTATATGGAGGATAAGAAAATATATGTTCTAATAACCCAATCCTTATTTAAATTACATGTCTTGTATGATTAAAAGTAGCCTTATGACTCTTTGAGCACCTATATGACCCCAACTTAATTTGAAAAAGGCTTGCACTTATGGATTTGCCTCAAGATGATTTTTTGTTGAATTGTTTAATTCCCCTAATTAAAGCCTCAAACCATAGGCAACTAGCCCAATGCAGGCCCTAGTTCCTTCTTAGCTGCACTTTGGTTGAGTATGTAAGGCCTATACCTTATGTGGATTAATTTCACTACAATTGAGTGTTTAAATGTTGAGCATAAAAGGAGTATTCAATGCTTATGCCTGATTGTAGTAAAATGAGACACTAGACTTTTCATAACATTTTGGTTCCATTGACAAGACTTGTGTTAAATTTTATTGCTATGATGGTGTGATAAAATGATGTATTGACTTTCTCTTGAAAACATCAAACACTAGATGTAATAGGTGGAAGATAGCTTTTCACAGAAGAATCCAACTTGTAAAGGACAAAATCCAATAAAATGGGTTCAAGATAACCCATATGATGCTTTGTATGAGGCCTTTTTTGTGAGTTATTTGAGCATGTTTATAGATGGTTGTCTGCATATTCAACCCATAAAACACGTAGCTATGGACGGTACTATGAGTGCACAGAGGAGTACCTAGAGATGTAAGGAGCTCTAAATATATATGTACTTGAGTTCATAGTATCAACTTATTTAATCCTAGAAGAAGTGTAGTTCCAAATTTTTAATGACCCTAGAGACATGTTCATGAAGGAGTTGGCACAAATCTTAAAATGTTAATTATTGATTATAATTTTGAAACTTTGGGTATGGAAGGATAAAATCCTTTCACATATGATATGTACAAAGGGGGAGAATGGGATGTGTAGGTGAGGTGTAATGGAAGGGGATGATAAAATTGACACCCAAGAGCTTAGAAGATAGACCTATAATAAGAGATAGTGTTGACTAATGGAGGATCTGGAGCTTAGAAGTGTTGAGAGGACCCATAGTGAATGGGAAAGGCATGGGGAAGGATCTATTGAAATCAAATAATGTTGAGATGAGAGATATAATGAAGTGATGAATCAAGCTCAACAGTTGACAGGTGTGGAATTCATTGAGTTCCTACAAGATTTGGTGACTATAGATATGCTTGATGCACCTTCTCCCTTTGGACGTATAGTGCTTGCTCACATTTTGTATCCTCCACTTGAATAAAGTACAAAAGTGATTATTGACCCTACTAATGCCTTATATTTTAAACATTTTAAATATTTAAATTATAACTTTGTGATTGAATAGATTATTCCATACAAGGAGGTGAACACAACTACCTCTAGACCATTGGGCACTAGTTCACCACAACAAATCTTCAATATATGTTAGTAATGCAAGGTGGGAAATAGCCCATATGAAGTGTTTTGGCACCATAAACAAGTAGTGCAACACCAAAAACATTGAATACACTATTAGTCATAATGGGACCAATGCCTATCTTTGTGGCTAGAGGTATTAAATGACCACCTCTAGGATAGGTGTTGAGGGAACAAGTACCTTATGTACCAACTTCCCCCCTAATAGTAAATCTACTATGAAATGGCTATGAACCTGCCAAAGAATCATGGTGTGGAAAATGCTATAGAATACAGAACTATAGTGGCATGTATGAGGCATAACCTAGTCAAAGTATAAGGCTGCTTAGTTTGTAACCACTTTACTTGATCTTGCCCATACCTAGTATAGAAAATTTGATTCTAACCAGGCCATGATCAATTATGATACCCTAAAGGATGTTTTCTTGAAGAAATTTAACATCCCAAGGTTTGAATAATAGATCATCACCACACTAAAATAAATTACCCAAAGACTCTCAGAGAGTGTGCACATGTATGATGCAAGGTTCAAAAATCTCTTATCGAATTTCCCATATGATATTCACCCTTCAAAACATGTGTATTGGTTCACTGGGGGTTTTTCATTCTATTTTGAAGAAGTGATTTCTATGAAGAATTTTATAGACCCTCAAGAATCACTTGAAGTTATGCTCAAAATTGAGGCAATTAAAAGTATAAACATCAAGATCAACCCATTTATGGAGTTATGGATTGCATCTATGGCCTCTTAGTACTAAAATCTTACTTCCAACTCTATGCATGATGATTGAATTAGACTATGGTGCATTGATTGTGAAGTAGAAGGCCATAATAGAACTAAATACCTATGGAGAAATGTGTACACCCTGATGTTAAGCTACAAAGTCTACTTAGAAGTGAATGAAGTCTAAAACTATCCTCTATTTCAATGCACTAGTAAAGTCAACAGAACCATTTATTGTTATTTATGTGATGCCTACACCCATACCACTACTGATTTCTAGGTGATTGATGAAATGCATGAAAATATGTAAAGAGGCATGTGGTAGGCTACAAAAGTAGTTGACAGACAAGAAAACCAAGGGAATGATCACTATGGCCAATAGAATACAAGCTTCAAAATGTAATGAGGTACCAAAGGGTGAGGTAGAAGATGTGGTTGTTTAGGGTTCCCACCACACTCATGTTATGAGTGTGGATAAATAGAGCATTACTAGTTTGACTTCCCTCTGCATCCCATGTGTGGGTATTGTTGAAGGACCCATAAGGTCTAAGAATTCCTTGACCTTTACAAAACATTGACACAAGGTAGACCTGGCATAAACAAAGGCATAAGAATGATTATGCACAAGTAGAAAATAGAAAAATAAACCCCAAATTCATAGGTTACACACATAGAGGTAATCAAGGTATAATTAATTACTCATAGTGGATTCACCACTTAGCCATTAATTTTAATAGTACCAACTTATCCCTCAAGTATGGGGATAAGGGTTTAAATGAGTGCATAATGTGATATGAACCAAAATTTGTGCCATACCTAAACCCAATGCACCATAAATATGTATTACAGTAGGATATGAGCATAATCCAAAACCTACAAGGGGAGATCCAATTAGTGTGAGATATAAAATCATAGGCTACTACCTCTCAAAACAAGTAGTATAACCAAGAAGTTAAATTAAAAGAATTGAATTATATTTTATGCCTCCTTTAAATAGATAGAATGTTTCCCCTATTAAATAACTTTTTCCTGGATCATATAAGTCAAAAGTAAGTTGAGGTCAATGTGTCATTCATGGAGAAAGAATGAGAAGTTTGACATACACAAAATGCCAAAAATAACCAAGAACTCTTGGTGGATGCCACTATTGATAGATGGTCTATCTATGAGGATCTTGTAGACATAGGTATTGAGGTCAACATATTAACCAAGACTGCTTTGGATAAAATGGGTAAAAATAGCCTTGAGACCTTCTCCTCAGGTGCTCTTCATGGCCAACAAAACCTAGGGATAGCCTATCAAAATTCTAAAGAGCATAATTTTAGATATCATGGGTGTCAAATTTCATGCTAACTTTAAAGTCATAAAGTTAGTAGAGTAGGAAAACTACCCAGTGATTTTAATAAAGCCATGTTGTTATGCAAACAATGTAGATATGTGTTTCAAAAAATGTTACATGACCATTGAGAATGAAACGAAGAGGGTAATTATACCACTCTTAAATGACCAAGGACCCCTTATGTTGAGAGAGTGGACATCAAACATGAGATCAACCATATTTATAACATCATAGTGCAAGGCACTAAGACTTTAGACCCAAATGATCAAGGAATCCTCTCTTGGTAAGAAGGATAAATAGCCTTAGACACCACATATGTTGCTTGTGATTGATGGGTTGAGGAAGCATATGATACCATTGGTTGATGGTGCCACTTGGTATAAGTAAAGTTGCCAAATATAGTAAAGATAGGCTAGATAAAAATTGGTTTAACTCCTAAAATATGGGTCCCTTGTGCCAAAACAAGAGGAAAAAGAGTGTTTCACCTTAGTAAGGGTAAACCTATTGTGATCCTAAGATATGAAAGAAGTAACCCTATGAAGGACTATGCCCATTGAATAAATTCATGCATCCCAAAAGAGGTGGATAGAATGGGCACACTAGTGTACACATTGAAGAGTATTACCACTCATTAGTGGAAAGTGTAGAAGCCTAGTTTGCTAACTTGGAAATATGTGAAGGCAACCATTTTCACTAGATTTAGAAAAAAAATTAAGACCTATACATTTCAGCCTACTCTGATAACTGTAACCCCATAATTCATATATGTATTTATGAATAAATGTGGACTATCTATGGTGAAAATACCCCAAGACATCTATGGTTGCATGCCTTATATTGAACCTTAAATACTTGGGCACAAGTGTGGTACGTAGACAATGAGACATGCCTTGAAATAGCAGATTAGGATGCCAGTGGTTTATTCATACCCTCTCCTTTTCTTCAAAAAATATTAAATTAATTGAGCCATTATAGGTAGTTTAAAGGTTAGTGTTTGAGGACACTGACATGTTTACTAAAAAAGGGTTAGTGCTTCCAACCATCTTCAAAGAGAAAAATTTGAACAGTGACTCTAGTGATGAAGATGATGACACATGGAGGGTCACAACTTGAAGAATTTGATAGGGAAAAGGAGGTTAGTATACCAAGTTGAGGATAACACCCCAAAATAAGAATACACTATGCATATTTGGATAGAAATAACTAAGGGCAATAGACAAGTTGAGGATTCACACCAGGAGAATAATGAACCCTACTAATTACCATTAAGAGCTACCAAGGTAGATATCAGTTCAGAAGGGGAACCCAAAATTTACACTTTGGGTGCCTATTGGTCTGATACCAAACTATCATGTATTATTTATCTCTTAAAATAATTAAAAGACCTAATCCTATGAAACTATAAATATATAAAAGTCACACACCCATCCTTCAGGAAGATGAGCATAAAACTAGTTGATGATGCAAGAACCATTAAGAAATGGCCTTACAAGATGAAGTAAAATATTTATGCCAAGGTCAAGATTAAGATCGATGGCATGATAACTATAGGAGTCATCTATCCTATGTAGTAATATTAATGGGTTAGCCCCATGGTCATTAGCATCAAAAAGGATGGGTGCATCTAATTTTGTGTTGATTATAGACTGTTGAATGCTTCCTGTGTAACTGACCCATTCTTAACTCTTTTTACCGATGAAGTGTTGGATGGAATCACAAGTTACAAGATATACATAGTTAATGATGGGTTTAAAAGATATCATCAAGTCCATATAAAGGAGGATGACAATCCCAAAACCACCTTTGTTACTAAATGGGGGTATTTCACTTATAATGTAATGCCTTTTGGGATGAATAATGTGCCTACCATTTTCTCTCGAGTGTTGATCACCATATTCAGAGACTTCATTCAAAATTTCCTCCAAGTATATTTATATGATTGGATAGTGTATGGGTTGGTGAAGGACCACTATAACAATTTTCACCTAATGTTTGAAAGGTGTAGGCAGTTACAAATTTCTTTGAATCTCAAGAAGTGTGCCTTCATAATGCCATTTGGCACATTGTTTGGCCACATTGTCTACAAGGATAGTTTGCTCATTTGTCCCACAAAGATTAAAATCATCCTTCAACTTCAAACATCATCAAAACATAAATATGTCCACACCGTTATTGGGCATTTTAGATATTATAGGAAGTTCATAAGGAATTATGCTAGGATTATGGTACCATTAGAAGAGCTCTTATGGAAGGATGACCAATTCTATTGGGGTGCAATGTAGGAAGATGATTTTGAGACCCTTAAGATCAAACTACAAAGTGCACCAATATTGTAATTTATTA
This sequence comes from Torreya grandis, assembly GCA_037957365.1. NCBI lineage: Eukaryota > Viridiplantae > Streptophyta > Pinopsida > Cupressales > Taxaceae > Torreya > Torreya grandis. The sequence continues at coordinate 191,128 of JARHVA010004537.1, forward strand.
ACAAGGAAACTCCCTTCCATGTCCATGTCGATTCCTCTGGTACTACAATCGGCACTATATTCACACAACCAAGTGAAGGGAAAATAGATCATCGTATTTCTTTCATAAGCAGAAAACTAATCAAGGTAGAATAAAATTATACCACAACTAAATGTAAGTGACTTGCCATGATCTACACCCTACAAAATATTTGAAAATATTTACTGGTGGCACCCTTCATCTTATTCACTGATCATGAGGCATTTAAGTACATAGTGAACAAGCCTATTTTGCACAAGTGAATTTATCAGTGGATTATTTTTTTTCAACAATTATAATTTTTTGATGTAGTAAAGCCAAGAAAATAAAACTCAGGCTTAGACCATCTATCCTGCATCAACATTGGGGATGCAATAGTTCCAACTAAAAACTGATATACCCAACACATAACTTTGCCAAATCTAATGCATCTCAAAGGACTTAGTATAAATCACCACATTTTTGACCTTTGGATTTATGATTTAGGCCTTGATAACTAAAGAGAAGAAGTAGTTTGTGGTTCATGCTACCCCATTTCAACTCATTAGCGAGGAAATTTAAAATATGAGCCATGATGAAATCATGCACTGATGTGTCTGAGAGCATGAATAGGACTCAACACTATAAGAGGCATATGAGGGAATTATTGGAGGTCATTATGCTAGAGATGCCATGATATGAAAAATGCTATATTTAGGATTATAGTGGCCAACTTTATTTCATGATGAAAAAGAATACACCAAAGCATGTGATTTTCACCCGTACATGAGAAAACAAAATCACTTGGATGAGATGCCCCTCATCCCCATCCTTGCCCAAGTGCCCTTTGAAAAATGGGCCATTTTTTTTTTTGCCTATCACTCCTGTTGTAAGGTGTAAAAATGCATCATACATTACACCTACCTATATTACTTCACTAAGTGGGACAATGTAGCACCAACTAAATATTATACAACCTCTATAGTAGCAATATTTATTTAAGAAAATATTATCAGTATATATGGATGCCCATTTAGCCTAAATAGTGACCATGGCATGCACTTCATCAATGAAACAACTCAGATCTTATTGTTTGAATATATGGTGGTGCATTATAAAATGATTCCCTACCACCCTAAGCTAATGGCATCGAAGAGGCATTCAGTAAAATATTGTGGATGTGCCTCACAAAACTATGCATCATTAGTTGTAAGGATTAGAATGACCACATTTCAATGATGTTATGGGATTATCACATAGTGATAAAGAACTAAATAAGGATATACCATTCCAACTAGTGTTTGGCACAGAGGCCATTCTACCTATAGAGTTCCTAGTTCCATCATTACACATTATGTGTATTAGTTGATTGGATGATCAAGAGTCTTTAAGCACACCTAAAATATTTGGAGTGGATAGACAAGACAGATACCAAGAATGATGGAGAAAGTAGATAGAAAAGGCCTACAAAAATCTATGGCATGATAAGCACATCAAGTGCAAGGTGTTTACAACAAGCACACTGGTCTTATTATATGATTATAAGTACCTCAAGCACCCAATAAAGTTACAAATGAGGTGGATGGGACCTTATGTCATCCACAAAATATTAGATAATTTCATCAACAAGTTATGCACATTGACTGGTGAAATGCTCCCTGGGCATTTCAATGAAAATAGAATGAAAGTATACCATCACTATGATGGCACTTTCACCATCTAACACTAGCTTTCTGATCAAAAGTTGGTAATTTTATCTTGTGACCATAATAAAAATTAGTGAAATATAAATATTTTCTTTATGTTTTGTTTCTTATGTTGTTTGAATAATCATGGTACTTTTAGGCCTACATTAGAACTTTTATGGTGCTTACACCTGCATAAATCTAGTTGGGTGAGTCAAGCTTAATCATTTTTTAAGCACCTAAGTATAGACACCTATATTTCTAGGTGTGTGTGAAGTTTACCATTTTTAAAACATTGTAATTATGAACTAATGAAGGAAGGTACATAAGGTGTTTATCTGTAAAAAATTGAGAGGAGACAATGAACCACTAGAAGACTAGCACAAGGATTTATATGGGGTAGGGGAGGATAAAGTAAGAGAAAATAAAGTGTAGATAAATTGACCAAGAAAGAGAGGCATGCTTGAAAACCTAGGAGGTTGAATTGCATGCATATAAAGCACTATGCCCAGGTAACCATAAGGATGGGGAAGGTCATGCCAATATGAACAAAACAAAAGATAATGAACATATTGATAGCTATCACCCACCCAATAGTTGATGAGAAGGTACCATTTAAATCATTTGTCACTTCACTGAAGAAATCCTTAGTAGAGTTAATGTTACAGTGGTAGAAGAACAAATATCCTCATTAAATAAGTAGTTGGTAGCAAATTTTTTAGGATTTTATGGGTTTTAATAGATTTTGAGAATCTTAATACTACCATCCATCATGTGGAAGATGGTATTAGTGTATAAAAGTGAAGATGATAGAAGAAAGAAGTTTACTATAATTTTTAAGTGTTTAGAGTAGATCAAAGAACTAAATCCATTAAATGATACAAATGCTACCAGAAGGGAGAATAAGTTCTCCCCACAACCCTCTAAGTGAGAATGAAAGACCACAAAGAATAATGCATTTCACCCTAAGGAGAAAAGGAGGTGAGTGGAGAGAATTTGATGGATAAATAGGGAACCAAGATTTAGGAATAACAACCAAGCCACTATTGATAGGGTAGGAAGCTTGATAGATGAAAACATAGTTTCATTTCCCATGATTGTAAATCATGCCAAGCATAATGTTGAGCTTTGGTATAATTAACTAGCTAGACTTTAATAGTAGCAGGTTTAGAATGGGAAAGAAATGGCTAAGCATAGGTCTACCATAAGCAAAAAAATATGTAAAGAAATCATGGGTGATGAGGGAAGTATCCATTGTGAAACTAGAGGTAAGCATCATAGAGATAGATCAAACCACAAGTGCAAAGATCACTTTTAGAGAGATGGAGTACCCACCAGAGGTCATAGTGCAGGAGAACTGGGTGTCCTTTCGACATGTTTTAAAGCATAAAGATAACCATAGGATAGGTAGAAATATGTAGGAGTTAAATAAGAAATGGATAATAGACACTAGAAAAAAGACCAAGGCATGTGCCATGCTCTTTGATGTCTTAATCAGAGACAAATTACAAAACATGGGTGCCACACAACTATTCAAACTATAAGTTTTGACAAGTCATAAGACTTGGTTTATTTCCCCCTCTCGTGAGTACATGGTGATTGGTTCTACTTTTCTAGATAGCATATGAGGATGTCTAAAATCCTCATTAGCATAATTATAGGGTTACTTGGCACAAGAGTAGACATATGAGAGATGATGTAGGAGGAGGTGAAGGTATAAAGGTTTGAAAATGCCCTAGGCTACTAAAATTTAGGGTTTGCATTCCCCATCAAAGACATCTAAGACCCTAGCATATGGGCATTAGTGTACTTTATAAGTGTCAAACTATGCCCTAGTAGTTAGTGGTTTGATATTAGTAAGACCTTCCTATGCATTATCAACCACATGGCATAAGGAGTAAGGTTTAACATCTCCAAGTTCATCATAGAGGAGACAGTCAAAAATGTGTAAGAGTGCCATCAAGTGCATGAGACCTTCCAATGGGGCTACATGTTAATCCTAGTAGTGATGGAGGAAATGCATATGTTTAATGGTGATGATGACCACATATGGGTGTTCCCACTAGCCATGAGTCCCCTAAAATGAAGTACTAGGACTTCATCTACCCACCCAACTTCTCTTAGAAGTATAAGACTAGAGTGTAAGGGTGATTTGAAAGGTATGTAGAGACCTTTAGGAAGGAGTGGTGCATCCCATAATAACTTCCCCAAAAACTAGTGGGAATGACAACATATTCCATAATACAAGACTTCTATGTGGTGTGTCTAGTGCTCAAATATAGGAATCTTTCAGGGTGGCTCTAGTTGTCTTATGTATTCTCAGCCAAATACTTCATTTAAACACTAAAAAAAATCCCCAATACGTAATAACTTGAGATCCAAACCAAGGACATGGATTTTGATAGAAGAATGATGAGGTACTAATTTTTGTACCCTAGATCTAAGGCCACCAAAAATGAGGAGGATGATAGTGAGAAGCCTAACATCCATCCCCTCTAAAGGGTAATAATAAATGGAAGGATATTTAAACTCTACTATGAGATGAATATACACAAGAAGGGAAGAGATCCTGGAAAGGATGATAAACTCCCCCTCCTAGTTGGTGATGAAGGGAAGGTTACACCTAAGTTATAGGTGAAGACACTCCAAAGGAAATGGGGTGAGAAGTTAGAAGATATCACAAAATTCATATAGTTAAAAATAACCTCCAAAGAACAAATTGCACCTACCATTCCAAATAAGTGCATGACATTCATGCAAGAGGATGCTTCTTCTATAAAGAATCAAAATAAAAAGACTAAGGGACATATAGAATTCCCTACCATAAACCTTGCAAATATGGAGAGAGAAGTGACCCTCATTCCCATAATAAAGGAGCAGACTGAAGAAGATAGAGTATGGACCTATATCCTACAAATAGGGGAAGGAGAAGAGGATGTTAGCATAAAAAATGTGTAGGAATCCCTATAAAGTAGTGTGACTAGCATGCTACAAATAACAAAGGAAGTGGAAAGGATCATGTCCATCACCACCTCATTAATGAGACCTCCAAGGAAATTTATGCTGACACTCAAGGATGAGACCTATTAGTGGCCCCTCAAACTATTGAGGAGAAAAGAACACCTTGGAGGAAGTTGGGACTGAACAATGAAGATATTAATCAAGCATTGGCACTTGAAGAGAAGCAGAGGCTTGACCAAGAACAAAAGAAGGCCAATATATAGAAAATGGCCCTAAATTTACCCTCAAGCATAGGACCAATAGTAGAAGTGGTCCAACATGCCCCAAGTGACCCCAATAGACAAGCAAAATAAATTATGCAAGAGGCATGCCCAGGTAGAAAATGGGTGTCTCAAAGGAAAGAGGGATATACTAACACCTTAGAATAACAAATAGAGAAAGTTGAGGAGCCTCACTAGTAACAAGGTAGCACTGGTGCTGAAGGAATAAAACTAGAGGTAAGTATTGAAAAACCTCAAGATGAAGAAGTGAACAAGGGGGAAAAATCTGATGAAGCAAACCCCAAGGACCAAATAAGTGAATCTTTGGAGGAGCATGCCAAAAAGAGTGGTGGTTATAGTGAAGAAGAAAAAGTATAAATAGAGAAGGATGTTGTTAAGAAGGATAATAGAGAGTTGAACTAAGGGAGATGGTGCAAAAAAATTGGGGAGATGAATATATTTACATGTATGAAATCATGACCCCCCAAACCACCACTACAAGGACACATAAACAACTCTCATTTATGGTAGACCACTCTATGGATAATCCCTAATTTGAGGCACCTAGAATGGCTACTTTAAACCTAAAAGATCTTGAGGAAGGGTAAGAATACCTTATTATTGACCCACGTGTCATGAACCTAGTCCAATTGAGGAATTGACTAATAAGAATGGACACATAAGTAACACACCATAACATCATCAATGATGACAAGGTGAGGAAGTGGTGAATGCCAACAAGTTTATTTGTAATAACTTTATGAGTACATGGAGGAAACCAAACCATCTCTTTTGGTCAGCATCAACACATCAATCCTTTCAGAGGTTGATAATATGTGTATTGGTGGATCAAATTCTCCCAAGACTACAACTTGAGCTAACACAAGAAGAAGAGGAAGAAGAAGACCCTAACATTACACTGAAGTAGGATCTATTAGACAAGCTCCAAGAGGTAGAATATATCTTCATGAGGTGAAAATAGGGAATAAAAATAGTATACTCCATTTTCTTAAGCTTCTCAAACCAAGCCTCAATAATAGATGTGCACCTAAAGTAGGTGAAGGATGAGAAAGAGAATTTGATGGCTCAATTATACTTTGTAAGCAGGATAAAGTGGTCATAAATCATGGAAAGTGTCAACGTGCTCAGTAAGTAGATCAAGGACTAGGAGAGAACCTTGGAAGGACTCTTTCATGATCTATAGACTAAGGCCTATGAGCAAGGAGATATCATAGATGGAAGTGTGTCAAAGGAAAAACATAATGTAGAATCCTTTCATTAATAAATGGATAAAATATAGGTACTTTCACTTACTACGGCATCCTCTGAGGTAGATATCACCACACAAGAAATCAAGCTAGCTATTAAGGTCTTTGAAGACTTCAATGTTGAACTCTAGGAGAATGCACTTGAGTAATGCACTGTCAAGAGTTTGATAACCTAGTCTAAGGGTGGAGTAAAGTTCTTGTATGGGGTAATGTTGGACCCCTATCCTATTATGTAAGGTATTCACACCAACATGACATACACCTACGCATGAGATGCTATTTTTGTCAAGAGGTTAAGCCTTGGGGTTTTTATTTAACTAGCTAAAGGATATAGTGCAAATCTTACACTAGCTAGCAATCATAACACCATCTCCTAGATTTTAAGGGAATCATCAAGGATTTGGAGAAACATGGCAAGTACAACATAGGGATTTTAGATTCATGGAGTTGATAGATATGATGATGGAGTTCTAACTCAACACTTAGTGTGTAACTTCCACCCTGACAAAGATGCTCCTGAAGGTTTATATAAGAAGCTCAATCTATAAGAGTAAAAGGTAGCTAAAAAACTAAAATGAAGATTGGTAGAATGACTTCTAAACCTTTCTTTATAAACATTTATTTGATGGCCATTAAGGATAAGAAATAGTATGGAGGCCACCATGGCTCTAATTGTATGTGCCCAAGCTCACCTATGAGCCTCTAGGTTATTAAGTATTAAGATATGAATATAAAATTTATTATGAACTTTGAAAAATGAAGACTATTGTTTCATTAAAATTTATTATGCTTAGTTTACATGCATATTTATATTTTTAATGGGATGCAAAAGTTTATGAGGTCATATTATTGATTAATTATGTTAATTGATGTTCATGCTTTGTACCACTTCACTTCTTTAATGGAGTCTCTACACGTTTCATGATGTCATCATCATATTGTATGGATGATGAGCATAAATATGCACCAATAAACCAATCCTTGTTTAAATTTCATGTCTAAAATGAGTGAATTGAGTAAAAACAACTTTATGACTCTTTAAGTGCCTATAGGACCCTAAGATTAATCCAAGAAAGGCATGCACCTATTCATATACCTTAAGATTAGTTTTTTTTGAATTTATTAAGTCCCCTAATTAAAGCTTCATGTCGTAGAACAACTAGCCCAATGCAAGCCTCAGTTCCTTCTTAGTTGCACTTTGGGTCAGAGCATAAGGCCTATGCCTTATCTGGATTGATGTCGATGTAGCTCAGTGTTTAAATGTTGAGTGTAAAGGGAGTATCCCATGCTTGTTATTGTTTGTATTAAATCAAGACACTAAAATTTTAACAAAAAAATAACCCATGTGCATTCCTAAATATGATCTTTCCCTACCACACCTATATAGACCAGATGAAAACCTCCACTTTCTACCATGAAAACTAATTAATATGCCTAAAAGTTGATGGAGATGATATGTCAGGTGCCTCTAAAGCTTGTAATTGAACTATATGGACATGTATTGATATGCCCATCCTTTCATTCTATTATAAACTTATCATCCTTTGCCAAAACTCCTTTATAACATTAAAAATGGATAATAAAACACCTTAGGAGTGGAATGCAACATTATGAAGTTAATTTTCCATGTTAGGGGTTGTACATACTATAGGAGGTGTGTTATGACTTAGAAACCACATGACATCTCTCAACAAGACCGTTTACACCACTAAACCTCCTTGGACCGACTTGTCTATGACATAAGGTGACTATCCAACATAAGGTCAAAATGATATTTACCTCAACTTCATCAAAATAACTTGAAATAATGATAACCAAGGATTGACCCATACCTAGTGGTGGTCCCCCTAGGACTCTTACCTAACCTATTGTAGAAGCCCACTAACCTGGAGTAGCTATCAATGGCCCATGAACCAAACTAGCTCTATACTCTACATACCTCATAGCCTAGGATAGTTGGTCTAATACCATCACCTCATAGTATTTAAGCTCCTCTATAGTGGCTAGGTACCATTCCTATGCCACTTTCCTTGGTGGCCCTCTAATTTCTATGGCTACTCTAGCCCTCTATCTGAGTAGGTTCCTCTCTTGTGTAACTATACTGCGGGATGCCTATGCCTAGTCCTTATCACCTATAATGGTGGCAAGCTAACCCTATAGTATGGTGATTTGGCCCTAGATTTTTGATACCTATCCCTACAAAACATATATTTTATCTTGGGCCACAACCAATGCCACCCCTACCTATTCACCCTGACAACTAGATTTATAGCCATAAGAACCACCCCTCCATCATCTCCACCTACATCTACTATTGCATAGATCAGTTGGTACTAAAACATATAACCATCTATCTACCCTAAATCATCCATAAGCTCCCTAGTAGGAATCTCCTCAAAACCACCATCTAGAACTATTAGGGTAGGTATAGGCATCAACAACTAAACCTCTAAGTCTTGCCTCTTATACTAGGGATGTGGACCTAGTATACCCTATATCAAGCCAAATTGATGTCACACTTGATCGAATGGAATCAAATCAACTTCACCCTCTTGATAGCCCACTATCCACCTATAACTCTACATGTCAAGGGTTTGCCTCCTATAGCCTAGCTAGATGGGAAACTATAGATATGGTCTCTAGGTAATGTCCCCAGCTACCAATGCACCTAAGGCACCCCTAAACTACTCAACATCATGTGTGTCACCTCCTACCCCTGACATATCCACCTTATCTATCATAAGTATATTGATTTATGTATACCTTTCCCATGGCAATCCCATCGATCTAAAAATCTAGATGTGTTCATAAGCCTAGTAATGAAGAACCAGGCCCGCCCTGATACCATATCTCTTATAGGATCTAAATCCCCATAGCTCCCTATAAATCTAAACTATCAAAACTGGGACCCAACCAACTACTATTCTCTCAAGAAATAACTTCACCAATACACCTATTAATACATAGGGAAACATCACCCTACTCAAATCTGGGAGCCTAAAGCATGCAACAACAATCATCAGCATCATCATTAATCTCCTCTCCTCTGGATCTCTCTCATATAACACTATGTAGTTATACCCTCTATACTACCACCAGACCTAGTCACTATCATGCCCATACAAATACTCAACTAAACCATCTTGTTCCTCCTACTCTACTAGTATATTACTTTACCACATAGTGGGAATCAAGTGATCCTATGTATATCCTCTAAGAGAATAGTCATCTCCCCAATCCATAACAAGAAGGTATTCATAACAAGATCCCATCTCTTGATGAGTTATATGATCATGGATACATCTATAGGCACATGTTAGTGGTGCCTCATCACCCCTAGTCCTACCTCCTCCATGTGCACCCAATCCTTGATAGTCATCCCCTCATGAAGAGCAGAGAATATATGTAGCACATGGTTGTGCATCTATATCTTTTCCCTAGCTTACATCAAACCATATACTTAGCTTAGTCCCTAACACTGGTCTCATATACCCTAGATTCTAAACAAACCCTAACACTAATATTATCTTGAATATCACCTTACTCATTGCCTTAAATCATAAAAACCCATTGACCTACACATTTTACATTAATCTAGGTCTATTACCCTTATATTCACTTAACTTTAAACCTTAACACCTAACCCAACCCTAAACACTCTAACATATCATACCTAACCATTGATGGTCATGTTGACCCCTAATAGTTGGGGACCCCTAATTCCTAAGGTGTTAACCATCGATGTCAGACTTGATGGTCAACAGTCACCTATGGGCATTCCATGGCTAGATCAACCAAAACCCCCATAGGCAAAACACACCTAAAAAATACCAAACACTAACTTAACCACCCTAACAAGTTAAAAAACAACCCAAATCATTCACCCACCCTATCAATTTTGAATTCTACCCACAAGTCTACCCAAAAAACTTGAAAACACTACCTAGGAAATACAGACTAGATAACATAGTCCAGACCTTCCCCTTCCCCCCAATAAACACATCTAAATAGCTTAATTCAACCTACAATATCAATTCAAATTTACCCCCTACCTCATTCCATGACCTCCTCCATGGTCTGAACCCATGATTATTTGCCTGACCATGTCCTTATGCTCTCTACATCTTAGGCCCACATAATCTACCCACACACCTCTAGCTAATGAGAAACAACCACCTTAGCAATCACCTTCCTCGCACAATGCCAAAATCACCAAAGCCAAAGTCAATAAATCATGATAATAACAATGCCAAAATTCACTTTTGTATTTTTACTTTTGATAATCTAGAATTTTAGGTTTCCCTAACCATCAATGATCAAGGTGACCATCGAAGGTCACCTTCTAAGATCCCTAACCATCGATGATCAAGAAACCCTACAAAATCCCCATTTTAATTTCTACTCAAATCTTACCAATTCTTAGCACACCAAAACTAGGTTTTGAACACTTTTTGAGATGGCCTTCTCCTAATAACCTGACCACCTCATCACCTTACCATAAATCTCTTTTAACCCATATGGTGTACAATTTTGTGACACTTATTGCCTAGTCCTTTGATTACAATGAAAACATTGACATGTTGACCACTTTTTGACTTTTACACCAACTTGTGCATATCAACTTGCTTGTCTCTCATTGGGAGCACTTCCTACCTCAGATACCCATGACACTTAACCTATTTGTATTTTTTATGAAAGCACTTCCAACCTTGGATACCCACCAGAAACATAGAAATATCTTAAGAGACTTGCCTTTACGAGTGTTACCAACCACCATGCCTCCATGTAGTCACATAGTTCACTTGTCCCTTATCTTTCTTAGCAGCAACCCTTACTTTCACCAATATTGGCAATTTTAGTCTTTGCATGCTCTTGGCCATCACACCTTTTTGTCACATTTTGTGCACAACTTTATGTCTCATATGCCCGACCTTGTGTCAGCACTTCATGACTAACCATCTACCACTTATCAAACCCATACCCACTTCAAATTCACCTCACTAAATCATAGTTTGAGAGGGAACACCTCCTCCCACTCACAGGGAAATTAGACCCTTGACCCATACTCCATTCTTTTTACAGCTTGTTCATGTAAGCTACATAACTAAAAGGGGAAAAATATAGACACCAAAAACATACACACTTGCATTTTCAAATGTCAAAAATCCCCCTGGACCCACCTAGGTTCACCTTGGGACCAACCTACACCTATTTTACCTCACCAAACCTATATGCACTCAATTTTACCAAGTTAAGTGAACCTAACCTTCAAGACCCTTTTCCTCTAGACCCTAACCATCGACAGTCAGGGTGACCATCGATGGTTAGCCTTGAGAAACCCTAACCATCGATGATTAGGATCTAGCTCTTAACAAAGAAAATGTAAACCACCACTTTGATTTTCTAAATATATCTCATCTAAATCTTGTTGTGAGCCTTTGCATGGATAAATTATATTTAGATGGCCTAGTTACACCTTCACTTCCACCTCTTTCTTGTGCCTATAAGAGAGAGAGAGGCTTAAGAGGTTAAATCCATCTATAATAATTACCAGGATCTCAAACATTCAAGAGTTTTACTTTTTAGGTCAATTAGGTTAATCAATATAACCAGCATTATCAAGCATTATCGTAGACACCCAAATCTAGCCATTGATAACCCCCAATTAAGATTTTGACCAATTTTCACCCAAAATGCACAATTTGGCCTAAAAACACTAAAACATGATAAAAGCTTTTAACCTAACATATTCAAGTGCCAATTTTGGCCAGGGTATCCCTAAATGGGGAAATGAAATTTATGGGCCAGCTAACTTTGATCAGATCAATTTGAGTCAAAATGCTAATTATGCACCCACATGCTTTGGATTGCTCTTTCATATTAAATATTCTACATGAAAACTTTGCCTTTGTTATTTGTTGTTAGTAACATCCTAAATGGGATAATAGATCTAAGGCATCTGACATCACCTTCCAAGTCCAATCTAGTCAAATTTTTGACTAATAATAAGGCATTCTTATCAATTTGAGTAATTTGTGCACAAAGTGCTTAATCATGTTTAATAGTTGATTAACCCAAATTAGAGCCTAATCAAAAATTCGATGGAAACTTGTTGAAAAATTATTTTTGGAAATGAATATTTAATATCTACATCATTAGGTGACCTCATTTCTTGGGAAGACATCCCTAGGCCATAAATGCCACAAATATCAAGATTCATACCCTCCATGACTCATCAATGCCTTTCATGCCTCTTAATTTCCCCTTATTCCAATGTCATGATGAGGATAATTATAAAATTAATTCCAAAAATTAAATTAATCTTCAACCACACATCTCAATCTTGAGATGGATGGTTAAGTTTGATTCTAATCAAATCCAAAAATCTATAAATAGAGAGACCATGAACACCACTTCTAAGCTATTTTGGTGCAAAGTTATTATTCTCAAATATCTTCAAGGATTTGATTATACAAATTTATAATTCCAAATTAATTCCAAGCCAAGCCAAGACACAAGCCAAAGGTGCCAAGGAGAGATGGAGGTATCTAAGCTTCCACTACCAAGGACTTCATGAGCATAAGTTGAGCAAGCCACCACTACAAAGGCATTTGGAGTATCCAAGGAAGGTGAAGGAATTCTTGTGTTTTCATTTCTAAATTTTTAGTTGTGTTTTTCATTTGCTTTTGTTAACTAAGCTCTCCCTAGTGTCTATGAATAGATATGTTATGCTATTAGTATGTTTATTTCATTTTGTTTTCATTTTGGAACTAACACCATACTAACCATCCTCTCTTGAGTCAAATTTGTAGATTGCATAATGCCATGACCGATGGGGATAGACATATCTCACACAGAAAGAAGATCATTTTTCAACTCTAAAATATTTATTTAAGCCTTTAAAACTCTTACAAATTAATTTTCTAACTTTATTTTACCATTTTTAGTTGCCATGGTTTTACACAGTTGCCAACATCAACAAGTAAGACTGACATCAGTTACATGTCTTAATTGACATTGGTTAGAAAAAATGACATCAATTAGATCTTGGTTAGCTAGACTAATCAATGTTAGTGGTAATAATTGATGTTGGTCACTATGTTTTTCCAAAAACATAGACTTGAGAACTACTTTTTCAAACTTCATTATTTCAAGCTAAAAAGAGCTTCAAAACTAAAGGACATGCTAACAATTTTGTTGCAGGACCAAGCTTGATATTTGTTTAAAACATGTTTAAATCACCTTTTCATGCTTAAAAATTAATTAGGAACCTTGTTTTGGTGTTTAACAAATAATTTATATGTTTTGGTGAATGTTTTCAAAGTTTACAACTAAGACCAAGGGCTCAAATGAACACCACCAAATCTTTTATTTTGGGTTTAAAATTGAACACACTTATCAATTCTTGTTTGCAATAGTTGTCTAATCAAATTTTTATTTGGAAAAAATAGGAATGTTGCATGTATGCTCTTCCATTTGTCCCCTATAGGGAACCCTTGGAATCAAAAGCACCATTCCTATTACACGTAGCCTAGTCTAAGGATTAGAAATAAATTCATCTAAAGCACTCCCTAAAAACTCATCAAAGTTTGGGTTACTTGAAAATGACCCTAAATTCTTTCTACTTTCATGCTTTCTTTATTTTTATGCATCTTAGCTTGTGAGGGAGACTTCATCACCTCCCATAAGTTTTTTAGGGAAGTTTTGACCTGAAGTTTCATCTCTCGACATTGACTTCATTTGAATCCTTCAGAGTTGCACATGGGACGTAGTGGTACTTTGGAAATCACACTACATTAAGTGAGTAGCAGGATGTAGTGGTTGCAAAAAGGACTAGACCTTTTTATAACAAGCCAAGTGATACGGACCCAAAATCCATGCTTTTTTTGCATTGTTTGGCATGAAATTCATTGTGAAATTGATTCTCATAGATCATTCAAAAACTTGTTATATCTTAGACAAATCCCCACTTGTCAGAGAAGTATTGTTGGTTCAAGGTGTGCCTTAAGAACCATGTCACAGTACTGTCATTTGAGAGAAGTAGGGGTGTAAAAACCCTACTATATAATGTGTAATTACTTTTGGATGAACACTTAAAATCATCTCAAATGGAATATATTGATGGATTCCAATAATACCAAGCAACCTTGTCAATTTAGGATCTAAGAGTGATTAATTAGTTAGTCTTATCCTAGCTTAAAGTCTTGTTTGGAGTTAAAACTTGGTGTAAACAAACAATCCAAACCAAACACATCGTCCAAAATTTCCTTTTAACAAAGAGTTGTTATGTTATCCATGTGAGATCATCAATTTGCCTTGTTCAAAAGTTCATCAAAAGCTTGAGATTCATATCATCCACTTTGTTGCAGTTATGCTACTCGAATGAGTCTAGACCTTTACCAAAGTTGTTTAAGTCCTTCACTTATAATCTAAATTTAGAATTACACCTTTACAAGTTCATAGGGTTGATGTGTTAAGTGGCTTCACCATTTTCACTAAACTTAACGGAACTTAGGTTTAATTTCCAATTTGGGTTGAAGGTCGTTTAAGACTCATAATCATTATCAACATTTGATATACTTAAACCATTTTGTGCTAAACACTAGCACTTTAAGTCTATGAACCACAAAATTTTGAGTCAATAAAGGTAGTGTTATGCTATAAAAATTGTAGGAAAGCATATTTGCCTTAGAGAGTTTTTGAAACAAACCTTTTTATCACACATTTTTGGGCAGTATAGTGTCATTATGCTACCCAAAACATTTTGAATATTGTTTCATAGACCTTATTGCATAGGAATCAAATTTGTTCCTATATTTTAAGACCAATCCAAGTGTACTTTTGTGATATTTTGTCTAAAATGGTTATACTTTTCACTTTTATCTAGCTTGTTTGTCAAAAATAACCAAGTTTTATACCATTTTTTGTCATAAAATAAAATATTGCTAAAAGTGCCTTTTGTTTCATACCTTATACCTAGTTGATCAAGTTCATGTCCAAGAATCAAATGCCTAGTGTTTTTTAGAAGTGTTTCAAATCCATTAGATTAAAACTTTCATCTATTTTTGAAGTCTAGCTTTTGGTGCCATTTGGCCAAGAGTCCTAACACATGCCTTGTTTGAGCCCAGGTTTTGACACCACATTTGGCCAAAAGACCTAACAACTTTTAAAATCCTAGATTATACTGATTTGAAACACTTCGACCTTAGAGTTTGGCATTTTTATTTTTAGGACCATTTACTTACTTATCTTTATGTGAATAGTGAAACATTAGATACTTCATGCTAACTTGTTTTTTCAAAAATCTTTACATAAACCTTTTTATTCTTTTGACAAATCTAGACCAAGTTAGGACATCATCTATTTTAGACATTGTCCTTGTTAGATTTTATATAAATCTTTAACCTTTTATCACAAAAGCATTGAATATTTATCCCAACATGTATTCTTACACTCATAGTGGACTCATGTACAATTCAAGGATTAATAATGTAGTTGCACAAGAAGAAATGGTGCAAGATCCCTATGCATATAATATTGTTTATGAGATTGATTCTTATCCCTCTTATAATACTCAATCATGGACACAAATCCATGATCCATTGGCCAACTATCTGGTTAACACACAACCTTATTCAAAATAAGAGCAAGAGTAAACCGTGCAATACCTAGCTACAATACCTATAGTGGATGAGTTAGTACTTCAAAAATCATATTCTACTAATATGGCTTCCACGTATGATTCATTTTTTTTAGTGATATTTATTATAGAACAAAGATGAGATTTTAGTTAGAGCCATAGAGGTAGGGACTATGTTTCTAGTAGACTTCCCCCATGAAAATTTACCAAGTCTAGTAAGAGTGCCCCACAATATCATTTATGATCAATATGATTCTTCTATAAATCCTATGGCTCTAATCCAAAAAATGTACCAAGATCATAATATATCTAATCAAGGCAAAAATATCATGGAAGATCACTTTAACCAAATGCAAACAACATATCAAACCTACCTAAATCTAGCACGAGATATCAACTAGATGAACATGGTAAGCCTCTTATTGACCTAGTTCCTTCAATAGGAGTGTTGATAGAGTTAACTAGAGAAGAGAACCCAAATTTAGACCCATTTTTACAAAATATTTCAATATATAACTTGATGCATATGCCCATTATTGAAGAAGTGTCTTCAGCCTCTACACTAAATAGTGAGCCAAATGTAGTGGACAATGTACAAACAACATCTAGTCTCGATCAAAGTGGTACTAATGTGCAAAAAACTAGTTAATAAAATGTTCTTGTAGTTAATCCTATGAATAGATAATCATACTAGGGAGTAAGGGTTTCTATACCTTAGCCTCAACCAGCTAGTTCCTTAAGTGTACAACCTATGACATTAGGTAATCAAATAATGACTAATATCGTGCCTCAATGATAGAATGTGATGAATCTTACTCCTCAACAATTAACAAGTAGTATTCCACAACAACAGGCATAATCTAGTTTATCAATGAAATAAAGGACAAATATATTACTACCTCAATCATGGGCAATAAATGTTCCACCTCTCCAGGTAACGACAAACATACCTCTTCAATCATAGACTGATATGCCAATTCAAAACCAAGTAATGATTAGTCAATAACATGAAACCATTTTTAAATGATAGATTCCAAATTGGCAACCTAATTTCACTTCCTCATAGGGATTCATGCAACAAGGAGGTACCCATGTTTTGCAAGTACCTACTAGACAACCATTGGTTCAAAATATGCCATAAATCTAGAGACAGGGTCTTGGTCTACAAGTTTTCACTCAACAATAAGGTTTGATTAGTCAACAATATGTCCCTTTTCAACCACAATAAGCACAATATAGTTATATCCCTCCATTCCAATCATAAAATACTCTTAGTCAAACCTTTATCGCCAACCCAAACTAGAATATCTTGTAACCAAATGTGCAATTTCATGTACATACTAATCCATGTATGCGTATTCCTGGTCCATTCCCCAACCAAGCCAATATACTCCAATAGGTATCTCCATCATACCCTGGTCAAAGTGTTCCACTTGTAACCTCCCAACCATTTATCTAAACAAATATTCTCCCTCAAACCAATATTCCTTCCAATTTCTTATCCCAATAATTACAATAGATGAAGGATGTAAATGTTTCCATTAAATATGGTAAACAAACTAAAATATTCAAATTGGATGACATATGTTCTTATCCATTCAACATGAAGTATTTTTAGATATCATTTCCTTTAGGATATGAACCACCCAAATTTGATAAATATAAATGGAAAGGTGATCATAAGGCTCATTTGTCTGAATTCTTTATCGCATATCAACCAATGGCATATAGCAACATATACCTTTTGCTATTATTTCTAAGGAACTTGGATAGACAAGCCTTGGAGTGGTTTTTAAAGTTTCCTAAAAAATCAGTAGCATATTTTGATGATCTTTCTAATAAGTTTGTGCAACACTTTTCCTATAATCTCAAGCATGAGATTTCATTAGTGGACTTAATACAAGCAAAGAAAAAAGATGATGAGAGTTTTGTATGTTATTTACAGTGATGGAGAGACCTTGTAAATCCATTTCACCAAAAATTTACCAAATAAATAATTAGCTATTGTGTTTACCAAAGATTTGCACAGTGAGATAGTTTATCACTTGGAACTATAATATGCACATACTTTCAAGGAAATCATTAACAAAGGCTTATTTATTGGGTGAGTGCTCATCAATAAACAAGTCATAAAGCTTAATTAAACTAATAAAAATCAAGGTACCAATTAGGGAAATGACCAACATCCCATCCTAGTGTAAGCATCATAACCAACATAGGTCAATAACCAAGAAATATCAAAGCAATTCAACCACAATAGGAATGTTATGGGAAATGGAGTAATCGAGTCTCATCATGTTCAAATGGTGAAAAAATCATATGCACCACCCTTTTAGCTTAATCCTACCCAACTAGTGATACAAGCAAAATAACCAAAACCTACATAGCAAATATAGTAGCCATTACCATTACAAACCCCTTCTTCTTGGAGAACCATGCCTGCACGTCATGTCTTTAGTGACCTAGGAGAACCTATTGAATCTATATTTTGAAAGCTTTTTATTGATAATCTGATTAGTTGGACCATACCAAATAATTATCTATAAGTTATTTCTTATCTTGATTTGTATCATGAAAATGAATTATGTGACTATCATCATGTCAATAGGCATAATCTACAAAGATGTGTCCAAATCAAGCATTCAATTGAGAATATGTTGGAGAATGGAGGGATAAAATTGGATAATGGTGCTTCCACTTCTAATAAAACTCTTGGGGTCTATCAAAACCCCTTTCCCTGAAATAACAATCAATAACAACATAATAATCAACAATAATAATAATGACTAGTGTAGCATCAAAATCAATAGTATCAAAATCAAAGGTTAAACTAGCAAAATGAACAAAATCAATAGTAGAACCCATAACAATAGAAAAATGGATAAAAATAAGTTCAAAATGGTAACAACCAACAAACCTACCATGTAGTTGCACATGACTGCAATAGGGTTGTAGGTCATATTGTAGGGGGTAGTGTTAATACCATCTCCATTAATCCTAGACCAAACACTAATCAATCTAGACAATTGTTAAACAACAAAATTTAGCCAAATTACATGGATAATACTTATTTAACCTAGGATTGCATACAGGCAAATAAATAAACTAGGACTTCTCTTTTTGGACCTTATATCAACAATTTATCCTTTCCACATGACCACATGTAAGTGCACCAGTAATTGACACATGTCCTATCTAGTCCCACACCATTCCCAACATCAGTTAGCAATAAAGGTTGAGTATTTAATCTTGATTATGAAATCATAACTTGAAGTTTGAAGATTACTATCCTAGTCCCATAACCATCTACCACTTTTCCTATCATCAAACCAACTGTTCAGCCTCGAAGTAAACCATTCACTACTGACTAAGATAAGAAGTTTGATATTGTGGAAAATTACAGAAGACACCAGTATAAATTTATAGCTTTGACTTGCTATGAACATCAATAATCCACCAAAACATCTTGAATGAGTTTTTGAACCAATCCATGATTGTTAATGGCATATCCACTGATCAATTTTAAGCTTTGGTTGGACACCTAGCTCTAACCCAACAAGTCACATTCAACCAAAGTGATATCTCTTCCCTTGGCCCACTCTATAATAATCCATTATACATAGAGGTTTATATAAAGTGGCATAAAGTGAAATGTGTCCTTATAGACAATGGATCATGCCTCAATATAGTGTCTCTAAAGCTCATCAAGCTTCTTGGGTACATAATGGTATATCTCCAACCAAAAACAATAACCATCAAAGCTTATGATAATCAGGAAAGATAATCATTAGGCACCATTAGTTTTCTAGTTATCATTGGGCCTTTAACCCATGATACACTTTTCCATGTGGTTGAACTTGAGTTATCATATAATATGATTCTAGGAGGCCTTGGTTACATAAGATTCATGTAGTCCCGTCAATGCTGCACCAATGTATCAATTTTTCCCACTCAAGGATGGAAGTGAATATTCCAAGATATTTACACTCGTATGAACACTGCAAGCATCTTGAGGCCAAATTTCAAAGCTATAATTATTAGTATGATATGAATCCAAGTTCTAAGTAGGATAAAGGAAAGGCTATACTTGTTGGTCCTTCACCAAATAATTGCATAGATCCTAATACCTTGGATTCCCTTTCTCGCATGTCACCTCTTGAAGGTTCCAATCATTTCACCATTTTAGATAATGGACTGAGAGAATATGTGACCCATGATATGTTTCATAATGCCAATATTCCTCAGAATTTGAAAACCTTTGGGTGACCTAAATTCATCCCACATATGCATTGGCAACAAAAGAATAAAGATAAGGGACCTATCACATTTATACCAGCATCTAACCTAGGACCTAACCCTCTTGAAGGGGATGACTCATGGTTATACAATGACAACCAAGCTAATTGTTATAAAATTGTAAAGTGTCATATTCCCAATAGGATCATGGAGTGTCACAATTGTGAAGGAAAAGGCCTCAAACCAAATTGTCAAGGAACCATCGAGCCAATTTCCATGAATAAGTATGAAATACCTTATAGACTTAGATTTAAACCACCTGGGGGTGACCCCACATACCTTATTCAAACTCCCTCACCAATGACTAGTGATGATGATGTCAATAGTGAAGCAGAGTATGATCATAGTCTCACCTTTAATGACCTAGTTAAAACCAACCTGTTCGATAACAATGCCATTTATATTATCCCCAACTGATAGATTAGGACTAACAAGAATCTATTCTAATGATTGATGAGTTCTAGAATGATGAGGAATTCTATGATTTCTTAGGCCTTAGAGATAATGTTCCATTAGGAGATCACAAATCAGGATTCTCAATCACATTGGATCATGTAGCCTATTTTGGAGAGTGAGTGAACACCCTTAGCTAAAAAAATAAGTAAAACATTGAGGTCCCAAAGTGAAAACCTCTTTGAGGTGATTTTTGAGTAGGGAAAAAGTAAATATAAAGGCTAGTCTAGTGGTGAAAACCTGTTTCAGGTGCCATTAGATGGGGGTGTTCATTCTTCTTCAAATTTAGACTAGGAGACCACCAATGATGAACTTGCCTATGGATCAGAGTTCAACTTTGAGAAGCAATAAGTATTTGATCATATTCTCTAATAATTTTTGACTATTTTTGTTACATGGCTAGATCTTCCATTAGGGGACTCAGATTCATCATGCCTAGGAGAAGTTGAAGAGCAAGTTATAACATAGGACCCGTACATAATCCAATAGTTCAAGTCATTGCCTACTATCCTAGAAGATGGTTCAACCCTTCTAGTCGAAGATAAAATAGAGGTAAATATTAGGACTCCATTAGACTTGAAATGGATAAAATTAGGAGCATCCCTCACTAAAGAGGAATGTGACATCTTTATATCTCTAGTGAGAGAGTTTGTTGATATTTTTGCATGGGCCTATTCTGACATGCCAGGATTAGACCTTGCCTTGGTTTTGCACCACCTTATGGTTAATCCTAATGCAAATCTAGTAAAACAAAAGCTATGTAAGATGCATCCTCACATTATTGTATTGGTAAAAAAAGAGTTGGAAAAAATATTAGAAGTAGGATGTATCAAATCCATTGACTAGTCATAATGGATCTCTAATGTAGTACTTGTTAGTAAAAAGCCTGAAAGGATCAAAATTTATATTGATTTTTGAGACATAAATAAAGCTTGTCCTAAAGATGATTTATCCTTGCCTAATATCAACATGATTATTGACTCCATGGTAGGTTATGAAATTCTTTCACTCATGGATGGCTTTGCAAGCTACAACCAGATTAGAATCTCACTATAAGATTAGCATAAAATAGCATTCACAACTCTATGGAGAAAATTTTGTTATCAAGTAATGCCATTTGGACTTAATAATGTTTGAATTAAATATCAAAAGGACATGACTATCATATTCCATGATATGATGCATGATATTGTTGAAGACTATGTCGATGACATATTAGGAAAATCCAAAACCAGGGCTGACCATCCAATAGTACTACGTAATATATTTGAAATATTATAGGAGTAAAAAATTAGACTCAATCCAAAGAAATGTGTATTTGGTGTAACTTTAGGCAAACTACTTGGCTTCATCATGTCTCATAGAGGTATTGAAGTCAATCCAGCTAAAGTCCATGATATAACTGAGCTGCCATCACCAATCAATTTAAAATAACTCCATAGTTTGCAGGGAAAGATCCAGTCAATTTGATGCTTCATATCTCAGTTAGCAGACAAGTTCCATCCATTTACACACCTTTTAAAGAAGGGAGTTGCATTTCATTGGGATGAGCATTGCCAAATAATTTTTCAACAACTCAAAGACTATCTTGTTAATCTACCTATTTTATTACCTCCTATGCAAGGAAAGCCATTTTCATTATACCTATCAACTACCAATCATGCTCTGGGGGCACTCTTATCTCAACATGATGACAAAAGAAAGGAGCACATTATATACTACCTAAGCCATACCTTGTTTAGAAATGAACATAACTATGCACTTGTTAAAAAGCTTGTCTAGCCATGGTCTTTATAGCTCAGAAATTGTATCATTACATGTTGAATAATAAGACCATGGCCATTTCAAATGTAGATCCACTCAAGTATCTACTATCTAAAATAGATTTGTAAGGTAGAATGGCTAAATGGATCATGCTTCTCAGTGAGTTTGACATAGAGTATGTAAATTAAAAGGCAATCAAGGGCCAAGTTCTTATAGATCAACTTGTTGAAACACGTCTCATAGACACACAAATACTCACATTTCAATTTACTAATAAATCTATCATGACCATAATGGACACACCCCTTGAGGAGCAGCCCTAGAAACTATATTTTGATGGTTCATTTACTACACATGGATCAAGGGTAGGCCTATTGTTTATTACACCATAGGGGGATCTAATCCCTAAATCATTTAGAATTAGCTTTCCTTGTAAAAACAAAATGGATGAGTATGAAGCACTTATTACAAGACTTTGACAAGTAGTGCAGTATAATATATCTCATCTCCAAGTTTATGTTGATTCTTAGTTAATCATCAATTAAGTCATAAATCATTTTTAGACTAAAGATGACAAGCTGGTTCCATAAAAAGCCATGGTCGATACTCTTAAACAAAAAAATACCACTATTCAATTTGAGCACATACCAAGGGCTAGTAACAAAACTATAGATGCCATGGCTACTATTGGCTCTCTCATTTGACAAATAGATAAAGCTAGAGAGTATCAGTTCCTCATCAAAAATTTGTTAGCACCAGCTCATAAACCTTCAATAATTAGCATGGTTTGTGATATTTTTGGTCCTAATTCTATTTGGTACTCAAAATTTTACAACTACCTTCATGACCAAGTTCTACCACCTAACCTATCTCAAAAATAAGCCAAAGCCTACATTCATCATTCCACTCATTATAATTTACTTGGATCCACCCTTTACCATCATAATTTTGATGGAACTCTGCTTCATTGTTTAACTTTGGTAGAGTCTACATTAGCATTAAGATAAATTCACAGAGTACGTGGCACTCATTATAGTATGGTAGTCCTATCCAGAAAGCTTTTGTTTCCATACTAGTTATTATTGGCCTATAATAGACGCATAGGCCATTGCATATGTAAAAAGGTGTGACAAATGTCAATGCCATGCTAATCTGATTTATGTCCTAGTAAAAAATTTGAAATTGATGTTGATTCCATGGCCATTTTCTACATGGGGACTTAACCTCATTGGGAATATTAACCCCACTTCATCTGATAGCCATAAACATATCTTTACCACCACTAAGTATTTCACTAAGTGGGTTGAAGCTATACCCCTCACTTACATGATTGGAAATCAAATTTATAAATTCATATTCAACTACCTCATTTGCCTCTATGGTATCCCCTCTAAAATTATATTTGATAATGGAGGATCATTCAATAACAAGGATGTAGACCAGCTATGTATTGAATATAACATCACACAACATTTTTCTAAAGCATATTACCCTCAGGGTAATGGCCAAGTTGAGGCATCCAACAAAACCATTGTCAATATTCTCAAAAATATTATCAATGATGTCGATCATGATTATCACCTTTAGATATTCCCTATCCTTTGGGCATACCATACCAATCATCGTACCCCCATAGGAGCCACTCCATACTCACTTGTTTATGGTACTAAAGCCATCCTTCCCATTGAGATTGAATTGCCTTCACTATGCATCTATTTCAAGCATGTCTTTGATGATCATGACTATCGAGTAGCTCACCTATAAGAGTTAGATCTCCTTAATGAGAAATGCATAGCCGCACTCAATAATATTCAAGTATATCAGAACTGACTCAAAGGTCACTATAATCGGCATGTTAAGTATAGAAGATTTGAACTTGGTGATTTTGTTCTTAAAGAAAATCAAAAAAATACCATGGATGAGAAAAATCATAAAAGGAAATTCAAACCGAACTAGATAGGCCTTTCATCATCATTGTAGATTATGGATTAGGAGCATACAAGCTTGCCACACCAGATGGTGATGAACTTCTAGAGTCGATGAATATTATTCATCTTAAGTGATACTATGTTTGAGCACTAAGGTGTATTGTCTATAAGGACCTTTTAGTTATGCCATTTTGACACTATTCTTATTTTTACAAATACCATCCCTATCCATCTGTTCATTGTATCCACTTTTCACTTCCATTCTATTAACCCAATGTCTTCTAAAAGCCTAGCTCATTTGACCTTAGTTTTTTTTATTCATTATGTAGTTTCAACATCGAGGTATCTGATCAGTTCATTAGTTAGTTCAAGTAGTTTAGATAGATACCATATTTTGGGATAGTGTGATAGAAGTTTTAGTAGTTGCATCCTTCATTTGTTATTCCTTTCTTATCACCAATCTTGCTACTAATTATAACCACCTTTGGAAAAATTAGTGCCATTGATCTATGTCATTGTGCCGTAGTTATAACTACCTATGGGAAAACTAGGGGCAACATTAAGCCTTGATATACCAATTTGTCACTTCCTATGTTGTACTATGATTTTTTACCAACTGTGCCTATTTTGTTTGAATTGGCTACTACACTAGTCAAATTCCTTCACTGTAAGGGAAAAACTATAGTGACTTGAGATCCTACTCTGGGACAATGTAGGTAGCGCTCAATACTTGTTGAGGTCAGCTCAGTCACCCTTCTCTACCACACTCTCTCCATTTTTTGAGTAACCTAAGCCACATTCTCACCATTTTATGATCAACCTAAGTTTGAATGCTCACACCATTTTATGAGCTTGAACCATTTAGTGTCTCATCATTCTTGATCGAGTTGAGGCACTTCAAAAAATTCCAAAAACATTTTTAAAAATTGTTAAAAAAGAACAAAAACATTGAAAACTTCTTTTCCTTAAGGATTCTAGGAACCTTTACTAAGTTACAAGAAAATCACTTACTATTTAGTTTCTCCATCCTTTTTGGCCTTTTTCTCTTATGCAATTGCCATTTTCCAAGACCATTCCTCTTTTTCTATCACATCCATTCTATTTATTTTCTTCAGTTATCACATTCTTCCCATTCCCTGAGAGAACTACATTTGGCCTAAAGTTTTTTTATTGGATATTACATCCATGGAACTATGTAGGCAGTGTCCACTTGCCTAGTGCATATGGAGATAGCTCAGCCACCCCCTTCCTTTTCTTCTATTCCCCCATTTTGTTCATTTGTTAAGTTGTCACTTATTTTTTAGGGATAATGTTCATACGGTTTCTATTGTTTTTTTTTGTTTATTTATCTTTTTTTGCTTATTTTATTTGCTTATTTATTTGCTTTCAGTACTATTTCCTTGATTAAGTTTATGTGTGTTCATTGGGTTATTCCTTACCCACACTTATACTTGAATCCATCCATATTCATATGTTTACATTGTCATCATGGTTTCTATCATTGGGGCATTGTGTTCTATTGAGTATTGGATTTTGAGAGTCAATCCTTATGCATATTTCAGCCAAGTCCTGATGTTATATCATGATGCCTACCGACATGTGATACAATAAACCTCAGTGACATCCCTTTAGTACCAACATCTTAATTCCACTCCCAATCATATCTCAAATAACGTAATTGACAATGAAAGAATATCAACCTTTATTAGTTCAGATTAGCATCTCCCTACTAGTAGGTTGTTCCAATTCATCATTACCCTCTATGTTAAGTTATCATCATCCTTGGCCAAGTTTATCATGTTTACCATAATCAGGGTCTAATGATTATAACCACCTATGGGAAAATCATTGCACACCATCCCACTTGCATTTCTCAATGATTATAACCACATTTGGGAAAATCATTGTGTTGTCACCATTTTAATTTTTATACCTAAACAAGGGCATGTTATATTGTTTGTTTATATTAATTAGGGTAGCTCCATTTTTCTCAATGATTATAAACACGTTTGGGCAAATAATTATGTTATCATACCACATTGCCACTATCAGGGTACAATGTTTATAACTGCCTTTGGAAAAACCATTGTGCACCATCCCACTTGCATTCTCAATGATTTTGAATACTTTTTCAATATCATTGTGTTTTCACCCCATCATCTTTTTTTTCTTTGGTCCCCTCATTTCACTTCTTTCTTTTCAAGGGACTGTTTGTTAACCTACTTGTGATAACTATTCCTTCAAGGGGGCATCATACAGTTAGTTTATCATCATTATAGTTGTAGGCATATAGGACCTTTTCATTATTGGAGAAGATGTTACTATGATTATAGCTTGTAACACCTTCCCAAATAGGGGAAAATTATAGACACTTAAATTTGGCCACTGATAACCCCCAATCAAGGTTTTGACCAATTTAGCCTAAAAACACTAAAATATGCTAAAATATTTGAACCTAACATATTAAAATGCCAATTTTGGTGAGGGTATCCCTAAATAAGGAAATGCAATTTATGGGCCAACTAACTTTGATTGGATCAGTTTGAGTCAAAATGCTAATTTTACACCCACGTACTTTGGATTACTCTTTCCTATAAAATTTTCTACATGAGATGCATGTCTTTGTTATTTGTTTTCAATAACATCCTAAATGGGATAATGGATCTAATGCATTTGACATTGCCTTCCAAATCCAATCGAGTCAAATTTTGGACCAATAACAAAGCATTATGATCAATTTGAGTAATTTGTGCAGAAAGTGATTAATCATGTTTAAGAGCTAATTAACCCAAATTAGAGCCTAATCAAGAATTCCATGGAAACTTGTTGAAAAATTATTTCTGGAAATGGATATTGAATATCTACATCATTAGATAATCTCATTTCTTGGGAAGACATCCCTAGGCCATAAATGCCATAAATATCAAGATTCATGCCCTCCATGCCTCATCAATGCCTTCCATGATGCCCTCCATGCCTCTTAATTACCCCTTCTTCCAATGTCATGATGAGAATAATTATAAAATTAATTCCAAAAATTGAATTAATCCTCAACCACACATCTCAATCTTGAGATGGATGGTTGAGGTTGATTCTGATCAAATCCAAAAATCTATAAATAGAGAGACCATGAATATCATTTCTAAGCTATTTTGGTGCAAAGTTATTATGATTAAATATCTTCAAGGACTTTATTATGTAAATTTATAATGCCAAATTGATTCCAAGCCAAGCTAAGATATAAGCCAAAGGTGCCAAGAAGAGATGGAGGTAGCCAAGCTTCTATTGTCAAGGACTTCATGAGCACAAGCTGAGTAAGCCACCACTACAAAGGCATTTAGAGCATCTAAGGAAGGTGAAGGAATTATTGTGTTTTCATTCCTTACTTTTTAGTTGTGTTTGTCATTTTATTTTTTTAACTAAGATCTCCCTAGTGTCTAGGCCTAGAGATGTTATGTTATTAGTGCTTTTATTTATTTTTGTTTTCATTTTGGAACTAACACCATACTAACCATTCTCTCTTGAGTCAAATTCTTAGATCACATTATCAACCATCTTATTCAGAGATAACTTGCCATCACCTCTCAACCAATATCTTAGGTATTATTACTCTTTCAAAATCAAGCTAGATTCTACCAATAGACTAACTACATTAACCATCCACCCAATTGGCTTCTAGTAAAACAAGTACTTATTTGTCAACATTCCATTGCTTTATTTCCATTTTGTAGCCAATATAGCCCTTGTCCAACTCTCAAAATACACCTATTAGATCATATCATTTAACTATTTAGCAAACCTTGAATTAACATATTCAACCACCAATGGTCAAACCCCAACCATTGATGGACAGGCATAACCACCAATGATCACCCCAAACATTGACGGTCACCTGTGGCACCAAAAATCAGCAACATATTTTTACCCACCTACACCCAATCAAATCTAAATTTTTATGTTTTTAACCACTCATAGACCCCTTTCATATTTTTTGAAGTATACCCCAACCCCTAGCACTAGTACTGATTAGTTTATTAGTAATTTGATCATTTCTAATCTATTTTTTAGCAAACATTCTTGTGTTCAGTTTTAGTAATCCTTTTAAATTGATTTAAGTACCTTCTTCCTAGTTTTATCAACTTAACTATTTGAAACATGTGGATTGACAGCCCCTAAAGAAGCTCTCACTTCCAAGATCTAACTATCACTAGGTAATCCACTCAAATATATTTCTAACAAACAAGTTTTCTTTAGTGTTTTCTTATCTATAGGCCTTCCTCTAAGTCAAAGAAGATATCTTCAGAATCTTCTGATTCAATGCGCACATAACCAAATAGGTTTTTAAATGATACCTATTTCAATTTTATTTTCTCTCTTCCATAAAAATTAAATTTAAAATTTACATGAAATAGGTATGTGCAAGAAAAGGCGATCAAGAGAATAAAGGCTAGGGTGAGTCAACCAAAGCATATGGTGTGTGTGGGTCAAGGGTGTGACCTAGAGATGGTTGTTCACATGATATAATACATTCTTGATTTCATAGGGGAAATGGCTTGAAAGGAATGTAGGCCTTTTAAAAATGATTTGGGACCAACAAAGGTTTTATGTCCACTAACAAGGGGTATAATGTGGAAAATAAGGGGATAGTGATAGCAAAGGAATTTGTGTTATCTTGGGTCACAATAGATAGTAGGGTCAAGGAAAATAAATAGTTTTTAAGATAAAGGAATTGATCTTGATTTCCATTATTGATGTTGACTAACTATAAATCAATGTTGATTTCCTAGAATTGATGGTGATCATAAAATAATCATGATCGATTTATTAGGTCTAAATACAATACTATAGCCATAGTAGAATCTCATTTGTGATTTAAGAATGTGTTTGTAATAGAGAAAATTTTGATGCATGTCTACACATTTTAGTGAAGTATATAAGATGGAGTCTAGTGGGAGTGGTTAAGGAAGGCAAAAATGATCAAATAATGAGGTAGGGTGGAAGTTTTTTTTTGCATTTTAATTTTTTTGTTTTTTGTAATTTGTTTATAATTTGGATATTTTTGCACTTCTTAGAGTTAGTAGGAGTTAGTATCAATCCATATGGATCAATACAAATTCCTTTGATTGATTATTAATTATTTATGGATCAACATTGATTAGAAAATTGATAATGATTGGGTGTTAATCAATGTCAATCATGTAATGTTTAGTTCCAATTATTAAGAATCGATAGATAGATAGAAGAGAAAAATTTAGAATATAGAGTTAGTATCATAAGAAACTAAAGAAACCTAGGGGTTCATAGGATTATAGGCACGAATATTAATTTTCATGTAGGATTGCATACTAACATTATTGTAGTGGCTTAGAGAGGTGATGGGAGATGTGAATTGGGATCATCTAGAGCCTATATGATTAGGTGAACTATGCCACCATCATTCAGTGCATAGATATTGGAGTCTACTTGTGCCACTATTAGAGTGATGGGATCTAGTGATAGGGACCTTTTGTCTACCTACTAGAGATATGACCTTGAATTTATAGGATATATAATAGATATTATGACTGCTAGTTTATGGGTAGACATTATTCTAGTGGATGAGAGAGGATGAGCAGTAGCACTAACACATCTGTATAGAAAGGATGTTGTAAAAATTACATTTATAGTGGGAAGTTTTAGTTTTGAGGTTCTATATAATCAAGACCAAGTAGGTAGATGAGTGATTACCATGATGATGTTGGCTATCTCTTTTTATGTATTGCCTAATTTAGGTGGTGGGAGATTTACATAAACTTTGATAGAGGTGGTAAAAACTGTGTGGGAGCATTGTATAGTGTTTACATGGGCTCCTACACTTTTAGTGTATATATCCAGAGACTTATAGGGATGGAGGACACATCTATGCTTTGGTATGGATGTGACCTTCAAACTACAGTGTTGGGCCTATGATCATTTACAAGTAGTTCATCAACCTTGGCTACCATGGATGGGATGACATTGATTTGTATTTAGTGTGGGATTTTTATGATGGATAGACAACTTCACTCATCTACATGGAGATGGAAAAGTATGAGATTTACATTATTATCGATGGATTTCATAGGAGTTGGAGAAGTTGGTTGTGTGGAGGCCATATGTTAGATTTCCATCATGGCTAGGGATGTATAGGTAATTTATGGTAAGGTAGTGAGTGAGGTGGATATGAGGGTGTCATGTAGAACATGTAGAGTTATTTTAGTTTTGGAATATATAGTGATATTTTAGGCTACTCTAGGATATACCCAAGGCACCACATGTATGTAGAAGAGATGAATCTAAGGGGAATTTACCAAATCCATAAGTGACAAGTCTTCAAATTTTAGAAAAGGAGAAGATAGAGAGGGTGGATGTGGATGATGTGAGGACTACAGTGACATACATTTTATGGTGGATGGACCAATTGAGAGGAGGACAAGAGAGATTGGTTTTTCCTTGATGAGAGGTAGGAAATTATGATATGGTGGATTTGGAGGAGAAAAGAAGGATAGACTATAGGTATAGTTTCATGTTTTATAGGTATGGTTATCTAGAGTTGAGTTTGAGAAGGATTGTCTACATTCTAGTTTGAATAAATTAGAGGGCAATTTTGATTCACTACAAGGGAGTTATGATGATACATGTTGGGGCTTGGGATAGATATCATGACTAATGTGAGAGGCTTTGGGTATTGGTAGGGGCTGCAAGAGGAGCTATGTCAAGATATACAATAGGGGGAGGGACACAAGGTAAGAGTATGGGGCCACTGAGTACTATTAGTATGGATAGGTACCAAGATGTCATGGTATATATTCATTACTATGATAATATTATTAAAAATCATCTTCCAAAGGTTCCCAAATATGTCACCCATATAGCCACACAATTTGGGACTCTGTCATAGACATAGATTACTACAAATAGTGTGGGGAGTGTATCATGATGGAGAGATGGGAGGGATGGGGGAGGAGATGGAGGTGAAGATGGAGGTAGTGTAGGAGGTAGAGTGAGTATCCACATGATCCAACTCTAGTTTATGGAGTAGCCATATCTATGGATTATTATATGGGTTGGCTTTGTAGATATCATATATCATGACATTCTTACTATGTGTATTGGAGATTATGTATATATACGCATGAGTTTATGTGCCATATATTTGTTACATGATCTTGCATTTTTTGGTTATGGATATATATTACTTAGATTATGTTTAGATGGTATCTATGTTTATTTATGTGATACATCATTGTTTATATTGTTTATATGGTGTTTACATGGATTATTGTTTTTAGATCATATTATGTAGCTTTAAATTATTATCTTGATTATGGATTTATATTTATGTAGTTTAATGAATTTATGATGGATCATGGATTTTAAATCATGTGATAATTTAATGATCTTATGAATTTATGATGTATTTGGCTATGGATTTGATATTACATGGATGGTTTTTACATGTTTTTTGGTTTGATTATACTAATTATATTATGTGGGACATCATGGATTGGGTTTTATGTCATGGGTGATTATGGATTTAGATTATGCTATGGTTTTTATGAATTTAAATATTTTTGAATAATGGTAATTTATGATGAAATGATTTCTATATTAGCTTATCAAGAATGTATGACTTATAATTTTCTTGGACCCTAACCAAATGTAGGTATCTTGTCACTTTTGCATATGTGCCATTTTTTCCAATGTTAATGAGAATCCTTAACAATCTCATGTCAACTCAATTCACAATTCTTTGGCTTTAACAAGTGATTTTTATGTTTATAGGGAATGGGGGAAAAACTTATTTATCTAAGAATACACCTCTTATTTTATGTTTTTTTATATTTTTAGGTTAAATTTAATCTTATCCATGTCTATGTGTAGATTTATAAATGAAGTCTACAAATTTATGAAATTTGATCAATGTGGGAAGTTTTCATGGGATATAATTTTGATTTTATATATTTTTAAAGGGTCTATTTTTAATAGGAAACTGATTAATGTGGAAAATTTCCTAAAAATAAAGGCATATAGACATCCTTAAAGGCAGTGGTCTATATGCTTATATGTATATATTTTAGTACTTATCCTTCAAGGGATCAATCTACAAATTTAATCTTTTTCTTGATTTTAATAACAACTGTGCTTCGAGGGATCAATCTACAACTTAGATGTCACAACCTAATTTCACCTTATAATTAATAGCCTTTAAGTCTATAGATTAATATTTTTATTATTTGATTATCATTTCTTTGATTTGATCTTTTTGACATATACTATAATGGGACAATGATATTTTTGATTTGTATACATGATGTGGTAGATGTATTTTATTATTCTATACATTAAGGATGTATATTTGTTAGTTTTGCATTATTGGTTGATATATATGACTCAAAATAACTACCTATTTGTTGTGAGGTTGATGTAGGATATATCCTACCCTCAGACCTTGACAAGGGAGAGCAGCATCGAAGAGGATGAGTTAGATGGGATGAATGGGAAATGATAAAGGAATTGCCAATGACCCTACACACATGAACATTAGATTTAATATATTATATGAGTAGAATGTTTTAAATATTAGTGCATAGTTAATGAAATATGTTGTGATTATAATTATATGTGGATCTGGTTTTTTTATTTCATTAGATTCATTTAATATCATTGCCTTGATTTTTGAGTTTAAATCAAAACATAGATATTTAATTACTATATGTGAATAGTAATCATTTAAATAGTTGTATTAATATACTAACTTTGAGTGAAGAGAATCTAAACTTAAAATAAGATACATGCATGAAATTAAAAGTTAATAATTTATTATCATTAATTATGGAAATAAAATTTAGAAATAGTATATTTAATTAGCCTTATGCTTGAATTAATAAAGAGAAACTAGGATGAAATAAACTAATTAAATATTTTAACATTAATTAAAGAATTCTAAGGTAAGATAATCTACATATTTGGAGAGAGAGTTAGTAACAAAAGATTGAAGTTAATAAATGATAAATATGCCATGCACAGATGGTGAGCTAAAGGAGGATTACATGAATAAGAGATACAACAGAATGAAGAAAAGAGAAATTGTTTAAATAAAGGATTATGAAATTAAAGAAAGTATGGATAAAATGGAAGTTAAAAGAAATACAGTAGATAAAAATAAGATACACGCGAAGGGATGAAAAATATTTTGGGAATAGATAAAATATCGAGCTAAGGAGAAGAATTGTTTCAACATAGAGCATATTTTTCAAGTTGGTACTGTTTTGAAATTTTCTATGTAATGTGACCATCACATGGGAAATGTGTTTATGGTTTTATATATTTCAATTATTATTAAGATGATTTTTAATAAACAAATGCATCCTAAATATTATTGAATCCCACATATATAGGACTACATCTCACTAACTTGACTAGAGTCTCATTATATTGGACTACATTATATATTTTTGAGTCTGCATTGTATATTTTTGAGACCACATATCATAAATAGATATGTACTCCACTTATTCATACCAACACCTAAATTATTCAAGTTTCCATCTCAAACTAGTATATTAGCCTATGTTTCAATATATGGCATAGCATTCCAAGCTTAATGGATAAGCATCTAGTTTGGAATACAAGATGATAATGGCTTGTGTAAAATGAGTTTTGACTATGTCTTATTTAAATATGTATGAATGGTCTATGTTTAAATTTAGTGGTCATCATATTATATTGTATAGGTCTATTTTATTCCTCTCTATATGGATATGTTTTGATTAAAAAGTGGTTGCATCCCACTATGCATTGGCTGAGTTCCACTATATTTAGGTTGTGTTTTACCTAGACAACAAGACTGCTTGTTATATTGGAGAAACATATAAGAATTATAAACTAAGTTTCAATAATTTTATATAGGCTAAATCTAATTTGAAACATTTATATTCTAAAATAAAGCATTGAGATATAAGGAATAAAATATTGTGTTGATAAGGGAACTGTTGAGTCAATAGTTTAATCATGAGTTAAAATTAAATGTTGGGATAATAAATAGACTAATGTGTATATTAATATATGGATTTATATATTTATTATAAAATAGTGCACATTATATCAATGAAGTATAAAATGTAGGGTCTGGAAGTAAACACTATATAAAGTGCCAAGTCTTTAAAAGAAATGGTTGAGTATATAAATTGAGAATACAGAGCCATTGAATTAGATAGCTGAGCTAACAGAATAAGTCACCCAACCTAATTATTATAGAATTGAAGTCATTTTATTAAAATTCAATTCTTTAATTTTATTAAATGAATAAATAAATTCAATGCTTTGTATTTAGTTAAAGGTTGAATCAATTTTAAATTATAAATGCCTAGTTTTTTTTATTAAAATGCTAAGCCATTTAAAATTTAAATGCTAAGTCAAAATATATAGTGTTGAGTCTTTATTTCAATGATGATTCATATGGATAATAATTCCAAGCCTTAAAATTAAAATGTTGAGTACATTATGAATGCTTATGTTGGTCATGCTCTAAATTTTCCAAGGGTTGAATCTTGGTGTGTCTACTATCATGCATTTGGGTTGTTAGGAAAATACTTGGTTTTTTTTTCTTGAATTTATCATTTCATGCCTTGTGGTTGAATAAATGTGAGCTCAATAAGCCTTAGAAAGGCTTCCATGTGTGAAGAGTGATCTCGAGTTGTGTAGCATAGAAAAGCACTGACAGACCATTAATGGACTTATCAAACTGGATGAATCTTGAGAAAGCTTGTAGACTCTAGGAAATCATATATCTCTAAACAAATGAGTTAAAACACCCAAATTTGAATTAATAAGGTGGTTCTATAAACCAAAATATTAAAACTTTAATGAATTTCCTTAGGGAATATCATGAGCTAAATTATCTTGAGATCTTATTTATAAATGTAATATCAGTCAATAATAAATGATGGGATACTTTGTATACTCAGTTCAGAGAGAAATAGTAAATATATGAAATACATTTATATAATAAAAAGTGCATATATTTATACATGGGAAGATAGGATATAATAATGTTAATTTCATATTTAACTTAAATAAAATCCTTATGACTTGCATAATACTAGTTTGGTATATTTACTAGCTTGTCATAGATATTAGTTGTGAAAAAAAATCAATAAATGAGGTTAAACCATTCTTTTGATGGCTAAATGTGTGTTAGTAGCTTTTTCAAAATATTATGTGTTTGATCTAGCTTGTAAAATTAAATTCATTATGTAGAGTTGAGACACATAAAAATAACTGGTGAAAGCCTTATATGATAGTTTTAAACTTGAGGTTATTTTCTTCTATGTTGAGAGATAATAATGATTATCGAGATTGAAATCTTGATTCTAGGGAGATATATTTGGTTTTAATACTTAGGTTATATCTTAAATGTTTATGGAAATTCTATTTGAGAAATATTTTAAAACCTTTTCTAGTGTTATAAATACTATTAGTATTGAAAACTTATGTACATTTCATATTGTGAGAGTAATAATATGTGGACTTTTAGTATTAGTATTGAAAATTATTTAGAATTTTATGGTATATAATAGTGTAATTATGTTTTATTCTGATTGTTTATTTGTAGTATAATCTAAGGTATACCTAGGTGGTATAAACCCATACTTGATTTATTTATAAAATTATAAGTGTAAGATTGTTTATTCATGTTTGAGTATGGTGCTCATATACAAGGAGCTATGATAGTATGGGATATCATAGAATACTTCAGATTTAATGTATATGCTTGGATAGTACATACTATATATTTATGTCTAGACTCTTACCTACATTAAATGACTAAATGCATGAGTTGGTTATTCTTGAATAATATGTTTTATAGCAATTAGGAGGATATCATGTATGCGTGCATATAACCTTGATAGTGTAAATGAATATTAGGTAGAATTTTATGTGTTGATATAACTTAATTTTTTATATATAATTGCTTGATTAAAAGCTTATGATTTCATGTTTTTATGACTACTTTGTATGATTGATTGTATAAAAACTAGTAGTTATGTCTCAAAATTCTAGACTATGATATTATAGGATATCATAAGGTGTAATTGTATGAATCTTATTATAGTAGTTAGGAATCCCTAGTTTAATGTGAACCATACCCAAGTGGTATGAACTGTAGGATTTATTTCTATATGAGTTAATTAATAATGTATGATTCAATCATGAGTTGATGGAATAAAGTATACTTTGTGTACTCCTATATTTAACATGTGATGTGATATGATTGCTAGAAGGATGTAATTAGTAAAAATATTGTGTTTATATAATGTATAGTAAGACATTATCTTCTGGTATGTATGATTTACATGTTAGTGAGATATCTTGCAATAGAACTGGGTTTTTTATGATACATTGCATGTTTAGTTTTATAAACCATGCACACATGGGTACTATCTTGTTATTTAGATTTTTGCACCAATTTATGTACCTTTCCATGAAGGGAGGGTCATTTCTTGATAAGAGATTGTGTAGGAGATCATTAGTCTATGTTTGGTGTGTAAAAACACTCAAATGATGCTCTCTCTCCCTACATTAGTACTACCTACCTGGAGACTACACTTGAGATTTAGAGATACATGAGTTGGTTTGACTATAGTTTCTGAGGGCTTGGTATATATTTATACTATTAAAGTTGAATTCCTAATGGAAATATAATTGTATTTCATTTATATATGTTGAACATTAGTCATTGTATTAGTAGACCAACTGTGGCTGAGTCCTAATGTATTTACATTCCTTGATATTGTGATATATTAATATTCAGTATTGGAAATTTAGAACCGTTATTATTCTAAGTTATTAATTATGAATTGGTTAAATTTATTTAGTAACTATGGTTGAGTGGAATGAATGTTAAGTAAATTTTTTTTCTTAAATACTGCATTATTCTAAGTACAACTTGAGGGGTTGTTACATGTGGTATCAGACTTGAGGCTCAAACTCTAGGACCTTATGAGCCCATTAGCATATTTATACCTTTCTGATTAGTATAAAGGAGAATTGAGAATGTATCTATGGTACATTGAGTGTGTACCTTAATATCATTCATACCCTCATAATATTTTTTAAAGGGTTGGTTATTGAGTGTCTCATTAGTGATGGTTTTATAAGGTGTACGAGTAGGAGAGTACATATCTTAGTTCATGAGACGTGAATAATAGTTCCTTATCATATTCTTGATCTTTTAGATTAAATACCTCGAGTGTGATTACATCTTTATTGGTAATAAAATCACCTTCAACATTTGTATTGTGAATTTTTTATAGGTAAGGAGTGTTTCCCACTTAAGTGTTTATGCATGAGTTTTCTGTATTTCTTACATGGATCTTAAGAGTGGGAATCTTATAAGACATTATAGATTAGCACCACCTAGTGCAGTGGAAATTTTCTTGTATTTGAATATAGATGTCTTGTTTGATAATTCTTTTATGTTAGGAATTTGATATGTGGATTAGCATCCTTATATTTATATAGATTTGGAAATAAGTGTTATTTGTCTTAGTTAGCTTAGGGGTGAGTTTTTATTCTCACTCTCCTCTTACATCATGTTTAGCTACTGAAAATATTCATTTCTAAGATGTTGATTTAAGTGTTTCCTTAAAAATAAAACTTGTTTATGAAATGTTATTTGATCTTATTTCCCTTGAGCTCATGGGATAGTGTTTTCTACTTCTTGTTGAGAGAAGCTATAGGATTGGATGGATTGATGCATCTTTAAGGTTAGTATTTATCCTTCTGATTGTGGAGGTAGGTTATAATACTACATTTACAAGCTTGGTAAGTAATTAGTGATTGACAACATGGATTTGATGTTTCCTTTTACCATATGAGGGTATGTATGAAGTTTTTTTTATGAGATGTTAGTTCTCTACTTTTTCTTTGTGACTTTTTAGAGTCAATATTTTGTCTAAACTTGTGTACTTAACCATAAGGAGTGGCTATCATTAGATTTATATTAATTATAGTTGATTATAATTATTATGTTATTAAATACCTTTGTTTAGACTGATAATATTCTCTTTTGAAACATGATTTTTTGAATACCTATATATGTACCTTATTTTAGAGAAAGTAAGATATAAGATATGCAGAACATCTTCTTAGTCTAAAGAGTTTAGATAAAACTTTTTAAATTGTTATGTTTTAGTCAGGCAAACAAGGAGACATTGTCTCATTTATAAGGTTGTAAGAATGGCATAATCTTTAGCCTTTGTATTTTATGTTAATTATGATATTATTTCCTCTTTACTATGAATATAACACTATAGGTTATGTTGTATAATATGATACTAGTTATGTTTAACTACTGGTAACTTAATGTAATATTGGAATGATTGTATGATTTTTCTTTTATGTATGTTAGTACATATAGAATATTTTAAATTATAGTATTGATTATTGGATCTATTAGTACATATATGTGTTTTATAGAAGCTTTTGCATTAAGGAGATTATCAGATCATGGAGACCTAAGGGAAGAATGGTGAACTAGGAACATGAGTTCTAAGTGATAGGATGGTATCATGCTTAGCCTCACATTGACTCAGATTGTTGATACTTAGCTGGATTTGATAGATAGACTTGTTGAATCTAGGAATTGATAAGTAAAACTTGTCAAATTCAATCATATGTCCATACACATGTATATTATGGATGGGTATTCTATGTGGATGGGTATTCCATGATTTTATCTACATTATTACCAGTTCCTATTCATTATCATACTCATCAGGAGATTTGATTGAGTAGTGATAATATTTACATGTTATATTTATCCAAAGCTATGTAGAGTAGTGATCATATTAACATATAAGCATAATTCTTGTTAGGTTCCCTAAATAATTTTATCTAGTATGAGAAATACATTATCTAGGTTAGATAGATGTGTATAGGGATTGTAAAGTTTTTAAAAACTCTTTCTATTCATTTGTTTTATCTATTATGATGATCTCATGTGTTGTTGGGGAAGTTATTGAAACTTTTACCAAGTTATTATGGGCTTGTCTTGCAGTTATGGACCCTAGGGTGGTCATGATAGAACCAATTAGCATAAGTGACATTCACAAAACATGTTTGCATAATAAGAAATGTCATAGAGTAGGGTCTTATGGTACGAATAGTCTAAGAGTAGTGTTGAGTGAGATAACTATGACGAGTTATTTAGGTAAAATTTGCATTTATTTACATAATATGATACTTTAAATTATGTTTTATGTTTCTAAACTCTAATCATTAATCAAAACTTTTATTTGAATAAGAGTCATCATGGTGATGACCAGTTTTAGAGGGGAGGACGTCACATCTTGATTTCACCATTAATAACCTTTAAATATATATATTAATATGGTTATTATCTAATTATTATTAATTTAATTTGATATTTTAACATATATTGTAATAGGATAGTGATATTTTTGATTTGTATACATAATGTGGCAGTTATATTTTATTATTTTGTACATTGAGGATGTATATTTGTTAGTTTGCATCATTGGTTGATATTTATGATGACTCAGATAACTACCTACTTGTTATGAGGTTGATAAAATAAATATCCTACCCTTAGATCTTGAGAGGAGAGAATCATTAGAGAAGATGGGCTACATGGGATGAATGGGCGATGATAGAGGAATTACCAGTGACCCTACACACATGCACATTAGATTTAAAATTATATATGAGTAACATGTTTTAAATATTAATCCATAGTTTAAAATATATGTTGTGATTATAATTATATGTGGATTTAGTTTTTTATTTCATTAGATTCCTTTAATATCAGTCTTTATTTTCATGTTTAAATCAGAAAATAGATATTTGATTACTATCTATAAATAGTAATCAACTAAATAGTTATCTTAATATACTAACTTTGAGTGAAGACAATCTAAACTTAGAATGAGATACATGCATGAAATTAAAGTTTATAGTTGATTATCATTAATTTTTTCAACTAAACTTAATTTTATGATAACTTGGATAATTATGGCAATAAAATCTAGAAATAATATATTTAATTAGCTTTATGCTTGAATTAATGAAGAGAATCTAGGATGCAATAAACTAATGGAATGTTTTAACATTAGTTAAATAATTCTAAGGTGAGATAATATATGGATTTAGTGAGAGAGAGTTAACAAAAAAATAGTGAAGTTAAAAATGGAGAAAGATTTCATGCATGGATGACAAGCTAAGGGAGGATTACATGAATAATAACCACAATAAAATGAAGAAAAGAATATATTTTTTTAAATAATGGATTGTTAAATGAAAGAAATGATGGATAAAATGGAAGGTAAAATAAATATAGGAGAGAAAAAGAAGATAAACACAAAGGGATGTAGGATATTTTGGGAATAGAGAGGATATCGAGCTAAGGAGAAGGATCATTTCAGCATA
The DNA here is from genome assembly GCA_037957365.1 of Torreya grandis. Classification (NCBI taxonomy): domain Eukaryota; kingdom Viridiplantae; phylum Streptophyta; class Pinopsida; order Cupressales; family Taxaceae; genus Torreya; species Torreya grandis. The sequence continues at coordinate 231,850 of JARHVA010004537.1, forward strand.
GAATATATTGTTCAAGTTGGTACTATTTTGAAACTTTTTATGTAATGTGACCAGTGAATGGGAAATATGTTTATGGATTTATATGTTTCATTTATTATTAGGGTGAGTTTTAATAAACAAAGGCATCTTAAATATTTTTGTGGTCCACATATATAGGACTATGTTTCACTACTTTGATTAGAGTCTCATTATATTAGAATGCGTTATATATTTTTATGTCTACATTATATATTTTTGAGACTACATCTCATAAATAGATTTTTGTTCCACTTATTTAGACCAGTTCCCAGTTTATTTAGGTTTGCATCTCAAATTATTATATTATCTTATGTTTCAATATATGGGGTAGCATTCCAATCTTATTGGATAAGCATATAGTTTGGAATACAAGATGATGATGATTTTTGTAAAATGAGTTTTGAATATGTCTTATTTAAAAATATCTAAATGGTCTGTGTTTAAATTTAGTGGTTAGCATATTATCTTGTAGAGGTCCATGTAATTCTTTTCCATATGGCTATGTTTTTCTTAAAAAGTGGCTGCGTCTCACTATGCATTGGCTGCATTCCACTATATTTAGGCTACATTTTACCTAGATAGTAAGATTGCCTGTTATTTTGGAGTATCATATAAGAATTATAAACTAAGTCAATAATAAAGCATTGAGATATAAGGAGTAAAATATTGTGTTGATAAGGGAAATGTTGAGTCAATAATTTAATCACGAGTTAAAATTATATGCTAGGCTAATAGATAGATCACTGTGTATATTAGTAGATGGATGTCTATATTAATTAGAACCTAGTGAATATTATATCAACAAAGTATAAAATCCAGGTTCTGGAAGTAAACACTATATAAATCATTTAGTCTTTAAAATAAATAGCTGAGAATATAAATTAAGAATGCGATGTCATTGAATTAGATAAATGAGCTATCAAAATAAGTCAGCTAGCCTTAATTCGTAAAACATTGAAGTCATTTTATCAAAACACAAGCCTTTAATTTTGTTAAATGAATATATAAATTTAACACTTTTTATTTAGTTATAGGTTGAGTCAATTTTAAATTAGAAATGCCCAGTTTTTAATTAAAATGATAACCATTTAAAATTGAAATGTTGAGTCAAAATATGTAGTGTTGAGTCTTTATTTCAATATTGAGTCATATGGATAAGAACACCAAGTCTTAAAATTGAAATATTGAGTACATTATGGATGCTTTCATGTGTCATGCTCTAAATTATCCAAGGGTTGAATCTTGGTGTGTCTACCATCATGCACTTGGGTTGTCACAAAAATCCTTGGTCTTTCTTTATCCCAACTTTATCCTTTCATGCCTTGTGGATAAATAAATGTGAGCTTGATAATCCTTAGAAAGGATTCCATGTGTGAAGAGTGATCTCAAATTTTTTAGCATGAAGAAGAGCCGAGAGACCATTAACAGGCTCATCAAGTTTGAATAATCTCAAAAAACCTTGTAAATCTTTGGAAAATCCCATATCTCTACACAAAAGAGTTAAAACACCCAAATTCACATTAATAAGGTGAGTCTATAAACCAAATAATTAAAACTTGAAGAATTTCCTTGGGGAATATCATGAGCTAAATTATCTTGAGATCCTAATTAGAAATGTAATATCGGTCATCAATAAATGATGGGATACCTTGTATACTTAATTGAGAGAGAAAAAGAAAATATATGAAATACACTTATATAATGAAAAATGCATATATTTATACATGGTAATATGGGTTATAACAATGTTAATTTTGTATTCAACATAAATGAAATCCTTATGACTTACATAATACCTGTTTGGTAGATTTACTAGCTTGTCATAGATATTGATTGTGAAATAAATCCATAAATGAGGTTCAACCATTGTTTTGATGGTTAAAGGTGCGTTTTAATCTTTTTAAAAAGATTTTGTGTTTGATCTAGTTTTTAGAATTAAATGCATTGTATAGAGTTGAGACACATAAACATAACTAGTGAAAGACTTATATGCTGGTTTTAAACTTGAGGTTATTTTCTTATATGTTGAGAGATAATTGTGATTATTGAGAATAGAATATTAATTCTAGAGAGATATATTTGGTTGTATTACTCATGTTATATCTTAAAGGTTCATGGAATTTCTATTTGATCAATCTTGTTAAACCTTATCTAGTGTTATATATGTTGTTAGCATTGAAATCTTATGTACAGTTCATATTGTGAGAGTAATAATATGTAAAAGTATTTAGACTTTTATGGCATATAATAATGCAATTATATTTTCTTATGATTTTTTATTTTTAGTATAATCTAGGGTATACCTGGGATGCATAAACCCATGATTGATTAATAAAATTATGAGTGTAAGATTTTTTATTTGTGTATGAGTAGGGTGCTCATGTACAAGGAGCTCTGATAGTATGGGATATCATAAAACACTTCAGCTTAAAGTATATACTTGGATGGTACATATTATATCTCTATATCTAGACTATCACCTATGTTGATTGATTAAATATATGTGTTGGTTATTCTTAAATAGTATGTTTTTTAGCAGTTATTAGGATATCATTTATACATGCATACAACCTTGAGAGTGTAAATGAATGTTAGGTAGAATTTTATGTGTTGATAAAAATTGATTTGATATATATAATCAATTGATTAAAAGCTTATGATTTCACGTATTTATGACTAATTTGTATGATTGATTGTAGAAAAACTAGTAGTTATGTCTCAGAACTCTAGACTATGATATTATGGTATATCATGAGGTGTAGTCATATGAATATTATTATAGTAGTTAAGAATATGAAGTTTAATGTGAACCTTACTTAGGTGGTATGAATTGTAGACTTTATTAATTTATTAGTTAAGTAATAATGTATGATTCATTCATGATTTGATGGAATAAAGTACATTTTGATTACTCTTATATTTAGTATGTGATGTGATATGAATGATAGGAGGATGTAATTAGTAAAAATATTATGTTTATTTAATGTATATTGAGAAATTATCTTTTGGTATGTATTATTTACATGTTAGTGTAAATATTGCAGTAGAAATGGGTTTTATATGATACACTACATGTTTAGTTTTAGAAATCATGCACACATGGGTATTGACTTATTCGTTGGATTCTCACATCATTTTATCTACCTATCCATGAAGGGAGATCCATTTATTGATAGAAAATTGTGTGGGGGATAATTGGTATGTGATTGGTGTGAAAAAGTGCTCAGATGATTCTCTCCCTCCCCATAATAGTACTACCTACCTGGAGGCTACACTTGAGATTCAAAGATACATGAGTTGGTTCAACTCTATTTCCGAAGGGCTTGGTATCTATTTATATTATTTAGGTTGAATGCCTAATAGAAATGTAATTGTATTTCATTTGTATATTTTGAATAGTAGTTGTATTAGTGGACTAGTTATGGCTGAGTCCTAATGTGTTTACATTCGTTGATATTGTGATATATTATATGGAATTCAGTATTGGAAATTTGGAACTATTATTATTCTAAATTATTGATTATGAACTGGTTAAAGTTATTTAGTAACTATGGCCGAGTGGAATGAATGTTAAGTAATATTTTTAAAAAAAAATTATTGCATTATTCTAAGTACAACTTGAGGGGTTGTTACATTGGATATTTTTTATTGATTTTGTATCCCAAATTAACCTTTCTCCATGGATTAGATTAAGGAAACCTAGGGTGTTTTCATAAACCAAGCCATCGAACAAGACAATAATTTATTCCTTTTGAAAAAATATTTAAGGGGAAGAACTTTTAGGAAATAATGATTTAGAACTCCACCCTATTTTTAGTAGAGCAAATCCATGAGAACATGTTATGAATATATTTGGAGTGTTCATATTTAAGGATAAAATAGGTATATTGATAGAAATTCACATGATTATTTATCATTATTGTGTATGTTTAAAGGTAGGGACTAGATTTAATGGGAACTTATGTTGACTGTAGTTTTAATAAGATTATTAACAATATAAGGGACATAAATTTAAATAATTAAGAGGTTAATATTTTGGTTTCCTATCAAGGTAGGCCAAGCGGTATGCCCTAGATCCATATTTATGAGTGATAATATAGGTTCCAAGCCAATTCAGGGCTAAATTTTCTCATTTACTTCTTTCCATATTTGTGACATGTTGATTTTCTCTAAGGAAAAGGTCACCAATATTAAATCCTCATTATTTTAAATGTTGATTATATACACATTTTATCCATTCTTCATAGACATGAAGGTGATCAAGAGTTATGGATCGATGTTCATCTAAAATTTCTAGTTGTGCTAATTGTTCTTTATGATAATTCTCTTCAAAAATGATGTCTTTAAGATAGATCCTGAAGAGAATGAATTTGGACTTATAGAGGGAGAATCACCTTGGTACCATAGACTAAATAAAAAGGGTAGCACCTATAGGAATTCAAATACTAGTTCGATAATCCTACAAAGTAAAATGCATGTGAAGATGCCAATTTTTCCTAGCCTCATTTACCAATTTGGTTAACATCTTGATAAAGGTTTCGTTTGATTCCTTGAATTTTCCATTATCCTATGGTTAATAAGGTGATGAGAGGCTTAGCTTAATGTTGAAGGAATGACATAACTTTTAGACTTGCTTATTTTTAAAATATTCCCCATTATCTATAATGATTTTTTGTGGGACACCAAAATGAAATATTATATGACAATTAATAAAATCAATAATTTTATCTACTTTATTCAAAATAAGGGGATCAAATTCTACCCATTTAATGAAATATTTAGTAGTATTAATGATAAAACTTTCACTAGGAAGATTTATGATTAATCTACCCTATAAGGTCTAATCCTTATTGGGAGAATGGATAAAATTCCTTGGATACCTCTAACACATGACTAGGGACATGGGATAATTTGGCATGTTGATGTCACTTCATTCATTTCTTGACATATTCACAATAGTCCCGATTCATACTAGGCCAATAATAACCTATTTGCACAATCTTCTTAGTGATAGTTAGACTACTAAAATGGTCACCACATAATCATGTGTTTCTTTGATTGTGAGATTTGCTTTAGAGATATGGAAATAAAAAAGGATAATACCTTAAAACCCCCACTTATAAATCACACCCTAGAGTGTTATATATCAGGTATTTTGTTAAAAATCATGCTTAGCATTTTTCGATAAATATGGAGGAATGATACCTTTAGACAAGTAATCGAATATCTATGTGTACCATAGATCTAAGTGATTTTTTTCTACAATATGGATATAAGGAAGATCAATTTTGGTATAAGAAGGTTGATTGACCTTGTGGATAAAGACAAGTAATTTATATTCTTGAGAAGAAGATGCGATAAAGGAAGCTAAGGAATTCATGATATCAATAAACTTGTTGGTTTATTGAGGAGTGACTTGTATGACATAGTGGTTGAGGGTAGCTAATAACTATTCTAATAACATTTTATACCTTTGGAGGATGTTATTCTTGCACTTATATATGCCAATTATTTGATTGACTACCAACTAGGAGTCTATAAAAAATATGAAGTGACTTAACACCTAGAGACAAATATGTTTGCAGACCTATAATTATGGATTAATATTCTACCATATTATTAGTACATTCAAAGTCAAGTTTGAAAGATAGAGGTATAGGAATGCCTTCTGGTAGTATTGGAATAATCTTTGATCCCCCTCAACATTGGAAATTAGTTCCATATAAGATTAATGCCATCTAATATTTGATATCTCCTTGGGATGTAGCGGCTATAGATTCATTGGTAAATTCATAACTAGATGGTAGATTATTAGCAAGGGGTACCTCAGCTAACTGATCAACAATTATCTATCCTTTGATTGAATTCTTATTGGAATCACAATTACTAAGAAACTTTATTTAAATTATACTTCAACATTCATGAACCATGAAAGCAACATACTAATCTATAAATGCATAAAGAACCATTCACATGAGCATGAAATAAGAGAGAACATATATGAGTGGGAAACCCTCAAAGGGAAGAAACCCCACTATCATCTCTACAAATGGACTATTGTCTTATAAAAAAGACAAAATTAAGTTGAGCACCAACTAAACCTAGAACACCAACCCCAAAAAAGTCAAGCACCAACTTGACTAGGCTTTAGCAAGCATCTACTTGCAAGGAAGAAGCAACTCCCTAAGTGACTTAGTACCAACTCAGCCACCTTATAATTTTGATCACATTCTAAACTTTTTGTTACTCAACCAACAAATGAGAATTTTGATCACCTTCTAAAATTTTTGTTACTCAATAAATAAATGATGAACACACCTCTACTCTTCTATTATGGTCTATGACTCATTCCAAGACCTTATTATACTCAACCATGCAACATCTTTTTTCTTATGTTTCACACATTCAAATAGGTCTAAACTAACTTGTATATATATTAGTCTCATGGCCACAAACCACTTGGTTGGCCAGACACCTCTAACCTATTAGGGAAAACACACAATAGGTCTTAGGGAATCTTATGAACATGGTTAAGTTATAATTTTAACCCCTTTTGGTCTTCCACAACTCAATAAGGCCTTACACCTCATTTAGGTCTCATGGAGACCTAATTACATTAGGTCTACCCTCTTAATGCTAAAACTTGATCTTCTTAGGCCTAGATATCCTTCTCTAAAAATTAAAAAACCATTCAACCACTTATACAATTAAATATTCTAACCTCTTCCATGTTTTATTATACCTACATCCTTCGTTCATAACATGAAAGCTCTTTTAGGACAAACTACCCTATTAGACATGTGTACCTTAAAAGTTTGTCTTAAAATAATTAAGCTTAAACACCCTTATTCTACTCAACCATGATAAATGAAACATGAAGACATATTATCCATGACCTCAAGGTCATCACCAAATGCTTGAAATACCTTCATCAGGAAATAAGGGATCAAGAACATCTCTACAATTCGCTTACTTAGAACTGTCGAATCACTTCATAAACTAGTCATGAAGAATTAGACCTCCAATACTTGTGTAGACACCTATCATGAATCTTGATGCATAAAAATAGTTATATTAGATCTACATAACATCCTAATATATAAAATTCATATGATCTAATGGAAAATATTGGTATTATAGACCAATTTCTTCACCTTATGTCTCACAATCCTATCTGAACTAGACAAGCCATTTTGTGAGCAATATTTTCACCACATACACTAACTTCCAAATCTTTTCCAAATCATGATGATGACTCAAAATTCATAAGTAACTTATTCATGAAATTTTATTTCATCAATATATCATTCACAGACCCTCAAATCTATCTCTTCATCTATATTTGGGTTTTACATTATCTGCACCATTAGGTTTACTTATGACTAGTTTACTTCGATGACCAATTTAGAGATCTTAAAGGATAGAAACTATATAGAAAACATCATGGACATGTAAAATTATTCTCTATCTTCTTATTCCAACCATTTACTCTTCTTGACCAATTCAACTTTTGAGAGCTATAGTAATTTATTGATAAATAAGCATGTACCTTGGAGGTACCTAGAAGATTTTACTACATGATCCAATAGCTTATCTATGCATTTGAATCCATCCAAACCTGATTTGAGCAAAATATTTCACATCAGGTCCTTATTAGGGGTTTAAGGAGGTTTAACACATGTTTTTTTGTTAACAATTATTCATAAAGGACTACCACTTGAATCCAAAAATAATGCCTACAGATATTATCTAGAACCCTTCCCCGTCTCTCCTAAACATCTCAGACTCCTACATAGAGGTTACACATACCAAAAAATGTATGAAAGTTCTTTTTGGGTTTGAGTACCTCATTATGTGGGCTTGAAAAGGCATAAGACAATAATTCATGCACTTTTCCTTCAAATATTAACCTCAAACTTTGTGGTCATACCGAAAAAAACTCATCTCACCTTTGTCCATCCTCTCATGTGCATACTTGCCTTGAAATCTGATCTTCATACCTTACTAGGCCAAGTATGGTCTAGGAGTGGTCTAGGTGAAGACTTATATTTAAGTCCTACCCCTATATGCTTACCCTAAAAATCTAATGAATTATTTTATACCTTACTCACATGATTAAACAATGGCATACAACCTTCATATGCTTGTGTTCATTCATTGCACCATGCACATACCTCTTCATGTCATGATTATGCTTGTTATGCACTTGACATAAATGACTTATACCTTCCATGTTGATATTAACAATGATATCAATTATGTCGACATAAGACATTAGTTGTTTTCAAATTATCTCTATCTCTTTGTCTCATGACAACAATCTTCCATGCACCTTGTCACATCACACACTAACAACTATCCTTTGTCATCTTTGACATCAACCTTCATAAGATTAACCTTTGACATCAATGACAATACTCAACAATCTCTCCCTTTATCATTGATGGCACCCACTCTCAAAAAAATTTCTCAATAGGATATTTCTCCCCCATTTAGAACTATTTTCCCCTTTGACGTTAATTACAAAGAGGTACCTGAAACTTCTTGGATCACACCTCTTGTAACCAAAAAACTTGAAAAATAGTATTATGAGTCTATGAAGCATCATAAAAACATGATCCCCCTATCTCAATGCATACCTCCTTCAAAAAGAATCAAATACATAAGACCACTCACCTTCTTTCATGCACCTTGATGCCACAGAGATGGATAATATCCATCTTCATTTACCTACTTAAGCTCCACAAACATCCACCATGCTCCCAACCTTGGCCATATTCTTCAACTTTTCTTCATGTCTTTGCATACAATTTTATCACTAATCACCTATTCTTGGAGATAATGAACCACCTGATTAGCTTCCCCTAAGAACTTGACTTCCTTAATGACTATTAGAGTTAGGAATTACACCCAATTCCTATCTTAGATATTCAAATTTTTTATTTGAAAGTTATTTGGTTAGAATATATACTATCTAATCCTTAGTAGATACATACTCAAGCTTGACATTTTGTTCACTTACCTATTCTATTAGGAAATTATACCTAATGGGAATGTGCTTAGTCCTTGAGTGAATGACTAGATTATTGGATATGATTACAACACTTGTATTTTCACAAAAGATAGGACTAGCACTATCATAGTCCACTTTGTAGTCCTTTAAGGTCTCCCTCATCCATAAAAATTGAGTGTAAAATAAATCTACTACAATGTAATCAGCCTCATAAGTAGATAATGCCACTGATGGTTACTTATTGCTTTTCTATGATACTAGATAATCTCCTAAGAAGAAATCTCCTCCACTAGTGCTCTTCCTATTATATAGACTCCATGCCCAATCTGCATATGTATAGGCTGTTAAGTTAAACTCCTTGATCCTTAGATACCACAACCCAAACTTCATAGTCCCCTTGAGAAACCTAAGTATCCTTTTGACTTCTTGTAAATGATTTTCTTTTGGGTCTTCTTGAAATCTTCCCATAAGATCTACTGATTGCATGATATCAAGTCTAGAGGAAGTAGTGTGTATCAAACTTCCAATCATTAACTTGTATGATGTCTGATTGACCTTTGGAGATTTATATTCCTTTCTTAACTTACACCCTATGGTCATAGGTGTGCTAATTACCTTCAAATATTCCATCTCAAATTTATTCAACATCTCTCTTATGTACTTATCTTATGAAATGAATATACCTATTTTTGATTGAATGATTTTTAACCCAAATAAGAATGATATGTATCCTAGCATGGGCATCTCAAACTCCTTCTTCATCACATCTACAAATTCGTTAGTCATACTCTCATTATTTCCACCAACTATGATGTCATCTATATAGACAACCATTATCAATTAATGAGCATTTTTTGTCTTTATGTACAAATTACTATCTAAAAATCCTCTCTTGAATCCTTAGTCCAATACGTACTTGCTCAATCTGGCATATCAATCTCTAGGAGGTTACTTTAGACCATAAAGAGACTTTTTCAATCTACATACATAGTCCTTGTTACATGACAATGAGAAACCCTCAATTTACTTTATGTACACCTCCTCTTCCAAGTTTATATTTATAAATGATAATTTGAAATCCATATGATACACCTTGAACCCTTTGAAGCCTACGTATGCTAAAAATAATCTGATAGCCTCCAATATTGCTACTGGAACAAAGGTCTCCTCAAAGTCTACCAATTTTACTTGTGCATACCCCTTATATACCATTATATCCTTGTTCCTGGTGACTTCTCCATATTCACTTAATTTGTTCCTAAAAACCCATTTTTTGTCAATGAAATTTTTATCTTTAAACCTAAGAACTAGTTCTCAAGTCTCATTCTTTTCTATTTGGTCTAACTACTCATTCATAACACCTATCTAGAACTTGTTTTTACTTGCTTCTATAAGGTTCTTAGGTTCAAACTTAGATAATAGAGAAACATTATATTGATTTAGTTTACTTATTATAGACATCCAATTCATATCACCATTGGGTTGAAATTTGTGAAAACGCATAATTTGGGCCAAAATCACTTAAAATGTGTTAAATGATTTGAGTTTGTCGTATACAAGTGTCAATTTAGGATAATGTATCCTAAAATAATGAAATGGATTTTATGTGATTATTAACTTTTATCAAATCATTTCAATTCAAAATGATGAAAATGTATTTTGGTGCTCTGGATCACTCTTTTATTCTAATTTGGAAGCACATGACACATGCATGTGTTATTTTATGTCAACAACATCCTAAATGGGATATTGATCCATATGAAAATATAATTGCCTTATAATTTATCTATAATTAAATTATGACCCAGTAATATGACATTCAAATCATCTTGTTTAATTGTGTGTAACTAATTTCCAAAGAATTGCTTAAAATTTGATTAATCTCATTTAGGCAAATTAAACCAAATTATAAGATTAAGTAAGAATTCCATGGAAGTTATTAAATATTTTTTATTGGAAATTTATTCCTATTATCTGCATCATCAAGTGACATCATTTTTGGGGTGAAATCCATAACCAATAAATTCAACAAATATCAGGATTATGGCTTTCCATGCCTCTTTAATGCCCCTTCCTTCCAAATATTTATGAGGGTATTTGTAGATTAATTATGCCATATTGGATTAATTCATGGACACAAATATTGATATCAATATGGATAGTCATGGTTGATCCTAATCAATTTGGAAAATATATAAATAGGAGGGCCAAGACATTGATTAGCTTTATTTTGTGTAAACTTATAATATAGGATTCTCTCTACAAGGCATTTGAGTGTAGTTTGATAATGCTTTATTTTCAATATGATTACTTCAAGATAAGCACAAAATTTATTTTCATATCAGGATCTAAGTTTAGTTGGTGTTCTTGAGATGATGGGAGAGTTTTGCCTCGCATCATTTTTGAAGACTTGAGTACCAAATCAAGGGGGAAATCACATTTTAAGATGCATTTGGATGATGGGATGCTCTTGGGAAGGTAATATGTATGTGTTTTTCTTCATTTGATCTTAATTATCATTTTAAAATATAATTTGAATATGTCAGCTTAGATTTTTATGTTCTTATGCATTTTTCTTGATTTTCTTGACTAGTTCTTGATCTAACCACCTTTGTAATCCATGTAATCCATCTCTACATCTTGACATGCCTAACGAGACACCACAACCCATTCAAGAAAGGAAAACACTTTGGTAATATTAGATTTCCTTAAAAATCATTAAAATTCCTTCAACATCAATTTTTAGATTTATTTTCCTATGTTCTTAACATTTTTTGTTGATACATAGGTCACACAGTGAGTGATGTCAGTTTTATGTAACCATCATCGGTCTAGGCTAACCAACATCGATTAGGTTACAGGGACAAACATAGTTAGAATTTTTCATTTTAGATATTTTCTCAAAATTATAATTTGTTATTTTGGTTTATAAGTCTCTGTCTAAACATTTATTTTATGATCCAAAAGTTTTTTTTAGATATTTTATTCTAACTTAGGATAACAAATTTTTTTTGATTAAATATTTTTTTGTCTAAGGGTTCATAGGTGACCATTATCAGTAAGTTTTGATTGACATAGGTTATTTTATGATAGGCATCAGTCTTGCTGAAATAAGGCTAATTCATTTTTGACCGATGTTGGTATCTACATTTTAAAAATAGAGAACTCGAGAGCTAGTTTTTAAAACTTGCTTGTTTGATTATCAATTGTGCTTCAAAACAAGGGTAAACACTCTAACCTTTGTAGGACCCTCATGGAAAAGTGATAAAAATTTGAGCATGATTTAAGTCTTGAACCTTCCCTTTGGTGTTTAAAAGTAACTTAGATGGTTTCTTTTATTTTTTTGTGAAGTTTTTCAAAGTTTTTACAAACTAAGGTTAAGGGGCCAAGAATTTCACTTAACATTTTGAATTTGGTGCTTAAAACAAACATTTACTTAAAATGAAATATTTAAAAAAAAAAGTGTGTTTTTTATGCAAAATAATTTATTATTTGTTTGTTCTTTGAGAAAAATGAATAGTGTGTATATACTCTCCCCCCATTTTCTTTATAGAACTTGGGTGACCAAAAGTGCCTTTTCATTGTGATTGTGCCTTTCTCCAAGGCATGAAAAGAAAGTTTTATAGACTCTCCCCAAAACATGTATGGTTTGGGTTATCTACAAAAAACCTCTAAAGTATTTTCACTTAGATCATTTATTTTATGCAATTTTGCTTATGGAGGGGAGTTCATAGCCTCTTCTCGAGTTCTTTAGGGAAGATTTGACCTGGGGCTTCATCTCTTGGCATTGTTTTAACCCTACTCCATAGAAGGGTATATAAATCAAGGTACGCATATTGTGAGATCTAGGGGGTTGAGCAACTAACCTCTCCTTTCTTAATAAAAACCCAAGTTAGGTCTGGTTAACCATGGGATTCCACTAAGTAATACATGGATGGAATCACTATGAAAAGTAATAAACCCTTAAATAATAAGTTAATCAATATAAAATCAATTAATGTAAGGCATCTATAGCCTTAGCCATGCTTAGGACCATCTAAATGGTCATAAATTAAAGTTTTATAACAACCCCACTTATCACAAACATATTGTTGATGGAAGGTGAGTAACCTGAAGGTCCATGTCATCATAAAGACTCTTAGGAGAAGGGGGTTGTAAAACACCCTAAGACTTTATTCACTTTTATTTTTGGGATTAACAATTAAAATCCTCTCAAGAGAATATATATAAACAAATTTCAATAATATGAAGAAATTTTATCAATTTAGGGCTTAGGAAAAATTACTTAGTTTTATTTTGGTCTTATCCTTTACTTAGTCATTGTTTGAGTCTAAAACATGTTTGTGAACAAAACATGTCATAACCAACCACATTTTTTGTCCATTATTGCTTGAACAAGGAGGTGGTACACTGGTCAAATCTAAATCATCATTTGCCTTGTTTAAAAACTCATCTTAAACATTGTGTTTGTATTGTCTAAACATCACATTTATGTTGCCCATTTGAGTCTAAACCACTTTCCAAAAATATTTAAAGTCCTTCATTGATAATTCACATTTGAAATTACACCTTTCTAAGTTCTAGGTTAACATGTTAATCATATTTTTTATTTGTAATTGATTTGAGTTAACTTGGGTTCAATTTTTCATTTGAGTTGAAGGCCATTTATATACTCATCATCATCTAATCATTGTGAACTTAGGTTATCTTACATGTCACTTATGCTCTAAGTTCTAGAACACATTTTATTCTACCTCCTATTACCCTATGGAAACATTGTGCTATCCATTTGGTTTTATTATTATACATAGAAATTATTACATGTTTTCACGTCTTGAGTTTCTTAGTTTGCATTATCACCTTCATAATCTGAAGGGCTTTCTTCTAATTTTCTAGTAGTAACTCATCGAAGTTGAACTATCTTTTATGGTATTGATGTATCTCTAAACCTATGTTTGGTGTACTAGTTTATGCTTAGGTCTTTAAATTATCATACCCTCTTCCAATTTATATGATTTAAACCCTACCCAAGTTTTAGTAATCTCATGAACATTTTTTCTTCTAATTGTGTGGTACTACACCACTTTCTTTTTATAGTCTCTTTGTTACCTTGTCATTTTTCATAGAAAATCAAAACAAACTTGTTAGCATTTGCAAAACATTTTATAAATCTTAGGAAACATAAAGAGAAACCTTTTTAGACATGATGTAAAGGCACACTCATAATGAGGTATTTTATGGCCTTAGTTATGAGGTAGAGCATTTTTATCATGGGCATGATCACTCCATCTTGTTTGAGGATGTCACTCTCTTTGGGGTAATTTATTGAATACCAATCAAATACATTCTGATTTCTATGTGTCATCCCCATCGTTCCCCTTTGATTTGTGCATCATGCTCAAAGGTTACCATTTTAGGATATATTCCTTTTATTTACGCATCGTGCTCAAAGATTACAATTTTATGTTATCCCCCTTTAGCTTGTGCAAGTGATCAAGCTCCATAATCCACAAAGGTTACCATTTTAAGTAATTTTCCTTCAACTTGTGTGAGAAATCAAGCTCTACATTACATTAAGGTTACCATTTTAAGACCTCCTTATTTGGCTTACATGAAAAAAAAAACTATGCATCATCCTTTCATTACCATTCTAGGTCCATCACTAGTATTTATTGAACCTATTGTTGAAGAATGTCCATTTGATGAACCAGTCTTTGTTGATCCCTTATTTAATAGTCTAATTTTTGGAGAGCCCATTATTGAAATTCAAACCATTTTTCACCATTAACCAATTATTCTGCACTTTATAAATTATGTGTTGATCTTTGAGCATCAATAGAGCCAAACATTGCCTCTTCAAAAGCCATCTTGTGAGGACCAAAATGTGTTCAAAATTGATATTTTAAAACCAATTATTAACCAAATCCATGATGTTATTATTGAAACACCCATTTATGATGAGTCAATCTGTGATCAATAACCTATTCATATTTTACCTATTTTTAAAGAGCCCCATCTCCTTGACAAGCCATTCTCTGAGGAGTTATATCTTTATCTTTTTCCACTCATTGAGGAGTCTCATTTTGATAGACTAGTTTCTGTTGAGTCATCCCTCGAGCAGTTCCCTCTCTTAGAGGGGCTTCACCTAGATGAGCTAGCCTATGTTGAACCCTTCCTATATGAATCAATTTTTATAGAGCCCATTATGCCATCATAGGCCATTATTTATTTGACACCAAGTATTCAATGAATCATCATTATAAAAACAACCACATTAGATGAAGAATTAGTATTATATTCAAGTTCTCTTTTTAAACCAACATCAAATTTAGCATTAAAAGAAGAATCACTATTAGTCTCAACGTAAGATTTAGATTACCTTGACTTGGACTTGACTTTATAATCAAAATACAATTGTGGTTGTTACAACATTGGTTACACTTGTCTTGCAGATCAATTTGAATATATTTGTGATCCTTCTATGAATTTTGAGGATGATTACTTCAGCATTGACATGATTGTGTTGCCTTTCATATTTACATTACCCCCACCCAACATAGCCATTATATTGACATTCCACCTCCCACAAATAATGATTGGGACTAAAAGAATCACACTTTGTTGAACTACATCTATGGTGACATATTAGGAGTAGAATATTAGGGGGGCCAAGATCAAATTAATTTAGAAGAATAATGATCTCCTAGTGAAATATTTTTAGAGGCACTAGGGGATAATCAAAGTTCAAACTCAACATATTTTAGTGAAACCTTTTGAAAATCACTAGAAGAAAATCAAATTCAAACGTTAATATCTCTTCATGAAACCTTCTTGAAAGCACTATGAGATAATTGAGATAAATTTATTGGTGAAAACCTCATCGAGGCACCAACATCTGAGCATAAAATTTATTCACTATCCAATGAAGACATTATTAAACATCAAATCAATGTATCTTCTAGTATATATCATAATAAGATGGTAACTACTCTTAGGACTAAACAATAGACAAATTTGGTGGTCCTATCAAGAGCATATTTAAAAGTATTTAGCATAGCCATAACCAAAATTATGTCAAATCCAAAATTAACAACATTGTGTGTGCCTAAAAATCTTGATCTTCATTTGTTTCCTAGCCATTATACATTTCATTATCATCCACATTTTCATTATCCACTTATATTATTTATCATATGCCTAAAATTATTTACCATCATTGGATGTACTTTCTTTTGTAGAGGCTACACAAATATCTTGTCTCAAATTTTTAAGGAAGCAGAATCAACGACCAACAATGATCATAACAACATAATTGAAATCACAATATACAATAGGTTATTGACAGAATAACTATTCAAATGAGGTGTTGGGTAGAAATTTTTATGATAAATTATTCTGGTTGTCTCACATATTGATTAGGATATGCATCTCCTCATCAGTAGGAGTAATAGAACCATTAATGATTTTACATCTACCCTTTTGTTTTTCTTGCCTTATCTCTTATGGGAAACCCTATAGACCATTTCCTTTTAGGAATATTATGCCATTATGTCCCATTTAGCATGTTATTTGAACTACATTGACTTGAGGTCCTTCAGGACTATGTAGGAAGTGCTCAATTTCTATTGAGGACAGTTCAATCACCTTCACCATGCTCTCATGATTTTGTGAGTAATTTATAAGTTTAAATACTCTTGAAATTTTTTGACAACCTTAACCATTCTTTCATCATTTTTTGAGCAAACTAAGCCATGATCTCATCATTTTATGAGCACACTAAGCCAATTATCGCTTGGGAGAAACCCTTTTGCCATTATAGCCAACTATTATCTTATCATTTTCTCTATGTCATACCATGTACCACTTTATTATACCATTCCTTAATTATTGACCAAAGATTGTTTTTAGCCATCTTGTTTACCTCATTTTGATCATTGGTTCTTTTGGTTCTTCACACACTTTTCATGAGGGAATTCTGACCCAATTTTAGTAGTTTTAAAATTATATGTTGAATGATAGTCTATGGAAGTATTATGACATTTGATCTAGAAAGTTATCTTTCATCTATCATCTTATCTGGTATCACTGATTATGACCGCCTATGGGCAAATCAGTATTGTATTTGGTACCCCTGACTATAATTGCCTTTGGGTAAATCAGAAGATGTTATTTTTTAATTATAACCACTTATGGAAAAATTAGGTACAATGAATTTTTATCATGCATTGCCACATCACTTGGTCATTAATGTTATCATTTGCCTTTATTTACAAACTTATTATGACCTGGTCAGCCTTTCATCACCTTTTATGTTGGTAGAAATACTACGACTTGAGGTCCTAATGGGATTATGTAGTATGTGCTCGATTCATGTTGAGGTCACCTTAGTCCCCCATTTTCATACACTCTTGTCATCTTGTGAGAATTTTAAGTTGGTGCACTCTCATTGTTTCATGAGCACTCTTTTCAATATCCTTACTATTTTATGATTTAGACCATTTTGTGTCTCTTAATCCTCAATAGAGTTGAGATACTTATAAAATTATTTTTAAAAAAATGTTAAATGATTTGTTGTATATTTGTGTTATTTATGTGTTGTTTGGATTTTTATTTTATTGTTTGGTCTTGTTCTTTTATTTTGTTTTTCAAGAACATTTTGATAGTACACATGGATCTTCATTATTCATATCTCATTTTAAATTTATCTATTAAGTTGTTTTTTCTTTTTTTTTATAACATTCATGTTCCTACTTGAGTCTTAATTGTTCATATATTGATCTTAAGTTAGGTTCATTTATGTTTTATTTTTATTTTATTTTTTTTAATGTAAATATTTATAACTTTGGTATTGATAGTTCTTATCATTATCTGTAGTTATAAATATTCACATTTGAACTGGCTTAGTACAATTGAAATGCAATGTCATTATAAGTTCCTCATACTTATGATGCATAGTTTAATTTTTCTATAGCAATCACTATGTGCTTTAGATCCAAGTCTTGAAATCAATGTAGCTCTGAAGATTAGCTCTCTTATGCACTAAGGAAACTAGGTACCAATGTCTTATCTCACACCCAACTCTATGCAAGATGTGTATCTCTTGGCATACATCATGAGTCTAATCAAATAAGTGGTTAGTTTTCTTTTTTTTTCTTCTTTCCTCATTCCACTTTCTCTAACTTTTGGGTAAACTACATTAGATTGAGGTCCATTTGGACTATGTAGGCAATGTTTAGATACATGACATATCTTGGGTTATTTTGGCCACCTTTATTCTTCTATTCATATCTTTCATCAATTTGTGTAACCTTGTATGCTTATTTTTCTATGATTATTTCAATTATTAAATCATCACCACTACATTTGCACCCACTCAAATTTAATTTATGAAATAAGTTATATCCTTGAGTTATGCTTACCAATTTTCCCTATAGGGGCATAATATTTGAATCAATCACATATCTAAATTAGCCTTATAGGGGCACAATTAATTATCAGTGATCAAAATTTGCCCTACTAGGGAAAAATTATTTTATCAATTGATCAAATCCACTCTACTGGGGTACATTATTATTTCCTCTCTTTAGAGAAATGTTTTGATTTTATTCTAATTATAAGCTCTGTGGACTTTTTTCATCATTCTAGAAATTTTTAGTGTGCAACTTGTCTCAAGATTGATCATGTTGTAAGTACGCAACTTGTACCCTAGCTTTGGGTGTGTTTAAAGTATGTCACTTATATTTTTGGATTATATTCTTCCCTTGCCCCTCATCCTTGTGTCCCATTATTTTATAATTATATTTTTATCATTGATGTAATAAACACATGTAAGCATTAGCTCATTTGGATTTCATCTATTCCAAAGGTTAATCTCACTTTCTCTCTCTCTTTTCGAGAGTCCATCCTTCTCTTTCATCCTTGTATGTCTTCTCAAGGGGGCATCATGGGTCATTTCCAATTTATTATTAATAACTCTTTTCTTTGAAAAATACGTTACTTCATTGAATGTCTCACTACACCTTCTCAAATAGGGGCAAAATGTAGACATCTAATTCCTAACACCATCGGGTTGAAATTTTTAATCTTACTCAAAATTTGTGAAAATTCATAATTTGGGATAAAATCACTTAAAGCATGCTAAATAGTTCAAGCTTGTCACATATAAGTGCCAATTTAGGTCAATATATCACTAAATGTGGAAATGCATTTTATGTGATTATTAACTTTTTGGAAATCATTTCATGTCAAAATAATGAAAATGAATTTTGATGCTCTAGATAACTCTTTTCTTCTAATTTGGAAACACACAACATGTGCATGTGTTATGTTATGTCGATAATATCCTAAATGGGATATCAATCCATATGTAACTAACATCACCTTATAATTCCTCTCCAATCAAATTAAGACCTAGTAATATGAAATTATAACCATTTGATTAATTGTGTGTAATTAATTTCCAAAGAGTTACTTAAAATTTGATTAATATTACTTAGGTAAATTAAATCAAATTATGACCTTAAGTAATAATTCCATGGAAGTTATTATATATTTGTTTATTGTAAATTAATTCCTATTATCTACATCATCAAGTGAAACCATTTGTGGGGTGGCATCCATAAGTCATAAATGTAACAAATATCAAGATTATGGCCTCCCATGCCTCTTTAATACCCCTTCCTTCCAAATATTTATGAGGGTAATTATACATTAATTATGTGATATTGTATTAAATCATGGCCACACATCTTGATCTCAAAATGGATAGTCATGGTTGATCCTGATCAAATTGGAAAATATATAAATAGGAGGGCCAAGACCACTTTTATTAAGATTCATTTTGTATAAACTTATAATGCAAGATTCTCTCTACAATCCATTTGATTATAATTTGCTAATGCTTTATTTGTATTAGGATAGATTCAAGATAGGCACAATATTGATTTGTATATCATGAGCTTAGTTTAGTTGGTGTTCTTAAGATGATGGAGGATCTTTGCTTTGCATCATTGTTGAAGGCTTGATCACCAAATCAAGGGGAAAGTCATGTTTTTAGCAGTATTTGGGTGATAAGATGCTCTTGGGAAGGTAATATGTATGTGTTTTTCTTCATTTGATCTTAATTATCATTTACACACCTTGTTTGAATAGGTTATCTTAGAATGCTATGTTATTATACATTTTTATTTATTTTCTTGACTAATTCTTGATCTAACCATCTTTTTAATCCATCTCTACACTTACCAGCTTTCTCTTTGTTTGCATATTTGCATCCTTGTTGCCATTTATTTATGATTCAGGATGGTCTCTTTGAATCTATCTTGAAGGAACTTTTGAATCTTGTCTTTCCTAAACTTCTTCTTATTCCTCATATATCTCTATTGTTTCTTCTTCATTCTTGAATTCCAAATTCTCTGATGCATCCTTTGACTAATAATATGATTCTTAAAACTAGTCTCATCAATCTTCACATTGGTGTTTTCCACTATCTTTAGCAACCTCTTATTATAGAATATATAGGCTGAGCTTATTGATGAGTATCCAAAGAATATTCCTTCATCAAACCTTGAATCAAACTTACATAAGTCTTCCTCATCTATTTTTATGAATCATTTACTTCCAAACACCTTAAAGTGTTCCACATTAACAGGTCTACCTTTCCATAATTCATAGGGGGTTTTATTACCATTAATCCTTTTTTTTCTTCTATTCAAAATGTAAACTATAGTGTTCACTACCTATCTCAAGTATCCATTAGATAATCTTGATTCATTTAGAATAGTCCTTATCATTTTTTGAATTGCTCTATTTTTTATTTCAACTACCCCATTCTATTGAGTTGTCCTAGCTAATGAGAACTATCTCCTTGTCCCATGGACCTCATAGAATTCATCAAATTCATAGGACCAAAAATCTCCTCCTCTATCAAATCTTAGACATTTGATATTTACATTATTTTAATTCTCAACTAGAGCCTTGAATGCCTAGAACTTATCAAGAGATTTTGACTTTTTTTTCAAGAATGCTACCTAGGTCATTCTTATGTAGTCATCTATGAGTAACATGAAACAACTGTCTCATTAAATTCTTTGGATTATTTTAGGTCCACAAAGATTATTTTGTATTAAATCTAAAGGTCTTGTAGTATAATACTCCTTAGACTTGAAAATCCTTCTAGTTTAATTACCATGTTGACATGCCTTGCAAGGTGTATTTATAGGTTTAGTGATTTTAGGCATATTCTTCACAAACTTTTAAAATTTGATCTTAATTAGATTATCAAAGTTTAGGTAGCCCAACCTTTTGTGACATTTATGTTGGCCAATTTTGGCCCACATACCAAGATTTTATATGGATTGAAGAGCTAAGTAGAGTTCTAGATTAGCTGAATGATCAAAGGGCTTGAGTAAAGTTATGAATGGAATGAGTGGTCTAAATATCACCCATAGCTTGCAAATATTTTGAAACACTTTAAATTTACTTAAAGTGTATTTTGTTAATTTATGAGGGATAGGTCTATAAAGCAAGGTAAAGGGTTCGATCAGGTTAACATGGTGATCAAATAATTTATATGTCATGTAACAAGTCTACACAATATTTAGGTTTTCATAGTTCATTCGAGCCTTCAAAGATCTAATAGTAGTTCAAGCACAAGTCTGAGAGAGCCTACATGCCAAAAGCTAAGTGCAAAACCTTTTATTTGGGTATATCCTTACTTGGCATATTTGTTTTAGGATTTTATTTGGCTAAGCTCAATTATTATGGACCTTTTTATTTATCTAAGTGTTAATATTTTGGGCTAAGTGATAATACTTATTTTAGGAAAATTGTTTTGAGTTATTTGACTAAGTGTTGGGAATTATTTTCGACATTTTGTTTAAATAAAACATCTAGAAGTGCAAATTCTTTTGGATATTTTGTCCACAATAAAAGGCCAAGTATAATTATGTTAGGAAAATTGTCTAGGATAATTTTCTTGAGGACCAAGTTCTTTCAGACATTTTATCTATAACAAATGTCTTGAATGCAAAAATCCCATAGAAAAAAATCTTGAGGACTTAATTGTTTCAAGAAAATTGGCCAAGTAAAAATCCTAAAGACCCAAATCTTTTAGGAAAATTATCTAAGACAATTTCCCTAAGGACATATTTATTTCAAACAATTTTTCTGTAATAAATGTCCCAAATGCAAAGAGCCTATAGATAAAATGTTCATAAAAATGCTTTCAATAAATATAATTGATTGATGCAAAATCTCTAATAGAATCTTTGTTTTGAATAAATGATTTTAGTAGAGTGATGTTTGTATAAGTGTCAAATTTCAAGCTTAGTAGTCATCCATAGAGGTCTAAAGATTGATGATCATGTAGACATCATCAACATTCCCATGGAAATCAATTGATAGGTGCGTAGACATCAAATTTAAATTAGGAAAATTATCATTGGTTTTCAAATATCTCAGTGACAACCATAAAAATGTCAAATACAGGCACATAGATGTCAATTTTAAACCCCATGGAATACCCATTTGGATTCAAAAATAATATCAATGATCAAATTTTGATCATATAGAAGATCCAACAATGAACAATGATCAACAAGTTAATGGACCCAAGAAGATCAATTGCTCACATTCAATTGTGGATTCAGATCCAATGGCACATCTAGGGTCAAGAATTTAACATGCCTTCATAGATAAGTGTGAAGGTGACAAATGGTGAGATCTTAGGAGTTAGATCCAATAGATTGGGTGAAGATAGAGTTAGTGGGTCTAGGTAGATCAACAACATGCATTTAATTATATATCAAAAATTAATGATGAGTGGGGTTAAAATAGGTAAAGACACCAATGATGCTTAAACCAAGTGTGAGGCTACCAAGTGTATTAATTCAGTAACCCCAAGTTGATAGTTGATGATAAATAAACAAAGGCAAGATTAGGACACTTTTGACAAAGGTCGAAGGGATAATTTTCAACTAAGGCAAACAAGTATGAATGGAACTAACCTTGAACATGATCTAGGTTGGACCAAGAGCAAGTATTTTGGGATTAAATAGTGCCATTCAGACTCTATAGGGATAAAAATAGCTCTTTTTAGATGTAATATTGATTAGGGTAGGCTACTAGCTATTCATACGATATAGACATGTCCAAGTGGATGTATCAACTATAAAAACACCAATAATTTAAATTGGTTTTAAATCTATAGTAGGCCCAAGTTCATAATTAAAAGTAGAGGTAGATATATATAATTAATGGAGGAGCATCCCAAGTCATACTCTTGATAAATAACCACCCAAAGATGACTTAATCATGGTTCATGGATATGAGGACTCTATCCTTGTAGTCTTAATGGCATTAATGCATTTAAGATATCAAGGAGGCTACAAAAATCTCAATTATTATGAACTCTTCTCCACTCTCCCATATAGGTTCCCCATTTTTTCTCATCTATTTTTGCTATAGATAGAGGCTTTTGAACCTTAAAATGGATCTCTCTAATCCGTCTCTTGGGCATGACTAGACTCTACCAAGATTGAGCCTTGTAACCTCTTGAGATTAATATCTAACTATTTTTAGATTCTATTATATTATTATAGCATATTTATGTTAGTTTAATTTGCATATGTGGTATAGCTTTCTCCCTTGTCAAGTCCTGATTTCACCTATCTAGTAGATTGTCATGTTACGTGGGTCATGTTTAATATTTAAATATCACTTGACTAAGAGAATAGTGGATACATTTATTATATTAGTGCCTTGAATTAGGCCTATCCATTATTTCCATCTATCATTAATCACTTCGTCAAACTCTACATGAAATACTAATGCATGACAGACATTTGGAGTCATAGATCCATTCATTTTTTTGTCCCATTAGTGTTTTAGAAGATCGAGTATGAGTGGATGAACAATATTTTAGGTGCATCACCACCATTAGCTAAGATTTATATTTTAATTATTTATCTCTCCCTTTTTCACCCCAGCAATCTTTAGGTTTTAGTGTGAATGAGCTAAATGATGCATTAGAGGAGCTAACTTCATTAAAAATCCTAGAGGCCTGATTGTGTTATAGGATACCCATAACATAGGGTCATTTCCATGTTGATCTCCATTTTAAAGTAGAATCTAAACACTTCTAATTTTAGTTAGGGTATAATCTAGACCTCCAATAGTTTTCTCATCCCTAGTGGGACCTATTGAAGCAAATTTGTAGCACTTTCATCTTTAGAAGTAGTATCAAGTATTCCTTGATCCTTATCTCAAGGTAAGAGGCATATTATTGTTCTTTATTTCAGCTATCTTCATGATTTCTAAGCTATGGTAGCATATAGATAAGAGTTTTATCTTTCCTCTCCTCATCAATAACTTTAAAATGAATAATATTCATCCTTATATAACCCTCACTAGCATTATCAGGACCTATATCAGTCATACATGCAGGAGTATTGCTATGATCCTCCCTATGAGTAGTTAGTCCAATGATGTGATGATCCCCCTTAGGACCAAGATCATCAAGACTTTTATGAGTCTCATCTACCCCCTTTATATCCTAGTTACCCTCCTAATTAGTCATGGCAGTTGCATAACATTAATGAATAGCCTACTCATACCCCAAGTCACTCTATATATAAGCTTAAAAAATATCTATTAAACCAAGAAATGATTATTATAAACATTGATATGTTGAAGGGGTATGGGCAAGAAGTTCTAAAACATGTCATTAGAGGGGTTAGGACTTTAGTGCAGTAGGCAAAGGAGGAGTGTATGTCTTTCATCAAGAGAGGATATTCTATAAATAATAGTGACATGATTAACACATATGGCCTCATCTCCAAGATTAAGGAGAAGTTGGGATCCCATAGAAAACATCAAACACCCCATCACCCACCCTACCTTCCCTCATTCACTCCATGTTAACCTCATATCGAGCTTCCCATCACCACTCATAAGCCCTCACCACATGAGTTTCAAGGTCATCATGGTTATCCCTAACCTCCCTTAACCTTCCCCTCATAGAAATATGTCCAAGGGAGAGTCCAGGAGGAAAGTCAGGTTTGTGTTGAAGAAACTAGCCATCATGAACAATAAAGGTCTAATTTTGAATCCTCCCTTACTAGGTAAATTGAAGCTATAGATAAATTTTTTTAATATACATTAGTATCCAAAGGCAAAATCACCTTGATTACACATACCTATTTTCACTCGTCAAGCCTCAATGCACACTATGAAGGAAAACCATGAGCCCAAATTTCCATCTTGGAGTCAGGTCATGTAGTCAGGCAAACCCAAATATACTCAATCCCCACCCCTCCCTCATCAAGAATATAAGTCATATCCATCTTATAAATCCATATAGAGTGGTGTGTAGAAGAAGGAAGTGGTGATTTTTAAATCCAAACAAGAGACCATTAAGCCTCCACTTCCCTCTCCCTAGAAACCCAAGTCTTTTCCTTCATGGAAAGACATCCAAGAAATAGTGTATCCAAGAGAGAAGGTGATGGTTGTTCAATTTTATAAATATCAAGAGATAAATTAGGTATGTATGGCACAACCATTGGATCTACCTTATCTCTTTGAGTATTTCCAAGGGTCACCCATGTCACTCTTAGAGTAAGAACCTCTCCTTTATGAGGTGAGTGAAGAATTTATGACTGGGATGATTAAGGTTAATAAAGATGAGAAAGAGGTTTAAGTTTAAAGAAGGTTCCCTCCTTTCCCAAACCCATCACATCTCATCCTTCACCTCAAACCTGTGATCTTATCCATCAACTTTCCACCTTTCCCTTTCTTGAAAAAGAACCTATCATGAGGGAAGCAAGTGAAGAGGAAAGGTCTCAAGTCATGGCTGATCAAGAGGATGTTATGAGTGACTATGAGGAATAATTAACCATAGGAAACCCTCTTGGTGAAAAAAATATCAACTCAGTCTCCTTGAATGAAGAGAAACACATGAAAGATTCCTTTGTAGTTGTGCATGAGATAGAATATATTATCAAAGATGAAGGAGAGTAGTTTCAAGTCATTCCTCAAAAGTGTGCATTCCTATGGTAATATATTGAAACCAAGGTGGAGGTTATTTTTCTTGGAGATGATTCAATACCTCAGCCCAATCTTGGACCACTCTCAAAATATTAGTAAAAAAAAGTGGAGCTCTTCGAAGAAGAATTTGATGAGTTTGTAGCTGATGATGAGAAGAACAAGGTCACTCAAGGTGCCAAAAGGCCTCAAGGATAATTCTTAGATAAGGTACCACTTAGAAATATTGTAGTTGATAATCAGTATGAGAAGGATCCTAAAGAACAAGACCAATTTGTCTTTGTTGGTGACTAGTTTTTTATTGATGACTCACTCTAAAATATGTGAAAGGAGTGGGTAGGTAGGAAGAGTGCTTCAGTAAACATCATGATTTGTAACTTATACCATCTCTTATACTGGGTGAGTTTCTAAATTTCACTTTTGATCTAGGTGAATCATGCTTTATCATGGTCAGTTAGGTTCTTTGTACATATTAGGGTAACCTTGTTGTTTTCCGCCAAGTGTTGTTTTAGCACATTGGTTGGGTCTTGTTTTGTTTAGGTTAGTTTTATTATTTGTGTTATCCCTTTATTGATTTGTTTAGTGTTGTTTTTTTCAAGAGGTTTCTTTTAGTCAAGGTTTAAAATGTTAGTTTTCCAAGAGTCTAGAAGTCATGAAAGTATTTGGGTTCTCAAGTATAGTAGGCATGCTTCCCTACGAGTCATCAAAAAATTTGTCCAATTTTGGCCCACATACCAATATTTTGTATGGATTGAAGAGCTTAGCAGAGTTTAGAATTAGTCAAATAATTAAAGGGTTTGAACAAATTTTTGGATGGAATGAGTGGTCCAAAGATCACCCATAACTTGCAAAGCTTTTGAAATAATTTAAGCCTGATTAAAGTGTATTTTATCACTTTTTGAGGGACAGGTCTACAAATTGAGGTAAAGGGTACAAGTAGGTTCTCATGGTGATCAAATTAGTTATAATTCATGGAATAAGTCTTCAAAAGCTTCAATTTTCATAGTTCATTCAAGCCTTCAAATATCTAGAAGTAGTTCAAGAAAAAGTCTGGGAGAGCTTGCATACTAAACTAAGTGAAAAACCTTTTTTATGGCTAAGACCTTACTTGGAATATTTATTTTGGGATTTTATTTAGATAAGATCAATTCTTGTGGACCTTTTTATTTGGCTAAGTCTTAATATTTTAGACTAAGTGCTAATACTTCCTTCAGTAAAATTGTTCAGGGTTATTTGACTAAGTTTTGGGAATTATTTTAAAAAAATTATCTAAATCAAAAATCCTAAAGTGAAAATTCTTTTAGACATTTTGTCTACATCAAAAGGATAAGTATAAATATGTTAGGAAAATTATCTAGGACAATTTTCTAGAGGACCAAGTTTTTTCGGACATTTTATCCACAACAAATGTTCTAAATGCAAAGAGCCCACAAAAAAAAATCCCAAAGACTTAATTATTTTAGGAAAATTAGCCAAGAAAAAATCTTAAAGACCCAAATATTTCAAGAAAATTATCTGATATAATTTTTCCAAGGACATATTTCATTCAGACATTTTAACTGTAATAAATGTCCCAAATGAAAAGAGACCATAGACAAAATGTCTACAACAATGGTTCTGATAAAGACAAAAAAATGATGCAAAAGCTCCAATATAATGGATTGTCTCTGAGAAATTATTCTAGTAGAGTGATGTTTGTGCAAGTTTCAAAGTTAAAGATCAGCATTCATCTATTGGGGTCCAATATTGATGGTCATGTAGACGCCATCAATGTTCTTGTGGACATCAATTGACAGGTGCGTAGATTTCAAATTTAAGTCATGTAAAATTATCTTTGGTTTTCAAATATCTCAGTGACAGCCATATGGACATCAAATATGTTTATACAAACATTAAATATAGGCATGTAGAAAGATCAACATTCATCTATTGGGGTTCAATATTGATGGTCATGTAGACGCCATCAATGTTCTTGTGGACATCAATTGACAGGTGCGTAGATTTCAAATTTAAGTCATGTAAAATTATCTTTGGTTTTCAAATATCTCAGTGACAGCCATATGGACATCAAATATGTTTATACAAACATTAAATATAGGCATGTAGATGTTAATGTAAAACCTCATGGAACAGTCATTTGAATTCAAAATCAAGATCAATGATCAACATTCAATCTTATGAAAGATCCAATGGTGAGCAATGACTAATAGGTTAATGGGCCTAGGTAGATTAATGAATTGTATTCAATCATAGATTTAGATCTAATGACATGTGGGTGAGCTGGGGTCAACAAGTCAATAGGCCTCATGAACAAGTGTGAAGGTGACAAATGGTAAGATCTCGAGAGTTAGATCTAATAGAGCAAGCAAAGATAGAGTTAGTGGGTCTAAGTAGATTAGTAGCATGAATTTAATCATATATCCTAGATTAAAAGTGATTAGTATTCAAAAATGTCAAGAAAACAATGATGTTCAAATTAAGTATGGGACTACCAAATGTCTTAATTTGGTAAGCCTGAGTCGATAGTTGATGGTAAATAAACAAAGGCAGGACCATGACATTTTCAATAGAGGTCAAAAGGATAGTTTTCAACTAAGTTGAGTAAGTATCAATGGAATCAAGCTCAATCATGATCTAGGTTAGATCAAGAGAAGATATTTTGGGATCGAATGGCACAATTAAGACTCTATAGCGATAAAATAGGTCGTTTAGACTGAATATTGATTAGGGTGGGCTACTAGTTATTCATACATATAGATATGTCCATGTGGATGTATAAACTATAAGAAAACCAATAATTTAAATTGGTTTTCAATCTATAGTAGGTCCAAGTTCATATTTCAAAGTAGAGGTAGATATATTTAATTAATGGAGAAGCATCTCAAGCCATACTCTCGATAAATAGCTACCCAAAATAGACTTAATCATGGTCCATGGATACAACAACTATATCCTTACATTCCTAATGACATTAATACAACAAAGAGCTTGAATAGGTTATATAAATCTTGATCATTATGACCCCTTCTCCACTCTCCCATGTAGGTTCCCCATTTTTCCTCATCCCTTTTTGCTATAAATAGAGGCTTTTGAGCCCTAAAATGGATCTCTCTAATCCCTCTCTTGGGCATGACTAGACTCTGCCAAGATTGAGCCTTCCATCTTAAGATTAATAGATGACTATTTTTAGATTTAATTATATTAGTATAGCATTTTTATGTCAATTTTATTTGCATAAGTGGTATATTTTTCTCCCTTTTCAAGTCTTAATCTCACCTAAATGGTAGATTTTCATGTTATACAGGTCATGTTTAGTGTTTAAATGTCACTTGACTAAGCGAATAATGGATACATTAACTAGATTAATGCCTTGAATCAGGCCTTTCCATCATTTCTCTCTAGATTTGATCACTTGGTCAAACCTCTACATGAAATATTGGTGCATGATAGACATTTGGAGTCATAGATCTAGTCATTTGTTTTATCCCATTAGTGTTTTAGAATCTCAAGTATGAGTGGATGAACAATATTTTAGGTGCATCACCACCATTAGATTAGACTCCTTTTTCATTTTTCTCTCTCTCCCTTTTTCACCCCAATAATCTTTAGGTTTTATTTTGAATGAGCTAAATGATGCATCAAAGGAGCTAGCCTTGTTAAAAATCATAGAAGTCTAAACCTATTATAGGATACCCATAGTGTAGGGTCATTCTCATGTTGAGATATATTTGGAAGTAAAACTTGCACACTTTTTCTTTCAGTTAACATATAATCTAAACCTCCAAAAATATCCAACATTCATATATCTTTCTCATAAATCATCTCTCCTTCTTGATCTCATTTAATACATAAAGATTGTTCTCAATCCTCTTAGCATTGGTAATTAGTCTTCTTAATTTGTCTCTCCTTATATCACAACCTCTATAATGAAAGATCAATGTGTGTCCTTGGTTGCACATTTGAGTTACACTAAGCAAGTTATGTTTCAATCATTCCATATAGCACATTTTATATCTTGGTCTACCCATTGTCCAAACTTAAGATACTTTTGCCAAAAATATTGGTATTTATGTTATCTCCAAATCTCACTATCCCTGTAGCATTCTTCTTCAATGAAATGAACTTGTTCTTCTCCCCTATCATGTGTCTTGAGAAACCACTATCTATATACCATTTCATGTCTTCATCTTGGATGTGAAAGGTAGTCTGACCTATCATAGTTTATTCTCCTTTAGTCTTCTACTCCTTCACCTTATGCATAAGGTTTGACTTCTTGATCCACTTCTTAGTGGTATGAATATATACTTTTTTATTTTAACTGATCATCCTCATATGTCTCATCTTGAAATCCCTTGAAATATGTCCTCTCTAATCACAATTATAACATAGAATTCTTCTTCTAATGTTGGAATGAGCATTCATCCTATTCCTCCATGAGGAGTTTATTATAGTATGATGTCTACAATCCATAACTCTATGTCTGTATTGATTGCATGAGAAACAATAACCATTGAAAGAAATAACATACCTTGTTTGTCTAATAGGAATTATATTTTGATGACTTTTGAATGATGCATCTCTACCTTTGTTGTCTTTTTATGGAGTTACATTCTTCTTGCCTTGTTGATGGTCAATTTGGGCCTCCAATTTGAGAGTTTATGTATAGGTCTTTACTCTATCAGTACCATCACTTCTTGATAGTTCATTGTCCTTTGAGGTCTGACTCTCCTTATTTCCTTTTGGTTTTCTTTAAACCCAAGACCTATCTTATCATGTAGAGACTTATAACTATTCAAAATATCACTAAAAATTTTAGTGCTCTTTTCAAATTTCTGATATAACTTTAAATTGATTGTTACCTGATCCAATTTTTCCTTCAAGGAATCCATTTTTATTCTAAACTTGGTCCATTCTTCCTCCTTGGTCTTAAGACTTGTAGTGGCAATATCAAACTGAGTTTCCAACTATTTAATGATCTCTTCATGTTCATTGGTGTTGTTACTTAGTCTCTCTTCAAATAGATTGATTTGTCCCTCATAACCCTTAACCAATGATCTCAATTTATGATTCTTCCTTGTTTGGAACTTTAACTCCTCTAAAGCACTCACCAATTCTACCTCAAGGTTCATTTCAGCCTCTTCTTCATTAGATTCTTCATCTTCCATAAGAATTTTACCTTTTTAATAACCTTCATTTTCTATTTTTATGGCCATGAATATAATTTCATTGCTATCATGATTAACACTATCATATATACTTGTATCACTTATACCAGAGGAGCTACTATCTTCTTTGGTATAAAAATGATTCTTGTTCTTGAATTACCCTTTCTTTCCTTCATATTTCTTGAATCTCTTTTTACTCTTGTAAAGCTTATATAATTTCTCACTCTCACCATTATGTTCATCATGCTCATTATTATCCTTTTTGGGGCACTCGGATGCAAAGTGACCAATCTTACCATAGTTAAAGCATTTAAATGGAAACTTCACCTTATATTTACTTGATCCTTTCTTTAGTTTTCTAACTAACATGGATTATATCTTTTCATCATCAATGTCTACATCAACATCATCCTTTGACCTCTTTACCTTGTGACTTTTTCTCAGCTTTGAATGCAAATTCCTTATTGAAAGGTCTTCCATCACTTTTTCTCATTTCATAGGTAGTCAAGATACCATGAAGCTCATCCATCTATAGTTTTTTGAGATATTTTATTTCCTCTATAGCATAGAATTTTTAATCAAACTTAGATGTCAGGGATCTTAATACATTTTATACTACTATTGATTCTTCCAACTTTTCTCCTAGACCTCTGATGACATTTACCATTTCATCTACTCTTAATAGATAAGATGCAATGTTAGGATAAAATAAAACAAATATTTATCCCCAAATCACATACAAGATAAAATATGAAATGAATCAATCAAACATACTAAAAATAATCATAAACAAACACAAAATTAGAGACACCAAATTTAACGTGGTTCACCCAAGATGGGCTACATCCACCAAACTTGTCTAGTATATTATTTTTAATAATACAAAGGAGAAATAAATCCTACAACAAACATTATTACACCTCTCTACCTCTTTCTACCTCCTCTTTATAATTAATTTGTTTTGTCTTTCATCTCAGCTATGTAACAATACATTATAGGGCAAAAAACACCTAAATGTAACATCTACCGTTAGATCTAGAAAACTTTAATTAATAGCCTAGATTAACTACAAAATTAAAAAATTTAAAGGTAATTTTAATTAAAAAAATTATTTGAAGGTGCTTCCCCCAAACCCCCACCAAGGTGCATGGCCCCCAGACACTCCTGGACCCCACAAGGGGTATTCCCCCCTTGCAAACCCCCCACACCATTATAGATACAAAGAATGGGATCCAAAACCTAATTGAAATAACATCATATTTTTAACCTCTAATCTTGGAATATAATTAGGATCCACACCTATCATGCAATGTTTTCATCCACCTTCATTATAAAATTTTCAAGCTACCTTCAGTGTGTCTTAAATTTTTCCAAATTGAATTTGGTATCTCCTTCATATATAGTTTGTAATTTTTCCCAAATTTCTTTGGCTAAATCATAATGCATGACCTTTACCAATTCTACCAATAAAAGACCACATAGGATGGAATTCATTTCTTTGGATTTGTGATCACTTGCTTACTATATTAGCTGGTAGTGTAGGTGAACTGAATCCATCAACAACAGATTACCATATGTCATAGCCCAAGGATATTAGATAGGTCTTTATTCTAATGCTCTAAAATGCATAGTTAGTCTTATTGAAAAGAGGGTCCTTGGTTGAGAAACCTCCTTATGTTTAATCACTATACATGTGTATGCTTTTATGATGTCCTTTAAGATATTAGACTTGTTTCAAAGGACTAAGCTCTAATACCAATTGTTGGAAGCACAATTACTGAGATGGAGGGATGAATCAGTGTTTAAAAAACTTTATTTCAATTATAATTTAACATTCTTGAACCATGAAATCAACATAGTTATCTAGCAATGCATAAAGAACCATTCACATGATCATGAAACAAGATGGGACATATATGAGTTGGAAACCCTCAAGGGTAAAAAAACCCATTATGATCTTTGAAAATGGACTACTATCTTATGAAAAAAAGATCAAATATAGTTGAGCACCAACTCAACTTGGAGAGCCAACCCCAAAAAATTCAAGCACCCACTTTACTAAGCTTTAGCAATCATCTACTTTCAAGGAAGCACCAACTCCCTAAGTGACTCAACACCAACTTAGCCACCTCAAAATTTTGATCACCTTTTGAAATTTTTGTTACTCAATAAATAAATGAGAATTTTTATCACCTTCTAAATTTTTTGTTAATCAACAAATTATGACCACACCTCTACTCTTTTGTTATGGTTTAAAACTCATTTCAATATCTCTTTCTACTTGACCATGCATCATTTTTTTACTTATTTTTCACACATTCAAATAGGCCTAAACTACCTTGTATATATACTAATCTTATGGTCACACACCATTTGGTTAGCCACACACCTCCAACCTCTCAGGTTGGCCACACAATAGGTCTTAGGATATCTTATGAACATGCTTCAATCATAATTTGAACACCTTTTGGTCTACCACAACTCAATTAGGCCTTACTCCTCCTTTAGGTCTCATGGAGACCTAATTGCATTAGGTCTGCCCTCTTAATGCTAAAACTTGATATTATTAGGCCTATATAGAATTATCCAACAATAAAAAAATCCATTAAAATACTTAGATAATTAACTCCTCTAACCTCCCCCATGCTTTATAAGACTTGCATCCTTCATTCATACCATGAAAATTCCTTTAGGATAAACTACCCTATTAAACTATGTACCTCAAAAGTCTATCTTACAATAATGAATCTTAAACACCCTTAAACTAATAAACCATGAAAAATTAAACATGAAGATAGATTTTACATGACCTTAGGGTCATCACCAAATGCTTGGAACACCTTCACTCAGGAAATAAGGGCTCAAGAACATCTCTACAACTCGCTTACTCAGAACTGCCAAATCACCTCAAAAACTAGTCATGAAGAATTAGACCTCTAACACCTATGTAGACACTTATAATTAATATTAATTCATAATAATGGTTCTATTATATATCCATAACATCTTCATATATAATATTAATATGTTCTAATGGTAAATATTGGTTTTGCAGACCAATTTATTAACTTTATGTCTCACAGTCCTATCTGAACCAGACAAGCCATTTTGTGAGCAATTTTTTCACTACATACACTGACCTCCAAATCATGATCATGACTTAAAAGTCATAAATAAATTCTTAAATCACTTTATTGCATCAATCTATCATGCACATACCCTTAAATCTATAACTTCATCTCTACCTGGGTTTTACATTATCGACACCATTAGGTCTATCTACAACTAGCTTACTTGGATGACCAATTTAGATCACTTGAAGGATATTACCTATCTATAAAACATCATGTACATGTAAATTAGTCTCTATCTTTTTCATCCATCCATTTACCCTTCTTGACCAATTCAACTTTTGAGAGCTACAGTAGTTTATTGACAAATAAGCTTGTACCTATACATTTTCTCTCTCATCTCACTAACCACCACCACCACTTGGAGGTACCTAGGAGAGTTGACTAAATGATCCAATAGCTTATGTAGGATTTTTAATTCATCTTTATCTTATTTTAACAAAAAAATTCACATCAAATCCTTATTAGGATTTTAGGGAGGTTTAACACATGTTTTAGTGTTAACAATTATTCATAAAGGACAACCACTTGAATCCAAAACTAATGCCTAGAAATCTTATCTAGGACCCTTCCCCATCTCTCAAAAATATCTTAGACTCCTATTTATAGGTTACACATGCCAACAAATACTTGAAAGTGCTTCTCAAGTTTGAGTACCTCATTCTATGAGCTCAAAAAGGTCTAAAACAATTTTTCATGCACTTTTCCTTCAAATATTGACCTCAAATTTTGTGATAATACCTAAAAACA
Source organism: Torreya grandis (assembly GCA_037957365.1). NCBI lineage: Eukaryota > Viridiplantae > Streptophyta > Pinopsida > Cupressales > Taxaceae > Torreya > Torreya grandis. Next base: position 266,967 of record JARHVA010004537.1, read on the forward strand.
CTTATCTCAAATTTGACCATGCTCTCATGTGCATGATTCCTTTAAAATCTGATCTTCATACCTCATTAGGCCAGGTAAGGTCTAGGAATGGTCTACGTGTAGACTTAAATTGAAGTTATTACCCCTATAGGCTCACCCTAAAACTCTCATGAATTCTTATATACCTTAATCACATGCTCAAATAATGCCATACAAATTATGCATGCTTGTGTTCATTCATTTCACTATGCACATACTTCTTCATGTCATGACTATGCTTCTTATACACTTGACATCAATGACCTATACCTTCCATGTTGATATTAACAATGATATAAATTATGTATACATAAAACATTGGTTTCATTTAAATTATATATTTATCTTTCTCTCATGGAAACACTCTTCCATGCACCTTATCACATCACACACTACCAACTATCTTTAGTAACCTTTGACATAAATGACAATACTCAACACTTTTGGTTATAAAATTTGAGATAAAACTCAATGATAATCATAATCCATCTTTCCATTCATTGATTCTGATAGGGTTTTGAAAGCATGAACTTAATGGGATCGGTATTGGTAATCACATAGGTTTTGTGATTAATAAAATAGTGGTGAAGTTTATAAGATATGACTACTAAATCCAAACATAATTTTTTAATATGCATGTAACGAGTCTTATACTCAACCAAAGTATGACTTATATAATAAATTACTTTCTCTCTATGTTTTTCATCTTGATGGGTAAGCATGACACCTAAATCATGGTCTATAACTGAGATATACAAGTAAAAAGGTTTATCCTCTCTTCATGGAATATATATATATATATATATATATATATATATATATATATATATATATATATATATAAAAGAGATACTTCTTAAGTGTATCAAAGGCTACTTAAAAATTTAAATCCCATAAATATTTGGGGTCTTTATTAATAATTTGATGGAATGGTTGACATCAATCAGATAATTGTGAAATAAAACAACAAATATAATGTAGTTTCCCTTATAAACTATGAAGCTACTTGAGGTTGGAGGGAGGAAGCATATCGATAATGGATTTAATTTTAGTAGGATCAACCTCAATTCCCTAAAGGGAAATGATAAAAACCAAAATATTTCCTAATAAAACCCCAAAGACACACTTTTGGGGGTTAAAATGACCCTGATATTTGACTAAGTAGGAAAATATTATCTGAAGGATAGATATGTGATATTTACAATACCTTGATTTACTAAGGAGATAATCCACATAATATAAATGATTTTGTGGATTAATTAATGGAAAATATAGGTCCTGGCAAGTTGGTAAGTTGTTCTTGCATTTTTTAAACCAAAAAGCATGACCCTGTAACAAAAAGTCCTCCATGAAGTAATAAAAGAGGTTTTATGCTAATATTTTGGGGTGATAAGGATCTGGTTATAGCTATAAAATACATCCATGAGTGACAACATTTCATGTCCTATAGTGATATCCATGAGTTGGTTGATATTAGGAAGTGGAAAAGCATATTTTGGACAGGCAATGTTAAGATCATAAAATTTGGCACAAAGGTGTAGTCCCCCTATGATTTTTGTGACAGGTACTATGTTAGATACCCATTGAGGATAATTGATGGGTTGGATAAATTTAATGGATAAAAACCACTATAGTTCTTCCTTGATAAGCAGTGCTATGCAAAGATGCATTTTTTGAAGTTTTTATTTTATTGGTTTTAGCTTTAGGAATGGTGATGATGTTATGGATAATTATAGAAGTATCTATTCCTAGAATATCACTACAAAACCAAGAAAATTCTTGGCTATGATTAGTAATGAATGTTTTGAAATATTGGGATTATTGAGAATCTAAGGATTGGCTAACTTTGAGGTTTCACAAGACCTCGAGTGTTCCTATGTTAATATCAATTGTAGCTTCATTTAAAAGACTAGGAGAATTAGATGGTATGATATTTTTTAGATATGAATCCCATGTCCCTAAATATGTTAAAAAGATCCATCATCCTGACACTCCATTACATAGACAAAGGAGTAATTTTCATCTATTAGGCCAAGAAAAGTTAAGGGAATGTATAGGATTTTTTCATTGTTTTGATAAGTTAGTGGATTCAAGTGAATGGTTCTATTAAAAAAAAAGTCAAGTGGGATGGAAATGGTGTGGTCAGTTTCTATAAGAGAATTGAATAGGGGTGATGATGCTTCATCATCAATATTTACAAAGATATTGAATGGTAAAGTAATATCATTATCAGATTTAGGATTTTTCTTGAAATTGAGGCCATGTTTTTCATATGGTTTTCTAATTTTATTTATCATAACTCCATGGGGTCCTTGTTCATAACATTCTATACCAAAGCCTTTCAAATCACATCATTGTAGATAGGTTTTTGTGAAGTGTGGTTTGTCAACAAAGGAACATTTAGATGAGAATGATTTGGTACATGTTTGATTTTCCCCTTATAAAAGGGATTGATCAATTCCCCCATAGTCTAAGTGTGTTTAGAGGAAAGGGGGGCTTAAGGGGATAATATCTCCTAATTTAGGTTGGTGAGTACACTGTTGGTCAGGGTGTCCATATTCCTGATGGGTTGATAAGGTGTTAATAGTTGACAACTGATATTCCCCTAAAGAGAGTTGTTAGAATGCCAAGTCAAAGGAGTTTTCATCAGGGACACAAGATGAGGGTATTGTAGAACTAGCTAATGTTTCCTCCAAAAATAATGGGCTAGAGTTATTTAAGTGGATAAAGTCATAATTAGGCTGATAAGTCAAGTTACACATCTTGAATGGATTTGGGGCTTCTAGGATGACATGGATCTTATCTTCATGTTTATATTTAAGGTATTGATGTAAATTAGAGGGGACACAATACATAACATGTATCCAAGAATATCTTAGTAGGATGTTATATTTAAATTCCCCCTTTATTATATAAAATAGCTCTAGGAGGTTATAGATACCTACTTGTATGGGGAGGATGATTATACCTAATGTGGGGGAAATAGTGACATTAAAGGCTCATAGGATAACTAGAGATTGAGCCACAATATTTTTTAGTAACTAGAATTTCCTAAAATCATGTGAGGATATAATATTTATACTATCTCTGTTATCAATCATATCTTTTTTGATCTATGTTTTAATAACTTTGGAAGTAATAAATAATGGTGGGTCTTGGTCTTCAAGATGTAATGGGGATATTTTGGAATCATTAAATGTGATAGATGATGACTTTTGTAAGGATATAATGAAGGCAAATAGAGGATAAGGTTCATCTACTTCTACCTGGGTGGTATACAAGGTCTCTATCACAACTTTGTGATGTTGTAGAGAGTTTTGGATAAGTTTGTATAAATATATTTTGATGATAAGTTGGTGGAGTTATTTTAGAAACAATATCTATATCAAATCAAAGGGATTGTTATTCTATATTTTCCTTATAATAGAAACTTTGGGTTTTGGGATAGGTGATGTAAGATTATCTGTAGTAAAATTAGGGGATTTTGCAATAGACACCTTGGTTTTATTAGGATTTTGGGTTTGTTGACCTTGTGTCCAGGATCAAGTGGATATATATATATATATATATATATATATATATATATATATTGTATCTATTTGAAACAAAGGTTGATTTATTATGTTTTTAGAATCATCTGAGTCTAGAAGGTCTAAGAGGGGTTGATACCAAGAATCATCAATAGTTTTATCTTCCTTTTTTAAATTTCATTCTGACCCTCTTGGTAATGTACTAGTTTCTGGGGTGGTTGTGACTCTAGTAGTTTGATTATAAGGATAATCAAGACCAAAATTTCCTTGTAAAAGATTATCCTCTTCTAATAAATCTCATATTAAAGTTTTGAGAGTGTTACAACTTTTTGTATCATGCCCTAATATACAATTGTAAGCATTTTTCTTGTTTTCTTGATACCATACCAATTTTTGAGTATGGGGGTTAACAGGCTTTATAAGTGGTAGTGTGATAAGGGAGGTTTGAAGGAGTTGATCAAGAATCATGGAAAATGACCCCCACAATGGATCTTGGTGAGGTTTTTCCACCTTTCAAGGCATTACCATGGGGACTACATTCAATATCATGTCTTATTTTCTTACATTGATTGTTTGAATGCTTCCAATAGAGGGTACTTTATGTTTGGAATAAGACCTTATATTGAGATTCTAAGGGTAATAAGGATTTAAGGGATTGTGTATTGGAATTATTATTGTGATAATATCCTTTTTTATTGGTGTGTGTTTATTAGAAGATGATTCTATAATGGTGTCTTTTGGCCTTATAGAAGGATAAGTTCCTAATATGGATGTTTTAGTTTGAGCTAATGGCATAACCATTTTCCATTTTTGATCTTGGTTAGAAGTAGTAAGGATATCCTCTTTAGAGAGATAAATTATTATCGGTGGATGTAGTAAATATTTACCTCTTGGAACCCCAATACATTTATCTCAACTTATTGAAACATTTATATTATTTTCCCTTTTACAGGATTTGGGTCAGCTTGAGTTGTAAGGGAAGCTAGTTTTAGAGTTAGTTGATGTAATGTAGTAGACAAATCAAGAGGGAGTGAGATAAAGAGAGTGAAAATGATGCATAAAGTTTCTATAGTGACTAAATGAGTAACATGTGTATTTTTTGGGACATCCAAATAAGTATCTCCCTTGATAGTTTTTTCATCCTTTATTTTTGATTGGTTTCCTTGAATAGGCTTATGTAGCATTTCTTAAAAAGGATCCCAAATAATGAGATTAGGTAAACTTGAGAGGATATTAAGAAAAAATCTAGCTGGTTCAGATGGTTTGAGAACATCTACTATAAGGAGATCTAGGATCCTTTTTATTTAGGAAGATGATTTTAAAGCATTATCAAATTCTTTAGGTAAAATTTGATCATAGATTGTGTTTATTACATGGGTTTCATGATCCAAGGTGTATTCTACATTTGCTTGTTCAGAATTAAATGTAGAAGGATGGTTGGGGAATGGTTGCCTAAATATATCAATGGATTGATTGGGAGGAGCATTAGGATTATCCAATTATAATTCCCCTTGGTTGATAAGGTTCTGAACCAAACCTTTGAAATATCAACACTTATTGACCCCATGACTAGGTACATGATGATAAGCACATAAATCACTTTCATTGTACCAACTAGGTTTGGGAAAAGAATCATCAAGGGTTCTGACTAAAGGAATATTGATAATGGAATATTTTAGGATTTTATCTAAAATCAAAGAATATGACTCCCCTAAGGGTGTGTATTGTCGAGGGGGAAATCATGTTAAGGGTTCTTGTAGTTATGTTTTGGAGGTAGAAGGTTTGGATTGGTTTATTATTTGTGGAGGTGATGATTTTAAGACAACATCATTTATTATGCCTTTAGTTTTAAAATTGTGTGTCCCTTTGGATGGGTTGGGTTTGAATTTATTATTACATAACTAAACGTTTCCTTCCTCTAAGGCTTAGACTTCTAGTTTACGAGCCATGGTAAAGGCTTTGTCAAAAAATTTAAATGATTATACTTGTAGTGTTGATGAGATATGCTTAACACATGATCTTGAAAATAACATGATTAATTTAGGTTGAGAAAGGAGAACTTTAGTTAATTTATAAGGCCTCACCACCTAGATACAAAGTCAGGAATGGACTAAATTGTATAATGGAATACAGGTCAATTATGGTTAATTTATTTGTGATATTAATGAAGAAGTGTTCTAAGAGGATTTGAGCCAATTGTCCAAAATAAAACAAGGAGTATTGATAGATGGAGCTATACAAATATAAGGCTGGTCCAGCCAATGACATGGGAAATGTTCATAAAAGGAAAGCATCATCATGAGCTATAAGGTAAAAATCATGTCTCAATGCCCTAATGTGTTGTTTGGGATCTTCCTTGTTTTGAAACTTTATAAATTTATGAGGTTCCCATTGTGAGAGATATGGCCTAACTGGGATGGTAGGATTGATAGGTTTGTTGTAAATTTACTGATACGTGAGCATATTTTTATGCCTAGAGGTAGAATCTTCTAGATTTTCCATCTTATTCATAAGTATGTGCATGAGGTCAGGCTAGGTATTGTACTAAGTCATACCCCATAAGACATTTTGTTGTAAATTATGATAGGTGGGGAGTGGAGTGTAAAATGGCTGTGAAAGGGGATAACAAATAGAAGTGGTCATGATAGGTTTAGATGTAGCCACATACTATGGGATTTTAAAGGGTATGTTTTGTTCTGGGGATGAGTGAAGGTGAATGGTCACAAGGGATTATGTGGGAGATAGGTATTAAGTATTTAATGGGACATATTATTGAAGAGATTGACTTGACAGAAACTATTGTGTAGGTTATAAGAGTTGGTTTTGAGGATGCAAAGTTATGTTTATTTGGATAGGTGAGAGATTCATAGAAATTTAGATTACTAAATTCTAGAGTGAATTAATGGGTGTTAGAATAAGTGTAAGTTCATTTTTAGTAACATTTTGGTTCTAGGTAACGGTCATAGAAGGGTTACTAAATAGTAATAGTGGTTGATTATCTAGGGATTATGTTGTGTTGGTATCAAAACCCATTAGAAGTGGATTGGTGGAAGAGGAAAGCATGGCCACAATAAGCACTTCAAGTCCCTCTTGGGGCATGCCATAAAAAAATTAGGAGGATTAGGTTTGAGGAGATACATGAATTTGTATGGATCGATTACTAATATAATGGTTGAGGGCAATTGGATTACTATCCAATATAATATCAAAGTTTGGGTATCCATGTGTATAAAATTGTAGAATGGGTTTCCCCATGGATTCAAGGGAGGTAGGAAGAATTGGTGTGTTCTTTATGGATGAGGATGAGGTATGAGGTTTGATTTGTTTCAATGATTGTTGTCACATTAAAATCATGTAGTACTAAAAAAGAGACAAAGAATGATATGTAAAGACACACGAATTATTTTTTCTTTGAATATCTCATTTTTAGTGAAATAAAACACACACTCTATTAAATACTTAAATATTTTTGCTTTTTAATATAAAAAAATTATAATTTGGTAGGGAGATGGGTTAACAAAGGTACTAAGAAATGGTAGTCTAAGGTTGGTTCTAGGTTTTGTTTAAGGTTAGAAACCTCTATATATGGAAAGGTACATTGAGGAATAATTCCCTATTAGAAGGAAGTATGTGGCTTGGTATTGGGTCTTACCCCCTTACTTCACACACCAAAGAAATAAGGGTGTCAGGTACTTAGCCTTTATGCTTCTTTGCCAAAAAATTTATACTCAAATGGTACACCGAGTTAGTTTTCCTCTTGGTGATGAAATCCAATTAAGTTCACCTAGGTAGCAAATGTTTCGATTCTAGTTTTTAATATTACTATGGTTTGGTTTTGTGAGAGAGAGTATGACTATCACTATGTAATAATCCACTTAAACTAATTTATGTGGATTATCTAAACAATTAGCGGGATGAATGCAATTCTTTTTTTAGACTTTAAAATTGAAAGCAAAAAAATTGTATTTTATCTTTTTTTAATGCAAACACATAGTCAAGAAAATACAATCAAAAAATGATTTCACAATGATACATACCAATAATCATGAGACCTAGGGGTTCCACCATGTGTGCCAAAAAAATTTAGTATATTTTTGTTCATTTTTTTTAATAAATCGACTTACTAAAAAGGGAAATTTTGATATAGGGTTTTAAAGGGATACCTATGATGAAGGTTGCACACCATTGATCCAATGAAGTGAGAACTCCTTTTTGGATAGGAAGGATTACCTACACACAAGAGACAACTCAAAAATATTGATTAATAGGATATATAAGTGGACTACCTAATGCTAGACCAGTTCTAAGAAGTGGTAAACTTACTTAAGAGGATGTCAGTCCGCTATATGAAGAAATTAAGTGAATAATGTAATAATATAAATTACAGAAAAACATATGATAATATATATGTGATACTGAAATGAAATAGATTAATCGATTACATGGATGTTAACAAAGTGTTCATTCCAATAAACTATAGATAAATCATCTTGTGTCTGTATTACTTATAATTATTCAGTGATTGATTCTAGAGTAGGGGTAAACATAATTATACAAACTCCTAACTCAAAGGAAATATAACTCTAATCTGTGAGGAGTGGGTGAGTGAATATGGGTAAATCATAGAGGGAAACCACATCATGTACAACTCCTGGTAGTGTCATCTACAAATAGGGATTCATGATTTTAAGACCAAAAACAACTAATTGAAATTAATTTGCATTATTAAATTACCTTCAAATTATAGACAAAAAGTAAAAGCATAGGGATTGATGTTGACTATTTTAGAATTGCTATCAATTATATTAATCAAAGATGATTCGTGTGAGGAATCACCATCGATCTTAACAGTGGGGAAAGAAAGCTCAGGATGGGCCCTAAAGGTGGGATTTAAGGGATTTGAAATGGATTTAGGAATATTTAATGATAATCTAACTAGAATAAAGGAAACAAATATAACACAATCAGGTAATATAAGAATCAAAATAAATTAAAATGAGAAACATACTTGCCTTTGAAATGCTTCTAATATTGTAGAGAATTATCACATTGATAGGGATATTCTTAATCTTTGAATGTGTGAGGATGGACTAACATAAGTGTGTCTTTATTCCACAAGTATTCCAAGATAATTTATCCAACATTCTAGTGTAAAAATTTAGGGGTCCTTCTACTCAAGGATGGTCTGAGTTTAAATCAATGGTGATCCCGATAGGATTGATAATGATCGTGGGATTGGTGTCAATCCAGTCTAATCCAATTCAATCAAATCTAATCCACGAGGTTAAACTTATTCTTAGGCTATTTTAATTAAATTCTTACTAGTGAGAGGTTATTAAGAGGTTAAAAAAAACTTAATTCAAATATACGTGGGGATATTTGACTAGATTTAAGGAGGGCTAAGTAGTTAAAATTAGTTACCTAAGTAGAAAGTAATTAGTAAGACTAAATATGTGAAATGATATAGTAGTTGGTAAACCTAAATTAACTAATGTAAAAAAGGATGGGGAAGTGGTAAGACACATATATTCATACTAATATAATGGTGTAAATTCATAATGTTCACATATATATAAATTAGAGAGCGGCATCACTATTGTATGTTATGGCATCTACAATATGGTAGATGGTAGCACTATAGATAGTGACATCACTGCATCACCTCTCATCTACCTCTATGGTATGGTGGATAGATAACTATAGATTTGAGTTAGAATATGTTTTGCATCACTATAGTCTCCCTCTCTCATGCTCAGTATGGGTTACAAGCCACTATAATATAGTATCTACCCTTTATCATGCTTGTTATATTGCCTCTAGTCACATTACCATTAGTATGGACTAAGCACTAGAGAGAGATGCCATCACTGAATCACTTCCTCTATCAAATCTTCACTTTAATATAGTCTGATAGGCATCATCTAGATGTATATCACATGGGAGATATGGAGATTGGGATTGTTGAGAGCCATAGATGGTTGGTAAGAGGAGAGTATGAAAAGTATACCATATATAGATGGGCACTTCCTAACTAATGGTTTATCCTTGGCCTTTAGGTAGCTTGAGAGGATCGGTAGTTCATTCACTCACCATATAATATATATAATGGGCTCTCTCCCCATATATACTATATAGAGTCAAGGGGGATATCCTTGACCTTAGGCCCTTAGGTAGTTGATCGAATTGATAATATAACATTGTTTTTGCCTACCCCTATATAGATATGGTAATCCATTCACTCATTCAAGATGGATTTAGTCAGTCAGGGGAGATGGATCTAAGCTTGAAAGTGACCCATTCCATAGCCTTCATCATATGATGATCCTTGTCTCGACTAATAGGTTATTTTAAGATCAGGTACCATTCCTAACTTGGAAAAATATAATACAATATGCGATCTCCTAGTCCTACCTAAATATAGTCAGGCCTTCTTCAGTGAGGCATAAAGTAGAGTGGGATAAGATTCATCATCTCCCTATCATTCACATCTCATATCATTCCATTCCTCATTTCATACGACATATAAATTAGAGAGTTGGGGGGACTTTAGTATTATATCTTCTATATGTGCTCGACCAACAGGCCATTGTAATTACTTGTAGTTCCCCTAATGGCTCAACCCCAACCCCAACTCATTTATACTATGTTATGCTATAGATAGTTTAGTCTATATATTTGGGGTCATTATACAGAGACCTAATGGCATTTCCCTAATTTATGAACTAGCTACTTCCTCTTCTCCATTTTGGTCTAATAGTGAAACTATCTTTTCCTACTTTCTATTAGAATGAACACTAGCACATTCACATCTACCCATCTTAGTTCTACCAATCACACTCGATTTAGTAGGATAGGAACATTTTATAGTCTAGGCCATGAAGGCATCAAATGAATGATGTTTCACTTGACACGTCTTGACTTGAACTATAGAGTAGGGCCAAGAGATCTATGTAATATCATTCTCATATCCATATATAATAGATGAGATGGCTTGAATTTCTATAAATCAACCAATTATACTCATTTTTATATATCTATATGTCACAATATTTCCATAGAGGATGATAACATGTCTTATGATGAATCCATGTATTGCGATGCACCAGAATCAATTATCCATGTGGAAGGATAGGATGTGACTACAACAAGTGCTTTCCCATTATCTTTACCCTTCTTACTATCTTTGGCCTTAAAAGACTCCTTCGCTAATGAACTCTAATTGAAAGACGCAAGGACGCTAATGTTGTGTTTATCAAGCATTTTTGTCAGTTGGTCAATCTACTTCTTCATGAATTTAGATCATGCTCAGAATTTTTTACAATATCTATATGCATGTCACTCTTTATTGGGTTGCCAATCTGAAGAGGAGGAATTTTTTGATGATTTTGACTTAGCATCATATTTCTAACCCTTTCTTTGCTTTGGGTCCTTCTTGTTCTATTTATTATCCTTACTATCAGAAGCCTTATGTTTATCATGACTCATAATCAAATCATGTGATTTAGATGACTTTAGTTTACCCATTTGAACGATCTTGTCTTGATCCTGAGTCAATTCAGTAGAAAATTCATCCAAGGCTGCCATTTTCCATGTATTTCTAAGGACACGCTTGGTGGTATTGAAGGTAGAAATGAAGACATAATAGATTAAACCCAATTTGGCAAGGATGGAAAGAATAAATTGATCATCCTTTTTATCAATGTTTCATAGTTTCAACTACAACATGAGTGATTTAAAATTTGTGAAGAATTCTTTTACTATATCAAAATTTCTTAGGTTTACACTAATGAGCACATTATCCAACTCATGAATTATGTTGTAATATTCAACCTTATCTACCTTAATTGTCAATTAATTTTATGTACCCATTCTGATTTAGTTTAATCCTTTACTCCATGAGAGGATTTGAGCTTTGAATTTCCACTTGCGATAGTTGAACAATGTAATAATTAGAACAAAAATCAGATCCATGGTGTAGAAAAGAAGTATATACTAAACTATGTGTGATGTAAGAATATGAATATGCAACCCCCAAAATATGTATATGTTAAAATTTATAAGGCATGAGAATATTACCAATGTGTAGAGCTAAAAAAACTTGCACTTTTAAAAAAATGGCTCCTCAAAAGGAGCAACAAGCTAAAAGTTATGTAGTTTAAAGTTTTAGATGGAAAGATCAATCTCCACTTTGCAAAATTTGAAAAAAATTGGGTTGGAAAAATTTTGTTTGAAAATTTCTTGGAATAAACTTTCCACAAAAAAAATTATGCCATTTTGGAGTAAAAATCAATCAATTATGGGTTGTAAGTGACTAGGGGCTTAACTCCCATCTGATCAGGGGCTAGGACATATTTTGGGTGCTCCCTCCTCTCTCACTTTTATTTATGTGATTGATGGGCAAGTGACAACATCCTAAAAATTCTTATATTTTGAAAATTAATAGTGTCATCCTTCAAGAACTTAAATTTGATGGTCTCTCACATGTCACAATGTGTAAATTGATTGCCAGAGATTTAGGTGTGCTTGGACAAGATTTAGAATCTACCTATATTTCTTGAAGGCACATCAAATTCTATGGGGTGTTTGCATTATATTTAGGATTTAATGGGTTTGCTATAAATGTTGTTGGAGTCCATAGAGGTTACAAGCATGCCTATCAAGTTTTGATAGGGTTGTGACTAGGTCTTTCAGGGTCTGCAAGTGTTTCTTGTAGATCTATTAGGTTATGATGTTATTGTTCGCATGACTATTGGGTTCTATTCAGTATAGTGGCAGGGTGGTTAGGATATAATGAGTGTGCTCATAGGGCTGTCAGGATTTGGAGAATGTGTCATAGGGATATTAGGATCCAATAAGTGTGCTCATATGATCACACTCATTAGAAAAATTAATTTTCTATGTGTGACTTGATACTAAAACAAAATCAAAATAATAGCAATTTATAAAAATATAAAATAGTAAATTTCAAACCAACTAGTTGGGCTCATTCATAGTTACAAAAAAATTAAGAAAAAGAGTATACCACCTAGATACACTTTAAGGAAAACATCATAATAAATCAATAAAATTCATGTTAGTGCATGAATATTATACCCATGAAAATCAAATATTCAATAAAATACCAAAAAATTCAAATAAAATCAAAAATACAAAAACAAATTAGCATTCACATATTTACTAGTTCCTTGGCATCTATGTTATTTACTTTATGTTAGTTGATATCATATAATTTCTATACACATATATGTTCCAATGTACTTGAGTCTGATACATGCATTAACTAAACACATGACACATACAGATGTTGGACCTTTCCTCTTCTTGTGTGATATACTATGTTGGGGGCATCAACTTATTTGATCATGCTTGATACAGGTTACATTACTTTATGATTATTTATACGTTGAGATTATATACTAACTCTTACACATGACTATACTCATAATTGCATATTTCATAGTGTAATTGATATGCTATATTACATGACATTTTTTATAATGCATATATGCAGGGAATAGTGTTATATGTTTATGATTGTTACTTACACTTCATTTATTCACATTATCACTTCCTTGAGTTTCTTTTTTTGTTTGTTATTATATTCTTTGTGAAACATTTAAATATGTTCTTTGTTTGTTGGCCTTTAGGGCACTTTATGTTGTTTTTTATTTGTAAATTTGAATATGTCATTCATTCGAGTGTGTGGCATTTGAATATGTCCCTTGTTTACAATCTCCTTAAACCCCTTTTATGTGACATTTATTTTTCTTATGTGTGTGCTTTTCTTTTTTTTTTGAGCTTATACTGTTACTTTATAGAGGTTTCCATGATACATATCATGAACCTTAGGGCTTGTTGTGATCTCATAATGTGTTTTTTATTGATATATACTCAAATATGGTACTCTTATATGCTACATGATTTATGCACATATTATATAGTTATTTTATCCTTTTAAGGTAAGGTCACTACCATATTCTATTTCCCTCATCTAAAAATGGGGGAATATAAATGGGGAAATGTCATAGAGACATGACCTCCAAAATTATACAAATCATAAAATTTTAACAATTTTATCATAGTTTACATGATTCAGATATACACTTGGGTTAGTATCCTACACATTGCACTAATTTTTATAGATTTAGGACAGACTTTATCAAATTTGTGATAGTTATTATACATAGTTACAAAGTAAAGTTTAAATTTTGATATATACTTCAGTTTGAGACACATCATAGGTGCATATGCCATGTAAGTGCACCAAAATATTCAGATGCATATTTAAAATTATTCAAATTTATTTAAACATATTTACTAAGAAACATCAATACTTTGTCAAGAAGTGTTATTTTCATCAAGAATCACCATGTTGACTCTTTTATTTCAGCATTAGTTAGTTCTCTTTAGTATTGTGGTTGAGATTAAACACCATCAAGTTCCTAACACTACTTATATTTTGAAATTTTAGTTGGTTATACCACTTAACTTAGATTTTATTGTACTATCACTTGAGTTGTGTGATTGAGATGTAATGATCTCAATGGTCATGTCACAACTCATCCTTGTACCAGATTGAGGGCATAATTACCTTCCAATATCCCTATTCAAATATTCAAGGTTAATTTTTGAACCTTTATTAACTCCAATGCTTCATAAGGAAGCATATTTACTAAGTTAAAGTACCAAAGGGAAACATGATTGCATTGACACATAGGTATACATATCATACACAATAAAAACACTTTATTTTCAAGCATTTAAATTATGTCAAATTTTAGATTATATGCATTTATTTATGCTATAACATTCTCTTTGTTATAATTCATACACCGTCAAAACACTTAAAGTCGGATCAAGCAAGGCAAGGTGTGTTATACACACCTAGGTATGCATTTCTCTCCTTTAACCTAGTAATTTAATCTTGATGTATCAACAGATTAAATAGGGGGTAAATGTAAATATTGAAATATGATTTATAGAGCATATAAATCTTGTATAATTAACAAATACCTATCATGTTTCTACCCTTTAGTTATATACTTCCCTATTGTCGAAAGGCTCAAATTCGCCATTTCAATTTGTCTAACTATTTATCTTATGGTGTGAACCAATTATTTTTGATGATCTAGATGTTATACACTATATAAAATCCTAAAATATAATATATATCCTTCAAATTTATTTTCACATCCTTAACAACTTCTTATATTTTCAGACACTAGTGTCCCACATAGTGACACTTGCATTGACGCAAGTGTCTAGATTCTTATTAAGTGTCTAGTCCTCAAAATTCATCTAATTTTAAAATCTTTCAAAACCTATAGTTAGTACATTTGTCTTATTGAACCCTATCATGAGATATTTCAAAAATGTGTGGTATAAATACAAATCTAATCTTATTCATTATTCATCTATCAAATACCAAAAAAGAACCTATTAAATCTCATTCATTTGATTACATAACTAGTTTTTACTGACCTATGCTTACCTCTTTATATATTATTCATAATATAAGTTTGAAGCACTCAAAAAAATGCCTATGAGTATTATTTTTCAAGTTACAAGCTAGATCATTACATACCTTTATATATATAATATATTACACCCTTATATACACACAAGCCAACATCTAAGGGAGAAATACATAGTATGATGCCCTCCTTGGAGTATTGGTTATGTAAATAGTGTTCATCGATATAGTGGTCCTTGAGGTCATCTCGACACTATGATCCAATTAACCCATTTTTGGCAATATACAAATATAAAAGGTGAATAAATACGGTTTGATCCATATATAGTCATAAAAAACCTATGCACACAAATAAAATATATGTGTAAAAAGGTGTCAGAAAACATAAAAGGATCCATGTGGTCATTTCAAAATATAGTGAATATTTCATATAGGATAGTTGTGTCAAGATTAGAACAAAAGTGTCAATGTAAGTACCCAAATATTGATGCAAGTGTCCAGACCTATAAAAATAATATTTATAGAATTTAATGACTAGATCTTAATCTTACCCTTGATTTTTCTACATTTGCACTTCTCAGATCTATCTGTGCATTTGTAAATAAACTAAGTACTATATTTTATTCTTTTTTATACAACCTAACTACTATTTTGAGTGTACTTTCTATATTTAGTATAACTAAACATTTTAATTAATAATATTCATTTATTTGAGTTTTTAATTAATTATCCTACTCTAGAATATTTTTTCATCTTTGTGTATCTGCTATTATACCCCTTTATCCCTCCATACATTCAAAAAATAATCAAACATAGATAGAGAATAAAAACAAAAAACAAAAAACAAACATTACTTTCAAGATCTATAAAAAAAATTGTATATATCCTCATCCTATGCGAAATCATGGTTTGATTCTATTTTGAACTAGTGAGAGTAACTTGAAACTAAGCAAGGGGATCCCTATGAAAGATGGTAACATCTTCTTCATATACTCAAGAAATAAAATTATTTCCTTAAGGAAGCATCTATAAAGTTATAAATTTTAAGAGGCTTTGGGGCCAAAGGATATTTTAGATTAATCCACATAAGTTTAAAATTGTATTTTTTAATCTCTTTATGAACACCTTTGTTTTATTAATTTTTAGTGAGTTGAGGAAAATGATTATAAACCACACAATGATGAATTGTTTTTATATTGATATCTAACTTCTGAAGGAAAGATATAACTCTAGCACATTAATTTAATTACACTACAAATTCAAAAGAGACTATAGCCATTCATGGGTAAGTGAATGGAATGAGGGGAGGGGGAGCAGGGAAAAATAAAGGTCTTAAGTGGAAATGTTCAAAAAAAAAAAAAAAAAAAAAAAAAAAAAAAAAAAAAAAAACAAGAAACTTTGACTTTCATGGATTATTTAAGACACCTACACTCAAAATTTGAATATGTTATAAGAATATGAATTGTAGAATTTCAGATTTAGTTTTTAAACTCCTAAAAAAATAAATTCTCAAGTATAAGTAGGTCAAACATCAAAAAATAATGAATATAATTTTGTTTACTAATTTCACAAATAAATAGACCATAAAATATGATCAATAATGCATAGCCAATAGTGCACCACCTAACTACCTAAATTTTTTTAATGTGTATAGAATTAGGTATAGTTTGTAACCCTTTAATTTGTTTTTATTTTTAATCAATGAAATGAAAGATATATAAACAAATATAAACATGTATATTTTCAGCATATCATGGTATAAAATGACATACTTAGAAATAAATATAGATAAAAACCTTAAAGTAATAAAATTATTATTATTATTATTATTATTATTATTATTATTATTATTATTATTATTATATAAAGAGGAGATTGTTCTCAATATTGTATTCATATTTTTAGGAAAATTTTCAATAAAATTCATAGTATTTAGTATGGCATAATTTACATTTTATTATTTTTAATCAAAAATATGTATCCGACTATGCGTTTACAAGTACATGCCTTAGGATCAAGAATCCAAGCCATTCATGAGCCGTGAGGTATTCATTTAAAATTTCAAACATGTCATAACTATGTATATAAAATTACCAAATATGTGTAACTATTGCATGTGCAGAATAATTACTATTACATTAAGCCTAGATCGCGTATGCAGTTTTAGCTTTTAGAACCCCATGCATGGTTTTAGTTTTTAGAACCATGTATATGGTTTTAGTTTTTAAAATCACATGCATGGTTTTAGTTTTTAAAATTACATGCACATTTATTAATCTATACATATATTGCACAATTAACCTTAAACTCTAAACTCTAAACCCTAAATTAATTAGGTTCAAAAGACTCAATTTGGCTAAAATAACATCATTGATTACCCTAATTAACTATTTGGCTTACTCAATGATGACATTGGGGATAATTAATCCAAAAATCATATTATTTAGTCACAAATATATTCAATGAGCTCAAATTTGTCCCTATTAGTGATAAAACCCTATACCCTACATCGTAAACCCTAAGCCCTAAAACCTAAACCCTAAACTAATTGATTTAGCCCAAATTAACATAATTTAGAGTAATAATTAGGTTCACATGCTCAATTTATCCCAAATCACATCACTTATTACCCTAATAACTAATTATCTTAATTTATGATGATAGTGGGGCTAATTAAGCCTAAAATCAAATTTTATAGTCAAAAATAGGTTTAATGAGCTCAAATTAGCCCCAATTACCTTTGTAATTAGACCCTAAACCTTATATCATAAACCCTAAACCTTAAATCAATTGACTTAGCCCCAATTAAAATCTTTTTTAGTAAGATTTAGGTTCACAAGACTCAATTTGACCCAAATCAACATTGTTTGGCCTAATTGACTAATTTGTTCAATCTATGATGACATTGGGGCTAATTGATCCCAAAATCACATTTTTAAGTCATAAATAGGTTAAATGAGCTCAAATTATACCCAATTGACTTCATAATTTGACCCTACTTACCATAAACCATAAAACCTAAGCCCTAAGCCCTAAACACTAAACTAATTGGTTTATCCCCAACAATCATATTTTAAAGTAAGAATTAGGTTCATAGGGATCACTTTTACCCAAATCACATCACTAATGGCCCTAATTGACTAATTGGCTCAATTTGTGATGACAATGGGGTAAATTGAGCCCAAAATCACATTTTATAGTCATAAATAGGTTCAATAAACTTAAATTATCCCCAATTACCTTTGTGATTGGACCTTATACCATAAATTCTAAATCCTATACCTTAAACCCTAAATCATAAAATCTAAGCCCTAAACCAATTGATTTATCCCTAATTAACATCCTTTAGAGTAAAAATTGGGTTGACATGGCTCAATTTAGCAAAAACCACATAATTGATTTCCCTAATTGACTAATTAGGTCAATTTGTGATGACATTTAGAGATAATTGAACCCAAAATCATATTATGTAGTCATAATTAGGTTCAATGAGATTAAATTGGTCCCAATTACCTTCAGTATGAGACCCTTTACCCTAAACCATAAGTCTTAAAACCTAAATCCTAAACCTTAAATCATAACCCTAAATACTAAACCAATCAATTTAGACATAATTAACACCCTTTAGAGTAATAATTAAGTTTACAAGGCTCAATTTGGACCAAGTCACATCACCTATTACCCTAATTAAATTGACTAATTGGCTCAATCTGTGATGACATTTTTTCTAATTGATCCCAAAATCACATTATGTAGTCACAAATAGGTTCAATGAACTCAAACTAGCCCCATTACCTTTATGATTAAACCTTATGTACTTTAAATTCTAAACCCTAAATCATAAACCCTAAGACATAAATCCTAATTTTTAAACCCTAAACCCTAAACAAAATTATTTAACCCCAATAAACATCATTTAGAGTAATGGTTATGTTTTACATGGCTCGATTTATACCAAATCACATCGTTAATTACCCCAATTGAATAATTGGCTTAATTTGTAATGATATTAAGATAAATTGAGCCCAAAATCACATTATGTAGTCATAAATAGGTTCAATGAGTTCAAATGGTCCTAATTACCTTCCCAATTGCCTTCATGATTAGACTATATTCCCTAATCTATAAACCCTATTACTTAAACCCTAAGCCCTAAATGTAAACCCTAAATCATAAACTTAAAATAATTGATTTATCCCTAATTAACATCCTTTAGAGTAAGAATTAGGTTCATAAAGGTTAGTTTGGCCTAAAGTGCATCATTGATTATGCCAATTGACTAATTAGCTTAATTTGTGATGATATTGGGGCTAAATGAGCCTAAAATTACATTTTATAGCCACAAATAGTTTAATGACCTCAAATTGTCCCTAATTACCTTAGTGATTGGACTTTATACCTTATATCATATACTTTAAGCCATAAATTGTAAATCACAAATGTTAAACTTTGAACCAATCGATTTATCCCCAATTAACATCTTTTAGAGTAATAATTATGTTCACATGGCTCAATTCAGCCCAAATTGCATCACTTATTATCCTAATTGACTAATTAACTCAATATTTGATGACATTAGGGAAAATTTAGTCCAAAATCACATTATGTGGTCACAAATAGGTTCAATAAGATCGAATTTTCCCTAATTACCTTTGTGATTGGACACCTTACCATAAACCCTAAACCATAAGTAGTAATGCTTAAACCCTAAACCCTAAACCTTAAATTATAAACCCTAAACCAATAGATTTATCCCTAATTCAAATCTTTTAGAGTAATTATTAGGTTCATAGGGTTTAATTTGGCCCAAATTGCATCACTGATTTCCTCAATTTACTAATTAGCTCAATTTGTGATGACATGTCAACATACATTTGGCCATCTTATGGATTTTATTATAGTTTTTTTTTTTTTAATTATCAAAATTATTACATGGGCTTAGTCAATTTTAGTTGTTAACATTGAAATTTTTTACGTCCAAAAAATATAAACCTAATTATGACTATCATCTTGATGTCATTTGCCCAGCTAAATAGATTGGTTTAGTGTTTAGGGTTTTAGGGTTTTAAGGTTTAGATTTTATGGTTTATAGTTTGAGGTTTTAAGACTTAGATTTAAGGTTTAGGGTTTAGCGTATATAGTCCAACTATGAAATTAATTAGGACCAATTTGATCTTGTTGAACTTGTTTGTGACTACAAAAGGTGGTTTTAGGCTCAATTAGTTCCAATGTCATCATAGATTGAGTCAATTAATCAATTGGGCTAATCAATGAGGTGATTTTCACTAAATTGAGCCTTGTGAACCTATATATTACTCTAAAAGATGTTGATTGGGATTAAATTGATTGGTTATGGTTTAGGTATCATGGCTTAGGGTTTATGGTTTAGGGTATAGGGTCTAAGCATGAATGTAATTGGGGATAATTTGAGCTCATTGAACCTATTTGGGATTAAAGAATGTAATTTTGGGCTCAATTAGCCCCAATGTCATAGATTTAGCCAATTATTCAACTGGGGTAATAAATGATACAATTTGAGCCAAATTGAGGCCTATGAGCCTAATTAGTTTAGGGTTTAGAGTTTAAGATTTTAGTGTTTAAGGTTAATTTAGTAACAAATTTATAGATTGAGGAATGCGTACGTGTTTTTAAAAATTAAAACTATGTACATGGTTCTTTAAAAAAAACTGTATACATGGTTTAGGCTCAGTAATTATCAAATCTATGAACCAAGATTGCATATGCACTTTTAAAAACCACATATGTAGAAATTTTGAAATCATGTTAAATGTGAAAAGTGTCCACTTTTTTAACGCCCCAACTTCATGCACTTATCCTTATACCATCCAAAGGTTTAGAAATAAGATCTTTTTAATACATCAATATAAAACTCGAAAAGCCTAAATATAAGTGAAGATGCTTGTTGCAATGTTATGTATAATACCTATTTTAATATAAATACGTCAAAAAAAATATTCATATAAATTTATTACTATTTTTTTTTTAAAAAAAATCTAAAAAACCCGAATGTTTAACCCTTTAAATCAACCGACCATTGTAACTCTAAAGTCTACACAACAATGTTAAACGTTACATTTGTTAGCCTTGTTTCCTCAATAATAATAAGAAAAGTGAATATATAGTCAATGGTTCCTTTGAAATCATAGTTTTAATACACCTAATGTCACATAAGTCTAAGAAAAAACCAATATTAAAACAATAAATAAGTGCATACTTGTGAAAAATAATCAAATGAACAAAAATCGAAATTATTTGTAAAAGTTCCTTCAACTACATTAAAAAATATATAAGAATTATTTATTAAAATATATATTAACCATTTATAAACTTAATCAACTTATTAAATTCATCTAAAGGTGCGATTTGCTTGTTTAATGGTGATACAAAGAATTGTAGAAACCATCTTTAAAAAATTGAAAATAAATGTTTAAATATTTCTTCTTTAATTTTATATCATTTTACTTTTTGAACTGTCTACACGTTAAAAATAAGTCAAATTTAGACTTGTCAGCCAAAATATTGAATTTGCACGGTTGAATGTTAATGACTATTAATATAAATGAAAAGAAACTGGATTATTTTATTTGTTCCAATATTTAATTGGAAGCGACTGTGTGACCCAACGAGAGGCAGTTTTTAGTATGAATATGAGAATATTTTGCAATCAAGATTGAAACAAAGTGTGCTGCCAGAAAGTTGCAACAACGTTGGGTCGAGTTCAGACGATGATGGTGACATAAAATGGTAACTAGCGGTGTCATGGCTGGTGTAGGTGCCTACTTTGTTTTATAGAAATCGAATTTATGTCATGCATGACTTTTGTTTTCTTTTTTAATTTGAAGAACATATTTAGCTGACAAATCACTATCTCAAACCTCGAAAACAACGACCACAAACTGTGGCTTATGCTCCTCTGTCAAATGTAGTTTGATTTTTTTTGTTTTTTCTTAAAAGAAGAATAACGACCCCTTAAAATATTCAGGCCACAAGAATCACTTGGTTAAAATGTCAAAATTTCACTTGATGGACTGTTTTTTGTTGTGCAATGCATTGACAATGATAAAGTTTTGTGATAGATCGTTTTTTTATATAGCTATTTGTGAATTTGGGTCCTGGTTTGTTTTAGGTTTATAGAGAAACTCTAAACAATATATTTATAGGGACCATCATTAATAAAGGTAATATGAAGTTTATTTTTAATTGATTTTATTATTAATTTATACACGATCATTTTGTTGAATGTTTTTAATAAGATTATTGTCAAAGTTTAATATTTTTTGTAATTGGAATATGTAATGAAATTAGTTAGATGTTTTGTAACAATGGAGTAATATATCGCATAATTAAGAGTAAAATAAGTATATCCACAATTATAATTGACAAAAAAGAGGAATACTTGATAAATATGATTGAGTTATTTCGAAAGAAAAATATCCCAAAAAAAAATAGTAAGAACAAAATTTGTAATATGATTATCAAATACTAACCATTACTTCCTATATATACTTTACTTAATCATATTTATTTCATAGACCAACCTTACTAATAACATCGAGAAATGTGACAAGATAATATGAAAGGTATATAAACCATAAGTCAACCAAACATATCTATAGACATGTTATAGATTAAGGGTGTAACATCTCGTTCCCCTTCAAAACAATGTTGCCATCAACGTTGAATCAACTCTAGATGTTGATATAGAAAAGTTTCATCGTCCCATGTTGCATCTTCACATTCATATTCTTCCACTTAATCAAATACTTCTTAATATTTCTTATAATACAACCTTTTAGTGTGTATGTGAAGGATCTCCTCAAGTTCCAAAAATTATTATACCTTATTCATCAAATTATGGTAACTCAGTTTGAGTAGAAACTCAATTTCCAATTACCTTGTTCAAACAAAATACATGAGATACAAGATATATGTGAGTGGACTATGGTAGCTACAACTTGTATGTCACTCTATTAATTTTCTATAAGATTTGATGAAGGCCATAATACTGAGGAGAGAGTTTGTTATTGTTTTATGTTGCTCATATACATATACTTATATGTTTGTAAGTGCACAAATCCAATAACTTATATAAAAATACCTCTCACTATGGTGTAGATATGTTTGCTATTTCATTTGATTTTGTGTCATTGCTAAATTATTTCTCAAACTAGATAGTACCTCACGTTGATGTTGAATGCGTTATTTAACAACTTGAAACTTGGGTTGCATATTCCTTTTTGAAGTGATGGAGGGGGGATGATAATCATGAAGTACCATAAATAAAGACATTTTGAAAGAGGTATGGAGTGAAGTGTTTTACCGCCATTTTGCTAGTGGTAGCCAATTAACTAACCGTTCATGTTTACCTAATGCAAAAAAAATGGAGATACCCTTATAGGTATTTGTTGACCACTTCTATTTTTTCATCAGATTAAGGATGATATGACAAGCTATGAGCCCACAAAATAACCAAAAATATAAATAAATTAGCTCAAATATTGTTAGTAAATATGGGATCACGATCACTTATAATGATCTTGGGAGTACATTGCAACTTTTGAACTGTATTGAGAAAAGCAACAGCTAATATACTATTTATAAATGGCTATGATAAAGGAAAAAAATAAGCATATTTTTTGAGCCTATCCATAATTATAATGATGACATTTTTACATTCATAACTCAATAACCTTGTAATGAAATCTATGGAAACCTCCTCCCACCTCTAGCTAGGGATGAATAAAGGTTGCATAAGACCTGATGACTTAATTATTTAACCTTTGTTCTATTGAGACACCATGTATTCTATCAAAATTTTCTATATATCCCCCTTAAGTTCTTTCCAAAATAAGTCTTTCTTGATTCTATGATAGTTTTCAAAAATCCTGAGTGCCCCCTATTGGAGATACATGAAGCTCTTAAAGGATTTTATGTTTGAAAATAGAATTCATACATAGGTATAATCTATCTTAATACCATAATATATTCCATTTCTATTCAAATTTATCAGAATCACCAGATACATGTTGAAGAATATGAATCAAAACTTGTGTGTCCTTATCATTCTCCCATTCAAATATGGACTCTTCTAAATAATATTCTTGTTAAATGGTCATTGAGTATAACAATGTCTTAACTAATTCATCTCTCCTGAATAGTGTATCTGCTACCACATTCTCTTTTTCTTTATTATATATTATTTCAAATTCATGTCCCAAGATTTTAGTCACCCATTTTTTTTATTCTTATGATGACAATCATTTTTCTTAAAAAAAAGATTATCATGACAAGTCTTTACCTTAAAGTTTTTACCCATAAAAGAAGGTCTTAATTGCTTTACTGCATAAAAATAGTTATCATCTCTTCTCATAGATTGGCTTGAGGGCCTATTTTTTCCCCTGAGTTTACAAATCTTAAATATAATGGGTCTTCTTTCCTGCATGAATACTACCCTTATGTCATATTCTAATACACTACATTCAACAATAAAAGTTTTCAAAAAATAAGGGGTAGCCAGAACTAGAGTGGTGTACAAAGTCTCTTTTAGCTTCTCAAATGTCATGGTAGTTGTTTCATTCTAATGGAATGGGTATTTATTCAACAAGTCTATGAGTAGAGCTACTATGCTGCCATAATGTTTTACAAATATTTGATAGTAACCTATTAGCCCTATTAATTTATAAAGGTTTTTAAAGGTATTTGACACTTTCCACTCCATCATATCTTTTATATCCTTAGGGTCAACTTTTATGACTTCATGTGAAACAATATGACCTATGTACTCTATCTCTTAGACTCTGAAATCACAATAAAAAATTTTGGCATAAATTTGATGTTGTTCCAAAATTAATGGTACCTATTTCATATGTGTCAAAATTTATTCCCAAGTTTTGTTTATATTAGGATGTCATCAAAAAATACCAACATAAATTTATTTAAAAAAGACTAAAAATAATATTCAGCAAACTCTAAAATGTAGATGGTGCATTTCTGAGACCAAAAGGCATGACTATAAACACATAATTGCCTTTATGAGTTATGAAAAATATTTTAGGATATCCTTATCTCTTATCTGAATTTGATGATACCCAAAATGAATACATAGTTTGGTAAAATAAATAACACCATATAATTCATCTAACAAATCATCAGTTACTAAAATAAGGAACTTATATTTGATGGTGTAATTTTGAATTATTTGTAGTATGGTCACATCTTCCAAATTTTATCATTCTTACACATCACGACCATCAAGGCCAAATACACACTTTAGCTATGTCTAATAATACCTTCCTCCAACATCTCATGTATCATATTTTCAATTTCACTCTTCTAGGCATATGGATACATGTATGATCTAATATTTGGTGGTGTACTGTGTTGTTCCCAAAATCAGCTACGCTCATTTTTGGAACAACCCCTACAAAACTTGTCTGTTTCATGTTTTTCACTCTAAGTTCATTTTTTGAGGCAAGTTTTTCTTGTTCTCATGTTTGCTCAACTGACATCATTCAAAGTTCGTGACATTCCCTTCTTGCATTTTCCCAAAAATATGAAAATCGTTATGGGCTTGATGCGGCCAGATGACAAATTTTTCTCAGAGTTAAGTGTTTTCTTGAGTTTCCATATAAGGGAGGCAATTTTTGCTGCCCATACATAAAGTTTTCTAGTTTCTATGCAAAGGCAGTGATTTTTGTCGCCCTTGCATCCTTCATGTAAGAGCAGTGAATTTCTCTGCCCTTGCATCTTTTCTTCTACTTCATGCAGGAGTGGCAAAATTTGCCACCCCTGCATCCCTTCTTCCAACCTCACATGTAGAGGTGGCAAAATTTGCCACCCCAGCATGGTCTCAATTTTTGTGTGTGGCATTTATGGCTACACGCGCTGAGTGGTTGGGGACATTTTCATCCCATTTAACCCTATTTCTTCTTCATTTTGATCTATTCTTCTTTATTCTTCCTCCTTGCATCTGGGTGATCAAGCGAGAAAGAGGAAATGTGTTTTCATCAGATTCGAGCATTGTTTCATGATTATCAGGTAGGGTTTTGCATTTCTTTTCTTCTAGTTTTAATTTAATTTTATTTTTTGCTTTTTCTTCTCTTAGTCTTTTTGTTTTCCCTCTTTTCCTTCTAGGTCTAGGTTTTATATGTTTTTTTTCTTCCCCTTCCTCTTTTTTCCCTAAGGAACCCATCTAACCACACCGTTACCATTCCTCACCCTCATTTTTCACTCGTCAGCCTTCCCAACCACCATTTCACCCATGTAATGGCAACAAATTTCATCTCCCTCATAAGTTCCTAACTGACTAGTGTAAAGGTGGTGAAATTTACCGCCCTTACGAATCCCTTGTCAACTCATGCAAGGGAGGAAAATTTCATCACCCTTACACAAAAACTTTCAACCACATGCATCAGCAATAAAATTTTCCACCGACGCAAAACCCAACTTCCCAACCATGTGCAAGGGCAGTGAATTTTTCCACCCTTGCACGATAACTAACCTTGCACATGCATCGGTGGTGAAAATCACCGCTGATGCAAACCTTTCTGCCCCAATGTGCAAAGGCAGCAATTTTTGCTACCTATGCACAAAGACCTTCTTAAACATGCAAGGGTGGCAATTTTTGCCACCCCTGCATGCTTTCTCTCTAAAAATTTAACTCTAAACAAAAATTGTTTTTCTCATTTTTTTCTTTCGAGCCCGCTTCCCTTTCACTTTTCGACTTGCTCGCACCTCATCCCTTTCAAGCACATTTCCCTGGTCATGATCACCCAACGTGCAATTTTCCTAAATTACCAATATTTTCCCTAATTGTGTGATCATGACTCTTATCACAGTTTTTCCTCAAGATCCTTCTTCGTCAACATACTTTCGATAAAGGCTCATCTCGATGACTAAAGTTTCTCCAAATAAGTTGAAGATAATGAAATATCAGTATCAAGGTGTTTTCCCAATCACCTCGATCACTTCTAATATCAACGACATTAGGGATACAGAGATCAGGCATGTAGATATGGCTGAGTTTGTAGAGAGAACCAAGACGAACAATCTTAGCTCTAAAATGAAGATGATAATTGAGAGCAATATCCATCTAGTCTCCTCTTTTCTTGTGGTGGCTCATCACATAGAATTCATTCTCTAGTGCGCCCAATTCTACAACAAAGATACCAGGGCTATGATAGATACTAGTGGCAACATAGTGATTCATTGAAGCACAAAAGGAATATGATAAAGATCTCGAGAATGAGAAGAAGGTGATAAAAAATAGATGGCTTAAAACTCCCAAAGCCAACTTGTATAGATGGCCACAGAACTTTCTAACAAGCGACTTTATAGAAGAAGTTGGTGACTTGATTACTCTTCTCAGTAGAGTACGAGGTTTACCCTCTTCTTCTCAATTTCATGAATGGATGTATTCCTTCATCAAGATAATCCTCCAGGGCAAACAAGTCATTTTCTAGGGTGAGCAAATCAGTAATGTTCTACATGAGTAATTGACAAAGGTGTCTACTACCTCAAAGTTATATATGAATTCATACCTGGTATACATTACAGCTTCAATGAGAACCTTTCCAGGTTTGACATTAGAGGGAGACATGAAAATGACCCTGGTATATCAATACTACCCTCAGTTGACATTGAAAGATTCAATCCATCATTTTAGAAGGGTAAATGATGCTTTCTTCGCGATATTTTTGTCTTTTTTACCCTCAATTAGAATAGAAAAGAGTGTCAGATGAAGCTTGGACCGTTGTGAATAACTTCAATTGTATGTTCTTACAATTCTCTTCTTTTTGTTGTCTATGGGTTGGATTTTTCCAATGCTATCCCTATATGCTCCCAAGAATTCCCTCAGATAAATTGGTCTTGATGGAGCTGTGTAGGCAAATTATTGTCATACACAATAAATAGATTGAACTTAAGAAACTCAGTTTTAAGTCCCCAATTGAAATTGATAGGTACTCGATATTGACCACTACAAAAGTAAGGGCAATGGAGATCGAAATGCAAATTGTAACCATGAAGAATTTCAAAAAGAGGCCCAATTTTGACTACAAAAGTGTCAAAGACATGATCAAGAGGAAGACTCATTTCCATGAACCCATGATCGAAGACATCTGGATAGATTTAAGGACAACGAAAGATATCAAGAAGATGGACTACAGTAGACTATCTCTTGAACAAATAGAGTATCTGGGGCTTGCTGATATCCCTAAAAATCTAGTAGATGATGGGGATCTGGCAATAGCAGATATCATGCTGAAATAGTTGCTAACTCTCTTCATCCTCTGATCCAATGGTCTCAGAAAGAGTTGACCTCCTTAAGGATGAGATTCAAACCAATATTGGCAAACACCAATGATTGGTTAGCAAATAAGGAGATCACTTCAAAATAATTCATCACGGGATCAGAGGCTAAATTTCAAGAAGAGATAAAGAAGAGAGCAAAAAATAAGATGAAGAACAAGGGTGATGTTCCTTCTCCTTCTATGCCCCATAAGCCTAGGATCATTTTTGTATCCAAGAAATTAAAAGTTACAGAAAAAGAGCTAGAAATGATAGATATGGAGGTTGAGAAACAAAGTGCCGAAGAACTAGTAGTAGGGCAGATGGAAACAAATGATAGGCCTACAGGTCAATAGGGAATGGAAGCTCAATCTCTGCAAGAAGGTGCATAGTCAGACACAAGAATTTCTTCTTCTCTGCCACACTCACCTGGTACACCTCTTTTGCCTATTTCTCCAATCAGTATTCCCTCTTCTAGAGCTGCTTATCTTTCTAAAGTTATTTTTGGCAACCCTCAAAGTGCTTCTAGAGATGTTCTTCATTCATCAGGATCCATCCCCAGTTTGTCATCTCCTTCTTTTAACATTGGAGATAGTTCTACCTTTGACCATTCAACAACAAGTGTGGTTTTGACTGATACTATGCCCACTACACCTGTTGTTCCCGCTAGTAGTGTAGGTGCTACCTTGGTGACAACAACTATAGGGATTGTTACTAATGTAAGTGCTTCTGTTCTCCCACCTTGATTGTTACTGATACTATTTTAGATGACTTTGACTTCAGTAAAATATTATCAGTGAAAGCTAAGACCCCCAAGAAGACAAAAATCCTTTCGAAGATGATTGGAGATAAGGGTCACAAATTTTTGGAGATAGCCAAACCCCACAAGATGTGACTCTTAAAAATTTTGATATGAGCAGCTATTCCATCTCTCGAGTTGCGTTAGGGAAGATAACTCACGAAGGTGTCAAGAGTGATTTGCATTCTGCGATGGATATTATGGTTCAATAATTTGATAGGGAAAGAGAAATGAAGGGTCATTACAAAGAAATGGTGGAACAATTGACCACAGTAATAAGGAGATTCACTTTTTCTCTAGAAGTGGTGACTCGAGAGGCTTTCTCCATAGATGATCCCATAATTCAGAAAGTAGAAAAGACTTATCTGAAGGGAAAAGTACTTGAAGACTACTTAGATAAGATGCATGCACAAGGGATTTCCTTGTTCATAGAGGTTTCTGAGAAGACAGGTAAAATGAGAAAAGTGAGAACAGAATTAGAAGATCTTATCAATATTATTTCTCAAGGTATTGAAAGCATAGATAAATATCTTAGAAAAAGGACAGAGATGAAAGAGTTGAAAATACCTACCCTAGTATCAATCGACATCATTGTCGATAGAGATTCTTATATTGAAATTAAAGAATCATTGATATATAGGATTTGGGTGCTTAAATAATTGATCAGCGACCTCGAATCTTCCAAGGATGCCAGTGAACAAAGTGATACCAGTCTATTGAAAAAATTAGAAGAGTTTCCTTGTAGACTTACCTCTCAAGACAACCAATTCATTTTAGTAACGGAAATGATTCAGGAGTTTGAAGGTATGATCAGAAGGGAATTTGAGGAGAAAGCGTTCTCAATGGCTTCTATGGATAATATCTTGGATAATCAGTTAAAACTGGACAATTTGAGAACCAAGTTAACTGGTCATTCAAAATCAATCACAGCAGTGAGAGATGCCATAGTAAAGGCTAAGGTAGTCTTCAAAAATACTATTGTGCCAGATAGTATCGGGATACAGGCAGCTATCACCATGTATGATGCTCATCTAAAGAAGGCTGGTGACAAAATTTGAACTGTTCTTCCATTTCTTCTCCATTTTCTCATGTACTTTGTAATTGACTTGGGACATTTGCACATGTACTTTTGTCATGTGTAAATACATGTAAATTTTTTGAAAAGTCCCAAAGTCAACAGAGACTCATCTTTGACTAGGTTTTAATATTTAAGTCTTTTCTCAATTTTGAAGGATTTTCCCTATATATAGAGAGAGAGCCTCTTTTGTAAAGGCAGCTTTTTGATAATCAAGAGCAAAAACTCTGCTAAAATTGAGATGCTTCCTAAGACTTTGATCTTAGATTGTAAATCATATTTTCTTGAATAAATGAGAAACAAGTTACTTTCAGATTTTGTGTTGGAATAATTTGTGTTACTTAGGAGATCATTCTTATGTTATTTTTCCTAATAATCTCTCATCTATTTGATTAAATAGGCAAAGTTTATGTGAAAGTTATCTAAAGACATTATGAAGTTAATTATGAAGACTTTGAGCTGCTATAATTACCTTTAGATTGTGTTTCTCCTATTTTATTGAGAAGGATATTAGAAAGGCTTGGAACTGCTTTTATTCTTTGGGATCTTATATTTTGTTGTAGTTTACAGTGGAGACTTTGAGCTGCACTTCACTCTACTATTACGTTCATTTCAAATTAGTAAGGGAAGAAATGAAAGACTTTGTGCTTTCATGGGTTTCTCGTGGATCTAGTTACTATCTGAGAAGATTTCTTGTTATTTACTGAACATCATTTTTGAAAGAAGAGAAATGCTTTTAGTTATCAACCAAGATTTCTATTTTGCCTTGTAAACATCATCTCTAAAAAAAGAGAGATAGATGGTTTAATATTACGCTCAAGTCTATTTTTAGTTCATATTAATATATAAATAATTTATAGGGAACCTCCCCTTGATGAGAGGAGAGATTTATCTCACTCTGATGTGGTAAACCCACACTTTTTGCCGTATAAATATCCTTGTATTGTGGTTGATATACCCATTTTTCCAGTAGTTAGCTGACGAAAAAATATTCATCCAATAGCTTTTGGCAACTTCACTGAGGACGTTACATGCAATCTGAAGCCTCAAGCTTCAAACTAAAGCCTTTTCAGTCTTTTTTTTAGTTTACACTCTGGCAGATCCACCGTATATGTGAAGTCAGAGAGCAAAAGGTATTATTGATCCTGTATTTGAGTTGGTGTGATGAACTAATTTTGAGATTTCTCCTCCACCATCTCACCTTTAGCGAATCAAGAGTTTCCCTCCTACCAGTGTCAGATCTCCCATACCTGGTGAAGCTTCTAGTCTCAGTATTAGTAGGGTTTTGTCTATACTTACCCCACCAAGATTTGTTATCCTGCCATTTAATTGACATATCATGGCAGCCCAAGGTCCTTAGGACAACTCCTTTGGTCCTCTCAATCTAGCCCCACCTTTACACGAACTACCTCATTGTTCGAGGAAGAATTTCCCCAAATTCTATGGTGATGGAAAATTTCATCCTAATGAGCATATTACTGCCTTCTCCATAGCATGTGGTGTGATAGGCATGGAATACGAAGATATAGCGGTGAGATTATTTTTAGAAACTTTGCAAGGTGATGTTGCTGACTAGTTTTATCACCTTCAAGCTCAAATTATAACTGACTAAAATATGCTCAAGGCCAAGTTTGAGGCCAGGTTCAAACCCGTTGAAGATGCACATGCCTTGTCGGCTCAACTTACGCAAATGAAGAAGGATCCTCATGAGCCTATGAGGGATTTCATAGAAAAATTCAATAATCTGAAGAACAGATTTCCTACGATTACTCAACCTACACCAGAGAACCACAAGTGCTTTTTCATCAACTGACAACTTCCTAAAGTAAGTTTCCTATTAAGGCAGGCCGGTCCTATGGATCTTGCTATAGCCCAAAATTTGGCTAATGAAGTCAAGGATGATCTTATCCTAGTGTGTAAGATTAGAAAAGATTCTAAAAAAAATAAATTTTCTTCATTTGTTGAAAATCTTCCATGAACACCATAGATCTTATGGTGCAAAAGTTGATAAATGAACTGCTAGCCTTGAAAAGACAAATGGCCCAAGGTATGTCTACTCCTCCTTATTGGGATATGCCAAGAAGGAAATTTTAGAACTAGCCATATCAAGGCAATGCTACCAAAAATTAAGGACAACCAAATCGTCTACCTCCCCCATTGGGGAAACTTGTCATTGAAGCAGCACTGGTTAACTCAGCAGCTAGATACCTTGAAGCTAAACATGATTCCTCGCTCCAACTTGAGTTGGACCAAGAAGATGATGCTAATCTCTTTATAGAACAAGAAGAAAAATTAGCTGGTGACTCTAATATTGGTTTCCTGGATTACTAGTATGAAGCTAGAAGTAAGGGAGAAGTGTTTGATGGATCCTACGCCATTTTTACTAGGTCTCAAAACCAATTAGCTCAACAAGTTAACGAAGTCACTAAATGAGGGACTTCACTGCCTTTCTAATCAAATTACTCGGTGACTAATAAGAAAGTAAGTACCTCAAACTGTCATGTACCTTCTACTTCTATCTCTCAGATGAGCACCACACACATTAAATATCAAGATGATGAGCTTCCTCCCTCTATCTCTAGCTCATTTTAGTTATTTGATATAATTGATCATGCCAAAAGGACCAAGATTAAAATGATTGAGATTGATTACTTGCGAGCCAATCCTGAACAATTTAATAGGCTAGCCAAATACGTGAAAAATAAAACTGCTCATATAGGACAAAATTTTCCAAAGGTGACTCATGATTCCTCAAAGAATAAATCCACCCAAAATAATCTTGTCATTACTCCTCTTGTCACCCCCAAGAAAATAGAACCTTTCTATGTTTCCATGTTGATAATAGGTCATAAATTGAGTAATTGCATAATAGACTTTGGAGCTTCTGATAACGTTATGCCTGCTAAAGTAGCAGATTCTCTTGGTGTTACTCTGACTAAGACTTTTGGGAGATGTTTCTCCATGGAAAACAAGCAAGTCCCACTCCTGGGCCAAATCAAAGATGCCCAATTCACGTCTGCAGCTTTTCTAAAGAAAAGGATCAAAATGATGGTCTTAGTGGTCGATGTTCCAGCCTCTTATGGCATTTTCCTTAGGCACAATTTTTGCAAGGATATAGGCAAAGAATTGAATATGGATTTATCTGAAGCAAGGATACCTATTAAAGGTGTTATGAAGAAATTGCTCCCTGAGAAAGAGTCAAAATATATAGTCACCCAAAAATCTGATCTCGAAGCCCAAATTTTATTTGAATCATCAGGAACGGGTAATTATTTCCTAACTACTGAAGATGTTTTCATCTCATCAGATGAAAGTCATTTTGGTGACAGTTCAGAAAATTTAGATGCCAAGATAGAAGAATTGTTGAAGCAAAATTCAGACAACCAAGAATCTTCCCTAAATAATAAAGAAAAGTTTTTGAAAAGATCAAATTCTGATAATATTTGGATCTTAGAATTTGATGGCAGTTACTCTTCTATCGATTCTGGAGCTAGAATTGTCTTGATCTCCCCTCAAGGAGAAAATTTTCCCTATTCATATAAGCTATAGTTCAATAACACCAATAACATTGTTGAGTATGAGTCTTTGTTGCTTGGGTTGAAAGCTACTCATGTTAAAGGTATTAAGGTTCTTCATGCCCTTGGAGATGTTGAACTGGTAGTTTGTCAGGTAGAGAATCTATACCAAACAAAAAATGAAATATTGAGACATTATCACAATCTTGTATGGGATTGTATTAAAAGTTTTGATGCTTTCAATATTTTTTTTGTGCCTAGAGAGTGCAATGACTGTGCAAATTCATTGGTTGTCTTCGTAACCCTCATGGTTCCCCATAAAGACTTCAAAGGAGACAAGTACACTATCGAGCTAGTTTTTCAACCAAATGTACCTAATAATGCCAATCATTGGTAGGTGTTTAACAATGATAATCAAATCATTGCTTTTTTGGAATAGATGGACAGCTTTGAAGACCTTTATTTTGAAGGAAGTGAATCCCCACCATGAGAATCAGTTCCCCAAGTAAATTCTCAAATCGGTGAAGAGTTCCTTTAACTCAAGGGAAATAAAATTCCAAAAGGTTTGGTTTCTCTCGAGAAGTTATTTGATAAGCAGGACAGATATATCAAGCAGCGACAAGTGGATTCGAGTTCTTCCAAGGAGTTCGATCAAATAAATTTGAGTATAGAAGAAAACTCCAAAATGGTCAACATTAGAAATTGTTTCACTTTTGATGAAATGCTCAAGTTTTCTGCTCTTCTTTGCCATTACATTGATGTTTTGGAATATTCTTATGATGATTTGAAATCTCTTAGGCCTAAGAAAATTCGGTATGAAATTCCTCTTAAGGTTGGGTCAATGCCTTACAAGCAAAAACAAAGGCAATACAATCCCAAAATATCAGGTACTATCTTTTCTGAGAACCAAAAAATTCTCGATGCAAAAATTATTTTTCCAATCCATCATTCCACTTGGATTGCTAACATAGTTCCTATGAAAAAAAAGAATGGGGAAATTCATATTTGTGTTGATTTCAGAAACTTGAATCAATCCTCTTTAAAAGATAACTACCCTCTGCCCATCATGGACCAAGTTTTGCAAACGGTGACTAGTTCAGAAATGTTATCAATGTTAGATGGTTTTTTTAGGTACAATTAAATAGAAGTCAATGAAGTAGATCAACATAAGACTTCTTTCACCATGCCTTGGGGCATTTTTGCATATCACAGAATGCCATTCAGTTTGATCAGTGCTAGTGCTACCTTCCAAAGAGAAATGGATCTTGATTTTAGAGATGAAATGAGAAAATTTATCATGGTATATCTTGATGATTTGATCACATTTTCCAAACATCATCCTGATCATCTACATTATCTACAACAAGTGTTGGAATGCTATCAGCAAAATGGTATCTCTCTTAATCCCAAGAAGTCAGTTTTTGGGGTTATAGAAGGTAAGCTTCTCGATCACACTGTATCTTGATAAGGTATAAAAATTGACTTAGAAAGAGTCAAGTCTATCTAAAGCCTTACTCTTTCCTCAAGTAAGATTGTAGTTTATTCTTTCTTTAGAACAGTGAATTTTCTACGAAGGTTCATTCTGGCATTTGCAGATAAGACTCGCAACATTGTGGACATGATGAAGGGCAAAGCCACCTTTCGATGGACTGTAGAAGGCAAGTCAGCATTTGAAGACATCAAAAAAGTGATCGCCCGTGCACCAATTTTGGTTTGTCCAGATTACACCAAAGACTTCATAATATATAGCTATGCTTCTGAGCATACACTTTTGGCTATTTTAGTTCAGTAAAACAAAGAAGGTATGGAATGTCCCATATCATTTATGAGTTATCCTCTCAAAGCTCATGAATTAAAATATTCAAATATGGAGAAACATGATTATGTTATGGTTAAGGTGGTGAAGCATTTCAGATTTTATATCCTAAATTCACATACTATGGTTTTGGTGCTTGACACAACGGTGAAGTCCATTCTAACTCAACAGGAGTTTGGTACTATAAGGGGCAATTGAATTGCCAAAATTCAAAAGTTTGATCTTGATATCAAACCAACCAAACTTGTGTGGGGAAAAGGGCTCTGCCAGTTGATTTCTAATAATATCCCCAAGGAAACGGGAAATGAAGAAACAGAGGTCGAAGACATGCATACGATTCTCTTCGTCGCTACTATTGATGAGTGGTATTCCAATATCACTCATTTTCTTACCTATGCTGAGTTTCCCTCTCACCTATCATACAAAGAAAAAATGAATGTTAAACTAAAGGCTGCTAGCTATGTATTGTGGGACAATGGTTTATATAAGAGAAGCCTTGATGGGGTATTTCTTCACTGCATCGATAAGGTGCAACAAGGTAAACTTTTGGAGTCCTTCCACAATTTGTCCTATGGAGGATATTTTTTTGCACTAGTGATGGCTCATAAAATTTTGTGAGCGAGGTACTATTGGCCTATGCTATTTCAAGATGCTTACAAATTGGTGTGTAGATGTGAATTGTGTCAGCAGTTCATTGGTAAACCTAAATTGGCTGCATTACCCCTCCAGCCAGTAGTGATTAAAGAACCTTTTCAATAATGGGGTATTGATTTCATTGGCACAGTGAACCCATCCTCAAGTGTTGGGCATGATTATGTCCTCATTGCAACTGATTACTTTACCAAATGGGTGGAAGCCATTCCAACTAAGCAAGCTACTTCAAAAGTGGTATGTAATTTTCTTAAGGAAAATATTATTTCT
The DNA here is from genome assembly GCA_037957365.1 of Torreya grandis. NCBI lineage: Eukaryota > Viridiplantae > Streptophyta > Pinopsida > Cupressales > Taxaceae > Torreya > Torreya grandis. The sequence goes on from JARHVA010004537.1 coordinate 303,422, forward strand.
CAGTTTGGGGTTCCAACTAAGATTGTAACAGATAATGTGGCCTATTTATTTTCTCATGAGATTACCCAATTTTACTTTTATTATGGAATTACCCTCTCCCACACTTCTGATTATTTTCTACAAGGAAATGGCCAAGAAAAATCAAGCAATAAGAATCTAGATACTATTATCAGGAAACTGGTAGATGATAATTAGAGGACTTGGCATAAGGCATTGTTTGACACTTTGTGGGTAGATAGGATTACACCCAAGAGGGAAATAGGCATGTCACCATTCCAAATTATGTATGGTTTGAATGTAGAGATACCAATCACCCTAGAACTACTAGCAATTAGGTTGGCAAAGGCAATTGAAGATTCAACTTTAAAAAAAATTGTTGATAAAAGGATCATGTGCCTAGCTGAATTAGATGAGCAACGAACCATGGTGGTGGACTAGATTCCTGCACATCAAAATTAGGTGAAAAAACTCTTTGACAAGAGGACAAGGATTCATGATTTTCAGATTGGAGATCAAGTCTTGTTGTGGGACAAGAGGAGAGAACCAAAAGGAATGCACGGCAAATTTGATTCTTTATGGAGAGGTCCTTTTACCATTCATCAAGACTGTGGTGAAAATAGCTTCTTACTGGAGTATCAAGATGGAGTGCCATTCTCACTGCCTCACAGTGGGAAACATCTGAATCACTTTAATCCTTGAAGTATTAGATGAATTCACTTATACATTTGTATAGTTTTTGTATTGTTTGTTTTCTTTTAGTTTTTCATGTCTTTTCCTTTCTTGGCTTGACTCCATAGCCCAATGGCTTGGATAAAGGCACTTAGAGACTAGTTTATACTCCCATCGATCGATTTGATCAATGGAAGTTTCCCAACAAGAGCCAACTATTGTTCTCAAAATCAGCTATGCTTATTTTTAGAACAACCCCTACGAAACTTGTTCATTTCATATTTTTCACTCTAAGTTCATTTCTCAAGGCAAGTTTTTCTTGTTCTTGTGTTTGCTCAACTAGCATCATTCAAAGTTTGTGATGTTCCCTTGTTGTGTTTTCTTAAAAACATGAAAACTGTTACGGTCTTAATGCGGACAGATGACAAATTTTTCTCAGAGTTAGGTGTTTCTTGAGTTTCCATGTAAGGGCAAAAAATTTTGCCACCCCTACATGTAGTTTTCTAGTTTCTATGCAAAGGTGGCAATTTTTTCTGCCCTTGCATCCTTCATGCAAGAGTGGCAAATTTTGCTACCATTGCATCTTTTCTTCCGCTTCATGTAAGAGCAGCAAAATTTACCACCCCTACATCCCTTCTTCCAACCTCACATGTAGAGGTAACAAAATTTGCCACCCCTGCATGTTCTCAGTTTTTGTGCGTGGCATTTATGGCCACATGCACCAAGTGGTTGGGGGTGTTTTTCATCCCATTTAACCCCATTTCTTCTTCATTTAGATCTAGTTTTCTTTATTCCTCCTCTTTCCTACATCTAGGTGATCAAGCGAGTAAGAGGAAACATGTTTTCGTAAGATTCAAGTGTTGTTTCATGATTATCAGGTAGGGTTTTGCATTTCTTTTCTTCTAGTTTTAGTTTAGTTTAGTTTTTTTCTTTTTTCTTCTCTTCTTTTTGTTTTCCCTCTTTTCCTTCTAGGTCTAGGTTTTCTAAGTTTTTCTTCTTCCCCTTCCTCTTTGTTCCTCTAAGGAACCCATCCAATTACACAGTTACCATACCTCACCCTCATTTTTCACTTGTCAGCCTTCCCAACCATCATTTCACCCATGTAATGGTGGCAAATTTCACCGCCCTCAGAAGTTCCTGACCGACTAGTGTAAAGGCAGTGAAATTTTTTGCCCTTACAAATCCCTTGTCAACTCGTGTAAGGGCGGTGAATTTCACTGCCCTTACATAAAAACATTCAACCACATGCATCAGTGGTGAAATTCACTGCCGACGTAAAACTCGACTTCCCAATCATGTGTAAGGGTGGTGAATTTTGTTGCCCTTACACAAAAATTGACCTTCCACATGCATCGACAGCAAATTTCACCACCAATGCAAAACTTTCTACCCCGATGTGCACAGGCGGCAATTTTTGCTACCTATGCACAAAGACCTTCTTAAACATGCAAGGGTGGCAATTTTTTCCACCCTTGCATGCTTTCTCTCTAAAAACCTAACTTTGAGAAATTTTTTATTTTTCTCATTTTTTTTTCGAGCCCGTTTCCCTTTCACTTTTTGACCTACTCACACCTCATCCCTTTCAAGCACATTTCCCTGGTTATAATCACCCAATGTGCAATTTTCCTAAATTGCCAATATTTCCCCTAATTGCGTGATCATGACTCTTATCGTAGTTTCTCCTCAAGATCCTTATTCATCAACATACTTTTGATAGAGGCTCATCTCGATGACTGAAGTTTCTCCAAAGAAGTTGAAGATAATGAAGTATCAGTATCAAGGTGTTTTCTCAATCACCTCAGTCACTTCTAATGTCAATGACATTAAGGATATAGAGATCGGGCACGTAGATATGGCTGAGTTCGTAAAGAGAACCAAGATGAACAATCCTAGCTCCAAAATGAAGAGGATGATTGAGAGTAATATCCATTTGGTCTCATCTTTTCCTATGGTGGCTCATCACATAGAATTCATTCTCCAGTGCTCCCAATTCTACAACAAAGATACTAGGGCTATGGTAGATAATAGTGGAAACATAGTGATTTGACTAAACCTTGAGTTTATCAATAAATTTTTCATGTGCCCTCCTGCTACTGAAGTGTTGAAGATTGACTTCATTGAAGCATAAAATTAATATGATAAAGATCCTGAGAAGGCAAAGAAGGTGATCAACAATAGATGGATTAAAACTCCCAGAGCCAACTTGTCCAGATGGCCACGAAAATTTTTGAGGAGTGACTTTATAGTAGAAGTTGGCGACTTGATTACTCTTCTCAGTAGAGTACGAGGTTTACCCTCTTCTTCTTAATTTCATGAATGGATGTATCCCTTCATCAAGATAATTCTCCAGGGTAAACAAGTCATTTTCTAGGGTGAACAGATCAACAATGCTTTATATGAGCAATTGAAAAAGGTGTCTACTACCTCAAAGTTCTATATGACTTCATACTTGGTATACATTACAGCTTCAATCAGAACTTTTCTAGGTTTGACATTAGAGGGAGACAGGAAAATGACCATGGTATATCAATACTACCCTCAGTTGACATTGAAAGGTTCAATCCATCATTTTAGAAGGGTAAATGATGATTTCTTCATGGTATTTTTGTGTCTTTTTAACCCTCAATTAGAACAGAAAAGAGTTTCAGATGAATCTTGGACCGTTGTGAATGACTTCGACTATATGTTCTTAAAATTCCCTTCTTTTTGTTATCTATGAGTTGGCTTTTTCCAAGGCTATCCCTATATGCTCCCAAGATTTCCCTTAGATGAATTGGTCTTGATGGAGCTGTGTAGGAAAATTATTTTCGTACACAATAAATAGATGGAACTTAAAAAACCTAGTTTCAGGTTCTCAATTGAAATTGGCAGGTACTCGGTATTGACCACTACAAAATCAAGGGCAATGGAAACCAAAATGCAACTTGTAACCATGAATCATTTCAAAAGGAGGCTCAATTTTGACTATAGAAGTGTCAAAGACATGATTAGGAAGAAGACTCAGTTTCATGAACCCATGATCAAAGACTTCTAGATAGATTTAAGGACAGTAGAAGATATCAAGAAGATGGACTACAGTAGACTATCTCTTCAATAAATAGAATATTTGGGGCTCACTGATATCCTTAAAAATCTAGTAGACGATGGGGATCTGGTCAATAGCAGATATCATACTGAATAAGTCACTAACTCTCCTCTTCCTCTGATCCAATGGTCTCAGAAAGAGTTGACCTCCTTATGGATGAGATTCAAACCAATATTGGCAAACACCAATGATTGGTTAGCAAATAAGGGGATCACTTTAAAAGAATTCATCATGGGATCGGAGGTTGAATTTCAAGAAGAGACAAGGAGGAGAGTAGAAAACATGATGAAGAATAAGGGTGATGTTCCTTCTACTTCTAGACCCCATAAGCCTAGGATCATTTTTGTATCCAAGAAATCAAAATTTGTAGAGAAAGAGCCAGAAATGATAGATATGTAGGTTGAGAAAAAAAGTGCCGAAGAACCAGCAATAGGACAAATAGAAACAAATGATAGGCCTATAGGTCAATAGGGAATGAAAGCTCAATCTCCATAAGAAGGTGCACAACTGGACACAAGAATTTCTTCTTCTCTGCCACACTCACCTGGTGCACCTCCTTCACCTATTTCTCCAATCAATATTCCCTCTTTTGGAGCTACTTCTACTTTTAAAGTTAATGTTGGTGACCCTCAAGGTGCTTCTGGAGATTTTCTTCGTTCATCAAGATCCATCCCCAGTTTGTCATCTCCTTCATTTAACATCAGAGATAGTTCTACCTTCAACCATTTAGAAGCAAGTATATTTTTGACTGATACTACACCCACTACACCCGTTGTTCCCGCCAGTAGTGCAGGTGCTACCCTAGTGACACCAAGTACAAGGACTGGTACTAATGTAAGTGCTTCTGCTCTCCCACCTTGGTTGTCAACTTTCACACCTAAAAGAAAAAAGCAAGCCATCTCTCCAGATGACTTTGACTTTGGTAAAATAGTCTCGGTGAAAGCTAAGACCCCCAAGAAGCCAAAAATCCTTTCAAAGATGATTAGATATAAGGGGCACAAATTTTTGGAGATAGCCAAACCCCCACAGGATGTGACTCTTGAAAATTTTTATATGAGTAGCTAATCCATCTCTCGAGTTGAGTTAGGGAAGATAAATCACAAAGGTGCCAAGAGTGATTTTCAATCCGTGATGGATATTATGGTTCAAAAATTTTATAGGGAAAGAGAAATGAAGGATCATTAAAAAGCAATGGTGGAACAATTGATTGTAGTAATAAGGAGATTCACTTTTGCTCTAGAAGTGGTGACTCTGGAGGCTTTCTCTATAGATGATCCCATAATTCAAAAAGTAAAAAAGACTTATCTAAAGGGAAATGTACTTGAAGACTACTTAGTTAAGATGCAAGCACAGGGGAAAGAGAAAATGAGGAAAGTGAGAATAGAATTAGACGATATTATCAATATTATTTCTCAAGATATTGAAAGCATAGATAAATATCTTAGAAAATGGATAGAGATGAAAGAGCTAAAAATATGTACCATAGTATCAATCAACATCATTGCCAATAGAGATTCTTATATTGAAATTAAAGAATCATTGATATATAGGATTTAGGTGCTTAAGGAATTGATCAGTGACCTTGAATCTTCCAAGGACACAAGTGAACAAAGTGATACCAGTCTATTAAAAAAATTGGAAGAGTTTCCTTGCAGACTTACCTCTCAAGACAACCAATTCATTTTAGCAGAGAAAATGATTCAAGAGTTTGAAGGTATGATCTGAAGGGAATTCGAGTAGAAAGCATTCTTAATGGCTTTTGTAGATAATATCTTAGATAATCAGTTAACTCTGGACAATCTGAGAACTAGGTTAACTGGTCATGTGAAATCAATCATAGTGGTGAGAGATGCCATAGTCAAGGCTAAGGTAGTCTTTAAAAATACTATTACACTAGACAGTATCGGGATACAGGTAGCTATCACCATGTAGGATGCTCATCTAAAGAAGGCTAGCAACAAAAATTGAATTGTTCTTCCATTTTTTCTCCATTTTTCTCATGTACTTTGTAATTGACTTGGGACATTTGTACATGTACTTTTGTCATGTGTAAATACATGTAAAAATCTAGAAAAGTTCCAAAGTCAATGGAGACTCATCTTTGACTAGGTTTTAATATTTAAGTCTTTTCTCAATTTTGAAGGCTTTTCCCTATATATATAGAGAGGGAGACTCTTTTGTAAAGGGAGATTTTTGATAACTGAGAGCAAAAATTCTGCTAAAATTGAGATGCTTCTTGAGACTTTGATTTCAGATTATAAATCATATTTTCTTGAATAAATGAGAAACAGGTTACTTTCAGACTTTGTGTTATAATAATTTGTGTTACTTAGGAGATCGTTCTTATGTTCTTTTTCCTAATAATCTCTCATTTATTTTATTAAATAGGTAAAGTATATGTGAAAGTTATCTAAATATGTTCTAAAGTTAATTATGAAGACTTTGAGCTGCTATAATTACCTTTAGATCATGTTTCTCATGTTTTATTGAGAAGGATATTAGAAAGGCATGGAACTACTTTTATTCTTTAGGATCTTAAATTCTATTATAGTTAACGGTGGAGACTTTGAGATACACTTCACTCTACTGTTACATCCATTTTGAATCAGTAAGGGGAGCAACAAAGGACTTTGTGATTTCATGGGTTTCTCATGGATCTAGTTACTGTCTGAGAAGATTTCCTATTATTTACTAAACATCATTTCTGAAAAAAGAGAAATGCTTTCAGTTATCAACCAAGATTTCTCTTTTGACTTGTAAACATCATCTCTAAAAAAAGAGAGATGGATGGTGTAATCTTACCCTCAAGTCTATTTTCAGTTCATATTAATATATAAATAGTTTATAGGGAACCTCCCCTTGATGAGAGGAGAGATTTATCTCACTATGATGTGGTAAACCCACACTTTCTACCATATAAATCTCCTTGTACTATGGTTGATATACCCATTTTTCCATTAATTAGCTGATGACAAAATATTCACCTGACATACTACATGGAATAAGTCTTATGGCATGATCATGCTCTCTTATTTATGGTAGTCTTTTTAGCATGGTGCCACAAACATCTGGGTGGTCATCAAGAATCATTTATAAATCAAGATGTGTAGACATAATTTTTGATTGAATTTTTATGGAAAACAATCACGCTACAAATATCTCAACTCAATTTTCAATAATCTAATATGAGCTAACCAATTATGGAGAATATACATGCAATCCATGTAGTTCAAATATCTTATCTTCAATATGAAAGCATATGAACATTTTTTGTAAATACATATCTATTATGCCCAAACTTATGATCCATTTTACTCCCAAAACAATGATAGTCCCACCCATGGGAATAGGAAACATAGAATAATATAGCATGTAGTCTCTCATGGGAATAGAAAACATAGAATAATATAGCATGTAGTCTCTCATAGTAAGCTACAGTTGATCATGCCACCATATACAAGCATGACCTAAAATTTTAGAACTAGGTAAATGAAACAATTCAAATGAGTAGCCAACTTATTGTTGATGAAGTTGTGTTTACTCCTTGAGTCAATCAACACTATCAACTTATATTTATTGAGGAAGCCCACTACCTTAAGAGTTTGAGGAGTAATCATACCTAAAAGTGCTTGAAATGACATAATAGGGTGATAATCTTCAGATTCTTCCTCTAGAACTTCCATATCCTCACCTGAGGCCTCATCATCTTATTCATCTTCATTGTTGCCTTCAATGTATAAAAACTTATTTTCAAAACATTTATGTCCTTTGCTCCACTTGTTGTCATAGCCAAATCACAACCCTTTAGCATATTTATCTTCAATTTTATGAGGGGTCAATCTTGTAAGGTGAGAAAATAATTGTAATATGGAATTGCATTCACAGACATTAGTGAAATACCATCATTTAACTAGATATTTTTCCTTTGCCTTATGAATTAATGATATGGATTTAAATATTGAAGTTCGATTAAGCTTGTGAACATCAAGTTGGATGTTATCCTTGAGCCCATCCAAGAGAAGGTCACTCATATTATCATGATTGATGTCATTCACATGTAAGGATAGATTCTAAATTTTTTGAATATAATCCTTAATAGTCCATGTTTGTCAAAAAAATTCTAACTAATTGAACTAGTTTTTAGAGACATTGTTGTGATAGTGCATCTTCAACTTCTAAATAAACATCGACCATCTAATAATAAGGACCTTATTTTTATTTTGAGTGCATAACCACCTATACTAAATGAACTGCTCATGTTTTGGATACAAAGTTGTCATGACCACCTTTTATGCACATGGGGTCTGATGTAGATCAAATAAATTGTTTATTTGATTGATCCAAGTAAGTAGATCCTTTACATCAAACTTGTGCACTTCTACTTTTGACATCATGTACTTCGAAATGGTATCTTAGTTGTGATTATTTTTATTGGGATAACCCAAAAAGAGCAATGGAGGATTATTTTATGGAAGTTAAGCCACAAGAATGGTTAAATTCCCACTAATAATTTACAACTGATTATTCACATCATCATTGCCCAATTTTAGCTTAGTGATGTCCCCTTTTACTATATAGAGACCATATTTATTCACCATGCTTTTCATATCTCACTGGATTTGGTGAACCATCTCAGATACTAAAAGATCTAAAGTTTCAGACTGCATCTCATCCTTGTGAGAAGTTTTGGAAGTGTATTTCTCTTTCCCACGATTGTGAGTGTTAGGACTAGCCATGCATAAACACTAAGATTGAGGGTTTCAGGCTTGAAAAAAGTGTATCATAATATTATAATATTTTGATCATCTCACTGAGATGAATCCAAGGATTGCTAATGTTCACAAGGGTGCAAAAAAAATTCTATAGTATTTTTTAAGTTTATTTTATTTTATTTTTAAAAAACTTCAACCAATACCACATTGACAAAAAAATTAAATTCTTCCCAGATCACAAGATTTTTTTTTATCCTTTAGCCCTCAGGATAACTATAACACCAAATCCAAAAAATAATGTCATAGGAACTTACCCAATCAACACTCTAATACCACTTGTAATGAAATTACTTATATTTTTCTCAAAGATGAAATAACATATTGCAGAATTAAGAGCAGAATAAGTAGATCTACAATAATAATTTATGAAAGAGAATAATATCTTATGAATATGACTGAACCACTTTGAGGATAAAACCTCTACAACAATGTAATAAGAGTAGAACTTGCAATATGATAATCAAATACTAACTACTACCTTTTTTATATATTCTACTTAACCATGGTTATTCCATAGACTGACTTTATTAAGAAGATAGAGAAATGTAACAAGATAATATGAAAAGTATGCAAACCATAAATTAGCCACACATATCTCTAGACATATTATAGATTAAGAGCATAGCAAATTATCATATCTAATAAATTTAAGTGGTATAAATTGAAATCAAATATGAAACATATACACTACAAAAAATAAACACGCTAACATTTGAAAAACATATAACATTTTTATTTGAAATAAAACCAAAAATTTTGATCTAAAAACATATAATAAAAATAACTTTAAAAAAAATTGAATAAATTTGAATTCAAAAAAATTAAAGTAAAATCTAATTCTAAGAGGTGAAAGATGGTACATGTTCACCAAATTACAATACAAATAAATTAACGACATTTAATTACCTTTGCAAATACTTGAAATACAATAAATACTTATAACAATGTCCAAGAAATTACTTAAATCAACTAAAAAAATAAATAAGCAGGGTTGAGAGGTGTACATTGAATAAGTCAACATATAAATTTTGACATCTAAATTTGAACCAAGAAATACATTGTTAGGCTTGTTGGAAACCTTACTCATAAGTTTGGCACCAGTTAAGATCTAATGTCAGGAGTGCTAGGGGTGTTTCTCAGATGTGATAGATATCTGAAATATGATTTAAGGACTACGTTCCCCTACTTTCAATCTTCCATGTCCTTGTTACAATCTATGTGTCACAATTTTTGTGTACTTAAAATATCTAAACTTTTTCTTTCCCTATAATGGATCACGTGTACTTGCAATATGTAAATTCTATTTTATTTGAGTCTTAAATAACAAAAAAATAATTTTAGGGGTTAGTATTTGGGGATAATGACTAATGTTTGATAATTTAATCATTAATTTTTTAATGGTATAAATTATAATAATGAAAAATAATAAATTGTATTAAGAGTTTCATATTGAAAATGAAAATTGTGGTTAATATTGATTAAAAAAAATTGCATTGAAAATGTTTAATAATAAAATGTAAGCTTTGAATATTGATAAATAATTTAATGTTCATTATTGTGTGTTTATGATTTTCTATGTGTTAGATAAATATTCTAAGTTAAAATGAAAAATAGCATTTGTATATTTATAGACAACTAAATTCAAATTAATATATTATTGGTATGTCAATTTGATATTAAAATTTTAGAAGTGATAAACAAAGAGAGAAGGGGATGGGTGTACCTTAACTGAACAATAACTAAAAAAGCAACTAGAAGCTCCTGAGGTGCTCATAACACAAATAGAGAAAAATGTGAAAAGGAGAAAAAAATAATTTAAAACTATGTGGATGAGGATGAGGTATGATATTTGATTTATTTCAATGATTGTTGTCACATTACAATCATGTAGTACTCAAAAAGAGACAAAGAATGAAATGTAAAGACACACAAATTATTTTTTCTTCGATTATCTCATTTTTAGTGAAAGAAAACACACACTCTATTAAACATACTTAAAGATTTTTACTTTTTAATTAAAAAAAATTATAATGTGGTAGGGAGATGGGTTAACAAAGGTACTAAGAAATGGTAGTCTAAGGTTGGTTCTAGGTTTTGTTTAAGGCTGGAAACTTCTATATATGCAAAGGTACATTGAGGTCTAATTCCCTATTAGAAGGAAGTATGTGGCTTGGTATTGGGTCCTACCCTCTTACTTCACACACCAAAGCAATAAGGGTGTCGGGTACTTAGCCTTTATGCTTTTTTAACTAAAAATTTATACTCAAATGGTACACCGAGTTAGTTTTCCTCTTGGTGATGAAATCCAATTAAGTTCACCTAGGTAGGAAATGTTTTGATTCGAGTTTTTTATATTACTATGGTTTGGTTGTGTGTGAGAGAGTATGACTATCACTATGTAATAATCCACTTAAACTAATATATGTGGATTATTTAAACAAGTAAGGGGTGAATGCAATTTTTTTTTTTTAGACTTTAAAATTGAAAGCAAGAATTTTGTATTTTATCTTTTTTTAATGCAAACACATAATCAAGAAAATGCAATAAGCAAATGATTTCACAATGATACATAACAAGAATCACAAGACCTAGGGGTTGCACCATGTGTGCCAAAAAAAATTAGTATATTTTTGTTCATTTTTATTAATAAATAGACTTAATAAAAATGGAAATTTTGATATAGGGTTTTAAAGGGATACCTATGATGAAGGTTGCACACCATTGATCCAATGAAGTGAGAACTCCTTTTTGGATAGGAAGGATTACCTACACAGAAGAGACAACTCAAAAAGATTGATTAATAGGATATATAAGTGGACTACCTAATGCTAGACCAGTTCTAAGAAGTGGTACACGTACTTAAGAGGATGTCAGTCCACTATATGAAGATATTAAGTGAATAATGTAATAATATAAATTACAGAAAAACATATGATAATATATATGTGATACTGAAATGAAATAGATTAATAAATTACATGGATGTTAACAAAGTGTTCATTCCAATAAACTATAGATAAATCATCTTGTGCCTATATTACTTATAATTATTTAGTGATTGCTTCTAGAGTAGGGGTAAACATAATTATACAAACTCATAACTCAAAGGAAATATCACTCTAATCTGTGAAGAGTGGGTGAGTGAATATGGGTAAATCATAGAGGGAAACCACATCATGTACAACTCTTGATAGTGTCATCTACAAATAGGGATTCATTATTTTAAGACCAAAAACAACTAATTGAAATTAATTTGCATTATTAAATTACCTTCAAATTGTAGACAAAAAGTAAAAGCATAGGGATTGATGTTGATTATTTTATAATCACTATCGATTATATTAATCAAAGATGATTCATGTGAGGAATCACCATCGATCTTAATAGTGGGGAAAGAAAGCTCAAGATGGGTCCTAAAGGTGGGATTTAAGGGATTTGAAATGGATTTAGGAATATTTAATGGTAATCTGACCAGACTAAAGGCAATAAATGAAACACGATCAGACAATATAAGAATCAAAATAAATTAAAATGAGAAACATACTTATCTTTGAAATGCTTCCAATATTGTAGAGAATTATCACATTGATAGGGATATTCTTAATCTTTGAATTAGTGGGGATGCACTAAGGTAAGTGTGTCTTTATTCCACAAGTATTTCGAGATAATTTCCCCAACATTCTAGTGTACAAATTTAGGGGTCCTTCTACTCAAGGATGGTCTAATTTTAAATCGATGGTTATCCCAATAGGATCGATAATGATCATGGGGATTGGTGTCAATCCAATCTAAGTTTGCCAATTTCATTCAATCAAATCTAATCCATGAGGTTAAACTTATTCCTAAGCTATTTTAATTAAATTCTTACTAGTGAGAGGTTATTAAGAGGTTAAAAACAACTTAATTCAAATATACTTGGGGATATTTGACTAGATTCAAGGAGGGTTAAGTAGTTAAAATTAGTTACCTGAGTAGAAAGTAATTAGTAAGACTAATTATGTGAAATGATATAGTAATTGGTAAAACTAAATTAACTAATGTAAAAAAGGATGGGGAAGTGGTAAGACACATATATTCATACTAATATAATGGTGTAAATTCATAATGTTCACATTTATATATAAATTAGAGAGTGGCATCACTATTGCATGTTATGGCATCTACATTATGGTAGATGGGAGCACTATAGATAGCGATATCACTGCATCACCTCTCATCTGCGTCTATGGTATGGTGGATAGATAACTATAGAGTTGAGTTAGATAATGTCCTACATCACTATAGTCTCCCTATATCATGCTCAGTATGGGTTACATGCCACTATAATATAGTATCTACCCTCTATCATGTTTGTTATATTGCCTCTAGTCACATTACCATCAGTATAGACTAAGCACTAGAGAGAGATGCCATCACTAAATGACTTCCTCTATCAAATCTTCACTCTAGTCTAGACTGATAGGCATCATCTAGATGTATATCACATGGGAGATATGGAGATTGGGATTGGTGAGAGACATAGATGGTTGGTGAGAGGAGAGTATGAGAAGTATACCATATATAGTTGGGCACTTCCTAACTAATGGTTTAGAATTGGCCTTTAGGTAGTTAGAGAGGATCAGTAGTTCATTCACTCACCATATAATATAGATAATGGGCCCTCTCCCCATATCTACTCTATAGATTCAAGGGGGATATCCTTACCCTTAGGTAGTTGATGGAATTGATAATATAACATTGTTTTTGCCTACCCCTATATAGATATGGTAATCCATTAACTCATTCGAGATAGATTCAGTCAATTAGGGGAGATGGATCTAGGCTTGAAAGTGACCCATTCCATAGCCTTCATCATATGATGATCCTTGTCTCGACTAATAAGTTATTTTAAGATCAGGTACCATTCCCAACTTAGAAGAATAGAATGTAATATGCGATCCCCTAATCCTACCTAAACATAGTAGGGCCTTCTTCAGTGAGGCATGAAGTAGAGTGGAATAAGATTCATCATCTCCCTATCATTCACATCTCATATCATTCCATTCCTCATTTCATACGAAATATAAATTAGAGAGTTGGGGGGACTTTAGTATTATATCTTCTATATGTGCTCGACCGACAGGTCATTCTAATTACTTGTTGTTCCCCCAATGGCTCAACCCCAACCCAAACTTATTTATACTATGTTATGCTATATATAGCTTAGTCTATATATTTGGGATCATTATACAGAGACCTAATGGCATTTCCCTGATTTATGAACTAGCTACTTCCTCTTCTCCATTTTGGTCTAATAGTGAAACTAGCTTTTCCTATTTTCTATTACAATGAACACTAGCACATTCACATCTACCCATCTTAGTTCTACCAATCACACTCAATTCAGTAGGATAGGAACATTTTATAGTCTAAGCCATGAAGGCATCAAATGAATGATGTTTGACTTGACATGGCTTGACTTGAACTATAGATTAGGGACAAGAGATCTATGTAATATCATTCTCATATCCATATATAATAGATGAGATGGATTGAATTTCTATAAATCAACCAATTATACTCATTTTTATATATCTATATGTCACAATATTTCCATAAAGGATGATAACATGTCTTATGATGAATCCATGTGATGTGATGCACCAGAATCAATTATCCATGTGGAAGGATAGGATTTGATTTCAACAAGTGCTTTCCCATTATCTTTACCCTTCTTACTATCTTTGGCCTTAGAAGACTCCTTCACTAATGAACGCTAATTGAAAGACTCAAGGACACTAATGTTGTGTTTATCAAGCATTTTTGTCAGTTGGTCAATCTACTTCTTCATGAATTTAGATCATGTTCAGTTTTTTTACAATATCTACATGCATGTCACTCTTTATTGGGTTGCCAATCTAAAGAGGAGGGCTCTTTTGATGATTTTGACTTAGCATCATATTTTTAATGCTCTCTTTACTTTGGGTCCTTATTGTTCTATTTCTTATCCTTACTGTCAGAAGCCTTATGTTTATCATGACTCATAATCAAATCATGTGATTTAGATGACTTTAGTGTACCCATATGAATGATCTTGGCTTGATCTTGAGTCAATTCAATAGAAAATTCATCCAAGGATGCCATTTTCCATGTATTTCCAAGGACATGCTTGGTGGTATTAAAGGTATAAATGAAGACATAATAGATTGAACCCAATTTGGCAAGGATGGAAAGAATAAATTGATCATCCTTTTTATCAATGTTTCATAGTTTCAACTACAACATGAGTGATTTGAAATTTGTGAAGAAGTCTTGTACCATATCAAAATTTCTTAGGTTTACACTGATGAGCACATTATCCAACTCATGAATTATGTTGTAATATTTAACCTTCTCTACCTTAATTTTCAATTAATTTTATGTACCCATTATGATTTAGTGTAATCCTTTAATCCATGAGAGGATTTGAGCTTTGAATTTCCACTTGTAATAGTTGAACAATGTAATAATCAGAAGAAAAATTAGATCCATGGTGTAGAAAATAAGTATATACTAAAGTATGTGTGATGTAATAATATGAATATGCAACCCCCTGAATATGTATAAGTTAAAATTTATAAGGCATGAGAATATTACCAATGTGTAGAGCTAGAAAAACTTGCACTTTTAAAAAAATGGCTCCTCTAAAGGAGCAACAAGCTGAAAGTTATGTAGTTTGAAGTTTTAGATGGAAAGGTCAATCTCCACTTTAAAAAAATTGAAAAAAATTGAGTTGGAAAAATTTTGTTTGAAAATTTCTTGGAATAAACTTTCCACAAAAAAAATATGCCATTTTGGAGTAAAAATTAATCAATTATGGGTTGTAAGTAACTAGGGGCTTAACTCCCATCTGATCAGGGGCTAAGACATATTTTTGGTGCTCCCTCCTCTCTCACTTTTATTGATGCGATTGATGGGTGAGTGACAACATCCCAAAAATTCTTATATTTTTAAAATGAATAGTTTCACCCTTCATGAACTTAAATTTGATGGTCTCTCACATGTCACAATGTGTAAATTGATTGACAGAGATTTAGGTGTGCTTGGATAGGATTTAGAATCTACCTATATTTTTTGAAGGCACATCAAAGACTATGGGGTGTTTGCATTACTTTTAGGATTTAATGGGTTTGCTATAAATGTTGTTGGAGTCCATAGAGGTTACAAGCATGCCTACCAGGTTTTCATAGGGTTGTGACTAGGTCTCTTAGGGTTTGCAAGTGTTTCTTGTAGACCTATTAGGTTATGATGTTATTGTTTGCATGACTATTAGGTTCTAGTCAATGTAGTGGTAGGGTGGTTAGGATATAATGAGTGTGCTCATAGGGCTATCAGGATCTAGAGAGTGTGTCAGAGAGCTATTAGGATCCAATGAGTGTGCTCATATGATCACACTCATTAGACAAATTATTTTTTTATGTGTGACTTGATACTAAAATAAAATCAAAAGAATAACAATGTATAAAAATATAAAATAGTAAATTTCAAACCAACTAGTTGGGCTCATTCATAGTTACAAAAAAATTAAGAAAAAGAGTATACCACCTGGATACACTTTAAGGAAAACATCATAATATATCAATAAAATTCATGTATTTGCATGAATATTATAGCCATAAAAATTAAATATTAATTAAAATACAAAAAAATTCAAATAAAATAAAAAATACAAAAAAAAATTAGCATTCACATATTTACTAGTTCCTTGGCATCTATGTTATTTACTTTATGTTAGTTGATAGCATGTGATTTCTATACACATATGTTTCAATGTACTTGAGTCTGATACATGCATTAGCTAAACACATGACATATACAGATGTTGGACCTTTCCTCTTCTTGTGTGATATACTATGTTGGGGGCATCAACTTATTTGATCATGCTTGATACAAGTTACATTAATTTATGATTATTTATACAATACAATGTTGAGATTGTATACTAACTCTTACACATGACTAGACTCATAATTTCATATTTCATAGTGTAATTGATATTCTATATTACGTGAAAGTTTTTTATAATGCATATATGCAGGGAATAGTGTTATATGTTTATGATTGTTAATTATACTTCATTTATTCACATTATCACTTCCTTGAGTTTTTTTTTTGTTTGTTATTATATTATTTGTGAAACATTTAAATATGTTCTTTGTTTGTTGGCCTTTAGGGCACTTTATGTTGTTTTTTATTTCGAAATTTGAATATGTCATTCATTCGAGTGTGTGGCATTTGAATATGTTCCTTGTTTGCAATCTCCTTAGACCCCTTTTATGTGACATTTATTTTTCTTATGTGTATACTTTATTTTTATTTTTGAGCTTATATTGTTACTTTATAGAGGTTGCCATGATACATATCATGAACCTTAGGGCTTGTTGTGATCTCATATTGTGATCTTTATTAATATATACTCAAATATGGTACTCTTATATGATACATGATTTATGCACATATTATATAGTTATCTTATCCTTTTAAGGTAAGGTCACTACCATATTCTATTTCCCTCATCTAAAAATGGGGTAATATAAATGGGGAAATGTCATAGAGACATGACCTCCAAAATTATACAAATCATAGAATTTTAACAATTTTATCATAGTTTACATGATTCATATATACACTTGGGTTAGTATCCTACACATTACACCAATTTTTATAGATTTAGGATAGACTTTATCAAATTTGTGATAGCTATTATACATAGTTACAAAGTAAAGTTTAAATTTTGATAGATACTTTAGTTTGAGACACATTATAGGTGCATATGCCATGTAAGTGCACCAAAATATTCATATGCATATTTAAACTTATTCAAATTTATTTAAACATAGTTACTAAGAAACATCGATACTTTATCAATAAGTGTTATTTTCATCAAGAATCACCATGTTGACTCTTTTCTTATGGCATTAGTTAGTTCTCTTTAGTAGTGTGGTTGAGATTCAACACCATCAAGTGCCTAACACTACTTATATTTTGAAATTTGAGTTGGTTATACCACTTTACTTGGATTTCATTGTACTATCACTTGAGTTGTGTGATTGAGATGTAATGATCTCAATGGTCATGTCACAACTCATCCTTGCACCAGATTGAGGGCATAATTACCTTCCAATATCCATATTCAAATCTTCAAGGTCCATTTTTGAACCTTTATTAACTCTAATGCTTCATAAGGAAGCATATTTACCAAGTTAAAGTACCAAAGGGAAACACGATTGCATTGACACATAGGTATACATATCATACACAATAAAAACACTTTATTCTCAAGCATTTAAATTATGTCAAATTTTAGATTATATGCATTGATTTATGGTATAACATTCTCTTTTTTACAAGTCATACACCATCAAAACACTTAAATTCGGATCAAGCAAGGCAAGGTGTGTTATACACACCTAGGTATGCATTTCTTTCCTTTAACCTAGTAATTTAAACTTGATGTATCAATAGATTAAATAGGGGTCAAATGTAAATATTGAAATATGATTTATATAGCATATAAATCTTGTATAATTAACAAATACCTATCATGTTTCTACCCTTTAGTTATATACTTCCCTATTGTCGAAAGGCTCAAATTCACCATTTAAATGTGTCTAACTATTTATCTTATGGTGTGAACCAAATTTTTTTAATGATCTATATCTTATACACTGTATAAAATCCTAAAATATAATATATATCCTTCAAATTTAGTTTCACATCCTTAACAACTTCTTATATTTTCAAACACTAGTGTCCCACACAGTGACACTTGCATTGACGCAAGTGTCTAGATTCTTATTAAGTGTCTAGTCCTCAAAATTCATCTAATTTTAAAATCTTTCAAAACCTATAGGTTAGTACATTTGTCTTATTGAACCCTATCATGAGATATTTCAAAAATGTGTGGTATAAATACAAATCTAATCTTATTCATTATTCATCTATCAAATACCAAAAAAGAACCTATTCAATCTCATTCAATTTATTACATAACTAGTTTTTACTGACCTATGCTTACCTATTTATATATTAGTCATAAGAGCATTCAAAATATAAGTTTGAAGCACTCAAAGAAATGCCTATGAGTATTATTCTTCAAGTTACAAGCTATATCATTACATGCCTTTATATATAATATATTACACCCTTATACACACACAAGCCAACAGGTAATTGAGAAATGCATAGCATGATGCCCTCCTTGGAGTATTGGTTATGTAAATAGTGTTCATCGATATAGGGGTCCTTGAGGTCATCTTGACACTATGATCTAATTAACCCATTTTTGGTAATATACAAATATAGAAGGTGAAGAAATAAGGTTTGATCCATAGATAGTCATCAAAAACCTATGCACACAAATAAAATATATGTGTAAAAAGGTGTCAGAAAGCACAAAAGGATCCATGTGGTCACTTCACAATATAGTGAATATTTCATATAGGATAGTTGTGTTAAGATTAGGACAAAAGTGTCAATGTAAGTACCCAAAGATTGATGCAAGTGTCCAGACCTATAAAAATAATATTCCTAAATTTTGATGATTGGATCTTAATCTTACCCTTGCTTTTTCTACATTTGCATTTTGTAGATCTTTCTGTGCATTTGTAAATAAACTAAGTACTATATTTTATTCTTTTTTATACAATCAAACTACTATTTTGAGTGTACTTTCTATATTTAGTATAACTAAACATTTTAATTGATAATATTTATTTATTTGAGTTTTTAATTAATTACCCTACTCTAGAATATTTTTTCATCTTTGTGTATCAGCTATTATACCCATTTATCCCTCCATACATTCAAAAAATAATCAAACATAGATAAAGAATAAAAACTATATATATATATATATATATATATATATATATATATATATATATATATATATATATATATATATATATATATATTTACTTTCAAGTTCTAAAAAAAATGTATATATCCTCATCCTATGGGAAATCATGTTTTGATTCTATTTTGAACTAGTGAGAGTAACTTGAAACTAAGCAAGGGGATCCCTATGAAAAATGGTAACATCTTCTTCATGTACTAAAGAAATAAAATTATTTCCTTAAGGAAGCATCTATAAAGTTATAAATATTAAAAGGCTTTGGGCCAAAGGATATTTTGGATTAATCCACACAACTTTAAAATTGTTTTTTTTAATCTCTTTATGAACACCTTTGTTTTATTAATGTTTAGTGAGTTGAGGAAAATGATTATAAACCACACAATGATGAAGTGTTTTTATATTGATATCTAACTTCTAAAGGAAAGATATAACTCTAGCACATTAGTTTAATTACAATACAAATCCAAAAGAGACTATAATCATTCATGGGTAAGTAAATATAATGAGGGGAGGGGGAGCGGGGAAAAATAAAGGTCTTAAGTGGGATATGTTTTGTTTTTTTTGTTTTTTTTTTTTTTTTTTTTTTTTTTTTAATATATAAAAAACTCTGACTTTCATGGATTATTTAAGACACCTACACTCAATATTTGAATATGTTATAAGAATATGAATTGTAAAATTTTAGATCTAGTTTTTAAACTCCTAAAAAAATTAATGCTCAAGTATAAGTAGGTCAAACATCATAAATTAAAAGGTCTGTTATTTTTTTATATAAAAATCGTATTAGATAGTCTATTGTGCACCCATCATTTTTTTAGCATCATTTACTTTTTTTTAAACACTTTGGTGGAAAGTTAGATAAGATCATCTATTTTGTAACCTATATATATTTTTTAAAATAATGAATGTAATTTTGTTTACTAATTTCACAAATAAATAGACCATGAAATATGATCAATAATGCATATCCAACCGTGCACCCCCTCACTACCTTAATTTTTTTAATGTGTACAGAATTAGGTATAGTTTGTAACCCTTTAATTTGTTTCTATTTTTAATCAATGAAATGAAAGATATATAAACATGTATATTTTCAGCATATCATGGTATAAAAGGACATACTTAGAAATAAATATAGATAAAAACCTTAAAGTAATAAAATTATTATTATTATTATTATTATTATTATTATTATTATTATTATTATTATTATTATTATTATTATTATTATTATTATTATTATTATTATTATAGAAAGAGGAGAGTGTTCTCAGTATTGTATTCATATTTTTAGGAACTTTTTCATTAAAATTCATATTATTTAGTATGGCATAACTTACATTTTATTATTTTTAATCAAAACCATATATTCAGCTATGTGTTTGCAAGTACATGCCTTAGGCTCAAGAATCCAAGCCATTCATGAGCCTTGAGGTATGCATTTAAAATGTCAAGTATTATAACCATGTATATAAAATTACCAAATATGTGTAATTATTGCATGTGCATAATAATTACTATTACATTAAGCCTAGATCGTGTATGCAGTTTTAACTTTTAGAACCCCATGCATGGTTTTAGTTTTTAGAACCATGTATACGGTTTTAGTTTTTAAAATCACATTCATGGTTTTAGTTTTTAAAATTACATGCACATTTATTAATATATACATTTATTACACAGTTAACCTTACACTCTAAACTCTAAACCCTAAACCAATTAGGTTCATAAGACTCAATTTGGCTAAAATAACATCATTGATTTCCCTAATTGAATATTTGGCATACTCAATGATGACATTGGGGATAATTAAGTCAAAAATCATATTATTTAGTCACAAATATATTCAATGAGCTCAAATTTGTCCCTATTAGTGACAAAACCCTATACCCTACATCGTAAACCCTAAGCGCTAAAACCTAAAACCTAAACTAATTGATTTAGCCTAAATTAACATAATTTAGAGTAATAATTAGGTTCACATGCTCAATTTGTCCCAAATCACATCACTTATTACTCTAATAACTAATTATCTTAATTTATGATGATAGTGGGGCTAATAAAGCCTAAAATCACATTTTATAGTCAAAAATAGGTTCAATGAGCTCAAATGAGCCCCAATTACCTTCGTAATTAGACCCTAAACCTTATATCATAAAACCCGAACCTTAAATCAATTGAATTAGCCCTAATTAAAATCTTTTATAGTAAGATTTAGGTTCACAAGACTCAATTTGACCCAAATCAACATTGTTTGGCCTAATTGACTAATTGGCTCAATCTATCATGACATTGGGGTTAATTGATCATAAAATCACATTGTTAAGTCATAAATAGGTTTAATGAGTGTAGACACCTAAAATGTGTCGACCTCCCCTTGGTCCTAACCCACATATTATTAATTTAAAATACATTACTTATTTTAAATTAATGACATCACCCTCAACACCTCACTGTGGACACCTCACCTTGGACACCTCGCCCTTAGATTATTTCCTACCCCATGACTCACCCCATGACTAAGTCCTTCATATCATAACTACCTAAGACCCATTTCGACCTTCTAACTAACCCTCGTGCTTATTAACCCCATCATTTGACTATTCCCCAACCAACAAGTGCACTTGGCATATGGAGAATGGGCTTCTTAGCCCATTTACTCATTCTTCAACTGCCGACATTGGTCAACTATCGATCGACACTGGCGAGATCACCGACATCAGTTATATAAACTGATGTCTAACACTGAGTTAACCCCTTAGCTCTTATCAATTGGTTCTGAGACTCTCTTACGGGCTCTTAGACACTGAAAATCACTCTGGGACTCTTGATCGCTCAGATTTGGCTCTCTCTCTCTTCCTCTCAGACTCTGAGACATCAAAAGGCATTAGACTTCAACTAATGCTCCCTTGGCCATAGAGACTCTACACCAGTTGCTCCAGATTGGACTGAAGGATTGCACAGGGACCTAGACATCAGCCATAATAGACACAAGTGTTTGACATCTTGGTTCTTCTTCTCACTAGAGCTAAGTATTTATTCTGCCCTTTCATTTCAATAATTTAGAATAACTTAGTCAATTTTCTATCTCTAAATACTATCAACCAGACCAGACCTGACTTTCAACTAGACCCGACTTCTTCCAGGGAAAGGGTGAAAAGCCTTCCTCTCACCCTTACCCTTTTTGAAAACCTATCATCTACCTTTTGCCTTTCTATGGGCCTTATTCATCTCCTTGCAACCCAGCACAGACTCAGACTCCTTCCAGACCCCTCTGTCGACCATGAACAGAATTCTCAGACCCGTCCAAGGACCATTGCCCCTACCGACGTTGGCAACTTGACAAATTGATGCTGGCAGGACTACCAACTACGGCAACTGTGACAGACCAATAGCATAATATAGGTATGCATTATCTCTATTTCTTTTGTTTAGTCTTTCACCATTTCTTCTTACAACACTCTTTTATCAACTAGTGGGCTGTCATCCCTCCAGGAAGTCTTTGCGCTTCTGAGACTGAGCATATCGCTTGGCAGTCCACCACATCTATCTCTAATTTTTTTCTATTTAAGTATTATTCTCTCTACAGGTGTCGTCCTCCACAGCCAAATAGGAGCTCCTTCAATCGTCTGGATACGGTGCGCAACTTCATCCGGGTATCATCTAACCCTTGACCATTATCTTAATTTCTTATTTATTCTAAATATTAAATAGCAAAAAAATGATTAGAAACATTCTGGCACACCTGGTGGGACCCCTGGAGTTTTCCTTGGGTTCATTTTTCTTCTAAAAGGCAATCTTTCATATAGGTGCATTAGGAAAAATTTCTCCTCTTGCATCCTTCTTCTGTCTCTTTATTTTGAAAAGACATCATAAGCACAAGTTAAAAGGAATTCTTTCTTTTTCTTCTTGTCCTCTTTCCTTGCATCTTAGAGTAGTGAATTCATACTCTCAACCTCTTCATCATTGTTTGCATCTAAACAAACATTTCAATTTGGGTTAAAAATTAAATGCATTTCACTCCTACTTGAATGCATATTTAGCTCATCTAGTAATTAAAATGCATAATGAATAAATCGTAGTGCACTTATGTTACACAACTAGACCACTATCACAATCAAACATATAAACATACCTGAGACAAGGCCTGACTAGGATTTCACCACAAAGCAGATACCTTACCCTTCCTAGCGATCCTACTTAGACTTCACAACCAAGAGGAGGACCCACTCTGTTCTCTAGTAGAGTATAAACTCTAGGCGAAGTATATACTAGTTAAGCAACCCAGCTTGGCTCTGGGCTCGTGAAGTGAGGGGAGCAAGATCCTAGCACCAGGCCATGTAAGAAACCTAATACAGACTTTTTGAGTGCCAAAACTAACCCAAAACCAGCTTTAGACTGCCTCTTTTAGTACCCATTCTAAAAGCCAAACTTCCAACACATTCTTCTAAAGGCATAAGCCACCATGACTCTAAAAATTTATTCTTAGGAATTAACGTTTAGAGGTTGCTTGTTGTCATCTATTTTGCTATTTTTATCTAGTTTTTTGAGCTGGTGAGTTCACATTATTCTGAGGATCAAAAACAACTCAGAATTTCTCTTTCTTTCCAAAAACTTTCAGTTTTCTGAGTTTTTGGAAACACATAGACATCGACATCGGTTGTTCCACCGACATCGACAACATATCTCCACCGACATCAGTCTTTCAACTAACGTCAGTCACTGTCAACCAACTTTTTTTCAAAAATAGCAAGCTTAAAACCTGACTTTCTTGCTGTCTAACCCAACTTTTGGTTTTTTGAAACTAAAATACACAATTTTTGGAACCTAGACCCCTTTTTCTTTGGATGGTTTTGACACGCAGTCAAGCCGAATCCCTTATTGACCACGCAAGGCAACAACCACTTCCACCCTCACCTTTCATATCAAGTCCCCAAATGGAGTATACTTCAAGAACTGAGCGTACTCCTATCCAACCAACCCACAATCAACCTTCAATTATTCTCGAAGGAGATCAAAACTTTGAGAGACTCCTTGACCATAATGTTAAGGCTCTCCAACACTATCTCACAAGAAGCCAAACACGAGACCCTTTAGGTAATCCTATTTTTAGGATGCCAACTTCTCTTGCTAAAGTGGTAATGGCATCAACACCATCCACTAGCCAACCCATCATAACTTAGGGTATTGCCTCGACCAATAACCTGACCATGGTTAATCATCAAGGTTTGGCCTCTCCTTTCTTTTCTGGACATACCTCCATTGGGGTTTCTGGACCCCCTCAACCACAATCAATTCAACCAAGTTCTACACCTTATCAAAACCTGATTGTCTCGACTCCACACACTCTTACGCCTATAAATGTGGGAGAGACTACCTATCCTTTTACCAATGCCGCCATTCAACCACCTTTGGTGGTATCTAGTCAACTTGTGCCCTCTAACTTCATGGCACAAGCCCCCTTGACCTCAACATCAGTCCCTATGATGAACTACCAATATGTTGCACCTATACAAACACAGCCAAGTACGTCATACGCCCCTCTTAACGCCTTCCAGGTACCTTACAAACTAGGGGGTGCCCCACCTCCCAATCTGTTAGTAGATCTAATCAAGATGCTGATGGATAAGATGTCTAACCTTGAGACATCCATTTCTAGTTCAAGCAATGTTCTTTCATATGAACAAGTCTACAATAAACCCATCCACCCTTCGGTGCCCATTCGACCATATCCTAGCCAGTGGGAACTCCCCAAATTTACTTGCTTTCAGAGCAAGGAGGACCCACAACAACACCTACGAGTGTTTAGACATGCTTGTTACCTTACATCACACAATGATGCGTTATTACTTTGCACGTTTCCCATATCACTTTTTGATGCCACCCTTGACTGGTATAGTTCTATTACCAGTCATTCACTCTTTTCCTTCACTCAACTTGCCCAATTATTTCTTGACCACTTTTCAATCAACATCACTAAAAAGGTCTCCATTACAGACCCATATTCTATTAAACAATTTGACGATGAACCAATAGCTGACTTCGTCACCTGTTGGAGAGGTTTGATCAACCAACTCTCCTTTTCATTACCTCAAATTGAGCTCATTGAGATCTTTTCATGAGCATGTGCTAAGCACATCTCGTATACTTTGTGGGTTTAGACATTCCGCACATTTGACGAAGCTTTCACAATGGCCAAAAACCTTAAACTCCATGTGGTTGAAGAAGACAAGGTCACATTGTGTAGTAAAAATACCAATGCAAAATCCAATGACCCTTCTTCATCTAAACATTCTTCTTCCCACTCCAAGTCTAAAGAAGCAACAAATACTGTGGTCCTTAGACCATCATCTTCAACCACAACTAACCAGTCTCAACCTTCAACATCAGAATACATCATAAAACAATTCTAACAATGATACGTACAGCATCAATACACTCCAATAAGAGAGTCATACGCTTCCATGTTGGATAAACTCGTCAAGCAGGGGGTCCTCAATCTCCCTCAAATTCAACCACCTCAATTTGACCCCTTAAAAGCCATCCCTACATGGTATAGGGAAAATGACTTATGTCACTGTCATTGTGTTAACGGTCACAACATAGACAACTGCAAAACCTTCAAGAACATCATTCAAGACATGTTGGACAAGGGGGATCTTGTTTTGGATAACCCAAATGCACTGGCTAACCAAAACATGGATGTATTTAGACAACCATTCCCTAAACAGCCCCCTAGTCAACATAACATTCAAACCATAGTCGATGACCTTCAAGATCGTAATATACGCATGGTCGGCATGGTTTCTAACCAACCTCTCCCACAGTCTGAAGAGGTTAATCAACCTATTTGTCCACCATAGGTAGAAGAGCCTTCTTTTCCTATTTATCCACCATAAGTAGAAGAGCCTTCTTCTCTTATTTGTCCACCATAGGTAGAAGAGTCTTCTTCTCCTATTTGTCCACCACAGGTAGAAGAGCCTTCTTCTCCTATTTGTCCACCACAGGTAGAAGAGCCTTCTTCTCCTATTTGTCCACCACAGGTAGAAGAACTCTCTTCACCTATTTGTCCACCATAGGTAGAAGAGCCTTATTCTCCTATTTGTCCTCTATCCAACCCCCTTTCACACGTGGGAGAGTCTACTTTGACCTCTCCCATATTGGAGGATGATTTGATGGCACCAATGCTAGCTGCCTCGCCCTCATCCTTCTTATCATCATTAGGGGATCATACTTTCCCTGCTATTCAACCACACGCAGAAACCATAACCATCCCATGCCTCTCAAACCTCACTCACCCACAAGTGAAGGTAGACTTGATCCTCACCTCACCCAATAGTAGTCTTCACACTAAACCAAAGAAGGCTACTAAACTACATCAGAGAACTTCTCCCCCACCATCACCATTGCCCTCTATTTTGGGCCCACACCCATCCACCTTAATAGGAGTGCTTCCTACTCCAACACCTCACAGAGGCAAATTACCTCCATTACTCCCTTTACCCATCAAACATACACTTCCTCTAAAACATCCATCACCTCCCAACAAGAACGTGCCATCTCCACGTGTGGCCATATCCCTAACAAAATAGATGTTACAACAAACTCCCCAAACAACTCCTAAAAAGGAGTTGTTAACTCCTGCTACAACACAAAGCACAAAGCCATTAAGGGGATCATATGCTTCAATGTTATGCCAATTATTACAGTCATCTAGCATCACTCTTCCACTTATTAAACCATATCAACCTCTCAGATCAAAACCATCTTGGTTCGATGAGACTAAAATCTGCTAGTATCATCGCACACCTGGACATGATACTGAGTGTTGTTGTGTCCTTAAGGTTATCATTCATCAACACTTGAAAAAGGACACCCCTCACATTGAGGCTTCTTCTGACCACTCTCTTGACAAAAATTTGACACCATCCCATGCCTCCCAAACCTCTTCACCTAAATCAGGATCCCCATACAAGACTATGGTCCCTTTACTACCATCCACTCCTTTATTCAAAATCAACACAATTGATGTGGCCATTAGGCCCCAAGCTGTGAAGAATAAAGGAAAATACCAGACTTATACACCTTTGACATATACATTATTCGTCAAGACCTCTCAACCAACACAACCCAAGATTTCTATCTTGGACATGTCTCGACCAACATCACTGGGGGAAATTCTTCCTAACCTCTCTAGTCCACATGATGTTTGGTATAAGCGACTTGTGGACTACTTGACATATTTTATCATACCTCCCAATCTCTCTAGCAATGGACACTGGGATTTTATCAAAAGCACTGCTCGCTACACCATGTTGGGGGGACATCTCTACAAATGTGGTCAAGACGGCCTCCTTATTTAATGCTTAACAACCACTGAGACTTCCCATGTCATCAAACAAGTCCATGACAGGACTTGTGGGGGACATTTCAGTGGTAACTCGGTTGCCAAGCGCATCCTTTGCCTAGGCTATTATTGGCCCACTATCAACCAAGACTATAACAACTATGTTCGGCATTATACCAAATGCCAACCACATACTAACCCACATCATACTAACTGACTTCATGACCAACATCGACCAAAACCTGCCTACAACAACGACCAACATGTGACTAATTTGGAATGAAGCAAATGGGGCAAGTTTGCTCCTAATTGACTCGGACCTTACATCAACACACAAGCATGGATTAGGGACTTATCATCTGTCTTCTTTCAAAGGTCGGCCAAAACCTGAGCCTCTTAATGCCTTACGTCTACGACCATTTTACTGTTAGTCAAGTAATTACTCACTTGATGTTTATCTTGAGCTCATCCCTTGAGCAACCCCCGTCATTATCATTCCTATTCCTTTCAACCCTTTGTCAACCCTTTTGTCAAACATAAATGCTTTGTCCTAATAAAAGGGAAACCCTCTAAACCTCTAAAGCCAAGTCCATGACCAAAAGTCTAGTCACAAATAAAACTATAAAACTGGGATGCCTATTCAAAGGTCATAAACTATAAATGTAGACTACTCCCTTGAAGGATAGCTACATCATTGTTGTAATAAAATAGACTGCTCCCTTGAAGGACAGTGATTCACAGACATCCAAACATACAACAAGCAAACTATAGACCACTCCCTTGAAGGATGTCTATGACAAAATTTTGTTACATACACAGCACAACATGACCATAAAACACAACAATATCCCCAAGTGGACTTCCTGCATTGATCAGTCTAAAAAAAATGACTGACAAACTATTAATTCATGGACTTGTCTATAGTCGTCCTTAGGGTCACCTATAAAAGGGGCAAAGTTGTTCCTGCCAAAAAGGGTTACCCCATCTTATCATATCATAATCATACCCATTACCCAAACATACTCCAGGGATTTCAAGCTCACTTAATGTCAAGTGATTCGACTACTTCTCTAACAAACCTGTGGTCAATGACATAATGCATGAACGGGGCTTTTGTTTCCAAAAACCTTATCTATGCTATCATTATGGTCCTTGTCAATGAAAGAGCAACGCGCCTTTCACTTCTTATACATCTTGGTCACATCCAACCAACCCAAACCAAACCTTTTTCAGACCACTAACATGACTTACCCCATTCACACTAGTTTCTATGGACAACAATACATATGGAAACTATCGACTACACACAACCAATGTTATAGAATACACCATCACACAATATGGAAAAGGCTATAACATCATCTACAATTCATTTTTACCATACACCATCACCAATATGGAACGTTGCTAGGGATGAAAGACCACATCACCAATGTTACATAATACACCATCACATAATATGGAAAAGGTTGTAACATCATCATATCTTCATCATTTCAAGCATGTACCATCACACATATGAGAAATGTTGACATCTCTAACCTGACCAACTATCGACCACTTGGACCCTTTTTCTAAACTACATCGGTCTAATGCCCCTTACAACAAGGGCTATGTAGGTAGCACTCAGTCTTCTGAGGTTAGCTCGGCCATTCCCCCCTTTTGTCTCCCTAATGATGACGGCCATTTTGTTCATCCATTTACTTGACAGGCCAACCATCTAACCTTTAACCAAATCATAACCAATCAATGAGCCCTGACACTGTAGAAGTCACTCTTGACTTCTCATGGGGCACACTAGAGATCACATACATCTCCCTGACCACAACAAACAACTTTTGAGCTCACTTATATCTCAAACCAACTCGACCAACGACCATGGAGATTATGCCTATCTCCTCTGACCATGACCACTTTAGAGACAAATCTACCTTAGTTGTTTTGATTGCATGTATGCTACCTCATGAATAAATAATGAAATTATGCACACCTCATATTATTACCCTCACAAGTATCAGATCACACTCCAGTTGATCCCCATTACTTGTGACATTTTCATGTTTTCCAAGAGCACTACTTGGAACACGACGACCACTGGAGCTACAACTTTGATCGTTTCACCCAATCAGTTATGACTAAATGATGGGGACTGATTATTTTGATTTTAGCACTCTTTGACCTTGACCGTGACAATTTGACCTATCTATCATGTGAAGTTGTGTACACACAATCCCAACTATTGTAGTGTTCACACTCAAACTTCACCATAACCCATCCACTGCCTATCAAATCAGCAACCGACTTCAGGTTACCTTCCCTCAACTCCTGCTTTGAGGGAGAATACCTCATCACCATACCAGGGGCATCTACTCCTATTTTTGTCTTGCAGTTCATTCAGAACAACCAACAAGACAAAAAGGGGCAAATGTAGACACCTAAAATGTGTCGACCCCCCACCTTGGTCCTAACCCACATCTTATTAATTTAAAATACATTACTTATTTTAAATTAATGACATCACCCTCAACACCTCATCATGGACACCTCACCTTGGACACCTCACCCTTAGACTATTTCCTACCCCATGACTCACCCCATGACTAAGTCCTTCATATCATAACTACCTAGGACCCATTCCAACCTTCTAACTAACCCTCATGCTTATTAACCCCATCATTTGACCATTCCCCAACCAACAAGTGCACATGGTGGATGGAAAATGAGCTTCTTATCCCGTTTACTCATTCTTCAACCATTGACATCGGTCAACTGTCAGCCGACGCCAATGGGATTGTCGACGTTAGTTACATAAACTGATGTCTAACGCTGAGTTAACCCCTTAGCTCTTATCAATCAGTTCTGAGACTCTCTTACGGGCTCTTAGATGTTGAAAATCACTCTGAGACTCTCGCTCACTCGGATCTGGCTCTCTCTCTCTTCTTCTCAAACTCTAAGACATCAACAGGCATCAGACTTTAACTAACGCTCCCTTGGCCACAGAGACTCTACACCGGTCGCTCTAGATTGGACTGAAGCATTGCACAGGGACTTGGACATCAGCCGTAATAGACACAAGTGTTTAACATCTTGGTTCTTCTTCTCACTAAAGCTAAGTATTTCTTCTACCCTTTCATTTCAGTAATTTAGAATAACTTAGTCAATTTGCTATTTCTAAATACTATCAACCAGACCAGACCTGACTTCTTTTGGGGAAAGGCTGAAAAGTCTTCCTCTCGCCCTTACCCTTTTTGACAACCTATCATCTACCTTTTGCCTTTCTATGGGACTTATTCATCTCCCTGCAACCCTGCACAGACTCAGACTCCTTCTAGACCCCTCTATTGACCATGAACATAATTCTCAGACCCATCCAAGGACCATTGCCCCTACCGATGTTGGTAGCATAACTGACGTCAGCAACTTGACAAACTGACACCAGCAAGACTATCGACATCAACAACTGTGACAAACCGATAGCAAAATATGGTACGCATAATCTCTATTTCTTTTGTTTAGTCTTTCACCATTTCTTCTTGCAACACTCTTTTATCAACTACTAGACTGTCATCCCTTCATGAAGACTTTGCGCTTCTGGGACCAAGCATAGCACTTGGCAGTCCACCACATCTGTCTCTAACATTTTTATGTTCAAGTCTTATTCTCTCTACAGGTGTCCTCCTCCACAGCCAAAGAGGAGCTCCTTCAATCATCTGGATATGGTGCGCAACTTCATCCAGGTATCATCTAACCCCTGACCATTATCTCAGTTTCTTATTTTTTCTAAATATTAAATAGCAAAAAATGAGTAGAAACATTTTGGCACGCCTGGTGGGACCCCTGGAACTTTCCTTGGGTTCATTTTTCTTCTAAAAGGCAATCTTTCATATAGGTGCATTAGGAAAATTTTCTCCTCTTGCATCCTTCTTCTGTCTCTTTATTTCGAAAAGACATCATAAGCACAAGTTAAAAATAATTCTTTCTTTTTCTTCTTGTCACTCTTTCCTTGCATCTCAGAGTAGTGAATTCATACTCTCAACCTCTTCATCATTGTTTGCATCTGAACAAACATTTCAATTTGGGTTAAAAATTAAATGCATTTCACTCCTGCTTGAATGGATATTTAGCTCATCTAGTAATTAAAACGCATTATGAATAAATCATAGTGCACTTATGTTACACGACCAGACCACTATCACAATCAAACATCTAAACATACCCGAGACAAGGCCCAACTAGGATTTCACCACCTAACGGATACCTTACCCTTCCTGGTGATCCTACTTGGACTTCACAACCAAGAGGAGGACCCACTCTGTTCTCTGGCAGAGTATAAACTCTAGGCGAAGTATATACTGGCTAAGCGACCCAGCTTGGCTCTGGGCTCGTGAAGTGAGGGGAGCAAGCTCCTAGCACCAGGCCACGTATGAAACCTAATACAGACTTCTTGAGCACCAAAAACTAACCCAAAACCAGCTTTAGATTGCCTCTTTTAGTACCCGTTCTAAAATCCAAACTTCCAACACATTCTTCTAAAGGCATAAGCCACCATGACTCTAAAAATTTATTCTTAGGAATTAACATTTAGAGGTTGCTTGTTGTCATCTATTTTGTTGTTTTTATCTGGTTTTTTGAGCTGGTGAGTTTGCATTATTCTGAGGATCAAAAATAACTAAGAATTTCTCTTTCTTTCTGAAAACTTTCAATTTTTTGAGTTTCTAAAAATGCACAGACATCGACATCGGTTGTTCCACCGACGTCGGCAACATATCTCCACCGGCATTAGTTTTTCAACCGACGTCGATCACTGTCAACAAACTTTTTTTCAAAAACAACAAGCTTAAAACTTGAATTTCTTGCTGTCTAACCCAACTTTTGGTTTTTTGAAATTGAAATACATAGTTTCTAGAACCTAGACCCCCTTTTCCTTGGATGGTTTTGACACGGAGTCAAGCCAAATCCCTTATTGACCATGCAAGGCAACAACCACTTCCACCCTCACCTTTCATATCAAGTCCCCAAATGGAGTATACTTCAGGAACTGAGCATACTCCTATCCAACCAATTCGCAATCAACCTTCAATTGTTCCTAAATTGGATCAAAACTCTGAGAGACTCCTTGACCATAATGTTAAGGCTCTCCAACACTATCTCGCAAGAATCCAAATGTGAGACCCTTCAAGTAATCCTATTTTTGCGATGCCAACTTCTCTTGCTAAAGCGGCAATGGCATCAACAGCATCCGCTAGCCAACCCATCATAACTCAAGCTATTACCTCGACCAATAACCCGACCATGGTCAATCATCAAGGTTTGGCCTCCCCTTTCTTTTCTGGACATACCTCCATCGGGGTTTCTGTAACCCCTCAACCACAATCAATTCAACCAAGTTCTACACCTTATCAGAACTTGATTGTCTCGACTCTACACACTCTTGCATCTATAAACGTGGGAGAGACTACCTATACTTTTACCAATGCCGCTATTCAACCACCTTTGGCGGTATCTAGTCAACTTGTGCCCTCCAACTTCATGGCACAAGCCCCCTTGACCTCAACATCAGTCCCTATGACGAACTACCAATATGTTACACCTATACAAACACAGCCAAGTACGTCATATGCCCCTTTTAGTGCCTTCTAGGTACCTTACAACCTAGGGGGTGCCCCACCTGCCATTCTGTAAGTAGATCTAATCAAGATGCTGATGGATAAGATGTCTAACCTTGAGACATCCATTTTTGGTTCAAGCAATGTTCTTTCATATGAACAACTCTGCAACGAACCCATCCACCCTTCGGTGCCCATTCGACCATATCCTAGCTAGTGGGAACTCCCCAAATTTACTCGCTTTCAGAGTAAGGAGGACCCACAACAACACCTATGAGCATTTAGACATGCTTGTTACCTTATAGCACACAACGATGCGTTATTACTTTGCACGTTTCCCATGCCACTTTTTGACGTCGCCCTTGACTGGTATAGTTCTATTACTAGTCATTCACTCTTTTCCTTCACTCAACTTGCCCAATTATTTCTTGACCACTTTTCAATCAACATCACTAAAAAGGTCTCCATTATAGACCTATATTCTATTAAACAATTTGACGATGAATCAATAGCTGACTTCGTCGCCCGTTGGAGAGGTTTGATCAACCAACTCTCCTTTTCATTACCTCAAACTGAGCTCATTGAGCTCTTTTCACGAGCATGTGCCAAGCACATCTCATCTACTTTGTGGGTTTAGACATTCTCCACATTTGACGAAGCTTTCACCATGGCCAGAAAGCTTGAACTCCGCACAATCGAAGAAGACAAAGTCACATTGTGTAGTAAAAATACCAACACAAAATCCAATGACCCTTCTTCATCCAAACCTTATTCTTCCCACTCCAAGTCTAAAGGAGTGGAAAATGTTGTGGTCCTTAGACCATCATCTTCAACCACAACTAACCAGTCTTAGCCTTCAACATTAGAATACATCACAAAACAATTCCAACAAGGATACATACAGCGTCAATACACTCCAATAGGAGAGTCATACGCTTCCGTGTTGGATAAACTCGTCAAGCAGGGGGTCCTCAATCTCCCTCAAATTTGACCACCTCAATTTGACCCCTCAAAAGCCATCCCTACATGGTATAGGGAAAATGACTTTTGTCACTATCATCGTGTTAACGGTCACAATGTAGACAAATGCAAAACCTTCAAGAACATCATTTAAGACATGTTGGACAAGGGGAATCTTGTTTTGGATAACCCAAATGCACCGGCTAACCAAAACATGGATGTCTTTAGACAACCATTCCCTAACCAGCCCCCCAGTCAGCATAACATTCAGACCATATTCGATGACCTTCAAGAGTGTAATATACGCACGGTCGACATGGTTTCTAACCAACCTCTCCCACAGTATAAAGAGGTTAATAAACCTATTTGTCCACCATAGGTAGAAGATCCTTCTTCTCCTATTTATCCACCACAGGTAGAAGAGCCTTCTTCTCGTATTTGTCCACCACGGGTAGAAGAGCCTTCTTCTCCTATTTGTCCACCACAGGTAGAAGAACTCTCTTCTCCTATTTATCCACCACAGGTAGAAGAGCCTTCTTCTCCTATTTGTCCTCTATCCAACCCCCTTTCACACATGGGAGAGTCTACTTTGACCTCTCCCATATTGGAGGATGATTTGATGGCACCAACGCCAGCTACCTTGCCCTCATCCTTCTTATCATCATTAGGGGATCATACTTTCCCTGCTATTCAACCACATGTAGAAACCATAACCATCCCATGCCTCTCAAACCTCACTCACCCACAAGTGAAGGTAGACTTGATCCTCGCCTCGCCCAATAGTAGTCCTCACACTAAACTAAAGAAGGCTACTAAACTACATTGGAGAACTTCTCCCCCACCATCACCATTGCCCTCTATTTTGGGCCCACACCTGTCCACCTTAATAGGAGTGCTTCTTACTCCAACACCTCACAGAGGCAAATTGCCTCCATTACTCCCTTTACCCATCAAACACACACTTCCTCTAAAACATCCATCACCTCCCAACAAGAGCGTGCCATCTCCACATGTGGCCATATCACTAACAAAATAGATGTTACGATAAACTCCCCAAACAACTCCTAAAAAGGCGTTGTCAACTCTAGCTATAACACAAATCACAAAGCCATTAAGGGGATCCTATGCTTCAATGTTATGCCAATTGTTGCAGTCATCTAGCATCACTCTTCCACCTATTAAACCATATCAACCACTCAGATCAAAACCATCTTGGTTCGATGACACTAAAATCTGTTGGTATCATCGCACACCTGGACATGATACTGAGCGTTGTTGTTCCCTTAAGGTTGTCATTCGTCAACACTTGAAAAAGGACACCCCTCACATTGAGGCTTCTTCTGACCACTCTTTTGACAAAAATTGGACACCATCCCACGCCTCCCAAACCTCTTCACCTAAATCGAGATCCCCATACAAGACTATGGTCCCTTTACTACCATCCACTCCTTTATTCAAAATTAACACAATTGATGTGGCCATTAGGCCCCAAGCTGTGAAGAATAAAGGAAAATGCCAGACTTCTTCACCTTTGACATATCCATTATTCGTCAAGACCTCTCAACCAACACAACCCAAGATTTCTATCTTGGACATGTCTCGATCAACATCACTGGGGGAAATTCTTCCTAACCTCTCTACTCCACATGACGTTTGGTGTAAGTGACTTGTGGACTACTTGACATATTTTATCATACCTCCCAATCTCTCTAGCAATGGACGACCGGCTTTTATCAAAATCACTTCTCGCTACACCATGCTGGGGGGACATCTCTACAAACGAGGTCAAGACAGCCTCCTTATCCAATGCCTAACAACCACTGAGAAATCCCATGTCATCAAACAAGTCCATGATAGGACTTGTGTGGGACATTTTAGCGGTAAGTCGGTTGCCAAGCACATCCTTTGCCTGGGCTATTATTGGCCCACTATCAACCAAGACTGTAACAACTATGTTTGGTGTTGTACCAAATGCCAACCACATACTAACTGACTTCACGACCAACATTGACCAAAAACTGCCTACAACAACGACCAACATGTGACCAATTTAGAATGAATCAAATGGGGCAAGTTTGCTCCTAATTGACTCGAACCTTACATCAACACACAAGCATGGATTAGGGACTCATCGTTTGTCTTCTTTCAAAGGCCAACCAAAACCTGAGCCTCTTAATGCCTTACATCTACGACCATTTTACTGTTAGTCAAGTAATTACGCACTTGATGTTTATCTTGAGCTCATCCCTTGAGCAACCCCCATCATTATCATTCCTATTTCTTTCAACCCTTTGTCAACCCTTTTGTCAAACATAAATGCTTTGTCCTCATAAAAGGGAAACCCTCTAAACCTCTAAAGCCAAGTCCATGACCAAAAGTCTAGTCACAAATAAAACTATAAAACTGGGATGCCTATTCAAAGGTCATAAACTATAAATGTAGACTGCTCCCTCAAAGGATAGTTGCATCATTGCTGTAATAAAATAGACTGCTCCCTTGAAGGATAATTATTCATAGACATCCAAACATACAATAAGCAAACTATAGACCACTCCCTCGAAGGATGGCTATGACCAAATTTTGTTACATACACAACACAACATGACCATAAAACACAACAATATCCCCAAGTGGACTTCCCGCATTGATCAATCTAAAAAAAAAATGACTGACAAACTACTAAGTCATGGACTTATCTATAGTCGTCCTTAGGGTCACCTATAAAAGGGGCAAAGTTGTTCCTACCAAAAAGGGTTACCCCATATTAACATATCATAATCATACCCATTACCCAAACATACTCCAAGGATTTTGAGCTCATTTAATGTCAAGTGATTTGACTACTTCTCTAACAAACCTATGGTCAACGACGTAATGCATGAACGGGGATTTTGTTTCCAAAAGCCTTATCTATGCTATCATTATGGTCCTTATCAATGAAAGAGCAATGCGCCTTTCACTTCTTATACATCTTGGTCACATCCAACCAAATCAAACCAAACCTTTTTCAGACCACTAACATGACTTAGCCCATTCACACTAGTTTCTATGGACAACAATACACATGGAAACTATCGACTACACACAACCAATGTTATAGAATACACCATCACACAATATGGAAAAGGCTATAACATCATCTACAATTCACTTTTAGCATACACCATCACCAATATGGAACATTGCTAGGGATGAAAGACCACATCACCAATGTTACAAAATACACCATCACATAATATGGAAATGGATGTAACATCATCATATCTTCATCATTTCAAGCATGTACCATCACACATATGGGAAATGCTGACATCTCTAACCTGACCAACTATCGACCACTTGGACCCTTTTTTAAAACTACATTGGTCTGATGCCCCTTACAATAGGGGCTATGTAGGCAGCGCTCAGTCTTCTGAGGTTAGCTCAGCCATTCCCCCCGTTCGTCTCCTTAATGACAACAGCCATTTCATTCATCCATTTACCTGACAGACCAACCATCTAACCTTTAACCAAATCATGACCAATCAACCAGCCCTGACACTATAGAAGTCATTTTCGACTTCTCATGGGGCACACTAGAGATCACATACATCTCCCTGACCATAACAAACAACTTTTGAGCTCACTTATATCTCAAACCAACTCGACCAATGACCATGGAGATTACGCCTATCTCCTCTGACCACAACCACTTTCGAGACAACTCTGCCTTAGTTGTTTTGATTGCATATATGCTACCTCATGAATAGATAGTGAAATTGTGCGCACCTCATATTATGACCCTCACAAGTATCGAATTGCGCTCTAGTTAAGCCCCACTACTTGTGACATTTTTGTGTTTTCCAAGAGTACTTCTTGAGCCCGAGATACTTGTAACATGACGACCATTGGATTTACGGCTTTGATCATTTAACCCAATCAGCTATGACTAAATGCTAGGGACTGATTATTTTGATTTTAGCACTCCTCGACCTTGACCATGACAATTTGACCTATCTATCACGTGAAGTGGTGTATGCATAATCCCAACTATTGCAGCGTTCACACTCAAACTTTACCATAACACATCCACTGCTTATTAAATCAGCAACCAACTTTAGGTTACCTTCCCTCGACTCCCGCTTTGAGGGGGAATACCTCATCCCCATACCTGGGGCATCTACTCTTATTTTTGTCTTGCAGTTCATCTAGAACAACCAACAAGACAAAAAGGGGCAAATGTAGACACCTAAAATGTGTCGACCCCCCTTTGGTCCTAACCCACATCTTATTAATTTAAAATACATTACTTATTTTAAATTAATGACATCACCCTCGACACCTCACCATGGACACCTCACCTTGGACACCTCCCCCTTAGACTATTTCCTACCCCATGACTCACCCCATGACTAAGTCCTTCATATCATAACTACCTAAGACCCATTCCAACCTTCTAACTAACCCTCGTGCTTATTAACCCCATCATTTGACCATTCCCCAACCAACAAGTGCACTTGGTAAATGGATAACGGGCTTCTTAGCCCATTTACTCATTCTTCAGCCACCGA
Organism: Torreya grandis; assembly: GCA_037957365.1. NCBI lineage: Eukaryota > Viridiplantae > Streptophyta > Pinopsida > Cupressales > Taxaceae > Torreya > Torreya grandis. The sequence continues at coordinate 342,287 of JARHVA010004537.1, forward strand.
CGTCGGTCAACTATCGACTGATGCCAGTGAGATCACCGACGTCAGTTACATAAACTAACATCTAACGCTGAGTTAACCCCTTAGCTCTTATCAATCGGTTTTGAGACTCTCTTACGGGCTCTTAGACGCTAAAAATCATTGTGGGACTCTCACTCACTCAGATCTGGCTCTCTCTCTCTCTTCCTCTCAGACTCTGAGACATCAAAAAGCATTAGACTTCAACTAACGCTCCCTTGACCACAGAGACTCTACACCAGTCACTCCAGAATTGACTAAAGCATTGCACAGGGACCTAGACATCAGCCATAATAGACACAAGTGTTTGACATCTTGGTTCTTCTTCTCACTAGAGATAAGTATTTCTTCTACCCTTTCATTTCAGTAATTTAGAATAACTTAGTCAATTTGATATCTCTAAATACTATCAACCAGACCAGACCTGACTTTCAACCAGACCTGACTTCTTCCAGGGAAAGGCTGAAAAGCCTTCCTCTCACCCTTACCCTTTTTGACAACCTATCATCTACCTTTTGCCTTTCTGTGGGCCTTATTCATCTCCTTGCAACCCTGCATAGACTCAGACTCCTTTCAGACCCCTCTGTCGACCACAAACAGAATTCTCAGACTCGTCCAAGGACCATTGCCCCTATCGATGTCGGCAGCATAACCGATGTCGACAACTTGACAAATCGATGCCGGTAGGACTACCAATGTCGACAACTGTGACAAACTGACAACAAAATATAGGTACACATTATCTCTATTTCTTTTGTTTAGTCTTTCACCATTTCTTCTTGCAACACTATTTTATCAACTAGTGGACTGTCATCCCTCCAGGAAGTCTTTACACTTCTGGGACCGAGCATATCTCTTGGCAGTCCACCACATCTATCTCTAACATTTTTTTGTTCAAGTCTTATTCTCTCTACAGGTGTCATCCTCCATAGCCAAAGAGGAGCTCCTTCAATCGTTTGGATACGGTGCGCAACTTCATCCGAGTATCATCTAACCCTTGACCATTATCTTAGTTTCTTATTTCTTCTAAATATTAAATAGCAAAAAATGAGTAGAAACAATGAGCTTAGATATTACCCATTTTCCTTCATAATTGGACCCTACTTACCATAAACCATAAAACCTAAGCCCTAAGCCCTAAACCCTTAACTAATTGGTTTATCTCCAATAATCATATTTTAGAATAAGAATTAAGTTCATAGGGCTCAATTTTACCCAAATCACATCACTAATGGCCCTAATTGACTAATTGGCTCAATTTATGATTACATTGGGGTAAATTGAGCCCAAAATCACATTTTGTAGTCATAAATAGGTTCAATAAACTTAAATTATCCCCAATTGCCTTTATGATTGGACCTTATACCATAAATTCTAAAGCCTATACCTTAAACCATAAACCCTAAATCATAAAACCTAAACTCTAAACCAATTGATTTGTCCCTAATTAACATCCTTTAGAGTAAAAATTGGGTTGACATGGCTCAATTTAGCCCAAACTGCATAATTGATTTCCCCAATTGACTAATTAGGTCAATTTGTGATGACATGGGGAGCTAATTAAACCCAAAATCATATTATGTAGTCATAATTAGGTTTAATGAGCTTAAATTGGTCCCAATTACCTTCACTATATGACCCTTTACCCTAAACCCTAAACCATAAGTCTTAAAACCTAAATCCTAAACCTTAAATCATAACCCTAAATACTAAACCAATCAATTTGGACATAATTAAAACCCTTTAGAGTAATAATTAAGTTTACAAGGCTCAATTTGGCCCAAGTCACATCACCTATTACCTTAATTAAATTGACTAATTGGCTCAATCTATGATGATATTTTGGCCAATTGATCCCAAAATCACATTATGTAGTCACAAATAGGTTCAATGAACTCAAATAAGCCCCATTACCTTTGTGATTAAACCTTATGTACCTTAAATTATAAACCCTAAATCATAAACCCTAAGACATAAATCCTAATTTATAAACCCTAAACCAATTTATTTAACCCCAATAAACATCATTTAGAGTAATGGTTATGTTTTACATGGCTCAATTTAGACTAAATCACATCATTAATTACCCCAATTGAATAATTGGCTTAATTTGTGATGATATAAAGATAAATTGAGTCCAAAATCACATTATGTAGTCATAAATAGGTTCAATGAGTTCAAATGGTCCTAATTACCTTCCCAATTGCCTTCATGATTAGACTCTATTCCCTAATATGTAAACCCTAAGCCCTAACTGTAAACTCTAAATCATAACCTTAAAATAATTGATATATCCCTAATTAACATCCTTTAGAGTAAGAATTAGGTTCATAAAGCTCATTTTGGCCTAAAATGTATCATTGATTGTGCCAATTGACTAATTAGATTAATATGTGATGATATTGGGGCTAAATGAGCCTAAAATCATATTTTATAGCCACAAATAGGTTCAAAGAGCTCAAATTGTCCCTAATTACCTTAGTGATTGGACTTTATACCTTATATCATATACTTTAAGCCCTAAATTATAAATCACAAACCTTAAACTTTGAACCAATCGATTTATCCCCAATTAACATCTTTTAGAGTAATAATTATGTTCACACGACTCAATTCAGCCCAAATTGCATCACTTATTATCCTAATTGACTAATTAACTCAATATTTGATGACATTAGGGAAAATTTACTCTAAAATCACATTATGTGGTCACAAATAGGTTTAATAAGCTTGAATTTTCCCCAATTACCTTTGTGATTGGACACCTTACCATAAACCCTAAACTATAAGTAGTAATGCCTAAACCCTAATCCCTAAACCTTAAATTAGAAACCCTAAACAAATATATTTATCCCTAATTAAAATCTTTTAGAGTAATTATTAGGTTCATAGGGCTTAATTTGGCCCAAATTGCACCACTAATTTCCCCAATTTACTAATTAGCTCAATTTGTGATGACATATCGGCATACATTTGGCCATCTTATGGATTTTATTATAGTTCTTTTTTAATTATCAAAATTCTTACATGGCCTTAGTCAATTTTAGTTGTTAACATTGAACTTTTTTACATTCAAAAAATATAAACCTAATTATGACTATCATCTTGATATCATTTGCCCAGGTAAATAGATTGGTTTAGTGTTTAGGGTTTTAGGGTTATAAGGTTTAGATTTTATGGTTTGAGGTTTTAGGATTTAGATTCAAGGTTTAGGGTATAGGGTATATGGTCCAACTATGAAATTAATTAGGACCAATTTGATCTTGTTGAACCTGTTTGTGACTATAGAATGTGGTTTTAGGCTCAATTATCCCCAATGTCATCATAGATTGAGTCAATTAATCAATTGGGCTAATCAATGAGGTGATTTTCACTAAATTGAGCCTTGTGAACCTATATATTACTCTAAAAGATGTTGATTGGGATTAAATTGATTGGTTATGGTTTAGGTATCATGGCTTAGGGTTTACGGTTTAGGGTATAGGGTCTAATCATGAATGTAATTGTGGATAATTTGAGTTTATTTAACCTACTTGGGATTAAATAATGTAATTTTGGGCTCAATTAGCCCCAATGTCATAGATTTAGCCAATTAGTCAATTGGGGTAATAAACGATACAATTTGAGCCAAATTGAGGCCTATGAGCCTAATTAGTTTAGGGTTTAGAGTTTAAGGTTTTAGTGTTTAATGTTAATTTTGTAACAAATTTATAGATTGAGGAATGCTTACATATTTTTAAAAATTAAAACTATGTACACGGTTCTTAAAAAAAAAACTATATACATGGTTTAGGCTCGGTAATTATCAAATCTATGAACCAAGATTGCATATGCACTTTTAAAAACCACATATGTAGAAATGCTGAAATCATGTTAAACGTGAAAAGTGTCCACCTTTTCAACCCCCCAAATTTTTTCACTTATCCTTATACCATCCAAAGGTTTAGAGATAAGATCTTTTTAATACATCAATATAAAACTCGAAAAGCCTAAATAGAAGTGAAGATGCTTGTTGCAATGTTATGTATAATGCCTATTTTAATATAAATACGTCAAAAAAAATATTTATATAAATTTATTACTATTTTTTTTTAAATCTAAAAAACCCGAATGTTTAACCCTTTAAATCAAATGACCCCTGTAACTCTAAAGTCTACACAGCAATGTTAAACGTTACATTTGTTAGCCTTGTTTCCTCAATAATAATAAGAAAAGTGAATATATAATCAATGGTTCCTTTGAAATCATGGTTTTAATACACCTAATGTCACATAAGTCTTAAGAAAACTCCAATATTAAAAAAATAAATAAGTGCATACTTGTGAAAAATAATCAAATAAACAAAAATCCATCAAATATAATCAAAATTGTTTGTAAAAGTTCCTTCAACTACATTAAAAAATATATAACAATGATTTATTAAAATATATATTAACCATTTATAAACTTAATCAACTTATTAAATGCATCTAAAGGTGCGATTTGCTTGTTTAATGGTGATACAAAGAATTGTAGAAACCATCTTTAAAAAAATGAATATAAATGTTTTAATATTTCTTGTTTAATTTTATATCATTTTACTTTTTGAACTGTCTACACGTTAAAAATAAGTCAAATTTAGACTTGTCAGCTAAAATCTTGAATTTGCAGGGTTGAATGTTAAATTTTCAAGCCCAAGGCCACCGACTTCCTTGTTGTAAATTACTATTAATATAAATGAAAAGAAGCTTGATTATTTTATTTATTCCAATATTTAATTGGAAGCGACTGTGTAACCCAACGAGAGGCAGTTTTTAGTATGAATAACAGAATATTTTGCAACCCAGAAAGTTGCAACAACGTTGGGTCGAGTTCAGACGATGATGGTGACATAAAATGGTAACTAGCGGTGTCATGGCTGGTGTAGGTGCCTACTTTGTTTTATAGAAATCGAATTTAAGTCATGCATGACTTTTGTTTTCTTTTTTAATTTGAAGAACATAATTAGCTGACAAATCACTATCTCAAACCCCAAATACAATGACCACAAACCGTGGCTTCATGCTCCTCTGTCAAATGTAGTTTGATTTTTTTTTGTTTTTTCTTAAAAGAAGAATAACGACCCCTTAAAATATTCAGGCCACAAGAATCACTTGGTTAAAATGTCAAAATTTCACTTGATGGACTGTTTTTTGTTGTGCAATGCATTTACAATGATAAAGTTTTGTGATAGATGGTTTTTTTATATAGCTATTTGTGAATTTGGGTCCTGGTTTGTTTTAGGTTTTTAGAGAAACTCTAAACAATATATTTCTAGGGACCATCATTAATAAAGGTAATATGAAGTTTATTTTTAATTGATTTTATTATTAATTTATACACGATCACTTTGTTGAATGTATTTTATAAGATTATTGTCAAAGTTTAATATTTTTTGTAATTGGAATATGTAATGAAATTAGTTAGATGTTTTGTAACAATGGAGTAATATATCGAATAATTAAGAGTAAAATAAGTATATCCACAATTATAATTGACAAAAAAGAGGAATACTTTATAAATATGATTGACTTATTTCAAAAGAAAAATATCTCAAAAAAAAATAGTAAGAACAAAATTTGTAATATGATTATCAAATACTAACCATTACTTCCTATATATACATTACTTAATCATATTTATTTCATAGACCAACCTTACTAATAACATAGAGAAATGTGACAAGATAATATGAAAGGTATATAAACCATAAGTCAACCAAACATATCTATAGACATGTTATAGATTAAGGGTGTAACATGTCATTCCCCTTCAAAACAATGTTGCCATCAACGTTGAATCAACTCTAGATGTTGATATAGAAAAGTTTCATCGTCCCATGTTGCATCTTTCTTCCACTTAATCAAATACTTCTTAATATTTCTTATAATACAACCTTTTAGTGTGTATGTGAAGGATCTCCTCAAGTTCCAAAAATTATTATACCTTATTCATCAAATTATGGTAACTCAGTTTGAGTAGAAACTCAATTTCCAATTACCTTGTTCAAACAAAATACATGAGATACAAGATATATGTGAGTGGACTATGGTAGCTACAACTTGTATGTCACTCTATTAATTTTCTGTAAGATTTGATGAAGGCCATAATACTGAGGAGAGAGTTTGTTATTGTTTTATGTTGCTCATATACATATACTTATATGTTTGTAAGTGCACAAATCCAATAACTTATATAAAAATACCTCTCACTATGGTGTTGATATGTTTGCTATTTCATTTGATTTTGTGTCATTGCTAAATTATTTCTCAAACTAGATAGTACCTCACATTGATGTTGAATGTGTTATTTAACAACTTGAAACTTGGGTTGCATATTCCTTTTTGAAGTGATGGAGGGGGGATGATAATCATGAAGTACCATAAATAAAGACATTTTGAAAGAGGTATGGAGTGAAGTGTTTTACCGCCATTTTGCTAGTGGTAGCCAATTAACTAACCGTTCATGTTTACCTAATGCAAAAAAAATGGAGATACCCTTATAGGTATTTGTTGACCACTTCTATTTTTTCATCAGATTAAGGATGATATGACAAGCTATGAGCCAACAAAATAACCAAAAATATAAATAAATTAGCTCAAATATTGTTAGTAAATATGGGATCACGATCACTTATAATGATCTTGGGAGTACATTGCAACTTTTGAACTGTATTGAGAAAAGCAACATCTAATATACTATTTATAAATGGCTATGATAAGGGGAAAAAATAAGCATATTTTGTGAGCCTATCCATAATTATAATGATGACATTTTTACATTCATAACTCAATAACCTTGCAATGAAATCTATGGAAACCTCCTCCCACCTCTAGCTAGGGATGAATAAAGGTTGCATAAGACCTGATGACTTAATTATTTAACCTTTGTTCTATTGACACACCATGTATTCTATCAAAATTTTCTATATATCCCCCTTAAGTTCTTTCCAAAATAAATCTTTCTTGATTCTATGATAGTTTTCAAAAATCCTAAGTGCCCCCTATTGGAGATACGTGAAGCTCCTAAAGGATTTTATATTTGAAAATAGAATTCATACATAGGTATAATCTATCTTAATACCATAATATATTCCATTTCTATTCAAATTTATCATAATCACTAGATACATGTTGAAGAATATGAATCAAAACTTGTGTGTCCTTATCATTCTCCCATTCAAATATGGACTCTTCTAAATAATATTCTTGTTAAATGGTCATTGAGTATAACAATGTCTTAACTAATTCATCTCTCCTGAATAGTGTATCTGCTATCACATTCTCTTTTTCTTTATTATATATTATTTCAAATTCATGTCCCAAGATTTTAGTCACCCATTTTTTTTATTCTTATGATGACAATCATTTTTCTTAAAAAAAAGATTATCATGACAAGTCTTTACCTTAAAGTTTTTACCCATGAAAGAAGGTCTTAATTGCTTTACTGCATAAAAATAGTTATCATCTCTTCTCATAGATTGGCTTGAGGGCCTATTTTTTCCCTTGAGTTTACAAATCTTAAATATAATGGGTCTTCTTTCCTGCATGAATACTACCCTTATGTCATATTCTAATACACTACATTCAACAATAAAAGTTTTCAAAAAATAAGGGGTAGCCAGAACTAGAGTGGTGTACAAAGTCTCTTTTAGCTTCTCAAATGTCATGGTAGTTGTTTCATTCTAATGGAATGGGTATTTATTCAACAAGGCTATGAGTAGAGCTACTATGCTGCCATAATGTTTTACAAATATTTGATAGTAACCTATTAGCCCTATTAATTTATAAAGGTTTTTAAGGTATGACACTTTCCACTGCATCATATCTTTTATATCCTTAGGGTCAACTTTTATGACTTCATGTGAAACAATATGACCTATGTACTCTATCTCTTAGACTCTGAAATCACAATAAAAAATTTTGGCATAAAGTTGATGTTGTTCCAAAATTAATGCTACCTATTTCATATGTGTCAAAATTTATTCCCAAGTTTTGTTTATATTAGGATGTCATCAAAAAATACCAACATAAATTTATTTAAAAAAGACTAAAAATAATATTCAGCAAACTCTAAAATGTAGATGGTGCATTTCTGAGACCAAAAGGCATGACTATAAACACATAATTGCCTTCATGAGTTATGAAAATTATTTTAGGATATCCTTATCTCTTATCTGAATTTGATGATACCCAAAATGAATACATAGTTTGGTAAAATAAATAACACCATATAATTCATCTAACAAATCATCAGTTACTAAAATAAGGAACTTATATTTGATGGTGTAATTTTGAATTATTTGTAGTATGGTCACATCTTCCAAATTTTATCATTCTTAAACATCACGACCATTAAGGCCAAATACACACTTTAGCTATGTCTAATAATACCTTCCTCCAACATCTCATGTATCATATTTTCAATTTCACTCTTCTAGACATATGGATACATGTATGATCTAATATTTGGTGGTGTAATGTGTTGTTCCCAAAATCAGCTACGCTCGTTTTTGGAACAACCCCTACAAAACTTGTCTGTTTCATGTTTTTCACTCTAAGTTCATTTTTTGAGGCAAGTTTTTATTGTTCTCATGTTTGCTCAACTGACATCATTCAAAGTTCGTGACATTCCCTTGTTGCATTTTCCCAAAAATGTGAAAATCGTTATGGGCTTGATGCGGCCAGATGACAAATTTTTCTCAGAGTTAAGTGTTTTCTTGAGTTTCCATGTAAGGGAGGCAATTTTTGCCACCCATACATAAAGTTTTCTAGTTTCTATGCAAAGGCAGTGATTTTTGCCGCCCTTGCATCCTTCATGTAAGAGTAGTGAATTTCTCTGCCCTTGCATCTTTTCTTCTACTTCATGCAGGAGTGGCAAAATTTGCCACCCCTGCATCCCTTCTTCCAACCTCACATGTAGAGGTGGAAAAATTTGCCACCCCAGCATGGTCTCAATTTTTGTGTGTGGCATTTATGGCTGCACGCGCTAAGTGGTTGTGGACATTTTCATCCCATTTAACCCCATTTCTTCTTCATTTTGATCTATTCTTATTTATTCTTCCTCCTTGCATTTGGGTGATCAAGCGAGAAAGAGGAAATGTGTTTTCATCAGATTCGAGCATTATTTCATGATTATCAGGTAGGGTTTTGCATTTCTTTTCTTCTAGTTTTAATTTAATTTTATTTTTTGCTTTTTCTTCTCTTCGTCTTTTTGTTTTCCCTCTTTTCCTTCTAGGTCTAGGTTTTATATGTTTTTTTCTTCCCCTTCTTCTTTTTCCCTGAGGAACCCATCTAACCACACCGTTACCATTCCTCACCCTCATTTTTCACTCGTCGGCCTTCCCAACCACCATTTCACCCATGTAATGGCAACAAATTTCATCTCCCTCATAAGTTCCTAACTGACCAGTGTAAAGGTGGTGAAATTTACCGCCCTTATGAATCCCTTGTCAACTCGTGCAAGGGAGGAAAATTTCATCACCCTTACACAAAAAATTTCAACCACATGCATCAGCAATAAAATTTGCCACCGATGCAAAACCAGACTTCCCAACCATGTGCAAGGGTAGTGAATTTTGCCACCCTTACACGATAACTAACCTTGCACATGCATCGGTGGTGAAAATCACCGCTGATGCAAACCTTTCTACCCCAATGTGCAAAGGCAGAAATTTTTGCTGCCTATGCACAAAGACCTTCTTAAACATGCAAGGGTGGCAATTTTTACCACCCCTGCATGCTTTCTCTCTAAAAATCTAACTCTAAAAAAAAATTATTTTTCTCATTTTTTTCTTTCAAGCCCGCTTCCCTTTCACTTTTCGACTTGCTCGCACCTCATCCCTTTCAAGCACATTTCCATGGTCATGATCACCCAATGTGCAATTTTCCCAAATTGCCAATATTTCCCCTAATTGTGTGATCATGACTCTTATCACAGTTTTTCCTCAACATCCTTCTTCATCAACATACTTTTGATAAAGGCTCATCTCGATGACTAAAGTTTCTCTAAATAAGTTGAAGATAATGAAATATCAGTATCAAGGTGTTTTCCCAATCACCTCGATCGCTTATAATATCGACAACATTAGGGATACAGAGATCAGGCATGTAGATATGGCTGAGTTCGTAGAGAGAACCAAGATGAACAATCTTAGCTCTAAAATGAAGAGGATAATTGAGAGCAATATCCATCTAGTCTCCTCTTTTCTTGTGGTGGCTCATCACATAGAATTCATTCTCCAGTGCGCCCAATTCTACAACAAAGATACCAGGGTTGTGATAGATACTAGTGGCAACATAGTGATTCATTGAAGCACAAAAGGAATATGATAAAGATCTCGAGAATGAGAAGAAGGTGATAAAAAATAGATGGCTTAAAACTCCCAAAGCCAACTTGTCTAGATGGCCACAGAACTTTCTAACAAGCGACTTTATAGAAGAAGTTGGTGACTTGATTACTCTTCTCAGTAGAGTACGAGGTTTACCCTCTTCTTCTCAATTTCATGAATGGATGTATTCCTTCATCAAGATAATCCTCTAGGGCAAACAAGTCATTTTTTAGGGTGAGCAGATTAGCAATGTTCTACATGAGTAATTGACAAAGTTGTCTACTACCTCAAAGTTATATATGACTTCATATCTGGTATACATTACAGCTTCAATGAGAACCTTTCTAGGTTTGACATTAGAGGGAGACATGAAAATGACCCTGGTATATCAATACTACCCTCAGTTGACATTGAAAGATTCAATCCATCATTTTAGAAGGGTAAATGATGCTTTCTTTGCGATATTTTTGTGTCTTTTTTACCCTCAATTAGAATAGAAAAGAGTGTCAGATGAAGCTTGGACCGTTGTGAACAACTTCAGTTGTATGTTCTTACAATTCTCTTCTTCTTGTTATCTGTGGGTTGGCTTTTTCCAATGCTATCCCTATATGCTCCCAAGAATTCCCTCAGATAAATTGTTCTTGATGGAACTGTGTAGGCAAATTATTGTCATACACAATAAATAGATTGAACTTAAGAAACTCAGTTTTAAGTTCCCAATTGAAATTGACAGGTACTCGATATTGACCGCTACAAAAGTAAGGGCAATGGAGATCGAAATGCAAATTGTAACCATGAAGAATTTCAAAAAGAGGCCCAATTTTGACTACAGAAGTGTCAAAGACATGATCAGGAGGAAGACTCATTTCCATGAACCCATGATCGAAGACGTCTGGATAGATTTAAGGACAACGGAAGATATCAAGAAGATGGACTACAATAGACTATCTCTTGAACAAATAGAGTATCTGGGGCTTGCTGATATCCCTAAAAATCTAGTAGATGATGGGGATCTGGCAATAGCAGATATCATGCTGAAATAGTTGCTAACTCTCCTTGTCCTCTGATCCAATGGTCTCAAAAAGAGTTGACCTCCTTAAGGATGAGATTCAAACCAATATTGGCAAACACCACTGATTGGTTAGCAAATAATGAGATCACTTCAAAATAATTCATCACGGGATCAGAGGCTAAATTTAAAGAAGAGACAAGGAAGAGAGCAAAAAATAGGACGAAGAACAAGGGTGATGTTCCTTCTCCTTCTATGCCCCATAAGCCTAGGATCATTTTTGTATCCAAGAAATTAAAAGTTGCAGAAAAAGAGCTAGAAATGATAGATATGGAGGTTGAGAAACAAAGTGCCGAAGAACTAGCAGTAGGGCAGATGTAAACAGATGATAGGCCTACAGGTCAATAGGGAATGGAAGCTCAATCTCTGCAAGAAGATGCACAGTCAGACACAAGAATTTCTTCTTCTCTACCACACTCACCTGGTACACCTCTTTTGCCTATTTCTCCAATCAGTATTCCCTCTTCTAGAGCTACTTCTCTTTCTAAAGTTATTTTTGGCGACCCTCAAAGTGCTTCTAGAGATGTTCTTCATTTATCAGGATCCATCCCCAGTTTGTCATCTCCTTCTTTTAACATTGGAGATAGTTATACCTTTGACCATTCAACAACAAGTGTGGTTTTGACTGATACTATGCCCACTACACCCGTTGTTCCCGCTAGCAGTGTAGGTGCTACCCTGGTGATAACAACTATAGGGATTGTTACTAATGTAAGTGTTTCTGTTCTCCCACCTTGGTTGTCAACTTTCACACCTAAAATAAAAAAGCAAGCCATCTCTCTAGATGACTTTGACTTCGGTAAAATAGTATCAGTGAAAGCTAAGACCCCCAAGAAGACAAAAATCCTTTCAAAGATGATTGGAGATAAGGGTCACAAATTTTTGGAGATAGCCAAACCCCCACAGGATGTGACTCTTAAAATTTTTGATATGAGCAGCTACTCCATCTCTCGAGTTGAGTTAGGGAAGATGACTCACGAAGGTGTCAAGAGTGATTTGCAATTTGCGATGGATATTATGGTTCAAGAATTTGATAGGGAAAGAGAAATGAAGGGTCATTACAAAGAAATGGTGGAACAATTGACCATAGTAATAAGGAGATTCACTTTTTCTCTAGAAGTGGTGACTCGAGAGGCTTTCTCCATAGATGATCCCGTAATTTAGAAAGTAGAAAAGACTTATCTGAAGGGAAAAGTACTTGAAGACTACTTAGATAAGATGCATGCACAAGGGATTTCCTTGTTCATAGAGGTTTCTAAGAAGACAGGTAAAATGAGAAAAGTGAGAACAGAATTAGAAGATCTTATCAATATTATTTCTCAAGATATTGAAAGCATAGATAAATATCTTAGAAAAAGGACAGAGATGAAAGAGTTGAAAATACCTACCCTAGTATCAATCGGCATCATTGTCGATAGAGATTCTTATATTGAAATTAAAGAATCATTGATATATAGGATTTGGGTGCTTAAATAATTGATCAGCGACCTCGAATCTTCCAAGGATGCCAGTGAACAAAGTGATACCAGTCTATTGAAAAAATTAGAAGAGTTTCCTTGTAGACTTACCTCTCAAGACAACCAATTCATTTTAGTAGAGGAAATGATTCAGGAGTTTGAAGGTATGATCAGAAGGGAATTTGAGGAGAAAGTGTTCTCAATGGCTTCTATGGATAATATCTTGGATAATCAGTTAACTCTGGACAATTTGAGAACCAAGTTAATTGGTCATGCAAAATCAATCACAATAGTGAGAGATGCCATAGTAAAGGCTAAGGTAGTCTTCAAAAATACTATTGTGCCAGATAGTATCGAGATACAGGCAGCTATCACCATGTATGATGCTCATCTAAAGAAGGCTGGTGACAAAATTTGAACTGTTCTTCCATTTCTTCTCCATTTTTCTCATGTACTTTGTAATTGACTTGGGACATTTGCACATGTACTTTTGTCATGTTTAAATAAATGTAAATTTTTTGAAAAGTCCCAAAGTCAACAGAGGCTCATCTTTGACTAGGTTTTAATATTTAAGTATTTTCTCAATTTTGAAGGATTTTCCCTATATATAGAGAGAGAGCCTCTTTTGTAAAGGCAGCGTTTTGATAATCAAGAGCAAAAACTCTGCTAAAATTGAGATGCTTCCTAAGACTTTGATCTTAGATTGTAAATCATAATTTCTTGAATAAATGAGAAACAGGTTACTTTCATATTTTGTGTTGGAATAATTTGTGTTACTTAGGAGATCATTCTTATGTTCTTTTTCCTAATAATCTCTCATCTATTTGATTAAATAGGCAAAGTTTATGTGAAAGTTATCTAAAGACATTCTGAAGTTAATTATGAAGACTTTGAGCTGCTATAATTTGTTGGGAGGTGGAAGATAAAATCCCAAGAACAAACACACCTGTTCTAATTCCACCCGTTAGGATCTTGCTCCTCAGAAAGAGCACAGTATGATTACCAAATATAAGCAATTGAATATGCAGAAATAACCAGAAACACAAGTAACTAGAATTCACCAATAGCACAGAATATGAGAGACAATACACTATCTTGTATTAACACTATACAGAAAAGAATACATCAAAGAGCCGCCACACTCTTTCACCTTACAGAGATTCGCCACACCTCAAGTGTACAGTAATTCTTCTCACGCACACTCTCCTACACAAAAAAAATGGTCCCAACAACCAACTCACACACAGAATTGGTGTTCACCTCACCAACCAGTCAGTAATAACCCTGTCGGTACACCAAGCACTCTATAGCACTTCAAGCTGATCTCTCATGAACCTGCAACCTGCAATTCAAAGACCAAACTTACATGTAGATCACCAATGAGCTTGCAACAACCTGCAACTCACAGATCTTACAACTAGAATGAACTCTTCCTTTCTATCTCATGCCTTAAACAATACATGCCAATGGGTCTATAAATAGATCCCTAACTCAAACACTAACTTAGACTCTTAATTTAGACAATTATCCTCGTAGCCCAAGACTCTAACTGGTCTCAACATGCAAACTCTTCGTTCACTTAACTAACTGTCCGTGAAACAAGCAGTTTTAGAACACACAGGCGACCGACGTCGGTCCCTGCTTGTCTGGTTCTGCCGTCGCCGATGGCCTTCTGCTCTGGTCTCTGCCGACGTCAGTCCTACTGCCGACGCCGGTTCCTCTGGAACTCATCAACCATCTGTTCCTCAGTTTTCAAAGGTTGAAGCTTTTAGCTCCACAACCTAACAATCTCCCACTTGGAGATAAACAGCTGCAACCTGTACCTGTACTTGTACACCGTCTAGTTTGTTCCCTTGGCTTTGTATCCCTCCTCAAGATCACTCTTGAAGACCAACCACCACAAAATCCGTGGTGCAAAAAACTTTCATCCAAATTACTTGCCACATCCGCATCTACAACCATGTAGAAAAAGAACTTGACCCTGCATAGCATGTGCACCTGCTGCTGGTCCCACTGAACTGCCCTTCAGTATTACTTTCCTGGATTGACTCCAAACTTGTGATAACTCCCACTGCTTGGGAAAACTCAAGTTTAGTACATACCATGCACTCAACCTCATTATGTGAATCAAGACACCTGTTCTGTGAATTGTCTAACCATCGGCGTGCTAACCGGTTTCACACAATCATCCTGAAACAAAGTCAACAAGACCTCCATGTCTCTAGAACACACTCATGCCAAAGAATCTTGTTGCTCCCAGATTCTCCATGACACACACCTGAACTAGCTTTACCTTTAGTTCAGCAATACCTGTATATGTAGCCCTGCAACAAGCACATCATACAGAAAATAGAATAGTGTAGCTAATACTATCCAACCTGGTAAAGAGAAACACAATGATCAAACCTCCATTGACCTGCAGCTAACACAAGATCAAGTACCCTGATCTTCCATCTCACGTATCCATTTCCGCTCTTCTTTATCCTGAACATCCATTCGTCTCTCAGTGCTTACTTCCAGCTAGCAACTCTACCCAAAACACCTGTTTGGCTCTCCTCCAAGGAATCACATCCTCATCCATGTCAAGCTCCCACTGTTTCCTGGATCTACCTGTTCTGCTTCTTTAACAACTTCCTGGTCCTATGCTATAAGTGAGCAACAAGTAGTGTAAAGAAGGGAAATGACGAATTTAAGAACTTACTTACACCTTCAGTCCTTCATATGGGCACTTGAGACTACATGACAACTCGCTGTCCACCCAAAATTCGTCTCAATGATCGATGCCGATCACATCTCAGTCTACAGCCAACCGATGTCGGTTCCCTGCGACTGCCTTTCTGTCGACGTCGGTTTCCCCTGGCCGACGCCGGTCTCTGTCTGCCCCGAGTCACCGACGTCGGGCTGCACATAGCCGACGTTGGTCCCTGTCTGGACATCGACGTCGGTTTTCCTGCCGACGTCGGTCTCTGTGTTTTACTTGTGAGACCTGACTTTTTCCCGCGAGCTCATTTTGGATCAAACCCTTGTCCAAATCACCCTTGCTCTGCTCAGAATTCCTCTGCACCTTATGCTGAACTCTGTCCGTCACTTTCTCCTTGAAAACTAAGGCTTTCCTGTTCTTGTCACTAACATCGGATTCCTCAAGAAACCTCACCTCCTTCTTCTGCATACAGAAACCACGATCCATGCCTTCCAAATCTGAAAGCATATCCTTTGACTCAAGAACCAACATCTCTTTCTTATCTATGTGGACAAGCCTATTAAGCCACATCTCTGAATCTACAGCTGAAGTAGATAACCCAGAAAGAGAATTAGTAAAACAAGTAGATAGATAAAGCGTACCTACTTTCTTACCTCTAGTTATAACAAGTGTACCCTTGGTAACCTTCCAAGAGTCTGCTGTGAGAGTTACTGTGCAACCCTCTTCACCCAAACTTCTAATAGAAATCAAATTCCACTTCAGAACTGGGACATGCATGACCTCCTTTAACACCCATGTGTCACCTGTCTGCAATTTCAGCTTCACTTTACCTTTGCCAACAATCTGACAAGGCTTTCCATCCCCTACACAAATTTCTCCAAAGTCTCCCTAGACATACTCATGAAAAAATTCCCTATGTGGGGATGCATGAAAAGAGGCACCTGAATCTAATACCCAAGATTCTACTTTATCCAAAGAACATATCAGAGCATCCTGTGCAACATAACCCGCAACATCTGCTTCTTCTTCATGTTCTTCATGCTGATCTGTACCCGATCTGCAATCTCTCTTTAAGTGCCCTTGCTTTCCACACTTCCAGCAGGTTATTCTGCCATACCTGGACTTGGATCTCTTGCCTATCTTCGACCTTGATCTCCCACACTCTGTCTTCTCTCTTGGCCTTCCTCTTCCTTCAACACTCAAAGCATCTCCAGATGATTCACCTGTGCTTTTCCTGCATATCTCTTCATTCAAGATCACACTCACAACATCATCCACTTTTAAGACTTTTGAAGGAGACACAGTATTAGAAACTGCCATTACCAAACCTTCCCAACTTTCAGGTAATGAACACAAGATTAAGAGAGCTCTAATTTCATCATCAAATACAATATTGATGGAACTTAACTGGTTTACCAAACCATGGAAATCACTAAGATGGCTATGAACAGATCCACCTTCCAACATTTGCAAATTAAATAAATGCTTCATAAGAAATACCTTATTAGAAGCCGAGGGTTTTTCATACAAATTTGCCAAAGATTCCATCAACTCCACCGTTGTCTTACACTGTGATAAGCTGGAAATCACAGATGATGCAAGACTCAATCTAACAGATCCCAGAGCCTTTCGATCAAGAACCTCCCATTCTTCATCTTTCATATCCAAGGGTTTGCTAGTAACCCCACCCAACGGTAAGTACAAATCTTTCTGATACAGATAGTCCTCAATCTGCATCCTCCATAATTGGTAGTTCTTGCCATTAAACTTTTCCATTCGTAGTTGACTGTTTTCTACCATTGCTCAACTCCCACTCAAACAGAAACCCTGTGAGTAACCTGTAATCAAAACACACTACCCATATCTACACCAATCTGTTAGTATCCCAACCAAAAGCTCTGATACCACTTGTTGGGAGGTGGAAGATAAAATCCCAAGAACAAACACACCTGTTCTAATTCCACCCGTTAGGATCTTGCTCCTCAGAAAGAGCACAGTATGATTACCAAATATAAGCAATTGAATATGTGGAAATAACCAGAAACACAAGTAACTAGAATTCACCAATAGCACAGAATATGAGAGACAATACACTATCTTGTATTAACACTATACAGAAAAGAATACATCAAAGAGCCGCCACACTCTTTCACCTTACAGAGATTTGCCACACCTCAAGTGTACAGTAATTCTTCTCACACACACTCTCCTACACAAAAAAAATGGTCCCAACAACCAACTCACACACAGAATTGGTGTTCACCTCACCAACCAGTCAGTAATAACCCTGCCGGTACACCAAGCACTCTATAGCACTTCAAGCTGATCTCTCATGAACCTGCAACCTGCAATTCAAAGACCAAACTTACGTGTAGATCACCAATGAGCTTGCAACAACCTGCAACTCACAGATCTTACAACTAGAAGGAACTCTTCCTTTCTATCTCATGCCTTAAACAATACATGCCAATGGGTCTATAAATAGATCCCTAACTCAAACACTAACTTAGACTCTTAATTTAGACAATTATCCTCGCAGCCCAAGACTCTAAATGGTCTCAACATGCAAACTCTTCGTTCACTTAACTAACTGTCCATGAAACGAGCAGTTCTGGAACACACAGGCGACCAACGTCGGTCCCTGCTTGTCTGGTTCTGCCGACGTCGGCCGACTTTCTGCCGTCGCCGGTGGCCTTCTGCTCTGGTCTCTGCCGACGTCGGTCCTACTGCCGACGCCGGTTCCTTTGGAACTCAGCAACCATCTGTTCCTCAGTTTGCAAAGGTTGAAGCTTTTAGCTCCACAACCTAACATAATTACCTTTAGATCGTGTTTCTCCTATTTTATTGAGAAGGATATTAGAAAGGCTTGGAACTGCTTTTATTCTTTGGGATCTTATATTATGTTGTAGTTTATGGTGGAGACTTTGAGCTGCACTTCACTCTACTGTTACGTTCATTTCAAATCAGTAAGGGGAGAAATGAAAGACTTTGTGCTTTCATGGGTTTCTCGTGGATCTAGTTACTATCTGAGAAGATTTCTTGTTATTTACTGAACATCATTTTTGAAAGAAGAGAAATGCTTTTAGTTATCAACCAAGATTTCTCTTTTGCCTTGTAAACATCATCTCTGAAAAAAGAGAGATAGATGGTTTAATATTACGCTCAAGTTTATTTTTAGTTCATATTAATATATAAATAATTTATAGGGAATCTCCCCTTGATGAGAGGAGAGATTTATCTCACTCTGATGTGGTAAACCCACACTTTTTGCCGTATAAATATCCTTGTATTGAGGTTGATATACCCATTTTTCCAGTAGTTAGCTGATGACAAAATATTCATCCAACAGCTTTTGGCAACTTCACTGAGGACGTTACATGCAATCTGAAGCCTCAAGCTTCAAACTAAAGCCTTTCCAGTCTTTTTTTTAGTTTACACTCTGGCAGATCCACCGTATATGTGAAGTCAGAGAGCAAAAGGTATTATTGATCCTGTATTTGAGTTGGTGTGATGAACTAATTTTGAGATTTCTCCTCCACCATCTCACCTTTAGCAAATCGGGAGTTTCCCTCCTACCAGTGTCAGATCTCCCATACCTGGTGAAGCTTCTAGTCTCAGTATTAGTAGGGTTTTGTCTATACTTACCCCACCGAGATTTGTTATCCTGCCATTTAATTGACATATCATGGCAGCCCAAGGTCCTTAGGATAACTCCTTTGGTCCTCTCAATCGAGCCCCACCTTTACACAAACTACCTCATTGTTCAAGCAAGAATTTCCCCAAATTCTATGGTGATGGAAAAGTTCATCCTGATGAGCATATTACTGCCTTCTCCATAGCATGTGGTGTGATAGGCGTGGAATATGAAGATGCGGTGAGATTATTTGTAGAAACTTTGCAAGGTGATGTTGCTGACTAGTTTTATCACCTTCAAGCTCAAATTATAACTAACTAAAATATGGTCAAGGCCAAGTTTGAGGTCAGGTTCAAACCCGTTGAAGATGCACATGCCTTGTTGGCTCAGCTTACGCAAATGAAGAAGGATCCTCATGAGCCTATGAGGGATTTCATAGCAAAATTCAATAATCTAAAGAACAAAATTCCTACGATTACTCAACCTACACCGGAGAACCACAAGTGCTTTTTCATCAACTCACAACTTCCTGAAGTAAGTTTCCTATTAAGGCAGGCCGGTCCTATGGATCTTGCTATAGCCCAAAATTTGGCTAATGAAGTCAAGGATGATCTTATCCTAGTGTGTAAGATTAGAAAAGATTCTAATAAAAATAATTTTTCTTCATTTGTTGAAAATCTTCCATGAACACCATAGATCTTATGGTGCAAAAGTTGATAAATGAACTGCTAGCCTTGAAAAGACAAATGGCCCAAGGTATGTCTACTCCTCCTTATTGGGATATGCCAAGAAGGACATTTTAGAACTAGCCATATCAAGGCAATGCTACCAAAAATTAAGGACAACCAAATCGTCTACCTCCCCCATTGGGGAAACTTGCCATTGAAGCAGCACTGGTTAACTCAGTAGTTAGATACCTTGAAGCTGAACATGATTCCTCGCTCCAACTTGAGTTGGACCAAGAAGATGATGCTAATCTATTTATAGAACAAGAAGAAAAATTAGCTGGTGACTCTAATATTGGTTTCCTGGATTACCAGTATGAAGCTAGAAGTAAGGGAGAAGCGTTTGATGGATCCTACGCCATTTTTACTAGGTCCCAGAACCAATTAGCTCAACAAGTTAATGAATAAAAAGTAAGAAAATAACCTTAACCAGTAGTTTTTATCACTAAATGAGGGAATTCACTGCCTTTCCAATCAAATTACTCGGTGACTAATAAGAAAGTAAGTACCTCAAACTATCCCGTACCTTCTACTTCTATCTCTCAGATGAGCACCACACCCATTAAATATCAAGATGATGAGCTTCCTCCCTCTATCTCTAGCTCATTTTAGTTATTTGATATAATTGATCATGCCAAAAAGACCAAGATTCAAATGATCGAGATTGATTACTTGCAAGCCAATCCTGAACAATTTAATAGGCTAGCCGAATACGTGAAAAATAAAACTGCTCCTATAAGACAAAATTTTCCAAAGGTGACTCATGATTCCTCAAAG
This sequence comes from Torreya grandis, assembly GCA_037957365.1. NCBI lineage: Eukaryota > Viridiplantae > Streptophyta > Pinopsida > Cupressales > Taxaceae > Torreya > Torreya grandis. The sequence goes on from JARHVA010004537.1 coordinate 363,013, forward strand.
AATAAATCCACTCAAAATAATCTTGTCGTTACTCCTCTTGTCACCCCCAGGAAAATATAACCTTTCTATGTTTCCATGTTGATAAATGGTCATAAATTGAGTAATTGCATAATAGACTTTGGAGCTTCTGATAATGTTATGCCTGCTAAAGTAGCAGATTCTCTTGGTCTTACTCTGACTAAGACTTTTGGGAGATGTTTCTCCATGGAAAACAAGCAAGTCCCACTACTGGGCCAAATCAAAGATGCCCAATTCGCGTCTGCAGCTTTTCCAAAGAAAAGGATCAAAATGATGGTCTTAGTGGTCGATGTTCCAGCCTCTTATGGTATTTTCCTTGGGCAAAATTTTTGCAAGGATATAGGCAAAGAATTGAATATGGATTTATCTAAAGTAAGGATACCTATTAAAGGTGTTATGAAGAAATTGCTCCCTGAGAAAGAGTCAAAATATATAGTCACCCAAAAATCTGATCTCGAAGCCCAAATTTTATTTGAATCATCAAGAATGGGTAATTATTTCCTAACTATTGAAGATGTTTTCATCTCATCAGATGAAAGTCATTTTGGTGACAGTTCAAAAAATTTAGATGCCAAGATAGAAGAATTGTTGAAGCAAAATTCAGACAACCAAGAATCTTCCCTAAATAATGAAGAAAAGTTTTTGAAAAGATCAAATTTTGATAATATTTGGATCTTAGAATTTGATGGCAGTTGCTCTTCTATCGATTCTGGAGCTGTAATTGTCTTGATCTCCCCTCAAGGAGAAAATTTTCCCTATTCATATAAGCTGCAGTTCAATAACACCAATAACATTGTTGAGTATGAGTCTTTGTTGCTTGGGTTGAAAGCTACTCATGTTAAAGGTATTAAGGTTCTTCATGCCCTTGGAGATGCTAAACTGGTAGTTTGTCAGGTAAAGAATCTATACCGAACAAAAAATGAAATATTGAGACATTATCACAATCTTGTATGGGATTGTATTGAAAGTTTTGATCCTTTCAATATTTTTGTTGTGCCTAGAGAGTGCAATGACTGTGCAAATTCATTGGTTGTCTTCGTAACCCTCATGGTTCCCCATAAAGACTTCAAAGGAGACAAGTACACTATCAAGCTAGTTTTTCAACTAAATGTACCTGATAATGCCAGTCATTGGTAGGTGTTTAACAATGATAATCAAATCATTGCTTTTTTGAAATAGATGGACAGCTTTGAAGATCTTTATTTTGAAGGAAGTGAATCCCCACCATGAGAATCAGTTCCCCAAGTAAATTCTCAAATCGGTGAAGAGTTCCTTGAACTCAAGGGAAATAGAATTCCAAAAGGTTTGGTTTCTCTCAAGAAGTTATTTGATAAGTAGGACAGATATGTCAAGCAGTGACAAGTGGATTCGAGTTCTTCCAAGGAGTTCGATCAAATAAATTTGAGTATAGAAGAAAACTCCAAAATGGTCAACATTAGAAATTGTTTCACTTTTGATGAATTGCTCAAGTTTGCTGCTCTTCTTTGCCATTACATTGATGTTTTGGAATATTCTTACGATGATTTGAAATCTCTTAGGCCTGAGAAAATTCGGTACGAAATTCCTCTTAAGGTTGGGTCAATGCCTTAAAAGCAAAAACAAAGGCAATACAATCCCAAAATATCAGGTACTATCTTTTCTGAGATCCAAAAAATTCTCAATGCAAAAATTATTTTTCCAATCCATCATTCCACTTGGATTGCTAACATAGTTCCTATGAAAAAAAAGAATGGGGAAATTCATATTTGTGTTGATTTCAAAAACTTGAATCAATCCTCTTTAAAAGATAACTACCCTCTGCCCATCATGGACCAAGTTTTGCAAACGGTGACTAGTTCAGAAATGTTATCAATGTTAGATGGTTTTTTTGGGTACAATTAAATAGAAGTCAATGAAGTAGATCAACATAAGACTTATTTCACCATGCCTTGGGGCATTTTTGCATATCACAGAATGCCATTCAGTTTGATCAGTGCTAGCGCTACCTTCCAAAGAGAAATGGATCTTGATTTTAGAGATGAAATGAGAAAATTTATCATGGTATATCTTGATGATTTGATCACATTTTCCAAACATCATCCTGATCATCTACATTATCTACAACAAGTGTTGGAATGCTATCAGCAAAATGGTATCTCTCTTAATCCCAAGAAGTCAGTTTTTGGGGTTATAGAAGGTAAGCTTCTCTATCACACTGTATCTTGATAAGGTATAAAAATTGACTTAGAAAGAGTCAAGTCTATCTAAAGCCTTACTCTTCCCTCAAGTAAGATTGTAGTTTATTCTTTCTTTAGAACAGTGAATTTTCTATGAAGGTTCATTTTGGCATTTGCAGATAAGACTCACAACATTGTGGACATGATGAAGGGCAAAGCCACTTTTTGATGGACTGTAGAAGGCAAGTCAGCATTTGAAGACATCAAAAAAGTGATCACCTGTGCACCAATTTTGGTTTGTCCAGATTACACCAAAGACTTCATAATATACAGCTATGCTTCTGAGCATACACTTTTGGCTATTTTAGTTCATCAAAACAAAGAAGGTATGTAATCTCCCATATCATTTATGAGTTGTCCTCTCAAAGCTCATGAATTAAAATATTCAAATATGGAGAAACATGATTATGTTGTGGTTAAGGTGGTGAAGCATTTCAGATTTTATATCCTAAATTCACATACTATGGTTTTGGTGTTTGACACAACGGTGAAGTCCATTCTAACTCAACAGGAGTTTGGTACTATAAGGGGCAATTGAATTGCCAAAATTCAAAAGTTTGATCTTGATATCAAACCAACCAAACTTGTGTGGGAAAAAGGGCTCTGCCAGTTGATTTCCAATAATATCCCCAAGAAAATGAGAAATGAAGAAACAGAGGTCGAAGACATGCATACGATTCTCTTCGTCGCTACTATTGATGAGTGGTATTCCAATATCACTCATTTTCTTACCTATTCTGAGTTTCCCTCTCACCTATCATACAAAGAAAAAATGAATGTTAAACTAAAGGCTGTGTAGACACCTAAAAAGTGTCTAACCCTTGGTCTTCCTCTCTCCCCTTGGTCCCTTGCCACTTCGACTATCCCTAACCTACCTAGGTCTTATTAATTGAAAATAATCATTTATTAATAAGTCCATTTTTTCCCTCTCCTTGCCACCTCGCCACCCTAGGATACCCTCCTTGGATCCCCTTTATTCCCCACATGGCCATTTAATGCCTTAGACTCCCATTCCAATCTCTTCACTCGCCCATTTAACCCCCGTCGATCGTTTCATCCTCGCATTCATTTGACCCAGCCGTTGGGAAACGGATGAAAGGCTATTTTTAGCCTTTCTTCGGCCTTTCAGCCGCCGACATCGGTCAGCCTTCGGCCGACGTCGGCGATATTGCCGGCATTGGCACCCTTCATAACGGTTTTCTTCACCGTTATCTGGTCTCTCTGGCTCCTCTTGGCTTCTCTTCGCATCTCTGCATTTCTCTCTGGCATCCCGACTCTTGAACCTTCGTATCAGACCCTTGTATCAGTCCTTTCACTTGACCTCTCTGCCAATCAATCTGAATCTCTCCCTCAGGTACACAGCAAGCTTCTACAGGTGAACAATAGGGATTCTTCATCAGCAACAGTCTTCACATCTGGCAACACCAGCAACAAGATCAACACCTTCTTCATCAGGGCACAGGTAAGTACTCTGTTTGTTTTCTTTATGCTTTCTAGTTATCTTGTTTTAAACTAGATTCAGCTCTTCTATCCCCCCAGACTGCTAACCAAACCAGGCAGACCCGGATTCCTATCTCCCTGATTGGCTTCCTCTACCTCTCTGTCCCTTTCTGTCCATTTGACTCCCCTGTATCTCTGCATAGACCCCCTGACTGCCTCAAATCAGACTCAAACCCATCCACAGACCATCCTTAAACAGACCATAGACCAAACCCAGACCATCCACAGACTAGGACCCTGACCAGACCCGTCTAGAGGCCATTACCCCGACCGACGCCGGTCATTACCCCCACCGACGTCGGCAGACTAATCGACGTCGGCAGACCCGACAACCGATGCCGGTAGGGACCACCGACGCCGGCGACTGTGACCAGGCCGACAGCTTCTTCCAGGTAAGCCTTTGCTTCCTTTTCTCTTTCAGTTTGCTATCATTTCAGTCTATTTTAGCATTCTATCTTTTATCAGTCATTTATCTTTTATCAAAATAGTGGGTTGACCTCCCTTAAGGAAGTTCTTATACTTCTGGGAACAAGCTTTTGCTTGGCAACCCACCGCCTATCCATCTAACATTTTCTTGTCCAAGTTTCCTTTTTTTTCTTGCAGGTGTCATTCCTCCACAGCCAAAGAGGAGTGCTCACAAGCGTCTGGATTTACGGTGCGTGATCTTTATCCAGGTACTTCCCAAGCCTTGTCCATTACTTTTTTAGTTTCTCCTTTCTTTTAAATCTGAAAAGCGAATTAGCGATAGAAACATCTCTGGCACGCCCGGTGGGACCCTAGGTTCCTCCTGGGTTCCTTTTTCTTCTTCATTCATTTAGGAGCATTAGGTTCTTACCTTTTCTCCTCCTTCTTTTCTTCTCAATGACACTCTAAGCAGGACTAAAACGAATCTTTCTTCTTTGCATTTCTAGACTAGTCTAAACATCATACTCTCAACCCTTTCTCAAACTTGTCTTCATAACAAACATCACATTTCGACTTGGGCATTAAAACGTATTGCACTTTCATTTCTGCTTGTGCTTGCATTAGTCCACATCTAGTAACTTAGACGCATATTGAATAAATCGTAGACACTTGATGTTACACTACCGAACCACATGCACTAAAACGAACATAAAACTTACTTGAGACAAGGCCTGACTAGGATTTCATCCCCCAGCGGATACCTTACCCGTCCCGGTGACCCTACTTGGATTTCATCACCAAGGGGGAAGCCCACTCCGTTCTCTGGCAGAGGATAAACTCTAGGCGAGGTATATCTTGGCTAAGCGAGACCAGCTAACCACTAGAATCGTGAAGTGAGGGGAGCTTGCTCCTTAGCACCAGGCCACGTACCAGACCCTAACACAGATCTTTGAGCACCTAAAACAACACCTGAAACCATCTCTAGACCGCCTTCTTCTAGGACCCATTTTTCAACCAATCTCCCCAAACATCCATCTAAGGCATAAGCCACAATTTCTAAAGTTAATTCCTAGGATTTATCGCTTAGGCTTGTCTGTCTCTCTCTGTTTTCCTCTTCTCATCTGTTTGTTTGAGTGAGTGAGGACGCTTTCTTCTTTGTTTTTCCAAGAATCTTCAAACCTTTTGGTTCTCTGGAAAACACAGTCACCGACATCGGTTCTGCCACCGACGTCAGCTTTCCCCTGTCACCGGCATCGGTTCTGCTACCGACGTCAGCTTCATCTGTTACCGGCATCGGTTATCTGACTGACGTCGGCCACATTTCTTACCGACATCGGTTTTTAAATCGACGTCGGTCTCTGTCACTGTCCTTTTTTTCAAAACCAGCAGCCTAAAACCTGTCTCTTCTCTGTCAAAGACTCCATCCTAGTTTTTTGAAACTGAGCAACACAGTTCCTGAGACCTGAACCTTCTTTGCCTTGCATGGTTTTGACTCGTAGCCAAGCCAAGGCTCTTGTCGACCACGCTAGCTGTCAACCACTTCCATCCACCCCATCTGTGACCAAGCCTACAATGGAGTTCAACTCGGAGACCGAAAGAACTCCTGCCCGTCCAACCCTGCCACAGACTCCCATTGTCCAAGAAGGGGACCAAGATTTCAAGCGATTCTTGGACCTCAACGTCAAGGCCTTGCAACACTATCTCGCGCATAGCCGAACGCGAGACTCCTTGGGCAATCCAATCTACGGAATGCCAACCTCCCTTGCCGCGACTACGGCTGTATTGACAACATCCATAGTTCAACCTTTGGACACTCAAGCCATCGCTTTGACCACTGACCAGACTTTGACCAATCCTCCAGGTGTGGCCTCTCCCTCTATCATTGGGCCTACTTCCACCAGGGTTCCGGCCCCTTGTCAACCTCAACCCGCTCAACCGCTATCCACTCCTTTTCAAAACCTTGTCATCTCTATTCCACCTACCCTGGCCCCTATCAACACCAGGGTGGCTTCTTACCCCTTGGCCCCCGTTACCATATTCCAACCTCTCGTGGCAACAATGGGCCCAGCTATGTCTTCTACCCAACCACCTTTAGCCTCCACCTCTACCCCTGCGATTAGTCATCCGTACATTGTACAACCGACTATGTCGCACGCCTCCTCTAGCCTCTTCCAAGAGCCCTACAACTTAGGGGGCGTGCAACCCATCAATCCGTCGGCAGACATCATCAAAATGCTGATGGACAAGATGACCAGTCTTGAGACCTCTGTTTTCAGCTCACGCAACACTCTTTCATACGAGCAGATCTGCAACGAACCCATTCATCCTTCTATCCCAATCAGACCATATCCCAGCCAGTGGGAGCTTCCGAAGTTTTCTCGCTTTCAAAACAAGGAAGACCCATAACAACACTTGCGGGCATTCAGACATGCCTGCTACCTCATTGGCCATGACGATGCGTTACTCTTACGCACGTTTCCTATGTCTCTCTCGGGTGCTGCACTTGACTGGTACAGCTCCCTTCCTAGCCATTCTCTCTTCTCATTCACACAATTGGCTCAGCTCTTCCTCAATCACTTTTCCATCAACATAACCAAGAAGGTCTCAATTACAGACCTCTATTCTATCCGGCAATTCGAGGACGAGTCCATAGCTGACTTCGTTGCTTGATGGAGAGGCCTTATCAACCAACTCTCCTTATCCTTACCTCAGGCCGAGCTTATTGAACTCTTTTCCCAAGCCTGTGCCAGACATATCTCTTCCACCCTGAGGGTTCAAACCTTCCGCACTTTTGACGAGGCCTTCACGATGGCCCGCAAACTTGAGTTGCGTGCCATCAAGGAGAATAAAGTCAAGTTGCGGAGCAAGAATCCCAGCTCTAAGACCAGTGACTCTTCTTCTGCTAAGCCATCATCATCCAATTCTAAATCCAAGGCTTCAGCTAATGCCGTGGTTGTCAGACCTTCATCTTCTTCGACCAATCAGCCTGAGCCATCTACATCTCAGAGCGCTACTCGCCAATTCCAGCAAAGATACGTGCAGCGATGATATACTCCTCTCAGAGAATCATATGCGTCTGTGCTGGAAAATCTTGTTAAACAGGGGGCCCTCAATCTCCCTCAGGCCCGACCTCCTCCACAATTCGATCCCTCACACGCCATCCCCGCGTGGTATAGGGAGCAAGACTTCTGCAGCTTCCACCGTGTTAAGGGCCATGACACAGAAAACTGCAAGACCTTTAAGAACATAATACAAGACATGCTTGAAAAGGGGGATCTCATCTTAGACAATCCAAATACACCCCCTAATCAAGCCATTGACATCTTCAAACAACCTTTCCCCAATCATCTGCCAACTCAGAATAATGTCCAGACCTTAATTGACGACAATCGTGAGCACAATATTCGAACAGTCAATACGGTCTCTCCTTGCGTCCCCAATCAACCTCTTGAGGTTAGTCCATCCATCAGTCCGTCACATGTGGATGAACCTCTTTCCCCGGCTAGTTCTCCATTGACCTCTCTCATCTTGGAGGACGCCTCGGCCTTACCAACACCACCGGTCTCGCTGTCCTCCTTTCTACGGCCTATGGAGGACCCGACCCTTCCTACTCCTCAGCCGCAAGTGGAGGGCACCGCCATCCCTGCCCTTTACCCGCTGGAGGAGCCTCGCTTCCCGGTTTCTTCTTCACCCAGGGAAGAACCTGTCTCCCCTTCGTCTTCATCTAAACCTGTCATGACTTCACCACACCATGCGTCTAAGACCACTACACCCATCTCGTCTTCAACCTCGCAACCATCAACATCTTCCTCTCAGCCATTTTCTCGGTTAGTGGAGAAGATCGAACTTCTCCCTCTGAGGAAAGTGACGCCTCAGGTGTTGTGGGAGCGTCTTAAAGCCCTTCAACATACCCACGCCCTCTCATCACATGCCGCTAATCCTCCCAAAGTGGAATCTCGTCAAACTCTTGACAAAGACCAGACTCTCAAACCTCAACCAAACCCGTCAAAACCAAAGCCTGCATCTATCTCATCTAAACCCATCAAGTCATTTGGCGTTCGTCCTATCTCCACCCTCACTCACCCGCAAGTGAAGGTGGACCTAGGCCAGACCTCGACCAGTAGTAGTCTTCCAACCAAGGCAAAGAAGACTGCCAGACCATAGAAACGAATGTCTCCTTCCCCGTCACCATTGCCATCTATTTTGGGCCCCCATCCTTCGACCTTGGCTAGCATCCTTCCCACTCTGGCCTTCAACCAAAACTCGTTGCCTCCTTTGCTTCCTCTGCCTACCTCTAGTCGTCCCTCTCCCAAAAAGACGGTATCAATCACCAAGAAAGGGCCGTCTCCATCTGTCACCGCACCATCAACCCATAAGGTGGTACAGAAACCTCTTCTAACCTCGCCTACGCAAAAGTCACCAACCTCACGCATATCAAATAGCACGGACCCTCTAGTGGGCTCGTACTCGTTGATATTTCGCCGACTTCTCTAGACTTCTGACATAACCCTTCCACCCATCAAGCCTTTCCAACCTCTCGGGTCCAAGCCCTCCTGGTTCGACGACACAAAAATTTGTTTATATCATCGTACACTAGGACACGACACCGAGACTTGTTGTGCCCTCAAGGCCGTCATCCACCGCCATATGGAGAAAGACACTCTTCTCCTTGAGGACACTCTTGACCAGACCCCGACTCCTTCCTGTCCAACCTCTTCAAACACGTCAACATCTCACCAGCAAGACATGACCCCTTCCTCACCTCCTATTTTTGAAATCAATGCTATCCATATAACCACTAGGTCGCAAAAGGACAAGGCCAAAGAAAAAGCGGCCATTCCTTGGACCTATCCCTTTGTCAAGCCACCCCTTGCACCCAAGCCTAAAATTTCTATCCTTGGCACATCCCAACCTTCTTCGTCTTCCTCTTCTGGGCCAATTCACGACTCCATGCTGAAGCAGCTTCACCAGACACCTGTGAAGATGTCTCTTTATGACCTTATCCAAACCTCACCTCAGCACTGTCAAGCCCTTATCCAAGCCTTGCAGGCAGCGGAGGTCCAACCCGAGGACCCCCAACCACTCGCTGCCCTCGTCCATTCCTTGTCTCCTGTCGCTTCCATCACATTTAGCGAATCTGAGATTCCCACATCTAACACGAAAGATCAGGACGCTGCCCTCTTCATCACTGCCTATGTTGATCAGACACGCATTAAACGCGTTATGATCGACGGCGGCGCTAGCATCAACATAATCTCTACCCATGCCTTTGATCAACTGGCTCTTCCCAAGAACTGCGTCTCTAAAACTGACACAATCTTACGCTCTTTCAACGACACCACCGCCACGACCATTGGCACAGTCATCCTCCACATTCGCGTTGGTCCACGCACAGTCCCAGAGCTCTTCTATATCATCGAAGGAGAGTTTCAATACAACCTTCTACTGGGCCAACCTTGGATCCGTGCCATGGCTTGTATACCCTCCACCCTGCACCGTTGTGTGAAGTTCGAGCATGACGGGCAAGTCCACACCATTCCCGCTGACCCTTCACCCTTAAAGACTTGCAACACCACCTACCATCCCAATGATGTCCTCATTCCCATCAAGTCGTCAACTCCGGCACCGCCTCCATCTGCAGAAGCTTCGACCAGTTCGCAATCGGCGGTTGCCCTCACCCCTCCTCTTCAAGCGCCGACCAAAGACCCCATGGAAGACATCTTCCAACGACTATCACTTGGGGAATATCGCTTGTTGACCCTCGACATGTTCCAAACTCTGCAAGAGTATGGACGCCTTCACCTCAGTCCCAATTATGACCATCGAATCGGGATGGTCGTACCTTATGGTCCTCCTCACTTCCGAACCAACTTTGTTTATGGGGGGCTTAATCAAGCTCCTACCAACGGCAATTCCCTCTCTTCACCCCAACCTTTCACATCTGATTTCTCGTTTCTTGGCAACCCCACCTTTGTACACACTTACCTTCACAGGTGTGCATGGAAGGGTTTTGGTTTCGGACGTTATGAGCAGGGCTCCCATCAGCCCATCGAGCCGCTCAATGATCACGATGCCAAGAAACGGTATGGCCTGGGATATCATGACCCCACTCAGGCTCCTTCCGACCTTTGTCCCGAGCCAACCATTGACCAATCTCCTCCAAACTCGCCCATTTCTCCTTCGTCACCTACGGAGTCGGTGGTTTCCATCCCTCCTAGTTTTTTTTTTTTTTCCATAAACACCATCCGCCTGGAACCCCTGACCTATCAGCTCAATGGGGTGCCCAGGTCTCTCCCTCTCATCTTTCCTAGCATGGTAGAGGATGAGTCGGCAACTATTCACACTGTCCACTGCGTTGACGATGACGCCATCCTTTCCTACATGGGTGCCGATGACTCTTTCATCCAGCGTTTCCTCCCTTCCGAGACCCAGGTTATGTTAAATGAATCCACCATTGACATCAACCTCCCTTCTTCTTCCGATGTTCCTCACGTCTTAAAGATTGGCCAATCTTTAGACGCTCAGGAGCAGCTTGACTATGCCCAGTTCCTTTCCAACCATAGCAAGGCCTTTGCCTAGACTTACAGCGACATGCCTGGCATCGACCCCACCATTGCTACCCATAACATTGTCACCAAACCAGAGGCTAAGCCTGTTAGGTAGAAGCTTCGAAAGATGCATCCTCGCATTGCGCTCCTTGTCAAAGAGGAGCTTCAACGCCTTCTTTCTGTCTCCTTCATCCAACCCATCGATTATCCACAGTGGGTCTCTAACATCATCCCAGTTACTAAAGCAACTAGGGGGATTCAGATCTGCACGGACTATCGCGACCTTAACCTAGCTTGTCCCAAAGACGACTTTCCTCTTCCTAACATTGACCAGCTTGTTGATCTCACGGCCGGCCATGAAATGCTATCTCTCATGGACGGGTTTTCAGGATACAATCAAATCCTGATCGCACCGGAAGATCAGCATAAGACTACCTTTATCACCCCATGGGGGACTTTCTGCTATCGAGTCATGCCTTTCGGCTTGAAAAATGCTGGTGCCACATATCAGCGCGCCATGACTTACATTTTCCATGATCTCCTCCACAAAATCATGGAGGACTATGTGGATGACCTTCTCGGCAAGTCCAAACTTCGCCGCGACCACTTGACCATTCTCACAATCATCTTCTCTCGCCTTCTGCAATACAATTTCTGCCTCAACCCCAAGAAGTGTGTCTTTGGGGTCCTCTCAGGCAAACTTCTCGGCTTCATCATTTCCTTCCGTGGTATCGAGATAGATCCTGCCAAGATCCACACTATCCTCGAAATGCCACCCCCGACCAATCTCAAGCAGCTTCGCAGTCTACAAGGGAAGCTCCAGTCCATTCGTCATTTCATCTCGCAGCTTTCAGACCGCTGCCAACCTTTCCATCACCTCCTTAAGAAAGACGTCTCCTTTAAATGGGATAAGGACTGTCAAGAGGCTTTTGAAGCCCTCAAAGGCTATCTGGTCTCTCCACCAGTCCTCATTCCACCTAAGGACGACCAACCCTTCTACCTTTATATCTCTGCCACCAACCATTCGTTAGGTGCCATGATCGCGCACCAAGACGAGCATCATCGCGAGCAAGCAATTTACTACATCAGCCGAACACTGGTCAACTATGAAACTCGGTATACTCATACCGAGAAACTCTGTTTGGCATTAGTCTTTTCCGCTACCAAGCTCCGCCACTATCTTCTCAATCACAAAACCTTTGTCGTCACTCACACCGACCCTCTCAAGTACATGCACTCCAAGCCATACCAGAATCAACGTATGGCTCGGTGGCTCATGCTGCTTGCTGAGTTTGACTTCGAATTCATCCAGCAGAAATCTATCAAGGGGCAAACCATCACTGACCAACTGGCAGATGCCCCTCTTCCCGACAACAAACCTTCACACTGTGAGTTCCCTGACGAGTCTATCGCTACCCTTTCCACCGATGACACCGTCTACCAAATGACTATGTTCTTTGACGGCTCCAAATGTCAACTCGGTGGGGGTGCGGGGGTCATCCTCATCCCACTCGAAGGGGATCCCATGCCTCTATCTTTCAAGCTTGACTTTGATTGTACCAATAATATGGCCGAATACGAGGCCTTAATTTTGGGACTTCAGACTGCCCTTTCCCTGCACATCAAGTCTATCAACATCTTCGGCGACTCGCAGCTCATCGTTAATCAAGTTAACGGTTCATACCTCTGTAAAAATGAATTTTTACAAAGGTATAAGAATCGTGCTGACCTTCTTTTGGCATCTTTCGACCATTACCTCTTGCAGACTGTTCCACGCTCTACGAACAAGTTTGCTGACACCATGGCCTCTCTTGCTTCGCATATCCCGTCTTCATCATCATCATCTTGCCTTTTTGTCACAGTGCATCGCGTACCTTTGCCTTCATACATCTCTCCTCATATCGACCATATCAACACTATCAATTCTAGCCCACGAGATGACTGGTATAAGCAACTTGTGGACTACTTGTCTCTTTCTGTCACTCCTCCCAACCTCTCTAGCAATGCGCGGTGAGCTTTCATCAAGCACACAGCTCGCTATACCATGCTAGGGGGTCTTCTCTATAAGCGAGGCTTCGAAAGTCTCCTTCTTCGCTGTCTAACCACCGCTGAAGCTTCTCATGCCATAAAGCAAGTCCACGACGGGATTTGTGGTGGACACTTCAGTGGAAACTCGGTTGCCAAGCGCATCCTTTGCCTGGGTTATTATTGGCCCACCCTTCATCAAGACTGTAGCGATTATGTTCGGCGTTGCATCAAGTGTCAGCAGCACTCTAACCTGCTTCATCTCCCCAGCCACGCCTTTCAAGTCGCTCAAGATTTTTGGCCTTTCTCTCAATGGGGCTTGGATCTCATCGGTGAGATCAACCCTCACTCGTCTCTTCGTCATCAGTCCATCATCACTGCCACTGAGTATTTCACCAAGTGGGTGGAAGCCATTCCTCTTGTCTCCACAAAAGCCGACAAAATTGTCGACTTCATCAGCAGCCACATCATCTGTCGTTTCGGTGTCCCTCACAAAATCATCACCGACAACGGCAAGTCCTTCAAAAACAAGACTGTCCAAAAACTATGCGACTCATTTGGCATCAAACTCAGCTTTTCTTCGCCTTACTACCCACAAGCAAATGGGCAAGCCAAGGCTTCCAACAAAATTCTTGCCAAAATTCTCATGAAGGTGGTCGACGATACAGGAAGGGATTGGCACATTCATATTCCCCTCGCTTTGTGGGCCTACCGCACCAGCATCCGAACCTCTACGGGTGCTACTCCCTTCTCTCTCGTGTATGGAACAGAGGCTGTCTTACCTCTCAAAGTACAGATCCCGTCTCTCCGCATCTCCCTGCATGACATTCTCTCCAACAATGACTTTCGTCAAGATCACCTAGCTCAACTTGAGTTACTCGATGAGAGTCGTCTTGCTGCCCTTAATCATCTCCATGTCTACCAAAGTCACATAAAGCGGGCCTACGACAAAAATCTACGAGAACGAGATTTCAACATCGGAGACCTCGTCCTCAAAGAGAATCAGCACGTGACCAATATGGAGCGAAGTAAATGAGGCAAATTCGCCCCCAATTGGCTTGGACCTTTTATTATCACGCACAAGTATGGATCAGGGACTTACCGTCTGTCTTCTCTCGACAGACGGCCAAAACCTGAGCCTCTTAATGCGTTGCATCTTCGACCATTCTTCTGTTAGTCGAGTACTCGTCTACTTGACACATAACTTGAGCTCGTCCCTTGAGCAATCCTCGTCCTCTTAATCCTCATCCCTTTCAACCCTATTCCCCTTTAACAAGTCCTCTACGACCCTTTTATGATGCATGGATGCTTTGTCCTAATAAAAGGGGCGTCCTTGAACTTCTACAGTCTTGTCCGTGACTCAAATTCTTATCAAAAAATACAAATCAAGATGTCAAAACATATCCATGGTCACAAAATCAAGTCAAATCAAAAAGACAGACTGATCCCTCGAAGGACAGCTGTACTATCATTGCTGTAGCTAATAGACTGATCCCTCGAAGGACAGCTATTCAAAACCTTTTTATTAAGCAAAATATAGACCACTCCCTCGAAGGATGGCTATGACTAAATCTTGCTACAAACAGCAACTTTTCTTAGAAGCTTCCCGCATTGATCAGCTTCGCAAACTGACCATACATCAAAAGACATCTCTATGTAGGCTTCCCGCATCGATCAGCCTGCACCAAAAAAAAAAAAAAAAAAAAAGAGTCACAGACTTGGCTTGTAGTTGTCTCAGGGTCTCCCATAAAAAGGGGCACGGTTATTCCTACTCTTAAACTGGGTTACCCTATCCTCCTCCTATCACCTGCTCAGGGGACTTCGAGCTCACTTTAATGTCAAAGTGATTCGAGTACCGCTCTAACTCAACACTGGTCAATGACGTAATGCATGAACGGGGCTTTGGTTCTAATAACCCCTATCTATGCTTCCTTTCTGGTCCTTGTCAATGAAAGAGCGATTCGCCTTTCATCTTTTCTCTACACTTTGGTCACATTTAACCACATCAATTGTCGACTCATCTCAAACCCAGCCATTTTCATCATTTTCAGCTGACATCACCCTAGACCATTTCACATAGTTTCTATGGACACCAATACACATGGAAACTACAGACCAGACCCAATTTATGTTAAGCATAAACCAATACTTGCTGAAGCATAAATAGACCTCCATTCATTTTTAGCATACATCCATCGCGACTATGGAAACTTGCTAGGGATGAAAGACTCTCGACCAATTCTACAGAATACACCATCTGTAGCATCATTTTATCCTCATCTTAGCCTCATCATTTTGACGCTTGACCACATCCAATCATCGACCAATCTTCTCAATTCGTCCGAACTACATTGGTCTGAGGCCCTATGACCAGGGCTATGTAGGCAGCACTCAGATACCACATCTTCTGAGGTTAGCTCGACCACCCCCTTTTATTCGTCTCTATGATGGACAAACCTTCTCTTCTTTGACTCTTCTCACGCCCAACTCCATCAACTTTGACCAAGACCAATCATCGACTTTGACCAAGACCAATCAATCCCTCTGACCCTTCCTCCCTTTTAGGGAGAACTACATCGGCCTGAGGCCCCTACGACAGGGGCTATGTAGGCAGCACTCAGTTGACATGGGGTCTTCTGGGGTTAGCTCGGCCGCATCCTTTCGTCCATCCATCCCCTTGACCAATGACCATTGGAGATCATGCGTACCTCCTTCGACCTTCGACCACTTCCAAGACAGCGTGTTGCCTTGGTTGATTTTGCGTGTGTGCTACCTCACGGCTAGTTAGAAAAATTGTCCGCAGACTATTTTTGACCCTTCGCAAGTATAGGATCACGAGCCAGTTGATCCCTACTACTTGTGGCTTTTTCGTGTTTCTGGGAGCACTTCCTGAGCCCTGGATACCTAGAACACGATGACCATTTGGAGCTTCAGCTTAGATTGAGTGACCCGATCAGCAGACGACTAAATGCTGGGGCCCAGTTACCTCAATTTTGGCACTCCTTGACCCTCGACATGCGACAATTTGACCCGACCCTCTCGTGAAGTGGACTACGCGCAATCACGACTTTTGCAGCGTTTTCACTCACTTTTCATCTTTCTCATCCACCTTTTGTCAAATTAGCACCCGACATCAGGTTCCTTCCCTCGACTCCTGCTTTGAGGGGGAATACCTCATCCATACTTCGGGGCAATCTCCATCATCCTTCACTTGGGGCAACCACTCCCTGTTTTTGTCTTTCAGTTCATCCAGAACAACCAACAAGACAAAAAGGGGCAAATGTAGACACCTAAAAAGTGTCTAACCCTTGGTCTTCCTCTCTCCCCTTGGTCCCTTGCCACTTCGACTATCCCTAACCTACCTAGGTCTTATTAATTGAAAATAATCATTTATTAATAAGTCCATTTTTTCCCTCTCCTTGCCACCTCACCACCCTAGGATACCCTCCTTGGATCCCCTTTATTCCCCACATGGCCATTTAATGCCTTAGACTCCCATTCCAATCTCTTCACTCGCCCATTTAACCCCCGTCGACCATTTCATCCTCGCATTCATTTGACCCGGCCGTTGGGAAACGGATGAAAGGCTATTTTTAGCCTTTCTCCGGCCTTTCAGCCGCCGACGTCGGTCAGCTTTCGGCTGACATCGGTGATATTGCCGGCGTCGACACCCTTCATAACAGTTTTCTTCACCATTATCTGGTCTCTCTGGCTCCTCTTGGCTTCTCTTCGCATCTCTGAGTTTCTCTCTGGCATCCCGACTCTTGAACCTTCGTATCAGACCCTTGTATCAGTCCTTTCACTTGACCTCTCTGCCAATCAATCTGACTCTCTCCCTCAGGTACACAGCAAGCTTCTGCAGGTGAACAACAGGGATTCTTCATCAGCAATAGTCTTCACATCCGGCAACACCAGCAACAAGATCAACACCTTCTTCATCAGGGCACAGGTAAGTACTCTGTTTGTTTTCTTTATGCTTTCTAGTTATCTTGTTTTAAACTAGATTTAGCTCTTCTATCCCCCCAGACTGCTAACCAAACCAGGCAGACCCGGATTCTTATCTCCCTGATTGGCTTCATCTACCTCTCTGTCCCTTTCTGTCCATTTGACTCCCCTGTATCTCTGCACAGACCCCCTGACTGCCTCAAATCAGACTCAAACCCGTCCATAGACCATCCTTAAATAGACCATAGACCAAACCCAGACCATCCACAGACTAGGACCCTGACCAGACCCGTCTAGAGGCCATTACCCCGACCGACGCCGGTCATTACCCCCACCGATGTCGGCAGACTAACCGACATCGGCAGACCCGACAACCGACGCCGGTAGGGACCACCGACACCGGCGACTGTGACCAGGCCGACAGCTTCTTCCAAGTAAGCCTTTGCTTCCTTTTCTCTTTCAGTTTGCTATCATTTCAGTCTATTTTAGCATTCTGTCTTTTATCAGTCATTTATCTTTTATCAAAATAGTGGGTTGACCTCCCTTAAGGAAGTTCTTATACTTCTGGGAACAAGCTTTTGCTTGGCAACCCACCGCCTATCCATCTAACATTTTCTTGTCCAAGTTTCCTTTTTTTTCTTGCAGGTGTCATTCCTCCACAGCCAAAGAGGAGTGCTCACAAGCGTCTGGATTTACGGTGCGTGATTTTTATCCAGGTACTTCCCAAGCCTTGTCCATTACTTTTTTAGTTTCTCCTTTCTCTTAAATCTGAAAAGCGAATTAGCGATAGAAACAGGCTGCTAGCTATGTATTGTGGGACAATGGTTTATATAAGAGAAGCCTTGATGGGGTATTTCTGCTGCATCGATAAGGTGCAACAAGGTAAATTTTTAGATTCCTTCCACAATTTGTCCTATGGAGGATATGTTTTTGCACTAGTGATGGCTCATAAAATTCTGTGAGCGAGGTACTATTGGCCTATGCTATTTCAAGATGCTTACAAATGGGTGTCTAGATGTGAATTGTGTCAGCAGTTCATTGGTAAACCTAAATTGGCTGCATTACCCCTCCAGGTAGTAGTGATTAAAGAACCTTTTCAATAATGGGGTATTGATTTCATTAGCAAAGTGAACCCATCCTCAAGTGTTGGGCATGATTATGTCCTCACTGCGATTGATTACTTTACCAAATGGGTGAAGCCATTCCAACTAAGCAAGCTACTTCAAAAGTGGTATGTAATTTTATTAAGGAAAATATTATTTCTCGATTTGGGGTTCCAACTAAGATTGTAACAGATAATGTGGCGTATTTATTTTCTCGTGAGATTACCCAATTTTAATTTTATTATGGAATTACCCTCGCCCACACTTTTGATTATTTTCTACAAGGAAATGGCCAAGAAAAATCGAGCAATAAGAATCTAGTTACTATTATCAGGAAACTGGTAGATGATAATTAGAGGACTTGGCATAAGGCATTGTTTGACACTTTGTGGGTAGATATGATTACACCCAAGAGGGAAATAGGCATGTCACCATTCCAAATTCTGTATGGTTTGAATGTAGAGATACCAATCACTTTGGAACTACCAGCAATCAAGTTGGCAAAGGCAATTGAAGATTCAACTTTAAAAAAATTTGTTGATAAAAGGATCATGTGCCTAGCCAAATTAGATGAGCAACGAACCATGGTGGTGGACTGGATTACTGCACATCAAAATCAGGTGAAAAAACTCTTTGACAAGAGGACAAGGATTCATGATTTTCAGATTAGAGATCAAGTCTTGTTGTGGGACAAGAGGAGAGAACCAAAAAGAATGCACGGCAAATTTGATTCTTTGTGGAGAGGTCCTTTTACCATTCATCAAGACTGTGGTGAAAATAGCTTCTTACTGGAGTATCAAGATGGAGTGCCATTCTCATTGCCTCACAGTGGGAAACATCTGAATCACTTCAATCCTTGAAGTATTAGATGAATTCACTTGTACATTTGTATAGTTTTTTTATTGTTTATTTTATTTTAGTTTTTCATGTCTTTTCCTTTCTTGGCTTGACTCCATAGCCTAATGGCTTGGATAAAGGCACTTAGAGACTAGTTTCTACTCCCATCGATCGATTTGATCAATGGAAGTTTCCCAACAAGAGCCAACTATTGTTATCAAAATCAGCTATGCTTATTTTTAGAACAACCCCTACGAAACTTGTTCATTTCATATTTTTCACTCTAAGTTCATTTCTCAAGGCAAGTTTTTCTTGTTCTTGTGTTTGCTCAACTAGCATCATTCAAAGTTTGTGATGTTCCCTTGTGTTTTCTTAAAAACATGAAAACTGTTACGGTCTTAATGCGGACAGATGACAATTTTTTCTCAGAGTTAGGTGTTTTCTTGAGTTTCCATGTAAGGGCAAAATTTTTTGCTGCCCCTACATGTAGTTTTCTAGTTTCTATGCAAAGGTGAAAATTTTTTCTGCCCTTGCATCCTTCATGCAAGAGTGGCAAATTTTGCTGCCATTGCATCTTTTCTTTCGCTTCATGTAGGAGCAGCAAAATTTACTGCCCCTGCATCCCTTCTTCCAACCTCACATGTAGAGGCAACAAAATTTGCCACCACTGCATGTTCTCAGTTTTTGTGCGTGGAATTTATGGCCACACACACCAAGTGGTTGGGGGTGTTTTTCATCCCATTTAACCCCATTTCTTCTTCATTTTGATCTATTTTTATTTATTCCTCCTCTTTCCTACATCTAGGTTATCAAGCGAGTAAGAGGAAACATGTTTTCGTCAGATTCAAGTGTTGTTTCATGATTATCAGGTAGGGTTTTGCATTTCTTTTCTTCTAGTTTTAGTTTAGTTTTTTTCTTTTTTCTTCTCTTCTTTTTGTTTTCCCTCTTTTCCTTCTAGGTCTAGGTTTTCTAAGTTTTTCTTCTTCCCCTTCCTCTTTTTTCCTCTAAGGAACCCATCCAACCACACAGTTACCATCCCTCACCCTCATTTTTCACTTGTCAGCCTTCCCAACCATCATTTCACCCATGTAATGGTAGCAAATTTCACCACCCTCAGAAGTTCCTGACTGACTAGTGTAAAGGCAGTGAAATTTTTTGCCCTTACAAATCCCTTGTCAACTCGTGCAAGGGCAGTGAATTTCACTGCCCTTACATAAAAACTTTCAACCACATGCATCAATGTTGAAATTCACTACCGACGTAAAACTCGACTTCCCAACCATGTGTAAGGGTGGTGAATTTTGCTGCCCTTACACAAAAACTAACCTTCCACATGCATCGATAGCAAATTTCACCATCGATGCAAACCTTTCTACCCCGATGTGCACAGGCAGCAATTTTTGCTACCTATGCACAAAGACCTTCTTAAACATGCAAGGGCGGCAATTTTTGCCACCCCTGCATGCTTTCTCTCTAAAAACCTAACTCTGAGAAATTTTTTATTTTTCTCATTTTTTTTCGAGCCCGTTTCCCTTTCACTTTTTTACCTACTCACACCTCATCCCTTTCAAGCACATTTCCCTGGTCATAATCACCCAATGTGCAATTTTCCTAAATTGCCAATATTTCCCCTAATTACGTGATTATGACTCTTATCATAGTTTCTCCTCAAGATCCTTATTCATCAACATACTTTTGACAGAGGCTCATCTCGATGACTGAAGTTTCTCCAAAGAAGTTGAAGATAATGAAGTATCAGTATCAAGGTGTTTTCTCAATCACCTCAGTCACTTCTAATGTCAATGGCATTAAGGATATAGAGATTGGGCACGTAGATATGGCCGAGTTCGTAAAGAAAACCAAGATGAACAATCCTAGCTCCAAAATGAAGAGGATGATTGAGAGTAATATCCATTTGGTCTCATCTTTTCCTATGGTGGCTCATCACATAGAATTCATTCTCCAGTGCTCCCAATTCTATAACAAAGATACTAGGGCTATGGTAGATAATAGTGGAAACATAGTGATTTGACTAGACCCTGAGTTTATCAATAAATTTTTCATGTGCCCTCCTGCTACTGAAGTGTTCAAGATTGACTTCATTGAAGCATAAAAGTAATATGATAAAGATCCTGAGAAGGCAAAGAAGGTGATCAACAATAGATGGCTTAAAACTCCCAGAGCCAACTTGTCCAGATGGCCACGAAACTTTCTGAGGAGTGACTTTATAGAAGAAGTTGGCGACTTGATTACTCTTCTCAGTAGAGTATGAGGTTTACCCTCTTCTTCTTAATTTCATGAATGGATGTATCCCTTCATCAAGATAACTCTCCAGGGTAAACAAGTCATTTTCTAGGGTGAACAGATCAGCAATGCTTTATATGAGAAATTGAAAAAGGTGTCTACTACCTCGAAGTTCTATATGACTTCATACTTGGTATACATTACAGCTTCAATTAGAACTTTTCCAGGTTTGATATTAGAGGGAGACAGGAAAATGACCATGGTATATCAATACTACCCTCAGTTGACATTAAAAGGTTCAATCCATCATTTTAGAAGGGTAAATGATGCTTTCTTCACGGTATTTTTGTGTCTTTTTAACCCTCAATTAGAACAGAAAAGAGTTTCAGATGAATCTTGGACCGTTGTGAATGACTTCGACTATATGTTCTTAAAATTCCCTTCTTTTTGTTATCTATGAGTTGGCTTTTTCCAAGGCTATCCCTATATGCTCCCAAGATTTCCCTTAGATGAATTGGTCTTGATGGAGCTGTGTAGGAAAATTATTGTCGTACACAATAAACAGATGGAACTTAAAAAACTTGGTTTCAGGTTCTCAATTGAAATTGGCAGGTACTCGATATTGACCACTACAAAATCAAGGGCAATGGAGACCAAAATGCAACTTGTAACTATGAAGCATTTCAAAAGGAGGCTCAATTTTGACTATAGAAGTGTCAAAGACATGATTAGGAAGAAGACTCAGTTTCATAAACCCATGATCAAAGACTTCTAGATAGATTTAAGGACAGTAGAAGATATCAAGAAGATGGACTACAGTAGACTATCTCTTCAACAAATAGAATATCTGGGGCTCACTGATATCCTTAAAAATCTAGTAGATGATGGGGATCTAGTCAATAGTAGATATCATGCTGAATAAGTCACTAACTCTCCTCTTCCTCTGATCCAATGGTCTCAGAAAGAGTTGACCTCCTTATGGATGAGATTCGAACCAATATTGGCAAACACCAATGATTGGTTAGCAAATAAGGGGATCACTTTAAAATAATTCATCATGGGATTGGAGGCCAAATTTCAAGAAGAGATAAGGAGGAGAGTAGAAAACATGATGAAGAATAAGGGTGATGTTCCTTCTACTTCTAGGCCCCATAAGCCTAGGATCATTTTTGTATCCAAGAAATCAAAATTTGTAGAGAAAGAGCCAAAAATGATAGATATGGAGGTTGAGAAAAAAAGTGCCGAAGAACCAGTAACAGGACAAATAGAAACAGATGATAGGCCTGCAGGTCAATAGGGAATGAAAGCTCAATCTCCATAAGAAGGTGCACAACTGGACACAAGAATTTCTTCTTCTTTGCCACACTCACCTGGTGCACCTCCTTCACCTATTTCTCCAATCAATATTCCCTCTTTTGGAGCTACTTCTACTTTTAAAGTTAATTTTGGTGACCCTTAAGGTGCTTCTGGAGATTTTCTTCGTTCATCAGGATCCATCCCCAGTATGTCATCTCCTTCATTTAACATCAGAGATAGTTCTACCTTCAACCATTTAGAAGCAAGTGTAGTTTTGACTGATACTACACCCACTATACCCGTTGTTCCCTCTAGCAGTGCAGGTGTTACCCCAGTGACACCAACTACAGGGACTGTTACTAATGTAAGTGCTTCTGCTCTCCCACCTTGGTTGTCAACTTTCACACCTAAAATAAAAAGGCAAGCCATCTCTCCAGATGACTTTGACTTTGGTAAAATAGTCCCGGTGAAAGCTAAGACCCCCAAGAAACCAAAAATCCTTTCAAAGATGATTAGAGATAAGGGGCACAAATTTTTAGAGATAGCCAAACCCCCACAGGATGTGACTCTTGAAATTTTTTATATGAGCAACTAATCCATCTCTCAAGTTGAGTTAGGGAAGATAAATCATGAAGGCGCCAAGAGTGATTTTCAATCTGTGATGGATATTATGGTTCAAAAATTTTATAGGGAAAGAGAAATGAAGGATCATTACAAAGCAATGGTGGAACAATTGATTGTAGTAATAAGGAGATTCACTTTTGCTCTAGAAGTGGTGACTCTAGAGGCTTTCCCTGTAGATGATCCCATAATTCAAAAAGCAAAAAAGACTTATCTAAAGGGAAAAGTACTTGAAGACTACTTAGATAAGATGCATGCACAGGGGATTTCCTTGTTCATAGAGGTTTTTGAAAAGAAAGAGAAAATTAGGAAAGTGAGAATAGAATTAGAAGATATTATCAATATTATTTCTCAAGATATTGAAAGCATAGATAAATATCTTAGAAAATGGATAGAGATGAAAGAGCTAAAAATATGTACCATAGTATCAATCAACGTCATTGCCAATAGAGATTCTTATATTGAAATTAAAGAATCATTGATATATAAGATCTGGGTGCTTAAGGAATTGATCAGCAACCTTGAATCTTCCAAGGATGCCAGTGAACAAAGTAATACTAGTCTATTAAATAAAATTGGAAGAGTTTCCTTGTAGACTTACCTCTCAAGACAACCAATTCATTTTAGCAGAGAAAATGATTCAAGAGTTTGAAGGTATGATCTGAAGGGAATTTGAGTAGAAAGCATTCTTAATGGCTTTTGTAGATAATATCTTAGATAATCAGTTAACTCTGGACAATCTGAGAACTAGGTTACCTGGTCATGTGAAATCAATCATAGTGGTGAGAGATGCCATAGTCAGGGCTAAGATAGTCTTTAAAAATACTATTGCACCAGACAGTATCAGGATACAGGCAGCTATCACCATGTAGGATGCTCATCTAAAGAAGGCTAGCAACAAAAGTTGAATTGTTCTTCCATTTTTTCTCCATTTTTCTCATGTACTTTGTAATTGACTTGGTACATTTGTACATGTACTTTTGTCATGTGTAAATACATGTAAAAATCTAGAAAAGTTCCAAAGTCAATGGAGACTCATCTTTGACTAGGTTTTAATATTTAAGTCTTTTCTCAATTTTGAAGGCTTTTCCCTATATATATAGAGGGAGACTCTCTTGTAAAGGGAGATTTTTGATAACTGAGAGCAAAAACTCTGATAAAATTGAGATGCTTCTTGAGACTTTGATTTCAAATTATAAATCATATTTTCTTGAATAAATGAGAAATAGGTTACTTTCAGACTTTGTGTTATAATAATTTGTGTTACTTAGGAGATCGTTCTTATGTTCTTTTTCCTAATAATCTCTCATTTATTTGATTAAATAGGCAAAGTGTATGTGAAAGTTATCTAAATATGTTCTGAAGTTAATTATGAAGACTTTGAGCTGCTATAATTACCTTTAGATCATGTTTCTCATGTTTTATTGAGAAGGATATTAGAAAGGCTTGGAACTACTTTTATTCTTTAGGATCTTAAATTCTATTGTAGTTAACGGTGGAGACTTTGAGCTACACTTCACTCTACTATTACATCCATTTTGAATCAGTAAGGGGAGCAACAAAGGACTTTGTGCTTTCATGGGTTTCTCATGGATCTAGTTACTGTCTGAGAAGATTTCCTATTATTTACTAAACATCATTTCTGAAAAAAGAGAAATGCTTTCAGTTATCAACCAAGATTTCTCTTTTGCCTTGTAAACATCATCTATAAAAAAAGAGAGATGGATGGTGTAATCTTACCCTCAAGTCTATTTTCAGTTCATATTAATATATAAATAGTTTATAGGGAACCCCCCCTTGATGAGAGGAGAGATTTATCTCACTATGATGTGGTAAACCCACACTTTCTACTGTATAAATCTCCTTGTACTATGGTTGATATACCCATTTTTCCATTAATTAGCTGATGACAAAATATTCACCTGACATACTACATGGAATAAGTCTTATGGCATGATGATGCTCTCTTATTTATGGTAGTCTTTTTAGCATGGTGCCAAAAACATCTGGGTGGTCATCAAGAATCATTTATAAATCAAGATGTGTAGACACAATTTTTGATTGAATTTTTATGGAAAACAATCACGCTACAAATATCTCAACTCAATTTTCAATAATCTAATATGAGCTAACCAATTATGGAGAATATACATGCAATCCATGTAGTTCAAATATCTTATCTTCAATATGAAAGCATATGAACATTTTTTGTAAATACATATCTATTATGCCCAAACTTATGATCCATTTTACTCCCAAAACAATGATAGTCCCACCCATGGGAATAGGAAACATAGAATAATATAGCATGTAGTCCCTCATGGGAATAGAAAACATAGAATAATATAGCATGTAGTCTCTCATAGTAAGCTACAGTTGATCATGCCACCATATACAAGCATGACCTCAAATTTTAGAACTAGGTAAATGAAACAATTCAAATGAGTAGCCAACTTATTGTTGATGAAGTTGTGTTTACTCCTTGAGTCAATCAACACTATCAACTTATATTTATTGAGGAAGCCCACTACCTTAATATATTGAGGAGTAATCATACCTAAAAGTGCTTGAAATGACATAATAGGGTGATAATCTTCAGATTCTTCCTCTAGAACTTCCATATCCTCACCTGAGGCCTCATCATCTTATTCATCTTCATTGTTGCCTTCAATGTATAAAAACTTATTTTCAACACATTTATGTCCTTTGCTCCACTTGTTGTCATAGCCAAATCACAACCCTTTAACATATTTATCTTCAATTTTATGAGGGGTCAATCTTGTAAGGTGAGAAAATAATTGTAATATGGAATTGCATTCACAAACATTAGTGAAATACCATCATTTAACTAGATATTTTTCCTTTGCCTTATGAATTAATGATATGGATTTAAATATTGAAGTTCGATTAAGCTTGTGAACATCAAGTTGGATGTTATCCTTGAGCCCATCCAAGAGAAGGTCACTCATATTATCATGATTGATGTCATTCACATGTAAGTATAGATTCTAAATTTTTTGAATATAATCCTTAATATTCCATGTTTGTCAAAAAAATTCTAACTAATTGAACTAGTTTTCAGAGACATTGTTGTGATAGTGCATCTTCAACTTCTAAATAAACATCGACCATCTAATAATAAGGACCTTATTTTTATTTTGAGTGCATAACCACCTATACTAAATGAACTGCTCATGTTTTAGATACAGAGTTGTCATGACCACCTTTTATGCACATGGGGTCTGATGTAGATCAAATAAATTATTTATTTGATTGATCCAAGTAAGTAGATCCTTTACATCAAACTTGTGCACTTATACTTTTGACATCATGTACTTCAAAATGGTATCTTAGTTGTGATTATTTTGATTGGGATAACCCAAAAAGAGCAATGGAGGATTATTTTATGGAAGTTAAGCCACAAGAGTGGTTAAATTCCCACTAATAATTTACAACTGATTATTCACATCATCATTGCCCAGTTTTAGCTTAGTGATGTCCCCTTTTACTATATAGAGACCATATTTATTCACCATGCTTTTCATATCTCACTGGATTTGGTGAACCATCTTAGATACTAAAAGATCTAAAGTTTCAGACTGCATCTCATCCTTGTGATAAGTTTTGGAAGTGTATTTCTCTTTCCCACGATTGTGAGTGTTAGGACTAGCCATGCATAAACACTAAGATTGAAGGTTTCAGGCTTGAAAAAAGTGTATCATAAGATTATAATATTGTGATCATCTCACTGAGATGAATCTAAGGATTTCTAATGTTCACAAGGGTGCAAAAAAAATTCTATAGTATTTTTTAAGTTTGTTTTATTTTATTTTTAAAAAACTTCAACCAATACCACATTGACAAAAAAATTAAATTCTTCCCAGATCACAAGATTTTTTTTTATCCTTTAGCCCTCAGGATAACTATAACACCAAATTCAAAAAATGATGTCGTAGGAACTTACCCAATCAACACTCTAATACCACTTGTAATGAAATTACTTATATTTTCTCAAAGATGAAATAACATATTGCAGAATTAAGAGCAGAATAAGTAGATCTACAATAATAATTTATGAAAGAGAATAATATCTGACGAATATGAATCAACCACTTTGAGGATAAAACCTCTACAACAATGTCATAAGAGTAGAACTTGCAATATGATAATCAAATACTAACTACTACCTTTTTTATATATTCTACTTAACCATGGTTATTCCATAGACTGACTTTATTAAGAAGATAGAGAAATGTAACAAGATAATATGAAAAGTATGCAAACCATAAATTAGCCACACATATCTCTAGACATATTATAGATTAAGAGCATAACAAATTATCATATCTAATAAATTTAAGTGGTATAAATTGAAATCAAATATGAAACATATACACTACAAAAAATAAACACACTAACATTTGAAAAACATATAACATTTTTATTTGAAATAAAACCAAAAATTTTGATCTAAAAACATATAATAAAAATAACTTTAAAAAAAATTGAATAAATTTGAATTCAAAAAAATTAAAGTAAAATCTAATTCTAAGAGGTGAAAGATGGTACATGTTCACCAAATTACAATACAAATAAATTAACGACATTTAATTACCTTTGCAAATACTTGAAATACAATAAATACTTATAACAATGTCCAAGAAATTACTTAAATCAACTAAAAAAATAAATAAGCAGGGTTGAGAGGTGTACATTGAATAAGTCAACATATAAATTTTGACATCTAAATTTGAACCAAGAAATACATTGTTAGGCTTGTTGGAAACCTTGCTCATAAGTTTGGCACCAGTTAAGATCTAATGTCAAGAGTGCTAGGGGTGTTTCTCAGATGTGATAGATATTTGAAATATGATTTAAGGACTAGGTTCCCCTAATTTCGATCTCCCATGTCCTTGTTACAATCTATCTGTCACAATTCTTGTGTACTTAAAATATCTAAACTTTTTCTTTCCCTATAATGGATCACGTGTACTTGCAATATGTGAATTCTATTTTATTTGAGTCTTAAATAACAAAAAAATAATTTTAGGGGTTAGTATTTGGGGATAATGACTAATGTTTGATAATTTAATCATTAATTTGTTAATTTTTTAATGGTATAAATTATAATAATGAAAAATAATAAATTGTATTAAGAGTTTCATATTGAAAATGAAAATTGCGGTTAATATTGATTAAAAAAAATTGCATTTAAAATGTTTAATAATAAAATGTAAGCTTTGAATATTGATAAATAATTTAATGTTCATTATTGTGTGTTTATTATTTTCTATGTGTTAGATAAATATTCTATGTTAAAATGAAAAATAACATTTGTATATTTATAGACAACTAAATTCAAATTAATATATTATTGGTATGTCAATGTGATATTAAAATTTTAGAAGTGATAAACAAAGAGAGAAGGGGATGGGTGTACCTTAACTTAACAATAACTAAAAAAGCAACTAGAAGCTCCTGAGGTGCTCATAACACAAATAGAGAAAAATGTGAAAAGGAGAAAAAAACTATTTAAAACTATGTGGATGAGGATGAGGTATGATATCTGATTTATTTCAATGATTGTTGTCACATTACAATCATGTAGTACTCAAAAAGAGACAAAGAATGAAATGTAAAGACACAAATTATTTTTTCTTCAATTATCTCATTTTTAGTGAAAGAAAACACACACTCTATTAAACATACTTAAAGATTTTTACTTTTTAATTAAAAAAAATTATAATGTGGTAGGGAGATGGGTTAACAAAGGTACTAAGAAATGGTAGTCTAAGGTTGGTTCTAGGTTTTGTTTAAGGCTGGAAACCTCTATATATGCAAAGGTACATTGAGGCCTAATTCCCTATTAGAAGGAATTATGTGGCTTGGTATTGGGTCCTACCCCCTTACTTCACACACCAAAGCAATAAGGGTGTCAGGTACTTAGCCTTTATGCTTCTTTAACAAAAAAATTATACTCAAATGGTACACCAAGTTAGTTTTCCTCTTGGTGATGAAATCCAATTAAGTTCACCTAGGTAGGAAATGTTTTGATTCTAGTTTTTTATATTACTATGGTTTGGTTGTGTGTGAGAGAGTATGACTATCACTATGTAATAATCCACTTAAACTAATATAAGTGGATTATTTAAAAAAGTAAGGGCTGAATGCAAATTTTTTTTTAGACTTTAAAATTGAAAGCAAGAATTTTGTATTTTATCTTTTTTTAATGCAAACACATAGTCAAGAAAATGCAATCAGCAAATGATTTCACAATGATACATAACAAGAATCACAAGACCTAGGGGTTCCACCATGTGTGCCAAAAAAAATTAGTATATTTTTGTTCATTTTTATTAATAAATAGACTTAATAAAAATGGAAATTTTGATATAGGGTTTTAAAGGGATACCTATGATGAAGGTTGCACACCATTGATCCAATGAAGTGAGAACTCCTTTTTGGATAGGAAGGATTACCTACACATAAGAGACAACTCAAAAAGATTGATTAATAGGATATATAAGTGGACTACCTAATGCTAGACCAGTTCTAAGAAGTGGTACACTTACTTAAGAGGATGTCAGTCCACTATATGAAGATATTAAGTGAATAATGTAATAATATAAATTACAGAAAAACATATGATAATATATATGTGATACTGAAATGAAATAGATTAATCAATTACATGGATGTTAACAAAGTGTTCATTCCAATAAACTATAGATAAATCATCTTGTGCCTGTATTACTTATAATTATTTAGTGATTGCTTCTAGAGTAGGGGTAAACATAATTATACAAACTCATAACTCAAAGGAAATATCACTCTAATCTGTGAAGAGTGGGTGAGTGAATATGGGTAAATCATAGAGGGAAACCACATCATGTACAACTCCTGATAGTGTCATCTACAAATAGGGATTCATTATTTTAAGACCAAAAACAACTAATTGAAATTAATTTGCATTATTAAATTACCTTCAAATTGTAGACAAAAAGTAAAAGCATAGGGATTGATGTTGATTATTTTATAATCACTATCGATTATATTAATCAAAGATGATTCATGTGAGGAATCACCATCGATCTTAATAGTGGGGAAAGAAAGCTCAAGATGGGTCCTAAAGGTGGGATTTAAGGGATTTGAAATGGATTTAGGAATATTTAATGGTAATATGACCAGACTAAAGGCAATAAATAAAACACGATCAGACAATATAAGAATCAAAATAAATTAAAATGAGAAACATACTTACCTTTGAAATGCTTCCAATATTGTAGAGAATTATCACATTGATAGGGATATTCTTAATCTTTGAATGAGTGGGGATGCACTAAGGTAAGTGTGTCTTTATTCCACAAGTATTCCAAGATAATTTCTCCAACATTCCAGTGTACAAATTTAGGGGTCCTTCTACTCAAGGATGGTCTGATTTTAAATCGATGGTGATCCCAATAGGATCGATAATGATCATGGGGATTGGTGTCAATCCAATCTAAGTTTGCCAATTTCATTCAATCAAATCTAATCCATGAGGTTAAACTTATTCCTAAGCTATGTTAATTAAATTCTTACTAGTGAGAGGTTATTAAGAAGTTTAAAACAACTTAATTCAAATATACTTGGGGATATTTGACTAGATTCAAGGAGGGTTAAGTAGTTAAAATTAGTTACCTAAGTAGAAAGTAATTAGTAAGACTAATTATGTGAAATGATATAGTAATTGGTAAAACTAAATTAACTAATGTAAAAAAGGATGGGGAAGTGGTAAGACACATATATTCATACTAATATAATGGTGTAAATTCATAATGTTCACATTTATATATAAATTAGAGAGTGGCATCACTATTGCATGTTATGGCATCTACATTATGGTAGACGGGAGCACTATAGATAGTGACATCACTGCATCACCTCTCATCTGCGTCTATGGTATGGTGGATAGATAACTATAGAGTTGAGTTAGATAATGTCCTACATCACTATAGTCTCCCTCTATCATGCTCAGTATGGGTTACATGCCACTATAGTATAGTATCTACCCTCTATCATGTTTGTTATATTGCCTCTAGTCACATTACCATCAGTATGGACTAAGCACTAGAGAGAGATGCCATCACTAAATGACTTCCTCTATCAAATCTTCACTCTAGTCTAGACTGATAGGCATCATCTAGATGTATATCACATGGGAGATATGGAGATTGGGATTGGTGAGAGACATAGAAGGTTGGTGAGAGGAGAGTATGAGAAGTATACCATATATAGCTGGGCACTTCCTAACTAATGGTTTAGAATTGGCCTTTAGGTAGTTAGAGAGGATCAGTAGTTCATTCACTCACCATATAATATAGATAATGGGCCCTCTCCCCATATCTACTCTATAGATTCAAGGGGGATATCCTTACCCTTAGGCCCTTAAGTAGTTGATTGAATTGATAATATAACATTGTTTTTTCCTACCCCTATATAGATATGGTAATCCATTAACTCATTCGAGATAGATTCAGTCAATCAGGGGAGATGGATCTAGGCTTGAAAGTGACCCCTTCCATAGCCTTCATCATAAGATGATCCTTGTCTCGACTAATAAGTTATTTTAAGATCAGGTACCATTCCCAACTTAGAAGAATAGAATGTAATATGTGATCTCCTAATCCTACCTAAACATAGTAGGGCCTTCTTCAGTGAGGCATGAAGTAGAGTGGAATAAGATTCATCATCTCCCTATCATTCACATCTCATATCATTCCATTCCTCATTTCATACGACATATAAATTAGAGAGTTGGGGGGACTTTAGTATTATATCTTCTATATGTGCTCGATTGACAGGTCATTCTAATTACTTGTTATTCCCCCAATGGCTCAACCGCAACCCAAACTCATTTATACTATGTTATGCTATATATAGCTTAGTCTATATATTTGGGATCATTATACAGAGACCTAATGGCATTTCCCTGATTTATGAACTAGCTACTTCCTCTTCTCCATTTTGGTCTAATAGTGAAACTAACTTTTCCTATTTTCTATTACAATGAAAACTAGCACATTCACATCAACCCATCTTAGTTCTACCGATCACACTCAATTCAATAGGATAGGAACATTTTATAGTCTAAGCCATGAAGGCATCAAATGAATGATGTTTGACTTGACATGGCTTGACTTGAACTATAGATTAGGGACAAGAGATCTATGTAATATCATTCTCATATCCATATATAATAGATGAGATGGATTGACTTTCTATAAATCAACTAACTATACTCATTTTTATATATCTATATGTCACAATATTTCCATAAAGGATGATAACATGTCTTATGATGAATCCATGTGATGTGATGCACCAGAATCAATTATCCATGTGGAAGGATAGGATTTGATTTCAACAAGTGCTTTCCCATTATCTTTACCCTTCTATCTTTAGCCTTAGAAGACTCCTTCACTAATGAACTCTAATTGAAAGACTCAAGGACACTAATGTTGTGTTTATCAAGCATTTTTGTCAGTTGGTCAATCTACTTCTTCACGAATTTAGATCATGCTCAGATTTTTTACAATATCTACATGCATGTCACTCTTTATTGGGTTGCCAATCTAAAGAGGAGGGCTTTTTTGATGATTTTGACTGAGCATCATATTTTTAATGCTTTCTTTACTTTGGGTCCTTATTGTTCTATTTCTTATCCTTACTGTCAGAATCCTTATGTTTGTCATGACTCATAATCAAATCATGTGATTTAGATGACTTTAGTGTACCCATTTGAATGATCTTGTCTTGATCTTGAGTCAATTCAGTAGAAAATTCATCCAAGGATGCCATTTTCCATGTATTTCCAAGGACACGCTTGGTGGTATTAAAGGTATAAATGAAGACATAATAGATTGAACCCAATTTGGCAAGGATGGAAAGAATAAATTGATCATCCTTTTTATCAATGTTTCATAGTTTCAACTACAACATGAGTGATTTGAACTTTGTGAAGAAGTCTTGTACCATATCAAAATTTCTTAGGTTTACACTGATGAGCACATTATCCAACTCATGAATTATGTTTTAATATTTAACCTTCTCTACCTTAATTTTAAATTAATTTTATGTACCCATTATGATTTAGTGTAATCCTTTAATCCATGAGAGGATTTGAGCTTTGAATTTCCACTTGTGATAGTTGAACAATGTAATAATCAGAACAAAAATCAGATCCATGGTGTAGAAAAGAAGTATATACTAAAGTATGTGTGATGTAATAATATGAATATGAAACCCCCTGAATATGTACAAGTTAAAATTTATAAGGCATGAGAATATTACCAATGTGTAGAGCTAGAAAAACTTGCACTTTTAAAAAAATGGCTCCTCTAAAGGAGCAACAAGCTGAAAGTTATGTAGTTTGAAGTTTTAGATGGAAAGGTCAATCTCCACTTTAAAAAAATTGAAAAAAATTGAGTTGGAAAAATTTTGTTTGAAATTTTCTTGGAATAAACTTTCCACAAAAAAAATTATGCCATTTTGGAGTAAAAATTAATCAATTATGGGTTGTAAGTAACTAGGGGCTTAATTCCCATCTGCTCAGGGGCTAGGACATATTTTCAGTGCTCCCTCCTCTCTCACTTTTATTGATGTGATTGATGGGTGAGTGAAAGCATCCTAAAAATTCTTATATTTTTAAAATGAATAGTTTCACCCTTCATGAACATAAATTTGATGGTCTCTCACATGTCACAATGTGTAAATTGATTGACAGAGATTTAGGTGTGCTTGGACAGGATTTAGAATCTACCTATATTTTTTGAAGGCACATCAAAGACTATGGGGTGTTTGCATTACTTTTAGGATTTAATGGGTTTGCTATAAATGTTGTTGGAGTCCATAGAGGTTACAAGCATGCCTATCAGGTTTTCATAGGGTTGTGACTAGGTCTCTTAGGGTTTGCAAGTGTTTCTTGTAGACCTATTAGGTTATGATGTTATTGTTTGCATGACTATTAGGTTCTAGTCAGTGTAGTGGTAGGGTGGTTAGGATATAATGAGTGTGCTCATAGGGCTATCAGGATCTAGAGAGTGTGTCATAGAGCTATTAGGATCCAATGAGTGTGCTCATATGATCACACTCATTAGAAAAATTAATTTTTTATGTGTGACTTGATACTAAAATAAAATCAAAAGAATAACAATGTATAAAAATATAAAATAGTAAATTTCAAACCAACTAGTTGGGCTCATTCATAGTTACAAAAAAATTAAAAAAAAGAGTATACCACCTGGATACACTTTAAGGAAAACATCATAATATATCAATAAAATTCATGTATTTGCATGAATATTATAGACATAAAAATTAAATATTAAATAAAATACAAAAAAATTCAAATAAAATCAAAAATACAAAAAAAAATTAGCATTCACATATTTACTAGTTCCTTGGCATCTATGTTATTTAATTTATGTTAGTTGATAGCATATGATTTCTATACACATATGTTTCAATGTACTTGAGTCTGATACATGCATTAACTAAACACATGACATATACAGATGTTGGACCTTTCCTCTTCTTGTGTGATATACTATGTTGGGGGCATCAACTTATTTGATCATGCTTGATACAAGTTACATTAATTTATGATTATTTATACAATACAATGTTGAGATTGTATACTAACTCTTACACATGACTAGACTCATAATTTCATATTTCATAGTGTAATTGATATTCTATATTACATGAAAGTTTTTTATAATTCATATATGCAGGGAATAGTGTTATATGTTTATGATTGTTAATTATACTTCATTTATTCACATTATCACTTCCTTGAGTTTTTTTTTTGTTTGTTATTATATTATTTGTGAAACATTTAAATATGTTCTTTGTTTGTTGGCCTTTAGGGCACTTTATGTTGTTTTTTATTTCGAAATTTGAATATGTCATTCATTCGAGTGTGTGGCATTTGAATATGTTCCTTGTTTGCAATCTCCTTAGACCCCTTTTATGTGACATTTATTTTTCTTATGTGTATACTTTATTTTTATTTTTGAGCTTATATTGTTACTTTATAGAGGTTGCCATGATACATATCATGAACCTTAGGGCTTGTTGTGATCTCATATTGTGATCTTTATTAATATATACTCAAATATGGTACTCTTATATGATACATGATTTATGCACATATTATATAGTTATCTTATCCTTTTAAGGTAAGGTCACTACCATATTCTATTTCCCTCATCTAAAAATGGGGTAATATAAATGGGGAAATGTCATAGAGACATGACCTCCAAAATTATACAAATCATAGAATTTTAACAATTTTATCATAGTTTACATGATTCATATATACACTTGGGTTAGTATCCTACACATTACACCAATTTTTATAGATTTAGGATAGACTTTATCAAATTTGTGATAGCTATTATACATAGTTACAAAGTAAAGTTTAAATTTTGATAGATACTTTAGTTTGAGACACATTATAGGTGCATATGCCATGTAAGTGCACCAAAATATTCATATGCATATTTAAACTTATTCAAATTTATTTAAACATAGTTACTAAGAAACATCGATACTTTATCAATAAGTGTTATTTTCATCAAGAATCACCATGTTGACTCTTTTCTTATGGCATTAGTTAGTTCTCTTTAGTAGTGTGGTTGAGATTCAACACCATCAAGTGCCTAACACTACTTATATTTTGAAATTTGAGTTGGTTATACCACTTTACTTGGATTTCATTGTACTATCACTTGAGTTGTGTGATTGAGATGTAATGATCTCAATGGTCATGTCACAACTCATCCTTGCACCAGATTGAGGGCATAATTACCTTCCAATATCCATATTCAAATCTTCAAGGTCCATTTTTGAACCTTTATTAACTCTAATGCTTCATAAGGAAGCATATTTACCAAGTTAAAGTACCAAAGGGAAACACGATTGCATTGACACATAGGTATACATATCATACACAATAAAAACACTTTATTCTCAAGCATTTAAATTATGTCAAATTTTAGATTATATGCATTGATTTATGGTATAACATTCTCTTTTTTACAAGTCATACACCATCAAAACACTTAAATTCGGATCAAGCAAGGCAAGGTGTGTTATACACACCTAGGTATGCATTTCTTTCCTTTAACCTAGTAATTTAAACTTGATGTATCAATAGATTAAATAGGGGTCAAATGTAAATATTGAAATATGATTTATATAGCATATAAATCTTGTATAATTAACAAATACCTATCATGTTTCTACCCTTTAGTTATATACTTCCCTATTGTCGAAAGGCTCAAATTCACCATTTAAATGTGTCTAACTATTTATCTTATGGTGTGAACCAAATTTTTTTAATGATCTATATCTTATACACTGTATAAAATCCTAAAATATAATATATATCCTTCAAATTTAGTTTCACATCCTTAACAACTTCTTATATTTTCAAACACTAGTGTCCCACACAGTGACACTTGCATTGACGCAAGTGTCTAGATTCTTATTAAGTGTCTAGTCCTCAAAATTCATCTAATTTTAAAATCTTTCAAAACCTATAGGTTAGTACATTTGTCTTATTGAACCCTATCATGAGATATTTCAAAAATGTGTGGTATAAATACAAATCTAATCTTATTCATTATTCATCTATCAAATACCAAAAAAGAACCTATTCAATCTCATTCAATTTATTACATAACTAGTTTTTACTGACCTATGCTTACCTATTTATATATTAGTCATAAGAGCATTCAAAATATAAGTTTGAAGCACTCAAAGAAATGCCTATGAGTATTATTCTTCAAGTTACAAGCTAGATCATTACATGCCTTTATATATAATATATTACACCCTTATACACACACAAGCCAACAGGTAATTGAGAAATGCATAGCATGATGCCCTCCTTGGAGTATTGGTTATGTAAATAGTGTTCATCGATATAGGGGTCCTTGAGGTCATCTTGACACTATGATCTAATTAACCCATTTTTGGTAATATACAAATATAGAAGGTGAAGAAATAAGGTTTGATCCATAGATAGTCATCAAAAACCTATGCACACAAATAAAATATATGTGTAAAAAGGTGTCAGAAAGCACAAAAGGATCCATGTGGTCACTTCACAATATAGTGAATATTTCATATAGGATAGTTGTGTTAAGATTAGGACAAAAGTGTCAATGTAAGTACCCAAAGATTGATGCAAGTGTCCAGACCTATAAAAATAATATTCCTAAATTTTGATGATTGGATCTTAATCTTACCCTTGCTTTTTCTACATTTGCATTTTGTAGATCTTTCTGTGCATTTGTAAATAAACTAAGTACTATATTTTATTCTTTTTTATACAATCAAACTACTATTTTGAGTGTACTTTCTATATTTAGTATAACTAAACATTTTAATTGATAATATTTATTTATTTGAGTTTTTAATTAATTACCCTACTCTAGAATATTTTTTCATCTTTGTGTATCAGCTATTATACCCATTTATCCCTCCATACATTCAAAAAATAATCAAACATAGATAAAGAATAAAAACTATATATATATATATATATATATATATATATATATATATATATATATATATATATATATATATATATATTTACTTTCAAGTTCTAAAAAAAATGTATATATCCTCATCCTATGGGAAATCATGTTTTGATTCTATTTTGAACTAGTGAGAGTAACTTGAAACTAAGCAAGGGGATCCCTATGAAAAATGGTAACATCTTCTTCATGTACTAAAGAAATAAAATTATTTCCTTAAGGAAGCATCTATAAAGTTATAAATATTAAAAGGCTTTGGGCCAAAGGATATTTTGGATTAATCCACACAACTTTAAAATTGTTTTTTTTAATCTCTTTATGAACACCTTTGTTTTATTAATGTTTAGTGAGTTGAGGAAAATGATTATAAACCACACAACGATGAAGTGTTTTTATATTGATATCTAACTTCTAAAGGAAAGATATAACTCTAGCACATTAGTTTAATTACAATACAAATCCAAAAGAGACTATAATCATTCATGGGTAAGTAAATATAATGAGGGGAGGGGGAGCGGGGAAAAATAAAGGTCTTAAGTGGGATATGTTTTGTTTTTTTTGTTTTTTTTTTTTTTTTTAATATATAAAAAACTCTGACTTTCATGGATTATTTAAGACACCTACACTCAATATTTGAATATGTTATAAGAATATGAATTGTAAAATTTTAGATCTAGTTTTTAAACTCCTAAAAAAATTAAATGCTCAAGTATAAGTAGGTCAAACATCGTAAATTAAAAGGTCTGTTATTTTTTTATATAAAAATCATATTAGATAGTCTATTGTGCACCCATCATTTTTTTAGCATCATTTACTTTTTTCTAAACACTTTGGTGGAAAGTTAGATAAGATCATCTATTTTGTAACCTATATATATTTTTTAAAATAATGAATGTAATTTTGTTTACTAATTTCACAAATAAATAGACCATGAAATATGATCAATAATGCATATCCAACCATGCACCCTCTAACTACCTTAATTTTTTAAATGTGTATAGAATTAGGTATAGTTTGTAACCCTTTAATTTGTTTCTATTTTTAATCAATGAAATGAAAGATATATAAACATGTATATTTTCAGCATATCATGGTATAAAAGGACATACTTAGAAATAAATATAGATAAAAACCTTAAAGTAATAAAATTATTATTATTATTATTATTATTATTATTATTATTATTATTATTATTATTATTATTATTATTATTATAGAAGAAAGAGGAGAGTGTTCTCAGTATTGTATTCATATTTTTAGGAACTTTTTCATTAAAATTCATATTATTTAGTATGGCATAACTTACATTTTATTATTTTTAATCAAAACCATATATTTGGCTGTGTTTGCAAGTACATGCCTTAGGCTCAAGAATCCAAGCCATTCATGAGCCTTGAGGTATGCATTTAAAATGTCAAGTATTATAACCATGTATATAAAATTACCAAATATGTGTAATTATTGCATGTGCATAATAATTACTATTACATTAAGCCTAGATCGTGTATGCAATTTTAACTTTTAGAACCCCATGCATGGTTTTAGTTTTTAGAACCATGTATACGGTTTTAGTTTTTAAAATCACATTCATGGTTTTAGTTTTTAAAATTACATGCACATTTATTAATATATACATTTATTACACAATTAACCTTAAACTCTAAACTCTAAACCCTAAACCAATTAGGTTCATAAGACTCAATTTGGCTAAAATAACATCATTGATTTCCCTAATTGAATATTTGGCTTACTCAATGATGACATTGGGGATAATTAAGTCAAAAATCATATTATTTAGTCACAAATATATTCAATGAGCTCAAATTTGTCCCTATTAGTGACAAAACCCTATACCCTACATCGTAAACCCTAAGCGCTAAAACCTAAAACCTAAACTAATTGATTTAGCCTAAATTAACATAATTTAGAGTAATAATTAGGTTCACATGCTCAATTTGTCCCAAGTCACATCACTTATTACTCTAATAACTAATTATCTTAATTTATGATGATAGTGGGGCTAATAAAGCCTAAAATCACATTTTATAGTCAAAAATAGGTTCAATGAGCTCAAATGTGTTGGAATAATGCATATTTAAGCTTACCTATGGTTAATAGGGTAAGTTATTTATTACCAAGGGTAAAATTTATTTACCTTGGTTAATTTATTTTATTGTTGAGAATTTCTCAACAATATATTTGTTCGTAGTATGAGAAAACAAATAGTT
The DNA here is from genome assembly GCA_037957365.1 of Torreya grandis. Classification (NCBI taxonomy): domain Eukaryota; kingdom Viridiplantae; phylum Streptophyta; class Pinopsida; order Cupressales; family Taxaceae; genus Torreya; species Torreya grandis. The sequence goes on from JARHVA010004537.1 coordinate 402,590, forward strand.
TGTTTTCTCTATTTTGTAATCATTACAAATAGTTTGTTAACATGAAACAAACTATTTGTATTATAAATACTTTGCATTATATGAGAAATTAATGAGATCTTATTAAGAGGATATAGAGAAATTTGTGGATTATCACCTATTTTTTAGGTGTGACAAATTTATTTATTCTCTGGAAATATTTGCAGGTTATTTGTTGTGGGTTCTCTCTCCTGGATTGATCATGTGGATCCTGTGTATCTCCTGCTCATTCCTTCATGGTATCAGAGCTTGGAGTTCCAGTTGAAGATCCTCCTCCCTGAAATTTTTCATCTTATAACACATTCAAAAATATTATTTTATTGATGTGTTACAGATATTTTTAATTCTCTCAAATTCTGGTTCTTATTTACTAGTTTTTTTTTGGAAAATTCTGTACTTTATGCTCATTAAATGACCATAAAGATTTCAAAAATCAATTTTTTTTTCATGGAGGCGTATGAAATCAAGTCATAAATCCATTACAATTTGAATTTTTTCATTTAATGCTGGACGTACAGCTCTTTCCTTCCAAAACTTGCAGACTGGTCCCTGTTGGCAGACTGCAGTACCTGTCCGTTTTTCTAATGTGGAAAATAGTACGGTTGACTTTTTTCAAATCTAAGACCTGTTATTGAAAACTGACTCTTATATATTTCTATCCATATAAATTTTTACGAATTTGGATCAGGCTGTACAATGTTTTGGAAGCTAACAACAGGAAATTAAAAACTATTTTTTGCCTGCTGTATAGCCGTACGGATTTATCTTTTTTGAACGCCTTATGCTGCATAAAATCCAAATTTGTAAATTCCATGTGATAGAATACATCAAAATATTTCATTTCATGCTGATAAGGATGGATTTGGAGCAGGCCGTACAGTCCTTTTGACAGATCCAGTGGAGCCATTCTGCATTGCTGAAAGGTGTTTTTTCCTGAACTGTGTTTACAATTTTTCTCAAATATTTCTCTGACCACCACGCCTTGCTAGAAAAAGAGTTTATTTTTGATAAAGCAAAAAATTATTCAGCTGATATCTCACATGTGTGAGTCATTTTTGGCCTTTTTTTAATTAATTATTTTAATTTTTAGTGGTTTAAATGCAAGTCTCTAGCTTTGAAAGTTCAAATTTGACTTTGCTAAAGCGGCTAGAGATATTTTGTTAAAATTTGTAGGGAGGAGGTCTTGGGGTCAAATCCCCCTACATTTTTTTTTGCATAAAAGCCATTTTTTAATTTTGTATAAGTCAAGGCTAAATTTTTTTCGTCGGGAGACGTTAAATTGTAACGGGAGGGGTGTTTTTTGAGGAAAAACAAATGTCTAGATTGTTCTTGTCAACTTCATCATCTTCCTCGGGAATGGAATCTCGATTGTTTGAACCTCTAAATTATAAAAATTACCATGTTTGGAAGCTAAAAATACAACAACTCCTTCAATCAAAGGGCTTATGGAGAATTTTTTCTGAAACGACACCTGCAGCATTCACCACTGAAAAAGACAAATATGCATATGGATGTAAGCAAGATGAGGCTCTTGGATTGATTTGCCTCAACATCTCAGATAATCTTCAATTTCACATTGCAGATGCTACTACGCCAAAAGAGGTATGGGAAAAGTTTTAAAACCTATTTGGCAAAGTTAATGAGTTTAAAATTTTGCAATTAGATGCAGAATTGAGTACTCTCTCTCCATCAGATTTCCCTTCAATAGATGAATTCTTGGCAAAATTCAAATTTATAAGGTCACAATTGAAAGCTAGTGACAAGGATAAAAGTGATCAGGAGTGCATTTTCATGATTTTGTCAAAGTTGAAAGGACCATATAGTGTTTTTTCCTCTGCTTTTTATACTATGATGGATACATTAGGTGATGAATTCAAATGGCCTTCCTTTGAAGTTTTTTGTGAAAGATTGACTAGGGAGCAAACAAAATTAATGGCCTTAGATGCTCTACCTGGTCCTAGTCATGCTTTAGTTGCTAATTCTTCTAAAGGAAAACCTTCACCTAAGTCTAAAAAGCAAGCACCTTCAAATAACCCTCCAGAGTCCACCACCCAATCACCTCATCATTCTAAATCTACTAAGACCAAAAAGTCCTTTAAGCAAAAGAAGAAAACATTTGGTCCATGTAATTTTTGTGGTGGTCCTAATCATGATGAAAGTAGATGTTTTAAGAAGATGGAAGCATTAGAGGCAGCGGTTAGACAACACAAAATTTCCATTTCGTCTCCATCTCCTTCTACTTCTGCAGGAAAAGGGAAAGCACTTTCAGCCAGGGCTATATCTTCATGTCAGGATCAGTGGATTTTTGACTCAGGTGCTTCTCACCATCTCACACATTCTAAGGATCTATCGTCTTCCCTTATAGATTGCATTACATCACATATTGTTATGGGTAACTCCTCACAGATTGAAGTCTTGGGATCAGGTACTGTTGATAAACAAGATGGATGTTTTAACAATGTATTACTTGTACCCCAAATCTCTTCTAATCTTCTCTCTGTATATCAAATATGTAATTCTGGTACTGGTAAAACTATGGAGTTTACTTCACATGATGTTGTAATAAGAGAATGTAATGATCCTAGTGAGATAGTTGCTACAGGTACAGCAGACCATACTGCAAGACTCTATACTTTTGATAAGTTTGAGTCTTTTATGTCTTCTGGTTCTTCACTTATAGCACATGGTAATAATCTTAGCAAATTGTGGCATGAGAGATTAGGACATTTGAGTTATGGATATATGCAACAAATGAGTACAAAACATCTTGTAAAAGGCCTTCCTAAGGTCTCTTGTATTGATGGGGTGTGTCCTGGTTGTCTAGTTGGTAAACATCACCAGGATCCATTTCCAGTTGGTAAGGCCACACGTGCAAATGCACCCTTAGAGTTGGTTCATAGTGATTTGATGACATTTCCAACTCGTTCTTTTTCAGGGGCTAAATATGCACTCACATTCATTGATGATTTCACTCGTAAAACTTGGGTATATTTTCTCAAGTTGAAAAGTGAAGTTTTTGAGACTTTTAAGGCCTTCAAAGCCTTTGTTGAAAAACAATCATCTCTTCCTCTTAAGAAGATACGCACTGACAATGGGGGGGAATATGACAGTAATGTTTTCTATGATTTTTGTATTGAGCATGGGATACAACATCAGTTCACTATACCACACACTCCTCAACAAAATGGTGTAGCAGAGAGGAAGAATCGAACATTGAAAGAGATGGATAATTGTATGATTCACTCTAAAAATTTGGGTCCACAATATTGGGCTGAAGCTGTAAATTGTGCAAACTACATTCAAAACCGTATGCCTCATAAAGCTGTGCAAAATATGACACCAGAAGAAGCTTGGTCTGGGATCAAGCCTGATATTTCAGATTTTCGCATCTTTGGGAGTCAAGCATGGGCATTCATTCCTGATGACAAACGTAAAGCATTGGAGAAGAAAAGCCAACCACTCATTTTTGTTGGTTATTGTGAAGATGTAAAAGCCTACCGTCTTTTTGATCATGTCACACATGATGTGTTGTTTCGACGGGATGTTCAAGTTGATGAGCTACCCACTCCACAGGAGTGTACATCTAGTTCTTCTTCTTCCCCTCCTTCTTCTACTGAGGATAGTGAGGATTTGCTTTCTATTGTTGATGATGATGATGTCGCACTTATTTAGCCACCACAGCCATCTTCTTCACCACCTTTGCCTAAATGGGCAAAGAGCACTCTACATGCAGCTGGTTCTTTTGTTGGTGATCCATCTGATTCTCGTCGCACTCGCTCACAGACATCTGGTGTTGCTCTTTTGGGACAAGCTTGTATAGATGATCCAGTGTTGTTTTTTGAGGCTATTGGTATACCCGAGTGGGATGTTTCTATGTATGATGAGTATTCTTCATTAATGAAGAATGATACTTGGGATCTTGTCCCTCTTCCTAAGGGAAGAAAACTTGTAAAATGTAAATGGGTCTATAAGACAAAATATGCTACAGATGGATCAGTAGATAAGTACAAACCTAGATTAGTAGCTAAGGGTTTTTCACAGGTTGAAGGGGTTGATTACTCTGAGACCTTTTCCCCTGTAGCTAAGATGGATTCTATTCGGCTTGTACTCTCTCTTGCTGCTTCACATTCTTGGTCTATTTTTTAGATGGATGTGAAGAGTGCTTTCTTACATGGTGATCTCCATGAGGAGATCTATATGGAGCAGCCTCCAGGATTTGTGCAGGACTCATCCTTGGTTTGTAGACTCCGTCGTTCTCTTTATGGCCTCAAACAAGCTCCTAGAGCTTGGTATGAGAAGATGGATAGTTTTCTTTTGAGTTCTGGTTTTATTCGTTGTGAGTCAGATCACAATGTATACATCCTGAAGCAAGGTGAGGAGCTTGTCATTTTGGTTTTGTATGTTGATGATCTCATCCTCACTGGCAGTTCAGATTCCTTGATACATGACATCAAGGACAAGTTGGCAGATAGGTTTGATATGACAGATCTGGGACTTCTACATTATTTTCTTGGTCTTCAAGTTTTTCAGTCTTCTGAGGGAATTTCTATTGGACAATAAAAGTATGCGACAGATCTTCTTCATTGATTTGGCATGGTTGATTGTAAGCCTACACCCACTCCATATCAGTCAGGTATTGTGTTGTCTGCCACTTGTACGACTCCTCTTATTGATTCCACTTTGTATAGGCAACTTGTAGGTAGTCTTTTATACCTGACTCATACCTATCCCGACATCACATTTGCTGTGAACCTTGTCTCTCGGTTCTCACATGAGCCTTATGAGAGTCATTGGCAAGCAGCCAAGCGTATTTTGTGCTACATTCGGGGCACCACTCACTTTGGTATACATTACACACCACAGAGTTCTACACAGCTTGTTGGATACACTGACTCTGATTGGGCTGGTGATGTTGACACTCGCAAGTCCACTTCTGGATTTGCTTTCACACTTGGTTCAGGTCCAGTTGCTTGGGCATGCAAAAAGCAGACTGCTATTGCATTGTCCTCTACTGAGGCTAAGTATCGAGGTGCTGTCAAAGCTAGTCAAGAGATACTTTGGCTTCGACAGTTGCTTGGAGAGTTTGGCTTCACACAACAGGGTCCTACTACTCTTTGGTGTGATAACCAAAGTGCGATTTCTATTTCACGCAATCCTGTTGAGCATCAGTGGAAAAAACACATTGAGATTCACATGCACTTCATTCGACATCTTATTCAGGATGGAGTTCTTTCTTTAGAGTTTGTGCCTACAGCTGAGCAGATTGCAGACATCTTCACTAAACCTTTGGCTTCTCCTCGTTATCTTCAGTTGCGAGCGATGCTTGGGGTGAAGGAAGTTGTCCTTGGGGGGGATTTCCCATGAAGTCCTTCCTTCCTTTATTTTTCATATATTTTGATTGGTTTGTACATGGGTACCTTATCAGGCCTAGTAGCTGGGACCCATCCTTGTTTATCATTCTCCCTATGTTTCGCTTAAGGGAGGGTGTTGGAATAATGCATATTTAAGCTTACCTATGGTTAATAGGGTAAGTTATTTATTACCAAGGGTAAAATTTATTTACCTTGGTTAATTTATTTTATTGTTGAGAATTTCTCAACAATATATTTGTTCGTAGTATGAGAAAACAAATAGTTTGTTTTCTCTATTTTGTAATCATTACAAATAGTTTGTTAACATGAAACAAACTATTTGTATTATAAATACTTTGCATTATATGAGAAATTAACGAGAGATTATTAAGAGGATATAGAGAAATTTGTGGATTATCACCTATTTTTTAGGTGTGACAAATTTATTTATTCTCTGGAAATATTTGCAGGTTATTTGTTGTGGGTTCTCTCTCCTGGATTGATCCTATGGATCCTGTGTATCTCCTACTCATTCCTTCAAAATGAGCCCCAATTACCTTTGTAATTAGACCCTAAACCTTATATCATAAAACCTAAACCTTAAAACAATTGAATTAGCCCTAATTAAAATCTTTTATAGTAAGATTTAGGTTCACAAGACTCAATTTGACCCAAATCAACATTGTTTGGCCTAATTGACTAATTGGCTCAATCTATCATGACATTGGGGTTAATTGATCATAAAATCACATTTTTAAGTCATAAATAGGGTCAATGAGTGTAGACACCTAAAATGTGTCGAACCCCCCCTTGGTCCTAACCCACATCTTATTAATTTAAAATACATTACTTATTTTAAATTAATGACATCACCCTCAACACCTCACTGTGGACACCTCACCTTGGACACCTCACCCTTAGACTATTTCCTACCCCATGACTCACCCCATGACTAAGTCCTTCATATCATAAATACCTAAGACCCATTTCGACCTTCTAACTAACCCTCGTGCTTATTAACCCCGTCATTTGACTATTCCCCAATCAACAAGTGCACTTGGCAAATGGAGAACGGGCTTATTAGCATGTTTACTCATTCTTCAACCATCGACGTCGGTCAACTATCGGCCGACACCGGTGAGATCACTGACTTTGGTTACATAAACTGATGTCTAATGCTGAGTTAACCCCTTAGCTCTTATCAATTGGTTCTGAGACTCTCTTACAAGCTCTTAAACATTGAAAATCACTCTGGGACTCTCGATCACTCAGATTTGGCTCTCTCTCTCTCTTCCTCTCAGACTCTGAGACATCAAAAGGCATTAGACTTCAACTAATGTTCCCTTGGCCATAGAGACTCTACACTGATCACTCCAGATTGGACTGAAGCATTGCACAGGGACCTAAACATCAGCGATAACAGACACAAGTGTTTGACATCTTGGTTCTTCTTCTCACTAGAGCTAAGTATTTCTTCTGCCCTTTCATTTCAGTAATTTAGAATAACTTAGTCAATTTGATATCTCTAAATACTATCAACCAGACCAGACCTGACTTTCAACTAGACCCGACTTCTTCCAGGGAAAGGCTGAAAAGCCTTCCTCTCACCCTTACCCTTTTTGAAAACCTATCATCTACCTTTTGCCTTTCTATGGGTCCTTATTCATCTCCCTGCAACCCTGCATAGACTCGGACTCCTTCTAGACCCCTCTGTCGACCACGAATAGAATTCTCATACCCGTCCAAGGACCATTGCCCCTACCGACACTGACAACTTGACAAACTGACGCTGATAGGACTACCAACGTCGGCAATTGTGACAAACCAATATCGTAATACAGGTATGCATTATCTCTATTTCTTTTGTTTAGTCTTTCACCATTTCTTCTTGCAACACTCTTTTATCAACTAGTGGACTGTCATCCCTCTAGGAAGTCTTTGCACTTCTGGGACTGAGCATATCGCTTGGCAGTCCACCACATCTGTCTCTAAATTTTTTTTGTTTAAGTCTTATTCTCTCTACAGGTGTCGTCCTCCACAGCCAAATAGGAGCTCCTTCAATCATCTGGATACGGTGTGCAACTTCATCCGGGTATCATCTAACCCCTGACCATTATCTTAGTTTCTTATTTCTTCTAAATATTAAATAGAAAAAAAATGATTAGAAACATTTTGGCACACCCAATGGGACCCCTGGAGTTTTCCTTGGGTTCATTTTTCTTCTAAAAGGCAATCTTTCATATAGGTGCATTAGGAAAATTTTCTCCTCTTGCATCCTTCTTCTGTCTCTTTATTTCGAAAAGACATCATAAGCACAAGTTAAAAGGAATTCTTTCTTTTTCTTCTTGTCACTCTTTCCTTGCATCTTAGAGTAGTGAATTCATACTCTCAACCTCTTCATCATTGTCTGCATCTAAATAAACATTTCAATTTGGGTTAAAAATTAAATGCATTTCACTCCTGATTGAATGCATATTTAGCTCATCTAGTAATTAAAATGCATTATGAATAAATCATAGTGCACTTATGTTACGCGACCAGACCACTATCACAATCAAACATCTAAACATACCTGAGACAAGGCCCGACTAGGATTTCACCACAAAGTGGATACCTTACCCTTCTTGGTGATCCTACTTGGACTTCACAACTAAGAGGAGGACCCACTATGTTCTCTAGCAGAGTATAAACTCTAGGCGAAGTATATACTGGTTAAGCGACCCGGCTTGGCTCTAGGCTTGTGAAGTGAGGGGAGCAAGATCCTAGCACCAGGCCATGTATGGAACCTAATACAGACTTTTTGAGTGCCAAAACTAACCCAAAACTAGCTTTAGACTACCTCTTTTAGTACCTGTTCTAAAAGCCAAACTTCCAACACATTCTTCTAAAGGCATAAGCCACCATGACTCTAAAAATTTATTCTTAGGAATTAACGTTTAGAGGTTGCTTGTTGTCATCTATTTTGCTATTTTTATCTAGTTTTTTGAGCTGGTGAGTTTGCATTATTCTGAGGATCAAAAATAACTCAGAATTTCTCTTTCTTTCCAAAAACTTTCAGTTTTATGAGTTTTTGGAAATGCACAGACATCGACATCGGTTGTTCCACCAATGTCGACAAGATATCTCCACCAACATCAATCTTTCAACTGACGTCAGTCACTGTCAACCAACTTTTTTTCAAAAATAGCAAGCTTAAAACCAGACTTTCTTGCTGTCTAACCCAACTTTTGGTTTTTTGAAACTAAAATACACAGTTTCTGGAACCTAGACCCCCTTTTCCTTGGATGGTTTTGACATGCAGTCAAGCCAAATCCCTTATTGACCATGCAAGGCAACAACCACTTCCACCCTCACCTTTCATATCAAGTCCCCAAATGGAGTATACTTCAGGAACTGAGCGTACTCCTATCCAACCAACCTGCAATCAACCTTCAATTATTCCCGAAGGGGATCAAAACTTTGAGAGACTCCTTGACCATAATGTTAAGGAAGCCAAACACGAGACCCTTTAGGTAATCTTATTTTTAGGATGCCAACTTCTCTTGCTGAAGCGGTAATGGCATCAACACCATCCGCTAGCCAACCCATCATAACTTAGGGTATTGCCTCAACCAATAACCTGACCATGGTTAATCATCAAGGTTTGGCCTCCCCTTTTTTTTCTAGACATACCTCCATTGGGGTTTCTGTACCCCCTCAACCACAATCAATTCAACCAAGTTCTACACCTTATCAAAACCTGATTGTCTCAACTCCACACACTCTTGTGCCTATAAATGTGAGAGAGACTACCTATCCTTTTACCAATGCCACCATTCAACCAACTTTGGTGGTATCTAGTCAACTTGTGCCCTCCAACTTCATGGCACAAGCCCCCTTGACCTCAACATCAGTTCCTATGATGAACTACCAATATGTTGCGCCTATACAAACATAGCCAAGTACGTCATATGCCCCTCTTAACACCTTCCAGGTACCTTACAACCTAGGGGGTGCCCCACCTCCCAATCCATCAGTAGATCTAATCAAGATGTTGATGGATAAGATGTCTAACCTTAAGACATCCATTTCTAGTTTAAGCAATGTTCTTTCATATGAACAAGTCTGCAATGAACCCATCCACCCTTTGGTGCCCATTCGACCATATCCTAGCCAGTGGGAACTCCCAAAATTTACTTGCTTTCAGAGTAAGGAGGACCCACAACAACACCTACAAGTGTTTAGACACGCTTGTTACCTTATATCACATGACGATGCATTATTACTTTGCACGTTTCCCATATCACTTTTTGATGCCGCCCTTGACTGGTATAGTTCTATTACCAGTCATTCACTCTTTTCCTTCACTCAACTTGCCCAATTATTTCTTGACCACTTTTCAATCAACATCACTAAAAAGGTCTCCATTACAGACCTATATTCTATTAAACAATTTGACGATGAATCAATAACTGACTTCGTCGCCCATTGGAGAGGTTTGATCAACCAACTCTCCTTTTCATTACCTCAAACTGAGCTCATTGAGCTCTTTTCATGAGCATGTGCCAAGCACATCTCGTCTACTTTGCGGGTTTAGACATTCTGCACATTTGATGAAGCTTTCACAATGGCCAAAAACCTTAAACTCCATGCGGTTGAAGAAGACAAGGTCACATTGCATAGTAAAAATACCAATGCAAAATCTAATGACCCTTCTTTGTCTAAACATTCTTCTTCCCACTCCAAGTCTAAAGGAGTGGCAAATGCTATGGTCCTTAGATCATCATCTTCAACCACAACTAACCAGTCTCAACCTTCAACATCAGAATACATCATAAAATAGTTCTAACAATGATACATACAGCATCAATACACTCCAATAAGAGAGTCATACGCTTTCATGTTGGATAAACTCCTCAAGTAGGGGGTCCTCAATCTCCCTCAAATTCAACCACCTCAATTTGACCCCTCAAAAGCCATCCCTACATGGTATAGGGAAAATGACTTCTGTCACTATCATCGTGTTAACGGTCACAACATAGACAACTGCAAAACCTTCAAGAAAATCATTCAAGACATGTTAGACAAGGGGGATCTTGTTTTGGATAACCCAAATGCACTAGCTAACCAAAACATAGATGTCTTTAGACAACCATTCCCTGAACAGCCCCCCAGTCAGCATAACATTCAAACCATAATCGATGACCTTCAAGAGTGTAAATACGCATGGTCGACATGGTTTCTACCCAACCTCTCCCACAGTCTGAAGAGGTTAATCAACCTATTTATCCACCATAGGTAGAAGAGCCGTCTTCTCCTATTTATCCACCATAGGTAGAAGAGCCTTCTTCTCTTATTTGTCCACCATATGTAGAAGAGCCTTCTTCTCCTATTTGTCCACCACAGGTAGAAGAGCCTTCTTCTCCTATTTGTCCACCACAGGTAGAAGAACTCTCTTCTCCTATTTGTCCACCATAGGTAAAAGAGCCTTCTTCTCATATTTGTCCTCTATCCAACCCCCTTTTGCATGTGGGAGAGTCTACTTTGACCTCTCCCATATTGGAGGATGATTTGATGGCACCAATGCCAGCTGCCTCGCCCTCATCCTTGTTATCATCATTAGGGGATCATACTTTCCCTGCTATTCAACCACACGCAGAAACCATAACCATCCCATGCCTCTCAAAGCTCACTCACCCACAAGTGAAGGTAGACTTGATCCTCGCCTCGCCCAATAGTAGTCCTCACACTAAACCAAAGAAGGCTGCTAAACTACATCAGAAAACTTCTCCCCCACCATCACCATTACCCTCTATTTTGGGCCCACACCCATCCACCTTAATAGGAGTGCTTCCTACTCCAACACCTCACAGAGGCAAATTGCCTCCATTACTCCCTTTACCCATCAAACATACACTTCCTCTAAAACATCCATAACCTCCCAACAAGAACGTGCCATCTCCACGTGTGGCCATATCCCTAACAAAATAGATGTTACAACAAACTCCCCAAACAACTCCTAAAAAAGAGTCTTCAACTCCTGCTACAACACAAAGCATAAAGCCATTAAGGGGATCCTATGCTTCGATGTTATGCCAATTGTTGCAGTCATCTAGCATCACTCTTCCACCTATTAAACCATATCAACCTCTCGAATCAAAACCATCTTGGTTCGATGACACTAAAATATGCTGGTATCATCACACACCTGGACATGATACTGAGCGTTGTTGTTCCCTTAAGGTTGTCATTCATCAACACTTGAAAAAGGACACCCCTCACATTGAGGCTTCTTCTGACCACTCTTTTGACAAAAATTGGACACCATCCCACTCCTCCCAAACCTCTTCACCTAAATCGATATCCCCATACAAGACTATGGTCCCTTTACTACCATCCACTCCTTTATTCAAAATCAACACAATTGATATGGCCATTAGGCCCCAAGCTATGAAGAATAAAGGAAAATACCATACTTCTTCACCTTTGACATATCCATTATTCATCAAGACCTCTCAACCAACACAACCTAAGATTTCTATCTTGGACATGTCTCGACCAACATCACTGGGGGAAATTCTTCCTAACCTCTCTAGTCCACATGACGTTTGGTGTAAGTGACTTGTGGACTACTTGACATATTTTATCATACCTCCCAATCTCTCTAGAAATGGACGGTGGGCTTTTATCAAAAGCACTTCTCGCTACACCATGCTGGGGGGACATCTCTATAAACGAGGTCAAGACGGCCTCCTTATCCAATGCCTAACAACCACTGAGAAATCCCATGTCATCAAACAAGTCCATGACAGGACTTGTGGGGGACATTTCAGTGGTAAGTTGGTTGCCAAGCGCATCCTTTGCCTAGGCTATTATTGGCCCACTATCAACCAAGACTGTAACAACTATGTTCGGTGTTGTACCAAATGCCAACCACATACTAACCAACATCATACTAACCGACTTCACGACCAACATTGACCAAAAACTTCCTACAACAACGACCAACATGTGACCAATTTAGAACGAAGCAAATGGGGCAAGTTTTCTCCTAATTGACTCGGACCTTACATCAACACACAAGCATGGATTAGGGACTTATCGTCTGTCTTCTTTCGAAGGCCGGCCAAAACCTGAGCCTCTTAATGCCTTACATCTACAACCATTTTACTATTAGTCAAGTAATTACTCACTTGATGTTTATCTTGAGCTCATCCCTTGAGCAACCCCCGTCATTATCATTCCTATTTCTTTCAACCCTTTGTCAACCCTTTTGTCAAACATAAATGCTTTGTCCTCATAAAAGGGAAACCCTCTAAACCTCTAAATCCAAGTCCATGACCAAAAGTCTAGTCACAAAAAAAACTATAAAATTGGGATGCCTATTCAAAGGTCATAAACTATAAATGTAGACTACTCCCTTGAAGGATAGCTGCATCATTGCTGTAATAAAATAGACTGCTCCCTTGAAGGATAGCTATTCACAGACATCCAAACATACAACAAGCAAACTATAGACCACTCCCTTGAAGGATGGCTATGACCAAATTTTGTTACATACATAGCACAACATGACCATAAAACACAACAATATCCCCAAGTGGACTTCCTGCATTGATCAGTCTAAAAAAAATGACTGACAAACTACTAAGTCATGGACTTGTCTATAGTCATCCTCAAGGTCACCTATAAAAGGGGCAAAGTTGTTCCTGCCAAAAAGGGTTACCCCATCTTATCATATCATAATCATACCCATTACCCAAACATACTCCAGAGATTTCAAGCTCACTTAATGTCAAGTGATTCGACTACTTCTCTAACAAACCTGTGGTCAATGACGTAATGCATGAACGGGGCTTTTGTTTCCAAAAACCTTATCTATGCTATCATTATGGTCCTTGTCAATGAAAGAGCAATGCACCTTTCACTTCTTATACATCTTGGTCACATCCAACCAACCCAAACCAAACCTTTTTCAGACCACTAACATGACTTAGCCCATTCACACTAGTTTCTATGGACAACAATACACATGGAAACTATCGACTACACACAACCAATGTTATAGAATATGCCATCACACAATATGGAAAAGGCTATAACATCATCTACAATTCATTTTTAGCATACACCATCACCAATATGGAACGTTGCTAGGGATGAAAGACCACATCACCAATGTTACATAATACACCATCACATAATATGGAAAAGGTTGTAACATCATCATATCTGCATCATTTCAAGCATGTACCATCACACATATGGGAAATGTTGACATCTCTAACCTGACCAACTATCGACCACTTGGACCCTTTTTCTAAACTACATTGGTCTGATGCCCCTTACAACAGGGGCTATGTAGGCAGCACTCAGTCTTCTGAGGTTAGCTCGGCCATTCCCCCCATTTGTCTCCTTAATGATGATGGCCATTTCATTCATCCATTTACCTGACAGGCCAACCATCTAACCTTTAACCAAATCATGACCAATCAACCAGCCCTGACACTGTAGAAGTCACTCTTGACTTCTCATGGGGCACACTAGAGATCACATACATCTCCCTGACCATAACAAACAACTTTTGAGCTCACTTATATCTCAAACTGACTCGACCAACGACCATGGAGATTATGCCTATTTCCTCTGACCACGACCACTTTTGAGACAACTCTGCCTTAGTTGTTTTGATTGCATGTATGTTACCTCATGAATAGATAGTGAAATTGTGCGCACCTCATATTATGACCCTCACAAGTATCGAATTGTGCTCTGGTTGAGCCCCACTACTTGTGACATTTTTGTGTTTTCCAAGAGTACTTCTTGAGCCTGAGATACTTGGAACATGACGACCATTGGATCTACAGCTTTGATCATTTAACCCAATCAACTACGACTAAATGCTGGGGACTGATTATTTTGATTTTAGCACTCCTCGACCTTGACCGCAATAATTTGACCTATCTATCACGTGAAGTGGTGTATGCACAATCCCAACTATTGCAGCGTTCACACTCAAACTTCACCATAACCCATCCACTGCCTATTAAATTAGCAACTGACTTCAGGTTACCTTCCCTCGACTCCCGCTTTGAGGGGGAATACCTCATCCCCATACCTAGGGCATCTACTCCTATTTTTGTCTTGCAGTTCATCTAGAACAACCAACAAGACAAAAAGGGGCAAATGTAGACACCTAAAATGTGTCGATCCCCCTTTGGTCCTAACCCACATCTTATTAATTTAAAATACATTACTTATTTTAAATTAATGACATCACCCTCGACACCTCACCGTGGACACCTCACCTTGGACACCTCGCCCTTAGACTATTTCCTACCCCATGACTAAGTCCATATCATAACTACCTAAGACCCATTCCAACCTTCTAACTAACCCTCGTGCTTATTAACCCCATCATTTGACCATTCCCCAACCAACAAGTGCAATTGGTAGATGGATAACTGGCTTCTTAGCCCATTTACTCATTCTTCATCCACCGACATCGGTCAACTGTCGGCTGATGCCAACGGGATCACCAACGTCAGTTACATAAATTGACATCTAACGCTGAGTTAACCCCTTAGCTCTTATCAATCAGTTTTGAGACTCTCTTACGGGCTCTTAGACGTTAAAAATCACTATGGGACTCTCACTCACTCAGATCTGGCTCTCTCTCTCTCTTCCTCTCAGACTCTGAGACATCAATAGGCATTAGACTTCAACTAACACTCCCTTGGCCACAGAGACTACACCGGTCACTCCAAAATTGACTAAAGCATTGCACAGGGACCTAGACATCAGCCGTAACAGACACAAGTGTTCGACATCTTGGTTCTTCTTCTCACTAGAGCTAAGTATTTCTTTTGCCCTTTCATTTCAGTAATTTAGAATAACTTAGTCAATTTGATATCTCTAAATACTATCAACCAAACCAGACCTGACTTTCAACCAGACCTGACTTCTTCCAGGGAAAGGCTGAAAAGCCTTCCTCTCACCCTTACCCTTTTTGACAACCTATCATCTACCTTTTGCCTTTTTGCGGGCCTTATTCATCTCCTTGCAACCCTGCACAAACTCAGACTCCTTCCAGACCCCTCTGTCGACCACGAATAGAATTCTCAGACTCGTCCAAGGACCATTGCCCCTATCGATGTTAGTAGCATAACCGATGTCGACAACTTGACAAACTGATGCCAGTAGGACTACCGACGTCGGCAACTATGACAAACTGACAGCAAAATATAGGTACGCATTATCTCTATTTCTTTTGTTTAGTCTTTCACCATTTCTTCTTGCAACACTATTTTATCAACTAGTGGACTGTCATCCCTCTAGGAAGTCTTTGCGCTTCTGGGACTGAGCATATCTCTTGGCAGTCCACCACATCTATCTCTAACGTTTTTCTATTCAAGTCTTATTCTCTCTATAGGTGGCATCCTCCATAGCCAAAGAGGAGCTCCTTCAATCGTTTGGATACAGTGCGCAACTTCATTCAAGTATCATCTAACCCTTGACCATTATCTTAGTTTCTTATTTCTTCTAAATATTAAATAGCAAAAAATTAGTAGAAACAATGAGCTCAAATATTACCCAATTTCCTTCATAATTGGACCCTACTTACCATAAACCATAAAACCTAAGCCGTGAGCCCTAAACCCTTAACTAATTGGTTTATCCCCAATAATCATATTTTAGAATAAGAATTAAGTTCATAGGGCTCAATTTTACCCAAATCACATCACTAATGGCCCTAATTGACTAATTGGCTCAATTTATGATTACACTGGGGTAAATTGAGCCCAAAATCACATTTTATAGTCATAAATAGGTTCAATAAACTTAAATTATCCCCAATTGCCTTTGTGATTAGACCTTATACCATAAATTCTAAAGCCTATACCTTAAACCATAAACCCTAAATCATAAAACCTAAACTCTAAACCAATTGATTTAACCCTAATTAACATCCTTTAGAGTAAAAATTGGGTTGACATGGCTCAATTTAGCCCAAACTACATAATTGATTTCCCCAATTGACTAATTAGGTCAATTTGTGATGACATGTGGAGCTAATTAAACCCAAAATCATATTATGTAGTCATAATTAGGTTTAATGAGCTTAAATTGGTCCCAATTACCTTCACTATATGACCCTTTACCCTAAACCCTAAACCATAAGTCTTAAAACCTAAATCCTAAACCTTAAATCATAACCCTAAATACTAAACCAATCAATTTAGACATAATTAAAACCCTTTAGAGTAATAATTAAGTTTACAAGGCTCAATTTGGCCCAAGTCACATCACCTATTACCTTAATTAAATTGACTAATTGGCTCAATCTATGATGATATTTGGGCCAATTGATCCCAAAATCACATTATGTAGTCACAAATAGGTTCAATGAACTCAAATAAGCCCCATTACCTTTGTGATTAAACCTTATGTACCTTAAATTATAAACCCTAAATCATAAACCCTAATACATAAATCCTAATTTATAAACCCTAAACCAATTTATTTAACCCCAATAAACATCATTTAGAGTAATGGTTATGTTTTACATGGCTCAATTTAGACTAAATCACATCATTAATTACCCCAATTGAATAATTGGCTTAATTTGTGATGATATTAAGATAAATTGAGTCCAAAATCACATTATGTAGTCATAAATAGGTTCAATGAGTTCAAATGGTCCTAATTACCTTCCCAATTGCCTTCATGATTAGACTCTATTCCCTAATATGTAAACCCTAAGCCCTAAATGTAAACCCTAAATCATAACCTTAAAACAATTGATATATCCCTAATTAACATCCTTTAGAGTAAGAATTAGGTTCATAAAGCTCATTTTGGCCTAAAATGTATCATTGATTGTGCCAATTGACTAATTAGCTTAATCTGTGATGATATTGGGGCTAAATGAGCCTAAAATCATATTTTATAGCCACAAATAGGTTCAACGAGCTCAAATTGTCCCTAATTACCTTAGTGATTGGACTTTATACCTTATATCATATACTTTAAGCCCTAAATTATAAATCACAAACCTTAAACTTTGAACCAATTGATTTATCCCCAATTAACATCTTTTAGAGTAATAATTATGTTCACACGACTCAATTCAGCCCAAATTGCATCACTTATTATCCTAATTGACTAATTAACTCAATATTTGATGACATTAGGGAAAATTTACTCTAAAATCACATTATGTGGTCACAAATAGGTTTAATAAGCTTGAATTTTCCCCAATTACCTTTGTGATTGGACACCTTACATAAACCCTAAACTATAAGTAGTAATGCCTAAACCCTAAACCCTAAACCTTAAATTAGAAACCCTAAACCAATATATTTATCCCTAATTAAAAATTTTTAGAGTAATTATTAGGTTCATAGGGCTTAATTTGGCCCAAATTGCATCACTAATTTCCCCAATTTACTAATTAGCTCAATTTGTGATGACATATCGGCATACATTTGGCCATCTTATGGATTTTATTATAGTTCTTTTTTAATTATCAAAATTCTTACATGGCCTTAGTCAATTTTAGTTGTTAACATTGAACTTTTTTACATTCAAAAAATATAAACCTAATTATGACTATCATCTTGATATCATTTGCCCAGCTAAATAGATTGGTTTAGTGTTTAGGGTTTTAGGGTTATAAGGTTTAGATTTTATGGTTTTAGGTTTTTGGATTTAGATTCAAGGTTTAGGGTTTAGGGTATATGGTCCAACTATGAAATTAATTAGGACCAATTTGATCTTGTTGAACCTGTTTGTGACTACAGAATGTGGTTTTAGGCTCAATTATCCCCAATGTCATCATAGATTGAGTCAATTAATCAATTGGGCTAATCAATGAGGTGATTTTCACTAAATTGAGCCTTGTGAACCTATATATTCCTCTAAAAGATGTTGATTGGGATTAAATTGATTGGTTATGGTTTAGGTATCATGGCTTAGGGTTTACGGTTTAGGGTATAGGGTCTAATCATGAATGTAATTGTGGATAATTTGAGTTTATTTAACCTATTTGCGATTAAATAATGTAATTTTGGGCTCAATTAGCCCCAATGTCATAGATTTAGCCAATTAGTCAATTGGGGTAATAAACGATACAATTTGAGCCAAATTGAGGCCTATGAGCCTAATTAGTTTAGGGTTTAGAGTTTAAGGTTTTAGTGTTTAATGTTAATTTTGTAACAAATTTATAGATTGAGGAATGCTTACATATTTTTAAAAATTAAAACTATGTACACGGTTCTTAAAAAAAAAACTATATACATGGTTTAGGCTCGATAATTATCAAATCTATGAACCAAGATTGCATATGCACTTTTAAAAACCACATATGTAGAAATGCTGAAATCATGTTAAACGTGAAAAGTGTCCACCTTTTTAACCCCTCAAATTCTTTCACTTATCCTTATACCATCCAAAGGTTTAGAGATAAGATCTTTTTAATACATCAATATAAAACTCGAAAAGCCTAAATATAAGTGAAGATGCTTGTTGCAATGTTATGTATAATGCCTATTTTAATATAAATACGTCAAAAAAAATATTCATATAAATTTATTACTATTTTTTTTTAAATCTAAAAAACCCGAATGTTTAACCCTTTAAATCAAATGACCCCTGTAACTCTAAAGTCTACACAGCAATGTTAAACGTTACATTTGTTAGCCTTGTTTCCTCAATAATAATAAGAAAAGTGAATATATAATCAATGGTTCCTTTGAAATCATGGTTTTAATACACCTAATGTCACATAAGTCTTAAGAAAACTCCAATATTAAAAAAATAAATAAGTGCATACTTGTGAAAAATAATCAAATAAACAAAAATCCATCAAATATAATCAAAATTGTTTGTAAAAGTTCCTTCAACTACATTAAAAAATATATAACAATGATTTATTAAAATATATATTAACCATTTATAAACTTAATCAACTTATTAAATGCATCTAAAGGTGCGATTTGCTTGTTTAATGGTGATACAAAGAATTGTAGAAACCATCTTTAAAAAAATGAATATAAATGTTTTAATATTTCTTGTTTAATTTTATATCATTTTACTTTTTGAACTGTCTACACGTTAAAAATAAGTCAAATTTAGACTTGTCAGCCAAAATCTTGAATTTGCAGGGTTGAATGTTAAATTTTCAAGCCCAAGGCCACCGACTTCCTTGTTGTAAATTACTATTAATATAAATGAAAAGAAGCTTGATTATTTTATTTATTCCAATATTTAATTGGAAGCGACTGTGTAACCCAACGAGAGGCAGTTTTTAGTATGAATAACAGAATATTTTGCAACCCAGAAAGTTGCAACAACGTTGGGTCGAGTTCAGACGATGATGGTGACATAAAATGGTAACTAGCGGTGTCATGGTGTATGTGCCTACTTTGTTTTATAGAAATCGAATTTAAGTCATGCATGACTTTTGTTTTCTTTTTTAATTTGAAGAACATAATTAGCTGACAAATCACTATCTCAAACCCCAAATACAATGACCACAAACCGTGGCTTCATGCTCCTCTGTCAAATGTAGTTTGATTTTTTTTTTTTTAAAGGTTTCTAATAAAAGTACTTCAAGCCATTTGGAAGATATTGGTTATTTGCCAAAAATAACGACCCCCTAAATATTCAGGCCACAAGAATCACTTGGTTAAAATGTCAAAATTTCACTTGATGGACTGTTTTTTGTTGTGCAATGCATTGAAAATGATAAAGTTTTGTGATAGATGGTTTTTTTATATAGTTATTTGAGAATTTGAGTCCTGGTTTCCTTTAGGTTTATAGGAAACTCTAAACAATATATTTCCAGGGACTATCATTAATAAAGGTAACATGAAATTTATTTTTAACTGATTTTATTATCAATTTATACACGATTACTTTGTTAAATGTTTTTTATAAGATTATTGTCAAAGCTTAACATTTTTTGTAATTGGAATATGTAATGAAATTAATTAGATGTTTTGTAACAATGGAGTAATATATTGCATAATTAGGAGTAATATATTGCATAATTAAGTAAGTAAAATAAGCATATCCACAATTATAATTGACAAAAAAGAAGAATGCTTGATAAATATGATGAGCTACTTCGAAAGAAAAACATCCCAAAAAAAATAGTAAAAACAAAATTTATAATATGATGATCAAATACTAACCATTACTTTCTATATATACTCTACTCAACCATAGTTATTTCATAGACCAACCTTACTAAGAATATAGAGAAATGTGACAAGATAATATGAAAGGTATATAAACCATAAGTCAACCAAACATATCCAGAGACATGTTATAGATTAAGGGTGTAACATGTCCATCCCCTTCAAAACAATGTTGCCATCAATGTTGAATCAACTCTAGATGTTTCACTAGGAAAGTTTCATCTCCCATGTTACATCTTCACATTCATATTCTTCCACTTAATCAAATACTTCTTAATATTTCTTATAATACAACCTTTTAATGTGTGTGTGAAGGATCTCCGCAGGTTCCAAAAATGATTATACCTTGTTCATCAAATTATGGTAACTTAGTTTGAGAAGAAACTCAATGTCCAATTACCTTCTTCAAACAAAATACATGACATACAAAATATATGTGAGTGGACTATGGTATCTATAGCTTGTATGTCACACTATTAATTTTCTATAAGATCTGATGGGGGCCATAATACTGAGGGGAGAGTTTGCTATTCCTTTATGTTAATTCATATACATATACTTATATGGTTGTAAGTGAACAAATCCAATAACTTATATAAAAATACCTCTCACTATGGTGTTGATATGTTTGCTATTTCATTTGATTTTGTGTCATTGCTAAATTATCTCTCAAACTAGCTAGTACCTCACGTTGATGTTGAATGTGTTATTTAACAACTTGAAACTTGGGTTGCATATTCCTTATTGAAGTGATGGAGGGGGCATGATAATCATGAATTACCATAAATAAAGACATTTTGAAAGAGGTATGGAGTGAAGTGTTTTACCGCCATTTTTCTAGTGGTAGCCAATGAACTCACCATTCATGTTTATCTGATGCAAAAAAATGGAGATACCCTTATAGGTATTTGTTGACCACCTTTATTTTTCCATTAGATTAAGGATGGTATGACAAGATATGAGCCAACAGAATAACCAAAAATATAAATAAATAAGCTCGAATATTGTTATTAAATATGGGATCACGATCACTTACAATGATCTTGGGAGTACATTGCAAATTTTGAACTGTATTGATAAAATCAACAACTACTATACTATTTATAAATGGCTATGATAAGGGCAAAAAATAATCATATTTTTGAGCCTATCCATAATTATAATGATGACATTTTTACATGCATAACTCAATAACCTTGTAATGAAATATATGGAAACCTCCTCCCACTTCTAGCTAGGGATGAATAAAGGTTGCAGAATATGTCTTAATTATTTAACCTTTGTTCTATTGATACACCATGTATTCTATCATAAATTTCTATATATCCCCCTTAAGTTATTTCCAAAATAAATCTTTCTTGATTCTATGATAGTTTTCAAAAATCCTGAGTGCCCCTTATTGGAAATGCATGAAGCTCCTAAAGGATTTCATGTTTGAAAATAGAATCCATACATAGGTATAATCTATCTTAATACCATAATACATTATGTTTCTATTCAAATTTATCATAATAACCAAAACCATGTTGAAGAATATGAATCAAAACTTGTGTATCCTTATCATTCTCCCATTCAAATATGGACTCTTCTAAACAATATTCCTGCTAAATGGTCATTGTGTATAACAATGTCTTAACTGATTCATCTTTCTTGAATAGTGTATCTACTACCACATTCTCTTTTAATTTATCATATATTATTTCAGATTCATGTCCCAACATTTTAGTCACTCATTTTTGCTATTCTTATGATGACAACATTTTTCTTAAAAAAAAGATTATCATGACAATTCTTTACCTTAAAGTTTTTACCCATCAGATAAGGTATTAATTGCTTGACTGCATAAAAATATCTATCATCTCTTTCTCATAGATTGGCTTGAGGGCCTATTTTTTCCCTTGAGTTTACAACTCTTAAATATAATGGGTCTTCTTTCCTGCATGAATACTACCCCTATGTCATATTCTAATACACCACATTCAACAATAAAAGTTTTGAAAAAATAAGGGGTAGCCAGAACTAGAGTAGTGTACAAAGTCTCTTTTAGCTTCTCAATTGTCTTGGTAGTTATTTCATTCTAATGGAATGAGTATTTATTCAACAAGGCTATGAGTAGAGCTACTATGCTACCATAATGTTTTACAAATGTGTGATAGTAACCTATTAGCCCTATTAATTTGTAAAGGTTTTTAAAGGTATTTGACACTTTCCACTCCATCATATCTTTTATATCTTTAGGGTCAACTTTGATGACTTTATGTGAAATAATATGACCTATGTACTCTATCTCTTAGACTCCAAAATCACATTAAATTTTTTTGACATAAAGTTTATGTTATTCCAAAACTAACAGTACCTATTTCATATATGTCAAAAGTTATTCCCAAGTTTTGTTTATATTAGGATGTCATCAAAAAATACCAACATAAATTTCCTCAAAAAAGACTAAAAATAATATTCATCAAACTGTAAAATGTAGATGGTGCATTTATAAGACCAAAAGGCATGACTATAAACACATAATGGCCTTCATGAGTTATGAGAATTATTTTAGGATATCCTTATCTCTTATCTAAATTTGATGATACCCAAAATGAAGACATAATTTGGTAAAATAAATAACACCATATAATTCATCTAACAAATCATCAATTACTGAAATAAGGAACTTATATTTGATGGTGTATTTTTTGAATTATTTGTAGTATGGGCACATCTTCCAAATTTTATCATTCTTATGCATCATGACCATCGAGGCCAAATACACACTTTGGCTATGTCTAATAATACCTTCCTCCAACTTCTCATGTACCACATTTTCAATTTCACTCTTCTAGGCATATGGATACATGTATGGTCTAATATTTGGTGGTGTACTACATAGAAGAAGTCTTATGACATGATCATGCTCTCTTATTTATGTTAGTCATTTTAGCATGGTGCCAAAAACATCTGGGTGGTCATCAAGAATCATTTATAAATCAAGATGTGTAGACAAAAATTTTAATTGAATTTTTATGGAAAACAATCATGCTACAAATATTTCAACTCATTTTTCACTAATATGATGCGAGCTAACCAATTATGGAGAATATACATGCAATCTATGTAGTTCAAATATCTTATCTTCAATATGAAAGCATATGAACATTTTTTGTAAATGCATATCTATTATGCTTAAACTTATAATCCATTGTACTCCCAAAACAATGATAGTCCCACCCATGCGAGTAGAAAACATAGAATAATATAGCATGTAGTCTATCATAGTAAGCTAAATACTATGATATTTTATAGAACAATTGATCATGCTACCATATCCAATCATGACCTCAAATTTTGGAGCAAGGTAAATGAAACAGTTCAAATGAGTAGCCAACTTATTGTTGATGAAGTTGTGTGTACTCCTTGAGTCAATCAACATTATCACCTTATATTTATTGAGGAAACTCACTACCTTAAGAGTTTGAGGAGTAATCATACTTAAAAGTGCATGACATGACATAATAGGGTGATAATCTTTAGATTCCTCCTCTAGATCTTCCATACCCTCACCTGAGGCCTCATCATTTTATTCATCTTCATTGTTGCCTTCAATGTAGAAAAACTTATTTTCAACACATTTATGTCCTTTGCTCCACTTGTTGTCACAGCCAAAACACAACCCTTTAACATATTTATCTTCAATTTTATGAGGGGTCAATCTTTTAAAGTGAAGAAATAATTTTGATATCGAATCGCATTCACAGACATTAGTGAAATCCCATCATTTAACTAGATATTTTTCCTCTACCTTCTGTATTAATTATATGGATTTAAATATTGAAGTTTGATTAAGCTTGTGAACATCAAGTTGGATGTTATCCTTGAGCCCATCCAAGAGAAGGTCACTCATATTATCATGATTGATGTCATTCACATTTAATGATAGATTCTAAAATTGTTGAATATAATCCTTAATAGTCCATGTTTGTCAAAAAATTTCTAACTAATTGAACTAGTTTTCAGAGACATTGTTGTGATAGTGCATCTTCAACTTCTAAATAAACATTGACCATCTAATAGTAAGGACCTTATTTTTATTTTGAGTGCATAAGCACCTATACTAAATGAACTGCTTATGTTCCAGATACAAAATTTTTATGACCACCTTTTATGCACATGGGGTCTGATGTAGATCAAATAAATTTTTTATTTGATTGATCCAAGTGAGTAGATCCTTTACATCAAACTTGTGCACTTCCACTTTTGACATCATGTACTTCTAAATGGTATCTTAGTTATGATTATTCTGATTGGAATAACCCAAAAAGAGCAGTGGAGGATTATTTTATGGAATTTAAGCCACAAGAGTGGTTAAATTCCCACTAATAATTTCCAACAGATTATTCACATCATCAATTCCTAGTTTTAGCTTAGTGATGTCCCCTTTTACTATATTGAGATCATATTTATTCACCATGCTTTTCATATCTCACTATATTTGGTGAACCATCTCAGAAACTAAAGGATCTAAAGTTTCAGACTACATGTCATCCTTGTGAGAAGTTTTGGAAGTGTATTTCTCTTTTCCACGATCATGAGTGTTAGGACTAGCCATGCATAAACCCTAAGGTTGAGGGTTTTAGGCTTGAAAAAAGTGTATTATAATTTTATAATATTGTGATCATCTCACTGAGATGAATCTAAGGATTGCTAATATTCACAAGGGTAGAAAAAAAATTCTATAGTATTTTTTAAGATAATTTTATTTTATTTTAAAAAAACTTCAACCAATACAACATTGACAAAAAAATTAAATTCTTCCTAGATCACAAGATTTTTTTTTTGATCCTTTATCCCTCATGATAACTATAACACCAAATACAAAAAATAATGTCATAAGAACTTAGCCAAATCAACACTCTAATACCACTTGTAATGAAATTACTTATATATTTTTCAATAATGAAATAATATATTGTAGAATTAAGTGCAGAATAAGTAGATTTACAATAATAATTTATGATAGAGAAGAATATATGATGAATATGACTGAGCCACTTTGAGGATAAAACCTCTACAACAATGTAATAAGAGTAGAACTTGCAATATGATAATCAAATACTAAATACTACCTTTTTATATATATTTTATTTAACCATGATTATTCCATAGATTTGTTAGGTTGTGGAGCTAAAAGCTTCACTGATGCAAACAAAGGAGGAGGTTTCAGGAAGGTTGCTGAGTGTGTTAGGCACCAGCATCGGTTAGGCCAACTGACGTCGACAGGGAGGAGACATGAAGGCAACCGACGTCGGCACCCCCCAGGCAGACAGGGACCGACATCGGTCACCTATGTGGTTCGACTGCGAGTGTTTTATGGGCAGTTAGCTAATAAACCAAGTGTTTGCATGTCAAGAGCCAATTTTAGACTGAGAGTTGCAGATCTAATTATTGTAATTAGATATCTAATTATTGTTTGAATGAGATCTATATAATAGACTCATGGATTGTATTGAAAGTTGTTCTAGTTTGAGTTGAGCAAAGTTTGCTTCTTTTGTGTGTGAGGTGAGCAAGGGTGTTCCTCCTAGTTCCACAACAGTACCAAGGTGGGTGCTGGTTTTGGAGAGTCAGCAGGATTCTTCAGGAGTGTATGATCCTAGTCAGCTAGTGTGCATGGCTTTTATAGGAGATCTACATGGCAAGTAAGATCATTGATCTGTAGGTGTATGTGTGTGCAAGGTCAAGGTTCACAGGTGTGTAGAACTAGCTTGATCTGTAGGTGTGCAAGATTAGAGAGGATAGCAACACAATAGGGAGCAGTATCAGGAGAGATCTACTTAGAGTATAGGTGTGTACTCAGAGAGAAAAGAGGAAGGCAAGAAAGATCCTTCCATAAGTAAGGTCTATTGAGGTGCAGGTTGTTGCAGGTTCAGGAGAGATCTACTTGAAGTACATTTGTGTACTTGTAGAGTGCGTGGAGAACTTGTGGTGTGTGTAGAGCACTGGAGGTGAACACCAACTCTATGTTTGAGTTGGGTGTTGGGACCTAAAGGAGAGAGATTTGAGGGAAGATTCACTGTTTATGCCCTAGAGGTGTGGGAGCCCTAGAGGTGTGTAAGGAAGAAGAACTGTGTCAGCTTTCTTTATTGTATTTCCTTCTGAAAGAGTTTTAATACAAGTTGTGTATTGTCTCTCATATCATGTGTTATTTCTAAATTCTAGTTACTCGTGTATTATGGTTAATTCCGCATATTAAGTTGCTTGGTAATCAATTGTGTGCTTCTGATTATTCATCCCAACAAGTGGTATCAGAGCTAAGGTTGCAGGGAGCAGTTTTTGTGTTTGGTTACAGGTCACTCTCAGGAGTTTTTGATTGAGTGGGAGTAGAGCAATAGCAGATCAAAGTAAGCTAAGAATGGAGGAGTTGAAAAGCACAGATGATCACTTACGGTCCTATGGAAAGAAAGAGCAGGTAAAAGAAAATTATTGGTTGGTGGAAGATCAACATGAAGGAACTAAAGATGCAGATGTTGCAGGTGTTGTTGCATAGGATGATCTAGGAGGTTTCTTAGATAAAGTAGAATCTTGTTTTATAGATTCTGTTGCCTCTTTCCATGCAGCCCCAGATAGAGGAGCTGGTGAGCCTTGCCAAAGAATTGGCAAAGGGGAAGTGAAGCTGAAATTGCAGGTGGCCAACACATGGGTGTTGAAGAAGGTCATGCAGGTCCCAGGTTTGAAGATGTGGCTAATTTCTTCAGAAAAGTTGGGTGATGAGAGATGCACAAGAACTCTCACAACAGATACACTTGAATTAGCTGGTGGTAAGAAAATAGGCTTAAGAACTGGAAAGCCTTGGTGTTCTTGGAGGAGATGGCAGACAGAGACTAGTGGATGGGACTGGATACTTCTGAGCAGGGTAGTTTGGACATGGGTGTTGATTCAAAGGAGCTCACAGGTAAAAAGTCATCATTCACAAGAAAACACAGGTACCGGCATCGACAAGAAAATTGGCATCGATAGTAGGTAAGACCGACGTCGGTCAGGAGAAACAACGTTGGCAATAAGAGACACCGACGTCGGCATAGTTGGTAGTCAAGACAAGCGCATGGAACCAACGTCGATTGGATGTAGACTGTGTGGTGACCGAGGTCGATCACTGTAACAAATTTTGGGTAGACAACAAGCTGTCAAGGAGTCTCAAATGCCCATATAGAGGACTGAAGACGTAAGTAGGCCTCAAATTCATTGTTCTTCTTCTTTATACTAGTTACTGACTGCAGAGCAGGAAGGATCCAGGAAACAGTGGGAGCGTGGCAAGTATATGATGCAGAACCAAGCGGAGACTTGGTAGGGTTGCCAGCAGGTGTGAAAGCACAGAGATGAATGGATATCTTAGTTGAAGAATAGAGAGAATGGACACGTGAGATGGAAGACCAGGTCATATGGTCTTGAGGTAGCTACAGGATAGTGATACAAGGTTTGACAGGTGGAGGACAAAGCATGGCTTTAGTCAGTGTCAGTGTAACCATTGTGTTTGTCTTACCAAAGGGATGATGAGTCATGACATCATTCTATTGCTGTATGTGGATGGTATGTTTGCTAGCAGGATTATACATATAGGGTTTTGCTGAGCTAAGGGTAAGATTAGTTGAGTGGCATGTCATGAAGAATTTGGAGCAGCAAAATTTTTTGGCATGGGAGACATGGAAGATCACAGGTTGATTTTGTCTCCAGTGGGAGCTGATGTGAATTAGGTGTTGGCGAGGTTCAAGATGTCGAGCTGGAGCACACTAAGGGCTGGACAGTTCAGTGTCCGAAATCACATGAGGTCTGTTATAGACCTGAGTTTGCCCAAGTAATGGGTGTTGTCAGAGAGTTAGGAGCCAATTCAGAGAAGTGAGTACTCAGGTATTTGAGAGGGACCAACAGCAGAGATTCATGCTACGCAGGGTCAGGACTTCACTACATGGGATTGTAGGTTCGGATGTGGCAGAGTACTCGGATGATAGGAGGTGCACCACAGGTCGTGTGGTGGGTTGTTTTCAGGATTCATCTTGAAGAAGGATACAAGCCAGGAAATAGATTAGATGAAGTACAGGTATAGGTACAGTGCAGCTATTTATCTCCAAGTGGGAGATTATTAGGTTGTGGAGCTAAAAGCTTCACTGATGCAAACAGAGGAGGAGGTTTCAGGAAGGTTGCTAAGTGTGTCAGGCACCAGGGTCGGTCAGGCCAACTAACGTCGGTAAGGAGGAGACATGAAGGCAACCGACATCGATCAAAAGTCCGCCGGCATTGGCACCCCCCAAGCAGACAGGGACCGATGTCGGTCACCTGTGTGGTTCGACTGCGAGTGTTTTACGGGAAATTAGCTAACGAACCAAGTGTTTGCATGTCAAGAGCTAATTTTAGACTGAGAGCTGTGGATCTAATTATTGTAATTAGATGTCTAATTATTGTTTGGATGAGATCTATATAATAGACTCATGGATTGTATTAAAAGTTGTTCTAGTTTGAGTTGAGCAAAGTTTGCTTCTTTTGTGTGTGAGGTGAGCAAGGGTGTTCCTCCTAGTTCCACAGCAGTACCAAGGTGGGTGCTAGTTTTGGAGAGTCAACAGGATTCTTCAGGGGTGTATGATCTTAGTCAGCTGGTGTGCATGGTTTCTATAGGAGATCTACATGGTAAGTAAGATTATTAATCTGCAGGTGTATGTGTGTGCAAGGTCAAGGTTCACAGGTGTGCAGAACCAGATTGATTTGCAGGTGTGCAAGATCAGAGAGGACATCAACACAATAAGGAGTAGTATCAAGAGAGATCTACTTGGTGTACATGTGTGTACTCAGAGAGCAAAGAGGAAGGCAAGGAAGATCTTTCCATAAGTAAGGTCTATTGAGGTGCAGGTTGTTGCAAGTTTAGGGGAGATCTACTTGAAGTATGTTTGTGTACTTGTGGAGTGTGTGGAGCACTTATGGTGTGTGTGGAGCACTGGAGGTGAACACCAACTCTGTGTTTGAGTTGGGTGTTGGGACCTAAGGGAGAGAGCTTTGAGGGAAGATTTACTATTTATGCCCTAGAGGTGTCGGAGCCCTAGAGGTGTGTAAGGAAGAAGAACTGTGGTAGCCTTCTTTGTTGTATTTCCTTTTGAAAGAGTTTTAATACAAGTTGTGTATTGTCTCTCATATCATGGGTTATTTCTGAATTCTAGTTACTTGTGTATTCTGATTAATTCCGCATATTAAGTTGCTTGGTAATCAATTGTGTGCTTCCGATTATTCATCCCAACAAGATTGACCTTATTAAGAAGATAGAGAAATGTAACAAGATAATATAAAAGGTATGTAAACCACAAATTAGCCACACATATCTCTAGACATATTATAGATTAAAAATATCGCAAATTATCATATCTAATAAATTTAGATGGTATAAATTAAAATCAAGTATGAAATATATACATTACAAAAAATAAACACACTAATATTTATAAAAGATATAATTTTTTAATTTGAAATAAAATCAAATACAAAATAAAACCAAAATTTTCAATCTAAAAACATATAATAAAAATAACTTTTAAAAAAAATGAATAAATTTGAATTCAAAACAAATTAAAGTAAGATCTAATTCTAAAAAGTGAAATATGGTACATGTTCACCAAATTACAATACAAACAAATTAACGACATTTAATTACCTTAGCAAATACTTGAAATACAATAAATACTTATAACAGTGTCCAAGAAATTACTTAAATCGACTAAAAAAATAAATAAGCAGGGTGAGAGGTGTACATTGAATAAGTCAACATATAAATTTGGACATCTAAATTTGAACCAAGAAATACATTGTTAAGCTTGTTGGAAACCTTGCTCATAAGTTTGGCACCAATTAAGATCTAATGTCAAGAGTGCTAGGGGCGTTTCTCAGATGTGATAGATATCTGAAATATGATTTAAGCACTGGGTTCCCCTACTTTCGATCTTCCATCTCCTTGTTACAATCTATGTGTCATAATTCTTGTGTACTTAAAATATCTAAACTTTTTCTTTCCCTATAATGGATCACGTGTACTTGCAATATGTGAATTATATTTTCTTGAGTCTTAAAGAAAAAAAATAATAAAAATTTAGAGGTTAGTATTTGGGGATAATGACTAATGTTTGCTAATTTAATCATTAATTTGTTAAAAAAATTTAATGGTAGAAATTATAATATTGAAAAATAATAAATTGTATTAAGAGTTTAATTTTAAAAATGAAAATTGTGGTTAATATTGATAAAATTTGGTTTTTTCATTAAAAATGTTTAATAATAGAATGTAAGCTTCAAATATTGATAAATAATTTAATGATCATTATTGTGTGTTCATGCTTTTTTATGTGTTAGATAAATATTCTATGTTAAAATGAACAACAACATTTGTATATTTATAAACAACTAAATTCAAATAATATATTATTGGTATGTCAATTTGACATTAAAATTTTAGAAGTGATAAACAAAGAGAGAAGGGTATGGGTGTAACTTAACAATAATTAAAAAAGCAACTAGGAGCCCCTGAGGTGCTCATAACACAAATAGAAACACAAACACACATAGACAGAGAGAATGGGCCATCCTTAATTGTCCACCACTATATCTTAAACACTTTAATTATTTCCACAAACCCTCCATTTATAAGAAATCATATAATACTTTTTGAATTGCCCCTTTAATTTTTCCATTCTCATTCCGACAAGTTTTAGCATATAATGCCACCGTTTGAATAGTTAAATTTCGCCCCCGTCACAGTTGAATGCTTCAGCGGGGATCATGCGCCATCGTCATCCTTACGGCTTCATTTATTACAGCCAATAAAGACATAGATACCCGGAAATTGACCATCAAAAATCCCTAATGTTTTATGACCTGGTTACCCATTCGTGGAGATGAAACTTTGACGTGAATTATTCGTTGCTAAATGTCAGCGCGATCGGTACATTGCGTTTTATTGACTTTTCCCGAATCCAAACAAAAACCTCTCCATCGAATCAAACTAATGTGAAAGGGCAGAAATCTTAGAGTTTGAATTTGAACAGGGCGTGTTGAACAGAAGACAGAGACATTGATTGATCCTAACCTTTGGCATATATATATGCATACCTACGCCATTGTAAACAATCTAGTTCATTCTGTTGTATCGATACACAAGTAAACATAGAAAACATCTCAGAGAAATTTGGGGAAGGTTTTGTGCTCTATGCAGCACGCTGTGATTAGAGCCCCGATCCTGTCGGTTAGGGGTTCCTCCACCCGATTCTTCAGCGCCAAAACTGGCCTTTCCAGGTTCTCTCCTAATAATAATGCTCGTTACAAGCTCAAGATCCATGGTAGTGCTGCGGAAAAAAATGGCGCCGCCGGGGTTCAATCGATTCAGAAAACGCTCGATAACTTGGCAAAGCTGTGCATCAAATCTAATTCCAAGCCGGTGGAGAAGCTTATCCGCCAGAACACATTAAATGGCGCGGCGCCTTCGCCCAAGGAGAACCTGGGGACTAAATGGCGAGAATATCAGGGGTCTACCAACTGGGAAGGCATGCTGGATCCCCTCCACGAAAACCTCAGGCGAGAGATTGTCAAATACGGGGAATTCGTGCAGGCAGCCTACAGC
The DNA here is from genome assembly GCA_037957365.1 of Torreya grandis. Lineage (NCBI taxonomy): Eukaryota > Viridiplantae > Streptophyta > Pinopsida > Cupressales > Taxaceae > Torreya > Torreya grandis. The sequence goes on from JARHVA010004537.1 coordinate 434,776, forward strand.
GCCTTCGAATTCGACCCGGACTCAAAAAACTATGCCTCCTGCAAATACCCGGAAGCCACCCTGTTAAACAAGGTGGGGCTCGGAGACGCAGGCTACCATGTGACCGAGTGCATCCACACCACGTCTTCCATCCGTGTTCCTAAATGGCTCACCGACAGATTTAGCGGCGACTGGATGGCTAAACAGACGAGCTTCATGGGCTTCGTGGCTGTCTGCAACGAAGACAGAGAATTGTCAAGAATCGGACGGAGAGATATCGTGGTAGCCTACAGGGGCACCGTCACGCCTCTCGAATGGGCTGAGAATCTCAAGGATATGTTGGTATCCCTCAAGGATAAAAACAAGGCGGTCGTCGGATTCTGCGAACCCAAGGTGGAGAGCGGATTCTGGAGCCTCTTCACCACGCAAGGCCCCCGCGGCAAAAGCGCGCGCGACCAGGTGCTGGACGAGGTCCGCAGGTTGGTGAAGTTATACGACGGCCAGGATATCAGTATCACCATCACCGGCCATAGTTTAGGCGCGGCTCTGTCGCTGCTGACGGCCTACAGTCTTGCCCAAGAGTTTAACACCGACGAGCATAAAATTCCCGTGACGGTGTTTTCCTTCGGCGGACCGCGGGTGGGTAACTGCGCATTCGGGCAGCGGATGGAGCAGCTGGGCGCCAAGGTTCTCCGGATAGTTAACACGCACGACGTTATTACTAAAGTGCCGGGCGTCCTGTTAAACGAGACGTGGATGCAGACTGTGATGCAGCGGTCACAAAACCTGTGTAGAATCTCGCGGTTTTTGGAAAAGATGCCGTGGGCTTACTGTCATGTGGGAAAGGAGCTCGTTGTGAACAATAAACATTCGCCCTACTTGAAACCGGACGCGGACATGGCGTGCTGTCATGATCTGGAGGCTTACCTTCACCTCGTCGACGGCTTCTTCAGCTCTTCCACTCCTTTCAGATCGACTGCTAAAAGAGACCTGGTTCGACTTTTGATGAATCAAAAGTCGAACGTACTCCTTAAGCCTAAGATGAGGAAGGAAATTAGTTGCCAGTAATGTTGTTGCACACATATCAGCGTACATATGTACCATACAAGGCTGTATATAACGGAAGATTTTTCAACTGGATTTCAAGTTTCAGATAACCAGCGGATAAATCACAATCTCGACTCCCCAAGGGAAATACAGTGATTACAATCATTTATACAGAAAATACAGTGATTACAATCATTTATACAGAAAATACAGTGATTACAATCATATACAGAACATTAATTTCTTATTGGTTTTCGGGTTGTTTTGTTGCCTGCTGATTTTGATTTAGTTTCTTCAAACGCCACATCAAACTTAATTTGATATGCTTTAATCGGTTTGAATTCAACCTGATAGTTGAAATTTGAATCGGTTAAAATTTCCATTAACTGCTAACAAAGTATTCATTACATCACCTGATATTTCATTCTTTTATTAGCGTCCACATTTGCGGGTCGTGAAGGGCAGCTGCGTTCACGTTCACGTTGACGTGTCGTAAAGGGTAGTGAATCCTAAAGTATTAACCCGTTAAGATTTGCCCAGCGTTTGGCAAAGCGGATAGGCTGTTTAATGAATTATATACGCAGTCAACCCTTTTTCTAAATTTTCATAATGAGTTTTTATCAACCTTTTACAAAGAATCCAGACTAAAACTGATTGAACAGGAAGCAATCTCTTTTAAATTTATTTTGTAGACATAAAGTTCAATTTTAAGACTCTTCATATGTGTCTACTTTGTTTGGTACAATATCATTAATGTTCTCTAACTTTGTTGGTGAACGAAGTTGCCCCACTCTTTTTCTATTGATGAAGTTCAAAGCTCCTCTTGACTCAGCAGTCAAGAAGAAAGGTAGGAGAATAAAAGTTGAAAGATTCAGATTAGATACTACAGAATTAGTTAAAGATAGATTTTAATAGATTATGGAAGGGATTTCCTCATGTTAGGGAAGGAGAAGCCCAATCAGGGGTTAACTATTTACCTCTCTTCTTTTTGTTTTATTCGTTGGTACTTGAATCTTTTGTTTTAATGGTATTTATGTTGAGCGTTGGTGTTAATCCTTCTCAATGGTACTTTTTATGGCCATCTTCCACCTATTTTGTAATAGAGCTTTGGAACAAAAATCAAAGCACCTATCTACTTAGAAGTTGGTGCTAGATTCGTGTTTGACTTAGTCTATTTCATCCCTACAAACCACTTCCTAACCATCTTCCACTTCCCATGCTCTCCAGTTCAAAGCTCCTCTTGACTCAGCAGTCAAGAAGAAAGGTACGAGAACAAAGGTTGAAAGATTCAGATTAGATACTACAGAATTAGTTAAAGATAGATTTTAATAGATTACGGAAGGGATTTCCTCATGTTAGGGAAGAAGAGGCCCAACCAGGGGTTAACTATTTACCTCTTCTCTTTTTGTTTTATTCGTTGGTACTTGAATCTTTTGTTTTAATGGTATTTATGTTGAGCGTTGGTGTTAATCCTTCTCAATGGTACTTTTTATGGCCATCTTCCACCTATTTTGTAATAGAGGTTTGGAACAAAAATCAAAGCACCTATCTACTTACAAGTTGGTGCTAGATTCGTGTTTGACTTAGTCTATTTCATCCCTACAAATCACTTCCTAACCATCTTCCACTTCCCACGCTCTCCCCAAGTCTTCCAATAGTGTTTTAAGTCCTTCATTCTCGGGTTCTCCATTTATTATGCATATTTATTCTAACTGGGTCTTCCCACACCATGACTTTCTATGTCGTGACTCTTCTGCACCATGCATTTTTAGCAAAAGACTTGACCAAAATTTGGGCTCTAATAGGTGTTGGAGGCTTGATTGGTAAAGGCTTTGATGTTCAGTGAGTAGGGTCAAGGGGTCATTTAATCGCCAACTCACATTGGGAGGATAATTCATATGATGGATGTTGAAGCTATGTAGGGTCTCTTACCTTCACTCAAGTCTGTGTTCGTGCTACACTCTTCTTCCATGGTAAGGGATGTGACTTGATTTCTAGTCAAGTTATTCAGGGGTGGTAAGGAAATGTCACCCCTTGTTTAGGTAGTAGACTCTTCATCGGGTGGGGTGGCTCAACCCTGTAGTGAGTTGGCAGTATCCAGGGTTGGTATGTGCTTGATTTCAAAAGGAGAAATTGGGGCAGGTCCAAATGTGGGACTAGGTGTGAGGAGTTTAGTTATGTAGGTGGAGGTCACCATAATAGTAGCAGGTGTGGAACAGTGAAATCCCTTACTAAAGGCAAAGAAATGGGAGCCATCTCCCAAAGCATTTTAGTGTCATGTCCTATTCCTATGCTCACTACTAGTTTTTTGGTTGTTGATTTGTTATTTTTTTTGGTTGGTTTGGTCGATGGCCCTGTTAGACTAGTCAGTGTTGGTTTTTGGTTAGTATTGTCAATTCTATATTTCCTTCATGAAATTTTGGTTTCCTTTTAATTATAGTTGGTTGTGGCTATTTGTTGCCTCTCATTTCCTCATGAATTTTATCTGAGAATTACAAAATTTTTGGTTTGATCTATATTATAGGTGAGAGACCACTTTAACCTTCATATACATACATATATATATATATATATATATATATATATATATATATATATATATATATATATATATATATATATATATATATATATATATATAATTAAAATGTATTTATTTCTTTATGTATTCCTTAGAGTGGCTTTAAACTTATATACATATAATTATATTTTTGGGATGAAAAAAATACATGTTTAAATTTTCTCTAGTGTTTTTTTATAATATTTTATAAATTTTATTTTATTTATATTTTCTATTTTTACCTTGAACTATGTTCACCAAATTTTAATCTTTTCATATACTTTTACCCAAAGGCAACTTTTTATATACCTAATATCATTAAAAATGTGTAAGGGTGGGATCGAGCTTAGCCTAAAATATATAATTAAAGAAAATAATATAGGTTCAAAGTGATGAGTTCAACTCTTTCCAACTATTTAACTTACAAATAACTGAAGATAATGGAATAAAGTTTTTGTACAAAATCCAGTGAGTGTAATTATTAAAATACATATAGAAAATCCAACTCCAATATTTCCAACATACCATTGGTAGTTTAAGACTCAACTTATGTATGTTAGAATTATACATGAGATCTTGACTATTTAATCTATAAAGAAAATCAATATTAAGAATTTTAAACTTCTTCTGTAAGATGGGAGATTGAGTCCAATCCCTTGAGAATAAAAGATTATGCACACTTTGAATGCCTTTCTTAAAATGACCAAGAGTTTTAATATATGTGGTCTCAACAAGCATTAGGCTAGTGTTGGTGATATAAGATTATTAGAGATTATGGTTTTTAAAAGAGAGATCCTATCTAAATTTATGTCCAATTTAAGTGAGGAAAATTTTGATTAATTCAAAGGATTTATAAATTTTATGTGTCAAAAATGAGCTTTCAATTTTAACATAGGAAAAGATAATAAGAATTATGTGAGAACCAAATACTTCCACATATTTTTCCATATGTAAAACATATAGAAATGCAATACCTAATGATAATTTTCTATGCTTCTAAACCCTCAATAAATCTAACAATTTATTTAGAATAAAGAACATTACTTTGTTTATGAACATCAATAATCCCCATACTTTATTTATCTTGTAGAAAGAATCATGTTCCAAATAAAATTTGGGGAATATCTAAATCTATTTAGATTAGGAAATAGAAATTCGTAAAACAACTTGAAAAAATTATCATAAATTATTTTAGATGATGCCGAATAAGAACACCAACAGACATGAGTCACACAAAACAACTTTATAAAAATATAAAACTTACTAACCAATAATGATTTGGTAATCTAATGCGTAATTTTATTCTCAACCTTTTGAAAAACATACTACCATAAGTTCACTGGGGATAATTTGAAAGAAAAGGTAATACCATAAAATTTACACATTTCCCCTTCTCCAATGCATTTCCAATCAAATTTTTCAACCACTAGTAGATAATCATGGTGTTGTATCACCTTTTTATAACAATAATCAGATGAAATTAACACTAAACAATGAAAAAAAAATATGAAACATGATCTTCACTAATGTAATTTGTGTCGGAAAGGGTTTCATGAACACAAAACTAGCATCAACAAGTCTAGTATGGTTTTGGAGGCATATTTAAATGTTTTTCCACTAGTGCTCTCTAGTCATTCATTTTTGCATCAGGATTTTCAATATTGGTCTGCATGAATGATTTTTTAATTTTAATTTAAAGTTTTGGGTGGGAATACTTTACATCAGAGTTCCTTTAAAAAACATCTTTGCATCAGGGATTCAAAAAATTATGCTTCTTGTAAATATTTGTTATTGGTTTTTGGGTTGTTTTGTTGTCCTCTGAATTTGATTTAGTTTATTCAAATATTATGTCAAAATTAATTTTATATTATTTTATCAGTTTGAATTCAATTAGAGACTTGAAATTTGAATCGATTGAAATTTCAATTAATTTTAAGATTTTTAAATATATAAAAATAAACCATTACCCAGAAAGAAGCTAGAAACAATGAAATATCTGCAATATTCATAACCAAAAGAAATACAAAATAGTCAAAATAAAAATACTTCTTCAGATTATTCGAATCATTCTCCATAAAAAAATAAAGATCCATTACAATATATTAATAGAATTTCATGTGAACATGCTTTTTATATATATATATATATATATATATATATATATATATATATATATATATATATATATATATATATATATATATATATATATATATATATATATATATATATATATAAACTAAATTTATTTTCAGCCTTTCAAAGGCTTTATTTTATCAAAAAAAGATTAATTAAATATTAACTAATTAAATAAATTGGATGATTTTTACATGTTTTAAACTATTGTAGAAATGGAACTCAACATCAATTAACCAACATTATCCCCCTTGATGTTGACTGAACTAACAATTTTATCTCAAAGTTTCAAAAACTGAACTTTTACCATAGCTTTAGTGAAGATATTTGTAACTTGTTTCTATGTGTTTATATACTTCAATTATATAACTTTTTCTGAACCAAATCTCAAATAAAATGATACTTCAAATCAAAATGCTTTGACATGTTTTGATGCACTGAATTCTTGGATAATTTGATAACACTAATATTATCATTAAAAATCATTTTAGGCTGAATTTGTTTCTCTCCAATTTCTTCTAGAACCTTTCGGAACCACAATGCTTGTGTACCTACCGAAGTGACTGCAATATATTCTGCTTATGTAGATGAAAGATAAACTGAACTTTGATTATTTTAAATCCATGTAACCAAACCAAAACTAAGGGAAAAACAATTCTCAAATGTTGACTTTTGGTCATCCAAACTACCACCCCAATCAGAATTAGTAAAACCAAAAATTTCAAGCTTTTTAGTAGCATTATAGTGAATACCAAAGCTAATATCAGTTTGTGTAATTAAAGCATAATTTATTGTCTCACCTCTTGGACATTCTTCATGTGATTCGATTTTTGTACATTGATCAATTTCACTCAAACTTTTTATATTTTTTGAAGAACTAGGACTTGAAGATGGAACTGTGCTTGGAATACATGCACTAGATGAGGTGATACTTAATGGGCTTGTATCACTTGGCATTGAAGTACTTTTGGGCTGATTATTAGTAATATCATCATAATTTCCATCAATAAAAATAGATTTACACTTCTCAATATTACCTTTATCTTTATCATGACCATACACTCCTCCCCTTCATAAAAAATAACATCTCTTGACACATGTATTCTATTAGTGATAGGATCATAAAGCCTATAAGCTTTGATTTTTTCATTGTACCCAACAAAAATATAAGACTTACTCTTTGGATCTAAGTTCTTCCTTTTTTAATCAACTATATGAACATAAGATAAACAACCAAAATATTTAAAATATTTGACATTAGGCTTCTTTTCATACCATGCTTCATATGGAGTCATCTTTTCAAGTGTATTAGTGGGACTTTGATTGAGAATATATACTTTTGTAGCAACTAAATCACCCCAAAAAGAGTTTTACAATCCCTTTGTTTGTAACATGCTCCTTGCCATTTCAACCACTACATGCTTTTTCCTTTCAACCACACCATTTTGTTGAGAAGTGTAAGCAGTTATGAGTTGCCTTTTGATTTCATTCAAATCACAATAATTCATAAAATTATTTGAATAGAATTCACCACCATGGTTAGTCCTTAAGCACTTTATTTTGTAACCAATTTCATCTCTACAAGGGCTTAAATCTCTTAAATGTATCAAATGCTTCAATTTTTTGCTTCAAAAAATAAACCCAACACTTTCTTGAATAATCATCAATAAATGTAATGAAATATGATGACTTACCCAAACTTTTTATTTGCGTAGGGCCACATATATCTGAGTGAACCAATTGAAGTGGATGATAATCCCTCCACGCACTACCTTTTGGAAACTTTTCTCTTACACGTTTGCCTTTAACACAACCTTCAAAAACTTCCTTATTCTCTTCAACCTTTGGCAAACCATAAACTCATTCTTATGATGTTAGTAACTTTAAACTTTGAAAATTCAAGTGTCCATTCCTGAGATGCCATAACCAAATTTTATCTTCATATGTCATATTTTCAAGGTTTCTACTATGCTCTCTAAACTTCAATGGGAACATCCTATTCTTAGACATATGTAAAATTGTAACAACCTTATTTCCTTGATTTTTATCATAGATCGTGCATTACTTATCATCGAAAACCACCTTATATTCTAGTCTCAAGCACATTCAAGGCAATCAAGGCCATTATCATACTATCATCTCTTGCACTTGCACCAACACTTAGGTGGGGATAATTAAATTAGGCTTGATCCATCTTCAGAGTATTGGTATATAGGAAACTCTCATCATAGCGGGGTGTTGAGAATGTTCATCCTACCCTACTAACAAACACACTTTTTATCTCAGATAAATTAGATGTCCTAACTAAAAATCAGTCATTATAGGTAAAATATAGGGTTTCAAGACTCATGCACGTAGGAACAAACCTCAGAGATCTAGACATAGCTGCACCTATAAGTTTGGGATAATCCTGTAGAAAGGACACTACCACCAATATCAAGACACTACTGTCATATTTCCAATAATGGAACTACAGTGCAATTTTGGTGCTACTATTTAGGAGGGGTTATAAGATTTGGATCTAGTTTGTGACACTTAGACCAGATCCTACTTCAATTTATAACATCCAGATCATCTGTCTTATTTATTTTCTAGCTAAGTTCTTACTTGCACTATTTATTGATATTTTTAGAAAAGTCAAAGCTAGTTAATTTTGTAATAAATCAATGAATGTATTTATTGCATATTATTTTTCCTAATTTAGTCTACTTAGCTCTTTAACAAACATAGAATTTACATTATCTAAGTCCTAAAAGGTTAAAACAGTGGGATAGTCAAGATTTTACCTAATATACGATTGGGGAAGTCAATTTCATATTTTCCTCTACACATAAAGACAAATAGTAGTCCATGCTCTCTTCATTATCTTCATCTATAATAATTACATAAACATGCCTTGCATAAAAAAATATAATTATTTGTTAATAATTATGTTGAAATATATTAAAAAATATTACATTTTTTTATAATTTTATAATTTAAATATATGAATTCATCTCATACCTAGTTGCATTGGATCAAATACATGGTAAAAGTCAGATGATAATGTTCTTTCCATAAGTTTAGTTTTGTTAAAAGCTTTTATGTGTCAATTGGGCTCAGAGGTATACAACTCCATTCATCGACCCACTCTTGTGACTCACACTCATTCCAAAAAACTCTGTAGATACCAAATAAAAGAATTCAATGTCTTATATGAATTATCCAAACACTTGTGTTTGAGCTATGGAATTAGTGTAAGTCACTTGATCTTATTATTGTCATACAATCTTCATAGATTGTCGAATGTTATTCCTCCATCAAACATAAATTTATATGAATAATATAGTTTTTCTTAGTACAATTATCCATTTCTTCATTACATCATTTAACCATACTCAAATTTAATATCCTTTCTCACAAAGTATATTTCCACACATGCTTAAAAAATGTCATGCTCTCCTTTTCCATCGCTGACCTTAATGAAACTCTACAAATGATATAAATTGGTCTTCACATGCATCTTACTCAACAAGTAAAACATTTATGTGTTCTTAAACTATGATGTGTAATTGTCTGATCAAATATAATCTTGATTGAAAGTGATATTTCTTTCACTCAAATTACCATGGAACATCTCAAAAAAACTTTGCATATACATCATAGAATGTGACCAACCATCATTGATATAGAAAAGATACTCTGTTAATATATTTCAATCTTACTCTATACTATTAGGGATGTGCATAGACATTATATGCATGAAAATAGAAACATATAATGAGTTTTAATACTATGATTGAACCTCATTTTACGTTTGCAATGTATAATTCTCTAAAATTCAACTACTTAAAAAAATTTATCAAGTGGGAATGCATCTTTAGATAACTTGAATTTTTCATCCAACCATCGAGATTTATATATATTCCTTGCATACTCATACAAAATTTTCTCCCTAAATATGGCCATAAATTCAAAAATATACATTTATTCTCTAACAAACTCATACCTTTTAGATTACTCGCTATCTTTTAATGGATATGCCACATATTTGTATTTTAAAAAACCAACTAGCTCTTGTCTTAGTCCATGTGTACTTTCTTTATGGATTATTTTTTTTATTTTTTTCAATCCACCACAAATGTTACAAGTTCCATTCAAACATGCTTTCTTATATAAAAAAATTATCAATTTTACCTTTGATAGAAAATGGTTAGAATAAACTACCTTTTGGACTTTGGTGAAACTTTAATTACATACTCCTAAAAACTATTTTTAGTATGAAAAATACAATGTATATGATGAAAAACATCATAATGCATTAGAAATTCAACATGCACTTTATAACAATTGGTGTGCCTATGATTGATTTTGACATAAAAGAGTTTGGATATATTGAAATATCTTTAACTAATATTTATTTGTAGACATCTATATAAAAACTTAGAGTAAATTTGTATTTAGGTCATATCTATGAAATGTTTTGGATGCGGTTAAAATTTAAGATAACTTTTTATTATTTTTATTACATCTCTTTGATTGGTCTTGTGTTATCTTCCTAAAATTTTCTAAATAAACATTTTAAAACATTCTCTATAACCTTATATATTTGTGAGATTTATTAAATAACACCCATGTGTCATTGTTATTGGCATCAACAAGTCTTTCATATCTTCTAACTACTCTCATTAGTGTTTTTACTCTTATTAGTGTTTTTATGTTCAATGTTTTGCTTGCTTTTCTAAACAAGCACTTTTTTCATATTTTACAACTTATTATACAAGTTATAATTATGCATTATTAATCTTTGTTGAAACAAAGCATTATGTTGAATTATTTAATGAATTTTCTAGGGATGAAGGGATGAGTCTATCCATTGTGTATGGTGACATGTATCAAGCTCCCTATAAAATTCATCTTGTAAAGTTCAGAGCAAAGGAAGCAATGGTATTAATTGTAATCGACATTGTTGCAAAATGGCTTGACATTCCACTTATAAATAATGTGGTCAATTGTTGATTTTCTTCTAAAACTTAATTTTTTTTAAAGACAAGGTAGGCGTGTTATTTGTGCTGGCCGAACTGGTGCAATTTATTCATTACCTAAGATTTTTAAAATATTTCTTAACAATTTTTTTCTGGGGGGGTTTAATTCAAACTGAATGGAAAGAAGCAAATGCAAAAAATGTCTTACTCTTTCAACTGATCTCTTAAGCAGTTTTTTCAAAGGTTAATCATATGTCGAGATGGGCATCCTACACAAATTTGGGAATTGTATATATAATTGATTTTTATCAAAAATAAAAAGAAATATTATTTCTTACAATTTATTTTCTTTTCTATTAATATTGTAAAGATCTTACTTGCCATATACGTGTCTGTTTTCAAAGAATAACATCATGTTAGTTTTCTATGATTATCATGTTAGTCTGCTCATAAAGGGAATGCCGTGGCAAGGAAAAAAATCATGCTGCCATGAAAATTAAAGATAAGAAAAAATAAGAGGGAGCTTTGGCTAACTGAAGGGCATATTCATTAAATGTTACAAAACATGACTTGATTAAATATGTATGAAATGTTACAAAACATATGACTAGATTAAGAAGCAATGCGGACCTTTTTCTAGGTGGAGACTCCATGGTAATGGAAGACATCCACCTCGAAGGCCCAATAACTATCCTACCACGAGCGAGTGGGATCCATCTCCTTTGCAAAGGAGGGGATCAAAAAATGGTTATGAAAGCGAATCTATTACTTCTTTGATGCTAGTGGAGGATATCTTTTAGGCAAGATGTTTGGAAAGATTCTAATCATAGTGCAAGGAGCACTCATCCAGTTTTTGAGAAAGTCATGGAAGTATTGAAACTATAATGTAAATTTCTTAGCTTATACCTAAATCTGAACAAATAAAAATATAGTACATAAACTTTCTAGTTTGCCATATATTACTTTGAAAAACCTCATTGTTTAATATAATAAAATTTCTATACTTCTATAGAAGAAAAGGAATAGTATTTCTAAAGAAATTTCAAATGAAAATAATATAATCCAGCCACTAAATAGAGTCCCCAAACAAAGCAAGCCTCCACAAGATGGATTCTTGAAGAAAAGGCCCAAAAAAGGTTAGATTAATCCATTTCCAAGCACATTAGATGATAGTATATCCAAGACAAGTGTTTGAAGGTTTTTGGTTTGTTAAGTGTAAGATATTTTGAATGAGCAATTCAAATAGAGTGCAATCTTCCATCTAAAAAGTGAAAAAAAGTTGATAGGTTACATTGATTTTGCTGAACAAATCTATAAAAAAGAATTTTGGCAGATAAAAGTAATATTTCATTTCAAATGATATTATGATATATATTAATTATATGTTGTAAATAAATTATACTGCATTATAAAAAAATTTAAATAAATATTTATATATTCAATCATGTTTCATTTCGAGATGAATTCTTATAAGTTTATTCTCTATACACTTGATAATGTTACCCACAATTTTGATAGTTGAAAATATTGATATTATATAGAATAACTTTGCATATATTTTTTACATTAAAAATTCATGTACTGAATTATTCTATTATGAAATGTTTAATATAAAATTTATTTATTAATATTTTTTTAATATATACCATTAAATGTTTAATGTGTATATATATTTTTATTTGTGTCTTAAAGTGGCCTTAAACATATACATAATTATAAATTTTTTGGATGAAAAAGACATGTTTCAATTTTTTCTAGTGATTTTTTACACTATTTGATAATCTATTTATTATTTTATAGATAATATTTTATTTATATATTCTATTTATATTTTGAATTATGTTCACCAAAATTTTAATCTTTTCATATGCTTTTACCTAAAGGTAACTTTTGATATACCTAATATAATTAAAATCATATAAGCTTTGGCTCAAACTTAACCTACAATATATAATTAAAGCAAAAAATATAGATTCAAAGTGATGAATTCAACCCACAAAACCCAGTGAATGTAATTATTGAAACACATGTATCAAAATCTAAGTCTAATATTTCCATTATGCTATTGCTAGTTTAAGACTCATGTATTGTGAAATTATACATAAGATCTTGAATACACAAGGTAGAAGGAAAATCGATATTAAGAAGTTTAAACTTCCTTTGTAAGACAGGAAATTGAGTCCATTCCCTTAACAAAAAAAATCATGCACAATATGAATGTCTTTCCTAAAATGACTAAGATCTTTAATATATGCATTCTCAACAAGCTTTAAGCTATTATTGGTAATTTAAGATCACTAGAAATTATGGTCGTTAAAAGAGAAATCCCATCTAAATCTATTTTCAACCCAAGTAAAAAATAATTTGACTAATTTGTGCCAAAAATGAACCTTCAATCTTATGTGAAAACTAAATATTTCCACATTTTTTTCATATATAAAACTTATAAAAATATAATACTTAATAATAATTGTTCACACTTCTAAACTTTTAATGACTCTAATAATCAACTTAAAACAAAGAGTGATACTTTATCTATAAACATTTATAATCCCATGCTTCTTTTATCTTGTAAAAAAAAACATATATCCCAAAACATATGTGTTTATTTAAATTAGGCCATAAAAATTTATAAAATAATTTGAAAAAATTATCATAAATTACTTTAAATAATTTCCAGTAAAAATACCAACATACATGAGTCACACCAAGCACCTTTCTAAAAATATTAAACTTATTGGCCAATGATAATGGTTTGGTAATCTAATATATAATTTTATTATCAGCTTTTTGCAAAACATATTACCAGAAGTTCACAGGGGATAATTCCAAAGAAAAGATAATACCATAAAGTTTACAAATTTCCCCTTCTCCAATGCATTTCCAATCAAAGTTATCAACCACCATTACATAATCATGTTTTTTTATCACCTTTTTATGACAGAAATCGGACGAAATTAACCCGAGAAAATGAAAAAATAATCCCAACACATGATGTTTCACAAGTCTATTGATGGTTTTTTAAGGCATATTTATATGTTTTTCCACCTAATGCTCTCTATGTCATTCATTTTTGCCTCAGGATTTTCCATACTAGTGTGCATGCATGATTTTTTAATCTTTTTTTTTTGGGTGACATCTGAGCTCCTTTATGTGAACGATTCAAAATTTTCCATGTTAATACAGTCACGTCAATTTTTTTTATTTAATAAATATTATAATTGTATTTAAATAAATAAAATAATATATAAAATTGTAATATATTTAAATTATATGTTAAATAAAAATTAATAATTAATTAAAATATATTATAAATATTTTTTAATATATATAATATTTAAAATCAAAATATATATTAAATTTTTTTATCAAAAATAAATATTAAAAAAAGAAAAAAATTGTTTAAAATATTTAAAAAAAATTTAAGAATTCTCATAGACCATAAATATTAAATAAGATATATTTAAAATATGTACATAATTATCTTTATAAAACAAGTGAACTATTAAACAATAGTTAATAAAATATCTTAAAAACATACATAATTGTCATAATAAAAAATTAAATCACCAAACAAAAGTCTATAAATATATTAAGGTATAAAACCCATCACATACAATAACAACAACAATTCCTTCTACTTACAATACCAACACAATTATCACTATCATGCTCATCATCATTGTTATCATCATCTATTTTGCACATCAAACATCATGTTTCATTAAAAATCAAATGTCATATTATAAATCAAAATTTTAATTTAAACAATAGTAATTAAAATATTAAAAAATATATATGAGATCTACTTCGAGAGGCATTGGATGTTCCTTGTATTATAAAATAAAAATAGTTATATTATAATTTTAAAAAAGTGAACACAATTCCAAAATCTTTAAACCGAGGTAAAATATCATTATAACTTAATTTTAAAATTATAAATTAATTTAATTTATTATTTTCAAAAACTTAATTAATACTTACCTGAATACCTTTCGCGATGTTAATTCTCCTCAACTATATGTCTCATCCTTCTCTAATTACCACATGTATGTGATCATCAAAGGATAGGATATGGAAATTGGATTCCTAAAAAAATATTAGAAATGATTATCATATTTAGAACTAAATTAAAAAAGAATAAAAATAGTATAATATCTATAAAACTATATGGCATTTATTAACTTAATATGTCATGAATACATTTTTCTATAAACTATTTTAATTGAGGCATTGAATATTTTTTAAGTTGGCCTACATTCAAATACTTTATGTGGGAAAACTATTAAAAAATACATTATTTATGTAACAATAAATTCATAATGTCCTTCGAGTTGTGGTTTAATGGTTAAGTAGATGCATTTATTAGAGTGTGTTATAATCACATTTGATTTGAAGTTCATCATAGGCAGATGTGTTACCAATATATTATTTATTATGTGCACACAATTATTAAATGCATAATTATTATGGTAGTTATCTTCACATGTGTGAGAAAGATTAGGTGTAACTTGTAGAATGATTGCACATTTTACTCCAAAAATAATAATATCTTACTCGCGTATTAGTTTTATTATATAATGACCTTATGTATTCCTGTAGAAAGTAATGAATGTAGAGTCATATCCTAAGCTAGTGGAGATGTAGTATTTTAGAGAGTCTTGTTATATTACAACTATTATTGGTTAGGCACATGCAATTTATATTATATATAGTTAATACAATATTTTTTTATTGGTGAGTTTATCTCTTTTATGAATACTTTATGTTGATAGTGTTCATGCTAGAGATCCATGAACTATGTTGTCATTTTTAATATGGTATAAAATTGGACTTTCTTAAGAAGATCAATGAGAGTGTTTAGGAGGAGATCCATATCACTCTCAAAGCTCAGTTGTTAGAAAGATTTGACGAATAATCAATCCTTATCAAGCTTCAAGCAACATGGATATTTTTTCTCTCTTCATTAACTTTTATGAGAAGTTATTTACAAATTTTATCTATTATTTTTAGAACCAAATTATTACTTCACTTGGATTCATGTACCAGTTGTAAATCTACATATAAAGGAGTTCTAAGGAATATATTTTCAACCAATTTTTATTTGAATATATTTTGGTGTGTATCAGACATTTTCATTATGTTTAGAGTGCGAAAAAAAGTTAGTTTCGACTTTCATTTCCCCTAAATCTAACACTGTAAGCTCATTTTCCAAGCAATGTACATAACATTTTGCATAAATCTAGAGAATTCACAAGGGTGAGAATGATCCAAGGACAAGGAAAATGGTCTTTTTAACATCTAGAATGTTTTCAGAATTAGATTTTTTTTTAGTACCTTGTGATGCCCTGTTAGCTCCTATGCTTCACTGCAAATTGGATTTGGATCCATCGAGAGGATTTTTTTTCACCTTGTATTTTTATTTCATGTGGCATGTTGGCACTCTAATTTGAATATTTTGTAGTGATTTTTTCCACACCTACCACATTGACACTATTAGAGATATTGAACTACTTTGTCTTCACTCCTTATCAAGTGTTAAGGGTGGAGAGAGAGGAGGGTGGGGAGAGGGGAAAAGATGATGAGGAAGAGGGTTTTTTGTACTACTAATGCTTCCTTAAGTTTTTGAGTATGCTATCTATTTAGTGATTGTTCTTAGTAGATACAGAGGCTATTTTTTCTTGAATTTGTACCAAAGCACTTCATTTCCAATAACAACATAGCCCATGAATATTCAGTATAACTACTATCAACATAAAGTATTTAGAAAAGAGAGAGATTTACCAATAAAGACACATTATATTAAATATGTGTAATATACAATGTATGAGTGCAACTAATAATAGTTGTACTATAAAAAAACTCTCTAAAAGATTACATATCCATTATCCCAAGAGATGAATCTAAGCTTCATTACTTTGCACAATAACACAAGAAGTCCTTATATAGGAAAAGTAATAGGCGAGCAAGAGATTATTTTTAATGGAGTAAAAAACTAAAAAATATATATGTATTATTTAACAATAAATACATAATGCCCCTTAGATTATGGTGTAGTGGTTAACTAGATGCATTTGTATTGGAACCACTCAAGTTCAAATCTCACCAGTACTCAGAGAACCTACAATAGGAATCACATGATTGACATATTTACAGAGATTTTGTTGAGGACTACACCCTATGATTATGTTTCACATGAGTGTGAGCCCATTTAATTCTTCATTAATCAATTAAAAATAATAAATTCAAAATAAATTTTGTAAAATAAACAGAAAGGAAATAAATCTTACAATTTCATTCAACACTCTATTAATACCTTTGTGGGTTACGTGATGAATATAGGTTTCGTTTTAACCCTTTGTTCTATGATCTTTCAATAACCATATTTTTATTGTTTGTCTTCAACCATTTTTTCATTTTCATTATAATTTTTAGAAATATTTTTTCACTCCTCTTTGATATAATTGGGGGTGTACATTTTATTTTCTAATTATATTTATATTTATTTTTTATTTCTTTGTAAGTTGCATTCCTTTCCCTTCTCAATACATCTCCTATGTAAATATGGTTCCTTCTCTCAATTAATTTTTTCTTATATTCATTTTTCAAAATGTTAAAATACATTTTTTTGGTGGTCTTGAATGTAAAATTGGGTTTCATCAAGGTGAGTGAGGCCATTGGTGTTAGCAAGGTGTCTAATTATCTATTGATCACATTCCATAAATGAGTCCCCATTTGTATTTTTCTAGATTTATCCTTTCTCATTGGACCAAATGGGTATTTTTATTATACCAACGAAAAAAAAAGAGTACTCTTGGGCATGCAAATAGGTTGGGGGTTTGAACATGTAGGTAATAATTAATGTGGGTGTTCTTATGTCTCCTTTTTTCATGTTTTCAAAATCATACGGCCTAAAAACCTTACCCACTTTATGCATTATTTTCTTAAGTAAAGAATGACTTCTCTATAACTTGAATAGTGCTTCTTAGCTTTTTTAAAAGTACATTTTTAAGTTCAAGATTGGATGTCCTTTTTTGGAAAAAAGGGTTTTTGATTCAAAGTTTGGATGCTTGTTTTGGGGATAGTAGGGCACATCCAAGTCTCCAAAATGGTGTTTTATTTTTTATTTTTTTTAAAGGTTTGCAATAGTAGAAGATGTGCTTTCTTCGAATAATGTTTTCTACATAATGTTTTGAGAATGATATTTAACAATTGTTTGGGAAGATGCTAATAAGTTATGGAATCTAGGGTTACAACTTACACTTAGCCTTTTTAACTAACACATTTTGTGATTTTTTTTTAATCATCTATTTTGAATAATTTTATATATATCTTACAATCATTGCAAAACAGTTTTTTATTTTTTTATTTTTAACATCAAAAAATGCATGATGGGGTATGGGAGTGTGGGGTGTATTGTGGGAGTGGGAGAGTATGGCATTTGTTGTATTATAAAGGTTATTGTATGGTGTATTGGGAGTGGGTGAGTATAGCATTATTTTTTAATTTTAATAAGTATAATTTGTAACAGTTTTTATGGAGTAGACAGGGAAGGTGTTTTTTTTTAAATTATTATTAATATTTTGAGAAGAGAAAATAATTTATTGTTTTTTAATTGTAAAAGGTTTGGTTCAATGTTATAAACTTCATGTTTTTTATGATTTTAAGAAGAGAAAATAGATTCTATTTATTATTTTTTTGGGGTTATAAAAAGTTTCGTTTCGTATTATAAATTTCATGTCTGTAAATGATTCGGATAAGAGAAAATGAAATCGATTTATTGGTTTTTTTCGGGTCACAAAAAGCTTGACTCTGTATTATAAACTCCATATTTTTATGATTTTGAAAAGAGAGAACAGATTCCATTTATTGAATTTTTTTGGGGTCGCACAGGCTTAGTTCCGTGTTATGCGCGGGCGCGGGGAAAGTCGTAATAATCGTAACCCAGGAGACTTTTTTTTTGGGTCGAACTCTCGCACTTGGCATATTTCATATTTCAGCAATGGAGAACATCGGCCACAAAAATCAACTGAGTCCATATTTCACACAGTTTTTCTTAAAATTGCACTGTACAAAATGATATATTCTGTTGTAGAGAAGGCACTTTGAACTTAAAAAGTACGATAGTACATTTAAGATCGTGCAAAGCGAAAATGGCTCCATACAACGTATATTGATTACATTTATGTAAAAATACAAGTTTTCAGAGCTGATGAATTTTTAATATTTTTTTAATGTGAATACCAGTGTTAGATCCAGACACTGCGTTCTCTGTATCAGCGGCTTTTTGCCCTGGTCGAATGGCGACTGATAGTTTTCATGCCTAAAAGTTGCAATAATTTCAAGACCTCCTTTACAAGAAAAAAAAGCAAAAAATCGTCTAAGAAAGAACTTAGTCCGCATCGTAACGGAATTTGTTGTTTGGTCCAATGTCCCTGAGGAGAACGTTGGACTTTTGATTGACGAGCAATCGAACAATGTCTCTCTTGGCCGACGCCCGGAACGGAGTGGAGCTGCTGAAGAAACCGTCGATGAGGTGGAGGTACGCTTCCAGGTCGTGACAGCAGGCCATGTCCGCGTCCGGTTTCAGATACGGCGACTGCTTGCTGTTCACTCGAAGCTCCGTTCCGACGTGCCAATACGCCCACGGCATGATTTCCAAAATCTCTACTATCTTCCTCAGATTATCCGAACGCCGTTGTTTCTTGAGGTAACAGTTCATCCAAGTCTCGTTCAACAGAACGCCCGGAACCCTAGTGATAACGTCCTGCGTGTTGACGATTCGGAGCACTTTGGTTCCCATCTCCTCCAATCTCCGCCCGAACTCCCGGTTTCCCACCCGCGGCCCGCCGAAGGAGAAAACCGTGACCGGAACGGAGCGACGACGAGCTCTGCAACGGAAGTCCGCGGCACCGACCTGGTAAGCGGTCAGAAGCGCCAGGGCGGCTCCCAAGCTGTGGCCGGTGATGGTGATGCTCAGCTCTTCTCCTTCGTACAACTGCAGCAGCCGCCGTATTTCGTCCAACACTTCACCGGACGCGCTTCTCCCGCGCGTGTCCTTACACGTGAAAAGCCTCCAAAACCCGCTCTGGATCTTGGGTTCGCAGTCAGGCCGGCACGGACCACCGTCTGACGTGGCGACCGGCGTGAGAATGTCCCGGAGATTCTCGACCCATTCGAGAGGGGTGACCGTTCCTCTGTAGGCCACCACGATGTCTCTTCTCCCCATCCTTTCGATCTCCTTCCGGTCCTCGCACACGGCCACGAACCCCATCCAGTTAGTCTGTCTCGACAGCCACGTGGCATCGCCGTCCAGGTAGGATGACAGCGTGGTGGTCACCCACTGGGGAACTTGGATTCCGGACGTGGCGTGGATGTGCCGAGTCACCCTATATCCGCTGCTCTGCAGCCCCACCTCGCTGAGCAAAGAATGTTTTGGAAATTTGCAGCGGCCGTAGGTTTCGGACTGCGGATCGAAGTCCAAGGCGGAGTAAGTGGCCTGTACAAATTCTCCATACTTGATGATTTCACGCCGTAAGTTCGCGTCCAGGGGATCTAGGAGGCCTTCCCAGTCGTTACACCCGGCGTATTCCTTCCATTTGGACCCGAGTATTTGCTTTGGCGAGCTCGCACAATTGCCGGTTTTTGCAACCAGACTAGTGCATTCTACGCTCGCTCCGGAGTTGCCTGGGTCTCTACCATTACAACATTCTCCCATGAAGGCCTGATCAATACTCATTGCATTCGTCCAGTGGTTCACGAATTTATTGACGGTGCTCTTCAACCCTTGGAATCCGCAATCGGATGCAGCAGCGACGCAGGATATTTTTCTTGTCAACGAGAGGGGTGATATGGTAAGCGACTTCTTGCGAGCAAACGAATTAGGTCTGTTCAGCTTGCATCCATCCAATCCCATCCCTGTTAAAGAATTTACAGGATAGAACCGGGATCTTGAACTAATGGACTGTGCAGCCTGCATTCAGGCATCAATGTGTATATCCACAAAGTATGTAAATTTGAATCTGATCATCCCACGGCTTATGACATTCTATGGTCTCTTCGTACTGAAACTATATATCAATGTTGCATTCGAGAATGACGAAATTACCCTGACCGTTCATGGCCGGTGCAGGCCGGAATCATACACAATTTTCGGCTTTGAGAGCATGATATTTCTACCCTAGACGGTTGATTTTGAGAAGAAATCTATAAAAAATTGACCCATAACGTATAATACGAAGGGCGTACAGGTGGGCGGTGATTCACATGAAAGAAATAGGCCCGTAATTGTAGCGGTCCAGGGTGTCAACTTCACAGACATGCAAATATATAGATCACTGGACAATGTTTGCGTATTAATGGCTGTGGTCGGTGAGTCGTACGGGCAAACCTCCTCGTTTTACTGCTGATATAGGAGAGGAAATATTGATGCAACGACTCTTCCGTAGAACCGTGTGAAATTGGATCGAAATCAACACGCGCAATTGCTGGGCAAGCCTCTTTTGTCTTATCGAGTATGACTATTCTTGCACAAAATCTTCGTAGTCCGGGCGAGGTTTAGTTGTCCATAAATGTATATCAACCAGCAATGTTGCATTAAAAAGGTCACAAACTACCAATTGTTTAAAGGTTCAAATTATGTCTTGCGCAATGCGAGTTTATGTTTTGTTAAAGGAGTTATATAATGAGAATGAGTGTAAATTAATAATTGTGAGTATAAATATTATAGTTATATTAAATTAATTAAATTTTAATGTAAATTAATTATTATAATAAATAAAAAATGATATTATTTAATAGTATGAGATGATTTAGAAGAGATATCGTCATTTTTCTTTCATCAATTATAAAAATATTATAGATATTTCATCATTCGAATGGAGAAAAAATTATAATACTCATCTTCTTTTTCAGCAGTTATCTTATCTTTCCCTATCCTCCACTATTTTATTATATTAATATATAATATATTAATTAAATATTAATATGATACAAATTTATATAAAAATAAAAATATTATAATACATATTAATATTTGAATATATTATAATAATAAAATTATATGACGAAATTTATAGTAATATGGAATAAAAAAATAATTTTTTTTTTTTTAAACGATGCAGAATAGACTTTGCAATGAAGGGAAACAAAGAAGACACCATTAGGATGCTTCTTGTATGTCTTCTCCTCTTTCTTCTTCTCAACCAAAAGGCATGATTTGAATGCTCTAGGGCATTTGACTCCACCATTATTCCAATGCTCTGGGGCATTTGACTCTACCATTGTTCCAAACTATCTATTATTCTTTAACTCGATACTTTGTTTTACATTGAATTTACAGTTTGTGGAAAAAAATAATTCTATAATTTGAGTTGGTCAAGACCTAAATTGATTACTTTTGAATGAATTAAATTTTTATAGGGATGTAATTTTATACTATGTTAAAGTAAGGCTTTGTAAATTGAAAAAATACAAATCAGCAGTTGTATTTCACTCAAAATTTATGACCACTAACTTCATCTCATCTTTTGTGCATAAAATATTAAGAAACAATAATTTTATTTTTAATTTAATAATTAACATATATTCTCATAGTATTATAATATATAATAATAAAATAATAATTATTTATAAATATAACTAATTGTATAATTCTCTCTCTCTCTCTCTCTCTCTCTCTCTCTCTCTCATAAACTTTGCAATTAATGGAATAAAAAAAGACACCATTGGGATGTTGCTCACATGTCTTCTCTTGTTTTCTCTTCTCAACCGAAAGTCATGATTGTAATGCTTTAGTGCATTTAAATCCACCATTATTCCAATGCTTTGGTGCATTTGACTCTGTCATTGTTCAAAACTATCCATTATTTCAAAACTCAATGCTTTGTTTTACATTAAATTTATAATTTGTGGACAAAAAGAACTTTATAATTTGAGTCGATTGAGCCTTAAATTGATCATGTTTGAAATTAATTAAACTTTTATAGGGATGTAATTTTTTATTATGTTAAAGAAAGGTTTTGTAAATCGAAAAAGTGCAAATCAGCAATTGTACTTCACATGAAACCTATGACTATTGACCTCATCCCACCTTTTGTGCACAAAAATTTAAGAAATAATAGTCTTATTTTTTATTTAGTAATCATCATTCATATATATATATATATATATATATATATTGTGTTAATGAGGTGGGGGTGAGTTGGTTGGGTCATTTGGATGTATCGAAGTCCATCAAGGTTTGATTTTTGTTGAGACATGTGAGGCCAATTGTGACCGTAAATATCGAGTATACTTGTAGTGGATCATATTTGATCAGTGGTGATTGGCAATGGTTTATATGGAGTGTATGGGTGAGTTCCATGGTAGAGAATGCGATTTCGATTATTGGTAATTCTCAACTGCTAGCACGGCTTATGATTTGTGGGTTATTACATTTCATTGAAGTATTGTGGTCATTAATGGAATTCTCTTGGGGATCTGGAGCTACCATTTATATCCTAAACCAATTATTACTCCAGTGATTAAAAACAGTGTATGATTCTTAACTTTGGTAAAAAATGATTACCAATTGAAATTATATATAATATCAATTTATAATATAATAATATTACAATATATATTAATATATTAAAGTATTATGTAGATTATTAATATATTAATATTATATAATGTTAATAATATAAAAATAATTAACATATTATATTATTAAAAATAATATTATATTATACTGATTATTAATATAATATTTATATTTTATAATATTGTTACTTCAGACATGGGCATGGATGGAAAGACAATGAAAGTAATAGGTTGTCGCTTTGTGTTGGTGCATGGAGCATGCGTTGGGTGTTGGTGCTGGCATAAACCTTCTTTCCAAAGTGTGACATAGCCAACGAAGGTATCGACCCCACCGATGCAGACAAGATTACACTCCTGTCATTCACATTGATGCGGTAGATGCCTCTGCCAGATACCTAAGATATTTTGTAGATTTCAATATATAAAATTTTCAAATAGTTCAATTTTAACAGAAGAAAATTCAATAAGCATTGATTTGATAGGAAAACAATGGTTAAATCGAACTGTTCAATTAACTTGAAAAGTAAGGCAGAGGGAAAACATATAGGCAGTGATAAGGCAGGATGACTAATAAGCCTTTAATGGTACTTAACAACTGTCAAATGACATCAAAATATATCATAGAGAATATCAACAATGGCTCTTGCAATGAAACGCTTCTGATATAACAATGTTAATAAGAATATCAACAAGTTTTAATTTTGAGGTTGGAAAAATGTTCTTTTTGAAAATGTATTAGAGATATGAAGAGATAAGGCACTAAATAAAAGATGAGGTTGCATTTAAGTTTTATTATTTGTATATTTAATATTAATAGTTTGGTTTATGAAAAAAATCGAAAATATGAGAGTATTCACATATTTAATTAATTTGATATTTTTTTTAAAAAAATAAGAAATTATTCATTTAAAAAATAAGAGTAAAAGTTGCATTTTAGAATAATCTTAAAGCTTTAAATTATAAGAAAACAAAACAAATTTTAAAGCGATGTCAATTTATGAAAAATATATCGAAAAAAACATATAAAATGAGAAGAACAATAACCATGTAAAATTATATGTAATTATGACTAATATAATTATATCAAATTGAACTTTTTATAAGAAACAAAGGTCAGTTTTCTTAATTTTATTAAATTTTTTATAAAATCATAATATTAAAATAAAACAAAATTACAAAAACATTTAATTTTTTATTTTTATTTTCTCAATTCTAATAATTTTTAGATGACTAGTTTTAGTAAATCTATAAAGATTTGGAAAGTTGGATACTCAAGAATCTAAAATGAACATATTTTTAACAATACCCTACTTAAAATTAAAGGAGTTATAACATTGATAATAAATGAATTTCATGTAAATTTTAGGATTGAATTATAACATTTTTTTATAAAATATAAATATTATTAATCTAAAAAAATGTCTGAGCATATATGCAAGTGTCAATATCTATGTTTTACATTAATTTGGTTATAAATTTTTTGATAGAATATAAACTTGAAACGTAATTTAAATTGATAAATATGACATTTAAGTATAGATTTAAAAATAAAAATGTTAAAATGGATTTTAATGATTTGATAAGTGGCATACGCTAAATATAGCAAGTACAACAAAGAGATAAGTACTTAGTTTTTTTTTTTTTTTTTTAACTGTTTACTTGTGATTGTATTATAACAATAAAAATTTGACTAAAGTAGGTTTATGATTCATCTAATTTAAGAACTATATTTTTGTCTCTACAAGATCAGTTCCTTTAGATCTTGGTCAATATCGACCATTGATACTGCCTATTCTGAAGGGTAATGAATTGTGTTGAAGAAACTCTTGACTTGTGTTGAAGAGAGAGTTTGTGATTGTGCAATCACCTTTCTTGTCTTTGAAATCTCTTTATGTGTGATGTCAAACCATGTTGATGCACATTATTTTATAAATCAACCTCTTTCACCTTAAAACCTTAGGTTTTCTTATTATGACTAGAAACCTACAAAGACTAAGAAAGTCTAATGGACTAAGCTAATTCCAATCACCCTTGTTTGATGATTAACTACTATCCATTATCCAATAATTTGAGGAGAAAAATCAAGTCACACATAGTTCTCCCACCTAATGTGATTGTACAATTGTGCTCCTTTGTTACATGTATGTTGCTAATGATTTGCATTTCATACTATACAATGTTGGTTTTCACTTAGATTTGGTATGCTTTATACTTGGCTTGTGACTGATTCTAGTGATAAATTCATAATTTTAGAAGAATATGGTATATTTTCTCAATATAAAATATTTTATACATGTGTATGTAGATACATAAATTAACATTTAAGTTAAAACCATGCACTTATGACCACTATCTTACATATTTAGTTTTAGACCTATCTTAGATCTCTTTTTATCACTTTCGACCACCTTGCACACTCCTCTAAGTTGATAAGTGACCTCAAAAAGTAATCATCCCTATTATTATCAACCTTAGACATCCTTTAGGCCCTACCTAACCCTCAACATAATGAAATCACCCATTAGACAAGAACACACTATGGGACTATAACTCATTGCCCTAGTGTCCTTACCCCATCTCATGTCCTCTCACCAAAATCAAAAGTTATAGGAAGGTCAACCTATATCCCTAATGAGAACCATTCAAAATAATTTTAAAGATATAACTATATAAAAGCTTTTCAAACCATTTTACAAGGATGAGGCTTCCACATCAATAAACACTAGAATCATAATTTCATATTGAGAGCCAAGTATTTATTTCTCTCAATTTTGATTGCATATAGTCCTAGTAGCCCAAAGCTCAAGTCTGAATACATTTTAATAAGAATAGTTAAGTCACTTAATCACATAAGTATTACACTAACATTTAACACATTGTACAAATTATTCACACACCACCATAGCATGGGAGAACTACATGAATTTTGATCCCTCTTTGGAGTATTGGTATGTATGTAGTGCTCATCACATGCAGTATTGAGGTCTCACCCAACTTCAATTGTTAGACCCTTTTTCCCCATTGATTTTCTATTGGTATCAAGATGTCAAGAAACTAGGTTTTTGAAAGAAAATTAGTCATACGATAGTCTTCACAAATGATCATAATCTCCCAAACTAGATACAAGCTCTGCAGATGAAGACACAATGAACCCAGAAACCTTAATTTCCTCACTAGAAATGGATAGGAGTGCCCCATGTTATATAGGATCACCACCCCTGTAGTGTCGTCTTCCTATTGATATTGTCAAGGTCTAGATCTAGTTTTTGATCCCTGATTCTAGTCATCAAACCTCCCCACATGGTAAGTTTCAGCTTTTGATTCCTCCTACAAACATAATTTTTAGCTACTTTTTATTTTTCTTATTACACTTTTATATTTTTAGTTTCTTGAATAATTAGTTCTAAATTAGTGAATGTCATTATTTTAATATTATTCTCCTATTTTTGCACAAGTGTTATCACTTAGGGATTTTATATAATCCTAAATTTAATAAAACATATTAGTGAACCCATCTCTTATTCAAATGTTTTTAAAGCCTAACTATAGATGTTGTCAAGGTTTATATCCTTCTTTTCCCTATTCTCATTTTCTATTTTAGGATTTTTAAATCTGATAATTTCTATTATAACAACAATTTTCTAACTTTTAGTATCACATTTTATGGATGAAAAATAATCTCTTACTCTTCCTCCTAACCCTCATGGTTGTGACTGATATGTACCTAGGAATATGATATATTCATGTACATGGGTTGATGGAGATACTGACATATGGTACACATATCCCTTAGTTAGTTATATGGGTCCAATATATTAGGATAAATGATTAACTTATGGAATTAGTACATTGGGTAATGGTCAACCTACATTGGGATTAGGAGGTTACCCATCCATTATTTGGTATATAGTGGTCTATATAAAGACAGTGAATATCATAGCAAATGAATCAATCAAGTAAGTGTTGATTTTTCTATTTTATAGAAAGATATTATAGGTTATCCCCTCGAATAGATATTTTGGAGTTATTCCTTCCTAAAGGAGTATTTTATAGTGTTCCATATCTCAAGGGTATTATTTTATTTTTACATATATTGAATATTTAGGCATCTTGGCCTACCTATATCTATTGTGTCATTTTGATCTATATTATATTTTGTATATTTGTAAGTGTTATAAGTGTGGATCATAACAAATGGTATTAGAGCCTCCACCCTGGTTTGAATTATTGTATGGGTGGATCTGTCAGCATTGTAGTGTTCATTTTGGGCTCATACATCTGGGGGATCCTAATATACTAGTGTAAATCTACTCTAGAGTTTAGGATTTAAAATCATGGTGGGATATTATGGTCCTGATGTACAAATTTCAATAACGCCTCAAGGTTTTGATTTAATAGTTGGTTAGACCCATATAACTAACTAAGGAGAATGTGTGACACATGTTAGCATCTCCATCAACCCATATACATTAATATATTATATCCCTAGATACATAACAATGATAGCTAATTTAACCAAGTCCATGTTATCACCATCCTAAAAGGTAAGGTATCCCATTTTATAGTTTCAAAAGAAGTTAATCAAATTATCCTTCCTCAAACTCCTCCACCTCCCATATCTCCCCTTGACGGTGCATGTCTTCATGTTCAATTTGAAGCACTTAGGGTTTGTGTTTGTGAAACTCTAAAGGATAAAATCGATATTGATGAAGTTAATAAATGCCTCTGCTAGATATCTAAGATATTTTGTAGATTTCAATATATAAAATTTGTAAATAGTTCAATTTTAACAGAAGAAACTTCAATAAGCATTGATTTGATAGGAAAAAAATGGTTAAATTGAACTGTTCAATTGACGTGAAAAGTAAGGCAGAGGGAAAATAATAGTTAAATTAAACTGTTCAATTGATGTGAAAATTAAGGCAGAGGGAAAACATATAGGCAGTGATAAGGTAGGATGACTAATAAGCCTTTAATGGTACTTAACAACTGTCAGATGACATCCCAAAAAAATATATCGTAAGAATCTCAACGATGGTTTTCACAATGAAATGCCTCCAATATAATAATGTTGATAAGAATATTAAGAAAGTGTAATATCATAATGAAATTCCTCTGACATAATAATATTGATAAGGATATTAAGAAAGTGTAATTTTGAGGTTGGAAAAATGTCAAAAATGGTGGTTCAATTTGAAAATGTATTAAAAATGAAGAGATAATGCACCAAATAAAAGACGAGGTTGCATTTAAGTTTCATTATTTGTATATCTAATGTTAATGAATTAGTTTATTAATAAAATTGAAGACATGAAAGTATTCATATGATTAACTAATTTGATATATATTTTTTTTGAAATAAAAAATCACTCTTAAGAAATGGGAGCAAAAGTTACATTCTAGAATAATTCCAAAACTTCAAATTTTATAAAAAAATAAAAAAAATTCTAAAGAGATGTTAATTTACAAAAAAATATATCAAAGAAAACATATAAGATAAGAAGAGCAATAACTATGCAAAATTAATTGTAATTATGGTTAATAGGATTATATTAAATTAGACTCTTTATAAGAAACAAAGTAGAGTTTTATATATATATATATATATATATATATATATATATATATATATATATATATATATATATATATATATATATATGGTTTTGATCAGAGTTACAAATTAATTTTAGGACACAAACCAGGGGCCCAATTCCCAAGAATTATTAAACCAATACAAACGACTACTACTTTGATCATTTGAAACCATTGACTAAACTCAAACAACCACATCTCACCTATAAACATCCTATAAAATTCAAATTTGCATAGGAATGGACACAACTAATGCACTTTACTAATCCTTCTACATCTCATTAGCATAAAATCATAATATTGAAATAAAATAAAGTTACAAAAACATTTAGAAAAAAGTATTTTTTTCTCAAATTTAACAATTTCTATATGACTAGTTTTAGTATATCTATAAAGATATAGAAAGTTAGATACACAAGAATCTGAAATGAACATATCTTTGTGCATAAGAATTTAATTATTACTAAAATCAAGTAATAAAAATATGATTGACAATTCCCCACTTAAAATGAAAGGATTTATAACATTGTTAATAAATAAATTTTCTTTAAATTTTAAGATTGAACTATAATATTTTTTTATAAAATAAAAATATTGTTATTCTAAAAAATATATGTCTAGACATATATATAAGTGTTAATGTCTATGTTTTATCTTAATTTCATTTTAGAAATCTCAACAACATATAAACTTAAAATATAATTCAAAGTGATAAATATGATATTCAAGCATACATCTAAATATGAAATATTGAAATTGATTACAATGATTTAACAAGTGGAATATCTGAAATATAGTAAGTATAACTAAAAGATAAATACTTAGATTTTTTTATTAACTATCTAGTTGTGATTACATTATGATAATGGAAATTTGACTAAAATAGGTGTGTAATTTATCTAGTTTAGGAAATATGTTTTTCTCTATGTAGGGTTAGTCCTTCAAATCTAGGTCAATATCAACCATTGATGCTACCTATTCTAAAGGGTAGTGACATGTGCTAAAGAGAGAGTCTATGACTGTATGATCACCTTCACGTATCTTTGAATGTTTTTTATGTGTGATGTCAAACCCTGTTGATGCACACAAGTCTACAAATCAACCTCTTTCACCTTAAAACCTTAGGTATTATTGAGATGGATAGAAACCTACAAAAACTAAAAAAGTATAATGGGATAATTTGACCCCAATCACTCATTTATGATGATTAACTGTTGTATATTTATCTAATAATCTGAGGAGGGAAATCAAGCCACACATAGTTCTCCCACCGAGTGTGATTGTACAATTGTGCTCCTTCACTGTATGTATGCAACTAATGATTTAAATTAAATGATACTTTACAATGCTTACTTTGACTTAGATTTGGTATGCTTTATACTTGGCTTGTGACTGCTCCTAGTGATACATTAACAATTTTGGAAGAATATGGTAGATTTTTTCAATGTACAATAATGTATAGATGTGTATGTAGACACATAAATCAATATTTAAGTTAAAACTATGTACTTATGACCACTCTCTTACATACTTAGCTCTAGACCTATCTTAGGGCCATTTTTTTCACTTTTAACCACCTTGCACACTGCTCTAATTTGATAAATGACCCTAAAAACTACTCGTCCCTATTCTTATTAACCTTAGACATATTTTAGGCCTTGTTTAACCCTCAACATGATGAAATCACCTATTGGAAAAGAGCATCCTAGGGGACTATAGCGCATTGATCTAGTGTCCTTACCCCCTCTCATGCCTTCTTGCCAAAATCAAAAGTTATAAGAAGGTTGGTCTATGTCCTTAATGAACCCCATTCAAAGAAATTTCAAATATCTGAATATATATATAAAATTCAAACCATTTTTCAAGGAGGAGGCTTCCACATCAAAAATCACCAAAATCATAATTTCACATTGAGATCCAAGTACTTATTTCTCCTAATTCTGATTTCATACAACCCTAGTATGCTAGAGTCTAAATCTAAATATATTTTAAATTTAATAAGTCATGATTAAATTATTTAATCACATCATTATTACACCAACATATATCACATTACACAGGTTATTTACACACCACCATAGTGTGGGATAACTACATGAAGTTTGATCCCTCTTTGGAGTATTAGTATGCAGGCAACACTTAGTACATGGGTTGTCGAGGTCTTGCCCAACTTCAACTATTGACCCCTTTTTCCCATTGGTTTTGTATTGGTATTCAGATGTCAAAGAAATAAGGTTTTGAATGAAAATAAATCAATAGTCTCCACAAGTGATGATAAGATCCCACACTAGATACAGGGTTTGTAGATGAAGACACAAAGAACCTCAAAACCCTAATTTCCTCACTACAAGTCGATAGGAGTGTAAACATAGTTTCCATCTAAGTATTTATTTTCCTCGTTACACTTTTCTATTTTTAGTAAGTTTCTTGAATACAATAGTTTCAAATTAGTGAATGTTATTATTTTTATATTATTCTCCTGATTTTGCATAATAGTGTTATCACTTAAGGATTTGATATAAATCTTGAATTTGTTAAAACATATTGGTGTACCCATATCTTATTTAAAAGTTTCTAAACCCTAACTACATATGTTTTTAGGGTTTGTATCCTTCTTTTTCCTATTCCCATTTTTTATTTCAAGATTTTCAAATCTGATATTTTCTATTATGATAATATTTTTCCAAGTTTTGATGTCATATTTTGTGAATAGAAAATAATCTATTACTCTTACTCCTAACCCTCAAGGTTTTGATTGCTATGTACCAAGAGATATGATATATTAATTTATATGGGTTGGTGGAGATGCAGACATGTGACATGCATCACCTTAGTAAGTTATATGGGTCCAATATATTAGGATAAATGAGTAACTTATGGAATTATTGCATTGCATTATGGTCAACCGACATTGTGATTAGGAGGTTACCCATCCATTGTTAGTTATATAGAGGTCTATATAAAATAGGTGAATATTATTTTAAAGGAATCAATCAAGTAAGTGTTGAATATTCTATTTGGTATAAGTATATTGGTGGTTGTCCCCTCGAAGAGACATCTTGAAGTTATTCTTTCTTAAAGGAGTATTGTATGGTGTTACCCTACCTCAAATGTATTATTCTATTTATACATATATTGAATATTTAGGCTTCTTGGCCTACCTATATTTATTGTGTCATGTTGATCTACATTATATTCTACATATTTCTAATTGTTATAAGTGTGAATCATAATAAGTGGTATTAGAGCCTCTACCTAGGTTTGAGTCACAGAGTGGGTGGCTATGTCATCATTGTAGTGTTTGTCTAGGGCTCATACATGTGAGGGATCCTAATGTAATATGAAAATCTAGCCTAGAGTTTGGGCTTAAAAATCATGGTGGAATGTTATGACCCTGATGTATGAATTTCACTAACACTTTGAGGTTTTGGTTTAATAGTTGGTGGGACCCATATAACTAAATGAGATGTGTGCCACATATTGTAATATATATCAATCCAAATAAATTAATCTATCATATCCATAAGTACATAATATTTATATCTACTTTCCTTCTAATTAGGTCCATGTTATCAATATCCCAAGAGGTAAGGTATCTCATCTTATAGTTTCAAATGAAGCTAATCAACCTATCCCTCCTCAAAAACCTCCACCTCTCACATCTCCCCTTGATGGTGTATGCATTCATGTTCAATCTTAATCACTTAGTGTTTGTGCTTAAGAATATCTAAAAGATGAAATCATAATTATGGGAAAGTTGATAGAAGAGTTACAAAATCAAAATTAGTTTGCCAGTGTAAAGATCACATCATTGGAAAATGAGATCACATTTGCCAAGAATATATAATATACTAGTGTTAATCATGTATATGTATCTTCATTTAGAAATATTGTGCCTAACAAGGTTTCATGTCAAAATGAGAAACTAAAAGAAAATACATCTAGAATAAGTGATTCAAAAAAGATGATAATGGATAATAAAATTTCAAGTGATATTCTAAGGGAAATGATTGGAAATAAGTTGATAAAAATACATTTTACATCCTCTAAGGAGATCAAAATACTATTATGCATTTCACATAATGTATGGACATCATACAAATCATTGTTTGGATTTGAAAAATAAAATACAAAAGGTAATTGATAGTAGTGATCATATATTTGATACATCAAACAAACAACCCATAGTGGAACAAAAATAAGCACAAGTGAAAAAAATAGAATTAGTAAAAAAATGGATATTAAAAGATAATTTAGAGCAATAGAAGGGATGAAAGTCACAATTAGAAAAAGAAAAGATTCAACAAGATTAGTTATAACAAGAAACAATACAAAAGGCACAAGATGAAAATGAATAATTACATAATAAATGTATCACAAAGGAAATGTTAAAAAAATAACAAGCACATAGGTTGTAAAATCAATTTTAAGATAAGAAAAAAAATATATTAAATGAGGGTTTATAACGAATTAGTTTCTAAAACAAGAAATGCCTACAAAAACCAATGTTACAAGCATGGTTTTAAAAGAGTCAACTAAAAAGAGTTCGTCATTCCTAAAATCTTTGATTCTTAATCCCATTGTAGATGGTAAGCAATGTGCCAATGTGGTGGTTTATAACACTATTGAAATGAACGTTTGTAGCATGATACTCCTAAAATATATTAGATATGATAAGGAACATTTGGGTACTTGCGTAATTTATCTAAATTATTTGTTGGAGCCATTGAGTTACCTTGCACAGTTGGGCCAAAAACATGTTTAGTGGTATTTTAAGTATTTCCTAGTTTGGCACCATATAATGATGAATCAGGAAGATCATGGATGATATCAATAGGGGAAACAATGTGTAAAGATGATAACCATGTCACATTTCCACATGAAAGTGTAATGATCACAATTTCAAGAGATTATAGAGTTTATTCAAAGAAAGAGCAACAAATGGAATGCATACTTTCATCTAACATACAAACATATATAGGTAATTACATATTACTAAAGGCATGGCACAATACATATCACAGAAAAGAAATAAAAAAAGTCAATACAATAATATAGGGTAATTAGTTTTACATATCCAGATTAAATAAAAGACAAGAGTGGCATTTCACAAGTTCCAAATCCAGATGATGATGATTATAAAAGTATATATTGGTATGATCTTGATGATATTGATTTTATAAAATATGAATATAACAATGATACAAAACCTACACAATTACATGATCCCCTTCATTCACCATAGATCACCATTCCTTTTTTAAATACAAGATATATTGATGGTAAGAATCTTAAGGGAGTCATCGATGAGTATTATTATCTCTATTTCTCAGTTCATATTTATGCACAAAAATAGTAAAATATTCCAAAAAATAACAAAATCAAGACCTATGCATGCTTATAAGTATTTTTGCATATATCATTTAAATTGTGCACAATATTATATACTTATTTTAACTAGTTTTATATCATACATATGCTTCACCATTGTGTATAAATGATTTTAGGTTACACAGAACACCATTTCTAGATTTATTTTTAGGCACTTTCATTGTTACATACTTAAAAACTACATTTAGACGTGAGTGTTGTGGAGGACATAAGGACACTACTCTAGTGTCCCTCACCTCATTGTTTTCTCAGTGAGCTAAAATTGTTACCATTCCATTCTAGACTACACACAATATTAATATAACATGCACATTCATCAAATAGTTCACTAGGTGCATGTTAAAGCTCACATTGTCTTACTCACAACTTAGATATTTACATAAATATTAAATATTTTAATATTTCTATCATTAAAATTGTGATATACAACTATTGTATCTATTGAATATACTTAGGCTAAAACTTAACTCTTGTTGACAAAATTACTTAATCATGCATGCTTTTATATCACTTTTTTCTAGATTTTCCCATTGTATGCATTCTCTTTTTACTTTGAGGACATTTAAATATGTTATTTATAAGTGGTTCTAATCCACCATGTGTTTTATTGTATGCATGTGAGGACATTTGAACATGTCCTTGTGTGTCTCTTCTATTCATGTGCATGAGCATTTGAACATGTCCTTCTATGTGGCTTTAAGCCTCCATTATTTGTTTCTATACATATGTAGGCACTTTTATATGGCCTTATATGTGCCTCCTATTTTAGTGAGTGAAATGTGGCCCCTTGGCATCCTATTATGTGTTATATGTGTTCTGCATGTACTCTTTGATTTTGTGCATCATGGCCATGATACCTTGCTTACTTATTTTCTCAAATTTTCATGCCATGATAGGCATCATGCATCCACCCAACACTTCTAATGCCATGATGGATATCATGCATTCTTGCCTAAGTATTTATAATTGGTGTTATATACTGCGATCATAAATTATCTACATTCTTCATTATCATATCTCTTTAGAAACACTTACTATGAATGTTTGGTTCCACATGCATCTTACATTATTACTATTCGTAATTTACATACATGATGATGTCATGCTATTTTCATGTTAGAAATATTACTTAGATTTATGTCTTTACGTAACAACCTACTGTATAATGTTTTCTTTTGAGTTAAGTTATTGTGTAGGCTTAACAACTCACTTCAAAAGAGGATGCATGCACAGAGGTTTTTATTAGAGACTAGAATTTTCAAATTAGTATTTTTATCACTCAAATTGTGCACCCATTGAATTGGAATAATTGGTTCAATAGAACAATGAGATTGACCCCCAATGTGTGGGATTCTTGTGCTCTTTGGGATGAACCTTTGGAGAAGGCCAGATTCATTATAATCTAAATGCATCTAATTTAGGATCAACATGAAGGCCTAAAAGAGTTGAAAGGAAGTATACTACTAATCTTAAATCTAAAATGTGTTATGGGAGAAGAGGAGGGTATTTCTGAAATGGAAATAATGTTGATTTACCAAGACTAGACAAAGCACCTCTATAGGCTTTGAAGATCACACTACAAATTTCAAAGGATGAGACAATATAACACAGACTTGGATATCAACACTTAAATTTCACAAGTGATTCACATGGAAGTGTAAGACACAATACAACACTAAGAGGGATTACAAATGATCCATAAATAATGTCTGCATAGACTTATATGCATAAAAAATATGACCTGTAAGAAAATATCCAAGATATACACAAGGTACTAGGATGGACAACAATGATAAGGACAAAAACTATCCATAGAAAAATATAAAAAAACCATGGGATGCACACATGATGCAAAAAAATAGAGAGAGGTGAACTCAATTCTCATTAACATACAAGGCTCAGGTGGTAAAAAGGCTCATGGATAGCAAATTTTGGTAGGATTACTATGCCTAGAAATGTCAACCATTTTATAATCTGAAACTCAAGATTTTATATCAATGAAAAGACTAGGGTCATCGATTACAATCAAGAATATAGCTGAGATAGTTAAATGAATATTAGTAATATGAGATACACAATCTCTCTATAAATCAGAGAGGGATGACCAAAGGTAATTGGAACTCTAATTACATCCTCAAGGCATGGTGATGATTGCCTCAAACTTAAGCTTGTCATCTCAGTACATTCTCTCATTAGGTATGCAACAACCAATATTTAATCACTTAATGATAAAAATTCTATTTTAAAGCTTCCATATGTATGAATGTGGCTATAGATCTTTTAGAATTACTACCTTGGAAGATTGCCCAAATTCCACCGCTTATGATTTCAATGCTACTCCCTAGAGACTTTCACACCATGCTTATTTATGGTTGAATTTTTATTTTATGTCCTATGTTTGATTCCAATTTTCATGCCATGTTTATTGGGTTCTTAGTTTTGCATTTAATTCTACCTCCCACTTCATTATTTCTTAGGGAATTGATATGTGAGTTGATTTTTACAAATCAAATTAAGTGCATAGTTGAATCATGGTTTTTTATTGTTTTTATAGATGGATATTCCATCAAATTTAAGCTTTTGCAATAATGATGTGACATTATTTCATTAGTTGTCATTTTTGTTACTTGGCCATGTCACTTTTTTAATCCATTAAGCCCCGATCATTGTCTGTGGTCTCCATGTGTCATATCTCTAATTATTTCAAGATTTGTACTATAGATCTATCAGTTAGGCCATGTGGCATCTTCTTATTTACCTGACCTTTCCCTAGACTCTATTGAATGGGGCTTTATTGAGTGCTAGATGGTGCTCATTTATTCACTAGGTGTTCCTGCCATTATTTATTTGGGCCCTATCATTTCCATGTGGTTCCTTCTCGCTCCTCCTTTGCTCGATTGAGGTTTCAAATAGACGCTAATTATTTTTCCTATGGTGAAGTGAGATTTTTCCACATGGATATTTCTCATCTACTTCTTTGACACATCGATGGAATTTCAAGGAAATCTTTAGGAGAGTGGGGTAGCAAGATTGTACCATTTGGTGCCATCCCACTCACCCACTAACCTAGAGACTCTGACATCTCTCTAGGCTATACATAAAAATCCATGAGAATGGTGTAATGGGATTGTGTCATATGGCATCATCTTGATAACCTACTATCATGAAGAAATTTTGAATTGTATAAATAGTTCTATATTTTTGGGTTGCTGGGATTGTGACATGTGAAAGCATCCCGCTTGCCTACTACTTTGATGATGCCATTGTCTCACCAATATAATTATTTAAAATCAATTAAGTCTTTAAAATATTTTTTAACAGGCTTAGGACTGCTAAGAGACTAACATGTGGCCTAGGCAACTTTTAAAAATTTGACTAAGTGTTGAAAGCTTTTGAAAGGGTTTGGGACTGCTATGAGATTGACACATGTGGCATTGGAAAACCTTAAAAATAAATGGATAAGTCCCACTTGATTAAAACCCATGAAACTATCAGGACATCATTAAGTGCCCATCAAATTTAAGCTCATCATCTCTTGAAGCTGTCACTAAGAAAAAACCCCAAAATGGCTAAGTGTCAAATCATTTTATTTTTGGTTTACAAGTGAATGCACAAAATTGGTTATGTCTTAGGACTCATAAAATAAATATTGAGAATATTGTAAGTGATCCTAAATCCTTGAACATAAATTGTTGGCATAACTAATTTTGTATTACATTGTTTAGTTTGCTTTAAGCACAGGGTAGTTAGGTATGTCAGTTTTGTAACGGTGCATAGGTATCACTTTTTCTAACTATTTATTCCCTATATAAATTCACTTCTTTGCTACAAAATAATATATAAAAGTTTTATTTATTTTATACATTGTGGTATCAGAGTCATGATGCAAGCCTAGAGCCATAGAATAGACCAGTCAACATCTACAAAATTACTAAAGAGAAGTGGACGAAAAGCCAAGAAGTCGGTAATCATGTAGCCAAGAAACTTGGTCGA
The DNA here is from genome assembly GCA_037957365.1 of Torreya grandis. Lineage (NCBI taxonomy): Eukaryota > Viridiplantae > Streptophyta > Pinopsida > Cupressales > Taxaceae > Torreya > Torreya grandis. The sequence goes on from JARHVA010004537.1 coordinate 473,023, forward strand.
TTGTCAAGCCATCTCAAGCTTGGAAAATGCAATCTATAGTAAAATTGGAAGAGAGATGAAGCTAGTTTAAGTGTGAAAGTCTAAAGCAAAGGCTGAATCATGGAGCAGTGGTAAAGAAGTGCTCTCATTAGTATAAAAGAACATCTAACAACATTTGAGTGCAAATCAAAGATTTTAAACTTGTTCCACTCACATAGCCTGTAGAAGCCTACAAAAAAAAGTATCCTAGAGTGTTTTCAATGCACGAAGGGATGTAACAAAGATACGTGCTCATAAGAACCGTGCCAAGAGCAATCAACTCATAACAAAGATATGCATAGGTAGAAGCATGTGAATAAGGCAACATTTCTGTAAGGTACATTTGAAATATAAATTTTTTGAAACTTTAAAGCAATATATCCTATTTTTCTTGTAATTTTATTTCAAAAATAAAGTAAGGAAACACACAAACATGTATGCACCTGAGTTGTTACTGTCAGATGCCTAGCTATTGAAATGGCCAAATTTTATCACCTGGAATATGAAGATGTGAATGATTCTTCAATTTGAATAATTATGGAGCATCATCACTAGAATAGTGATCCATCTTGTCAGACTAGATGAGAAAAATAAGTTTGACAAGTCAAATGTGAAATCGCTCATGATGATAACTCTCAATATTAATGATGAAGTTCAACCACATGTTTGTGATGCAAAAACATAGAAAGAGGTATGGGACATTTTATGCATAATTTATGAGGTGAAGAACTAGACCAAAATTCTAAATTTGTAATCACTTCTTCATACACTCAGTATGAAATCAAGTGAAAAGGTTGAAGAGTTCTTACATCAGGTTGGATAAATGTGAGCAGAACTTGTTTTACTTGGAGAGAAGATCAAAGACAAGATGCTAGTTCTGATCATGCTGAGATCTCTCCCATCTCAGTTTCACATGTTAATTATGACACTCAGCATTACCAAGCAAGTGGTGTCATTTGAAGAACTTGTCAATTTACCTCAATAAGAGGAAATAATTCAGTTCATACATGAAGAATTTGAGAACAAAGCCCTGATCTCCAAGCAATGTGGTAAAAAATTCAATAAAGGACCTTAGAAGTAGCCATAGCCACATCAACAACAATAGAAGACTAAGAAGATGAAGTAGTGGTGTTACATTTACAAAACCCACATACACGATACTGATCATTGCTAGTATAATGCCTTGGTTCAAGGCCAATCAAATCAAGAGGGCTCTTCTGTTAAAGAAGACTTAAAGAAATATAAGATACATCCTCAATAATGGAAGTAGAAAGGGCATGTAGCAGCAAAAAATCAAGAGGAGAATGCATTAGATGATGAATTAGTAGAATAAATAGCATATGGAGCCCATGATGATCTTATACTAGTCTCCCAAACCTTGATAGAAGTGAGCAAAATTTGGTTAATAGATTCTAGTGCTAACAAGCACATGACTAGATGTAATGAACACTTCAATTCATTGATAACTCATCTAATTAGAGATTGAGTTCAAATTACTAATAATAAATAGTATGTTGCAAAAGTAATTGAATGTGTCACCATTCTACTTGAGACAAGATGTTGTGTTCTCACAAAGGTACTTTATGTCCCTGGTTTCACAACAAATATCTTATCTATCAATTAACTATTGAATCACAAGATAAAAGTAGATTTTATAGTCTAGGAAGGCATCAAATCATGTCTCATTTATTGATAAGGTCAGGTTCTTTCTAAGCCTTCTTGAAGGATCGATTATTTGCCTTAGATGTAGTTGTAACCAGTGAAGTTACAATCGCTGCCTCTACATTAGAATCGACTTCACTTTGGCACTATCATTATGGGAATCTATCTATTGGTTCCCTCTTCCAGATCAGTTCTAAGGCAATGGTACATGGAATTCCTCAGCTTTCTTATTCTTTGCCAATATGTTTTGGTTGTCTTGTGAAGAAACAACATCAGGTTTCATTTGAGTTGAGTTGCTCACATGCCAAAGAATGATTTTCTATGGTGCATACTAATCTATGTGGACCGATACCAGCATCCCATCGAGGATTTAGGTACTTTAAATTATTTTTTGATGACTTTTCTTGCAAGACATCGGTGTTCTTTCTCAAAAAGAAGAGTGAAACTCTTGCACATTTCAAGACCTTCTATCAGTGTGTTGTTACACAGTCCGAGAAGAAACTTCAAATCTTACACTCAAATCAAGGGGGGAATTTACATCAAAAGAGTTCTCAACATTTTTAAAGCAACACAGCATCAAGCAACACCTGACTGCTCCCTACATGCCTCAGTAGAATGTAATAGAAAAATGATGCAATCACTCAGTCATGAAGATGGCTCATTGTATGCTATCCACTATAAAGTTGATGGCATAATTTTTGGCAAAAGTAGTATAGACAACTATCTATCTTTTCAATAGAGCACCAACAAATATCTTGCTAGACAAGACACCATAAGATGTATGGAGTGGTTGTAAACCACAAATTTCCCATCTTTGAGTATTTGGTTGTACTTATTATATGCATGTTATAGATAAGAAGAGGAAGAAGATTGAACCAAAGACCCTCTAGTGTATTTTCTTGGCGTATAACACTACCTCTAGAGCATACCATCTCATGGGTCCTAAGACAAAGAAAATTTATGAAAGTCATGATGTGGTCTATGACAAGTCATCTTTTGACTCATTGGCACATAAGGAGATAGACTAGACCACCTCTCACAGACTATTCCCATAGTTAAATGATGAGCATAAAGAAGGCGAGCTATAATAAGGAAACATTTTCATTGATCTTGGTAATTTATAGGGCAGTTCTTCATCAAATCAATAGCTGTAATGAAATCCTAAATAGCTAGATTCCATAATCAAGAAATCACACCTGAGCTCACCTCCAGACACATCATCAGGATTTTGAACAAGAAGACAAGTGAGAGATGAAGTCAATCTTGCACTCATGAGTTCAGTGGTTGACAAAACCGAACTAGATATAGTTTGAGAGGCCTTAAGTCAACCCCAATAAAATAAAGCTATGGATGTAGAATATGATGCCCTCATCAAGAATGGGATGTGGGAACTTGTTGATCTATTTATAGAGAAGAAATACATTGGCTACAAATGGATCTTCAAAACAAAGTACAAGGTAGATGGATCCATCGACAAACATAAAGCATGACTTGTTGTAACGGGTTATGCCTAGCAAGAGGGCATTTATTATGAGGAGACCTTTGCACCCACTATGAAGATCAAGACCATCAACATTATTTCCACACTAGAAGCATAGTATGGATGGAAACTTCAACAGATGGACGTCAAGAGTGCTTTCCTGAATGTTGATATGAAAGAAGAAGTATACATGACCCAACCATCAGGTTTCATCGATGTCAAACATCTACAAAAGGTATGTCATCTAGTTAAGTCTCTTTATGGACTTAAACAAGCACCTCAAGCATGACACATAAAAATAGATGATCACCTATTGTAGCATGGTTTCATTCATAGCCCCTCTAATTCTAATTTGTATATCAAGAAGGTTGGTACAAATATTGTCATTCTTGTCTTATATGTGGATGATCTTGTGATCACTGGTAGTTCAGATGATCTTGTTGATACAGTAAAGAATGAACTAAATCAATCCTTTGATATGACTAAATTGGGGCTACTACATTATTGTCTTGGCTTGGAGATATGGCAAAAGTATAATCACATCTTTATCTCTCAAATGAAATATGCCAAGACACTCTTAGAAAAGTATAGGATGTCAGACTGTAAACCTCTTTAGACATCAATGGAGAAAGGTTTACAACTCTCTCATTTCCAAGATTCCCCTCAAGTGGATAAAACTCTCTACAGACAACTCATTGGGAGTCTCATCTGCTCGACCTACACCAGGATAGATATATGTTTTGTTATGAGCTATCTTTCCATATTTATGCAAGAGCTAAAGAAATGTCACTAGGTTGCAACAAAACATGTTTTGTGATATGTCTGAGGCAAACTTGACTATGGTCTAGAATACAAGAAGAATATTCATTTCTTCTTGTAGGGGTACACTAACTCAGACTATATTGGATCTGTTGATGACAAAAAATCTACTTCAGGATACATTTTTCATCTTAGATCTAAACCCATTTTGTGGATCAACAAAAAATAGTCAGTAGTTTCTCTCTCATCCATGGAAGCAAAGTATCACATCATATGATGAACTGTGTATGAAGAAATATAGATACGTCACATTTTTTTTGATATGGAGATTCTTGAAAATTAGCCACCAATTCTATTCTGTGACAATCAAGGTGTGTTGAAGCTTGTTAAGAATCTAATTTTGCATGAATAAACCAAACACATTGAGGTTCAGTGTCACTACATTAGAGGAAAAATTTTGAACCACCATATTCAGCTCCAGTACTGCTTGACAGATTCAAAGATAACAGATATACTCACCAAATCTCTTGGTAAGGTGAAATTTGATCTATTTTAGGGGTACATTTGTAAAAACAATGTAATAAAGGGGGGAATGTTGGCATACCTAATTTAGTATTACATTGTTTAGTTTTATTAAAGCACATGTTAGTTAGGTATGTCAGTTTTGTAATGGTGTATAGGTGTCACTTTTTCTAACTATTTATTCCTTGTATAATTTCACTTCTTTGATACATAATAATATATCAAAGTTTCATTGATTTTATACATGAATTAGATGTTACTCCTCCATGGTGACTAAAAATGGTCAAAAATCTGGTGACCTCTATAGGATGCTTACCTATTAAATAGGAACCTAGTAGCCTTTGAAGAAATCTATTGGAAATGGAGTCATAAGATCACCAAAAACACTTGATTTTTGAAAGTGCAACATACCTGCAACCTTGTTGGTTAGATAATGAATAATTATACTGAGAATTTAAAAATATTCTCAAGGTTTGTCTTTGATGTACTCTCTAAATTTATCAAAGCTTCATGATCTCCTTTAAACACCATTACATTTTCCCTAAAGCTCTAATTTTACCTACTTTTAGACTTGTTCCCTAGGCCAATTATGAAACTAAAAATTCCCACAAAAAAAGAGAGAAGGAAGCAGACAACCTATACCATAGGGACTTAGAGGAATATGAAAAAAACTAAAACTATTTACAATGTGCACACAAACAATTAGAGAAAAGAAAAGATTTAAAATAATGTGCCACAACACTTGGAAGAAATAAAATGTAACTAACCTACCCTAAACTAACTAAACAAAAGGCCACCTAAATGAAGCCATTTACTAGTTCTATAAAATAGCTTCCTTTTCTTACCAATCTAGAATGTTTTTCATGCTTGAGGGTAGCCAACCAGAGGTGAAGAAGGATTGGGTGCTTAATGAAATAATGGGTCACTTCTCCAAGGATGCAAACAAAAATAAACTCATCATCCCATGCAAGTTGACTAAAAAAAAGTCATCTTGGAATGGATAGGTGGGTTGATTATGGCCTTCTTAAAGCTCAATGCTATGATCTATATTAAGCATAACCTGGGATGGCTTCTCCTTATCAGCCTCTAACTAATCTAGGTATTGATAGGGCATCCTCTTAACAAGACAAGTTTTGAGCAATCAGATATGCCTTTGCACTAGCATTTTACAACCCCATCATTTTATTGATTAGGATGCACTTGTCCCGATGATTTTTCTTAGAAACAAATCCATTTCCACTTGATGTGCATGTTGCTCATGGGCTTAATTTTGAGGAAATGATGGTTTGGTGTTTAGGCTTGAGTATAAATACTATAGCTTGTTGTACCCAAAAAATGTCACTCATTTTTAGGACAACATATAAGTTATTTTGGTCTTGCAAGACCAAAATATCCCTTCCCATTTCAAAAAATTGTTCTAAGATTTCAAAATTGGGAATTATTCAAGATTTTTCAATCTGAGGACTAATGGTTCAACAGTTTCAAAGGCTTCTATAGGCAGGTTCAATCAAAAGAACAAGTTTCTGACACTTAGTCATTTTCAAGACTAGTTCAAGGTTCAGAAGGTTCAACGTGCTCAATCAGGTTCAAAAGGTTCAACGGTTTCAAGGCTCAATGGGTTCAATGAGGCTTGTGTCAAAGAAGCTTGGTTTAAGTGGTCAATAGAAATAGGGGAATGAACCATTGAACAGTTGAACCAAAGTTGGTTCAATCGGCCGGTTCAAGCGACAAGTTCAAAGGAGTGCCCCAAGCGTCAAAAACACAAGTGCCCTTATAAAGGGAATTCTTGTGGCAAAAAAGTGACTAAGGCAAATAGAAGCCCAAAGACAAAAGCCTGAAAAAATCCAGTGGATGCTGCCAAGTGTCATCTTTTGAGCCTCATTTCACTTTTTTTTAAGAGCCGCGAAAGCCACCACATGTCCATTGTAAGTTAAATGGAATGTGCCACGTTTCATCCTCCACATGAATCCAAATGATTCCCACATGGTTATATAGTATTTCTAGAATGCGATGAAAGCTGCCACATGTCATCTTCCGCAAGACACTCAAAAAGTGTCCAAAGCTTCTACAAGTTCAATGGAAGCTGCCACATGTCATCTTCAAAGTCACAGTGGAAAGTGCCATGTGTCATCTTCAAAATGTAGTGGATGCTACGACGTGCCCTTAACTATTTCACAGTGGATGCTACCACATGTCACATGTTGAGATTCACATAAAATCGACTAAGGAAAATTTCCAAGGGACAAACAACCCTTTTGAAGGACACTTAGAAGCCGAAGTGAACCATTACAAAAACCTGAAAGACCAATTTCGAGCTCAAACAACCCTTGTGGAGAGTAGAAAGGGGGAAAATGGACCAATTCAAAGGCCAAAAGAGCAAAGGGATTTCCTTCAAAAAAGTTCCCCTGGCAAAAGTGACAAAGAGACAATTCCTTCAGACAAATTGTCTGAAAGAATTTCTTCAGACTTTTTCTCTTAAAGAAAAGTCCAAAGAAATAGAAAACCCACAAAGCAGCAGAACATGCCACGTGTCCTTCATCAAAGTCACAACGGAAGCCGCCACATGTCATCTATTGAGACATAGTTTCAAAGTAGCATAACATGCCACGTGTCTCTCATAAAATGCAATAGAAGTCACCACATGTCATCCTCCACAGGAAAGTAATATAAGTCCCAAAGACTTTTCAAAGGCAGCTAAAAGCTTAGCAAAAGCTGCCACATGTCAACGTCTATAGTTTCTTCCTTTAAATCTCTTTTGCTAAGTAAGGATTGTAGCGAGCCTTCATTAAGTTACTGAAGCAAGTAGATGCTGCCAAGTGTCATCTTTCACAGGGTTCTCAAGAGACAAGCAGAAGTTGACACCTTTTCCATTGTAATTCTGTGGAGAACGACAAGTGTCTGCACCCATGATTCTGAGTTTCTAATAGGTTTCAAAGCCTCTATCAATAAATGTTTCTCAGAGTCTCATAGAAGTTGCCACGTGTCTTTGGCTGTTTAGCAATGGAATGTGCCACGCGTCAATTACTAAAGACCAAAAAAAAGCAACTAAGGAATAAAGCATCGAATTGAATCAAGGACCCATTTAAATTAACCAAAAAAGGAGGAATGATGAGGAAGGACCAAAAACATTTGTGCATCAGATATGTTTCTAGAAGCAGATCGCCAAGTGGACATTGAAGTATGCAACATTCAATAGCGTGACCCATTTCTCTGCATTGAGAAAAGAAAATGGGTAAATGCCACTAAATTTTAGCATGTCTTCTTAATATAATTCAATGCAACATGATGTGTTACTATTCTTTAGTCCTTCTTGAAGAGGTTATATAAGGAACTCTCTTTTATTATTTTAGGGATCTCTCTCTCTGATTATCAGAAACAAAACTCTACCCAAATTGAAAGGCATTACTGAGACTTTGAGCTCAGATTTTTATTCATATTTTGTTATTAGAATAAGAAAGCAAGTGACTTTTCAGACTTTGTGTTGTGATATATTTATTTTTGGGGAAACTATTCTTATATCTTTTTCTTTAATATATTTTTTGTTCCTTTAATTCAACAAGCAAAATTAGTGAAAGTAGTCAGGAAGGTGTCCTGAAGCCAACTGGGGAGAGACTTTGTGCCCCCACAATTGCCTTTAGTGTGTTTTCTTTATTTTTATGTGTAAAGGACCTTGAGATGACTTTGTACCCTCATTGTCCTTTGTATCTCACTCTTGAGCAATTCAGGTGGAGACTTTATGCTACATCTCAATTTGTTGGTTACTACGTTCTTGGTTACATTTTGCAATTACTACCAGGAAGATTCTTGTGGTTTGCTAAATAGTAATTATGAAACAAGAGGAGTGCTTTCTATCATTATCCCTAAGATTTATCCTTTAATCTGCATGCATCATCTCTGAAAAAAGAGAGATGGATGGTTTACCCTACCCTTGAGTATTATTATATATATATATATATATATATATATATATATATATATATATATAGGGAACCTCCACTTGATGAGAGGAGAGATTAGTCCCCTTTTGATGTGGTAAACCTACACATTTGGACGACCAATCTTCCTACTTTGGCTGATCAGACCTATTTTGTTTATCAGTATGCTGATCAACAAAATATTCAACCAATAGTTATTGGTGACTCTGTTGGGGATATATATAGTTTTGTGCAATTTGTAACCTCAAGTTTCAAATTGAAACATCATTTGTGTCTTACCCATTATCATTATAACCCTTATTCATTATAGACTTTGGTGACTCCATTTTTTATCCTACCCATTATCCATTTATAGTCTTACCATCTTCCTCCACCTCCATTATTTTATCTGGTCTACAAAACCAGATCTATTGGGAAATAACGTGCAGTTTAAAGCCTCAAGATTCAAACTGAAGCAAGGTCAATTCTTTTCCATTTTTTTGTTTCACAATCTAGTAGATTCAAGGCATACATGAAGCCAAACGGCTAAAGGTATTGTTGACCCTGTATTCGAGTTGGTACAACAAAGTAATTTTGATTTGTTTCCTTCACCATATCATCTCCAATGAACCAAGAGTTTTCCTCCTACTAAATTCAGGTCTCCATTGCCAAATGAAGTATTCACTTCTACTATTGATAAAGCTTTGCCAATAATTATCCCTCTGAGATTTGTTATTCCTCCTTTTCATAATCCTATAATGGCAGCTTAAGGCCCCTGGGGTAATTCTTTTGGTCCTCTCAATCTTACTCCACCTCTACATGAGCTTCTACGCAGTTCAAGGAAGAATTTCCCCAAATTCTATGGTGATGGGAAAGTTCATCCTGATGAACACATTGCAGCCTTCAGCATAGCCTTTGGAGTAATTGGATTAGAATTTGAAGATGTAACAACCAGGTTATTTGTAGAAACATTACAAGGGGCTACTGTAAATTGGTTTTATCATCTACAGGCTCGATCAGTAACTAATTGGAATACCCTCAAAGCTAAGTTTGAAGCTAGATTCAAACCTATAGAAGATGCACATGCCCTTCTGGCTCAACTCACACAGATGAAGAAAGAGCCTCATGAACCAATGAGGATCTTCATATCCAAGTTTGACAAATTGAGGAACAAGATCCCTGTAATTGCTCAACCTACAGCTGGGAATCTCAAATGCTTCTTTATTAATTATCAGCTACCTGAAGTAAGTTTTCTTTTGAGATGTGTTGGTCAAATAGACCTTACTGCAGCTCAACTTTTGGCCACTGAAGTAGAAGATGATCTCATCTTAGCAGGGAAGATAAGAAGAGATCCAAATAAAAATAGACCCTCATCATCTTCTGATTATTCATCTACAAGCACCACTAATTCAATGGTGAAAAAGTTGGTAAATGAGTTGTTTGCTCTTAAAAAGCAAATGGCACAAGGTATGTCTTCTGCTCCTTCATACAGAGATATGCCAAGAAGGACATTCCCAAATTAGTCATATCAAGGCAATGCTACCAGGAATCAAGGGCAACCAAATCTTCTTCCTCCCCCACAAGGGAAACTTTCCCTTGAAGCTCCTCCAACCAACTCAGCAGTTGGATATCTGGAGACAAAACATAATTTCTCTTTCCAACCTAATTTTGATCAATAAAGTGACGTTGATCTCTTTATGGAGGATCAAGAAGAATTAGATGGCGACTCTCATATTAGTTTCCTAAATTACCAAGATGAACCCAGAGGCAAAGGAGAAGCTTTTGATCGATCATATGCAGTATTTACCAAGTCTAAGAACCAATCATTCCTACAAGTTGATAAAGGAAAGACAAAGGAGAAACCTCAACCAAAAATTACAATTGCTAAGTGTGGAACCACTCTGCCTTTCCAATCAAAGGATCCAGTGATCACCCAAAAGGTAAGTACATCAATTTCACCTTCACCTTCTACTTCAATTTCACAAACCAACCCTCCTCCCATCCCTCCTAAAACCCAAAAGGTTGAAATACCTTCCTCTATTCCTAGTTCAATTCAGCCATTTGACATAATTGATCAGGTAAAAAAGACAAAAATAAAAATATCTAAATTTGAATATTTGCAGTCCAATCCTGATCAATTGAATAAGTTGGTCCAATGTGTCAAGAACCAAACCATCCCTACAAGAAAAGAGGTTAAGAAAATAACTCTTGATTCCCCAAAGACCATGCCCATTCCAAATTATCTTATCATTACTCCTCCAGATGCCCCTGGGAAAATAGAACCTTTCTATGTTTCCCTATTAATAAATGGTCATAAGCTAAGTAATTACATTATAAACTCAGGTGCATCTGACAATGTCATTCCTTTTAAAGTAGCTAAATCTCTTGGTCTCACACTGACCAAAACCTTTGAGAGATGTTTCTCCATGGAGAACAAGCAAGTAACACTATTGGGGCAAATCAAAGATGCCCAATTTGCATTTGTAGCCTTTCCAGACAAGAGAATCAAGATGATTGTCTTGGTGGCTGACATCCCAGCATCCTATGGAATTTTTCTTGGATGAAATTTTTGCAAGGACGTGGGAGGAGAACTAAACATGGACCTGTCTGAAGCCAGGATCCCTATAAAAGGTGTAATGAAGAGATTGCTCCCTGAAAAGGAGGTAAAATATGTGGTCACCCAAACATCGGCCTCTACAATGCAAATTCTATTTGAGTCTTCAGGCAGGGGTAATTATTTCTTGACCACAGAGGATGTTCATGTTTCTACAGAAGAAAGTCCTGTAGTTGACAATCTAGGAATTGATCCAAACAAGACTTCAAGAGAATTGGTAGGGTGCAGTACAAATAAGGAAGAATCTTCCATATTCAATGAAGAGAAATCTGATAGAAGATCAACTTATGATGATGCTTGGATCCTGGAATCCAATGACAACAATTCTTCCACTAATGTTGAAGCTAGAATAGTGTTGATATCTCCTCAAAGAGATATTTTTCCTTCATGCAAGTTGCAGTTCAGCAACACCAACAACATAATTGGATGTGAATCTCTATTACTCAGATTGAAGACTACTCAAGATGAAGAGATCAAACTCCTTCACACCAAAGGAGATGCTGAGCTGATAGCTTGTCAAGAATTTGATGTTGACAAACAAAACATGTGCTAGACTAGACCTGCAAAGCAACAAGTTATAATGGTGGACCATACTGTTGTACTCCAAAGTCATCTAAAGGAACCCTTTGCCAAGAGAACAAGGAGTTATGGCTTTCAAATTGAAGACCACATCCTGCCATGGGGTAAAAAGAAGAAAGAGCCAAGAAGAAGACACAAAAAATTGGTTTCCTGGTGGAGAGTTCCATTTGCCCGTCACCGCTTCTAGGGACAAAATGTGTTCTTTCTGGTTTATTAGGATAGAGCACTATTTTCACTGCATCTCAGGAAGCAACATCTAAAATACTTCAATTCTTGAAATATTAGATAAGTTCACCTGTAATATGTATATTTGTATAGTTTTTGTGTTTCTGCTTTGTATTGTTTATTTTCATTTTTGGAACCTTTCATTTTTGGGTAACATGACTCCACAACCCAATGGTACACATGAAGACACTGGAGATTCTAGATTCTACTCCACTCAATTCTTTTTACAATTGATAGAAATTCCCCAACTGGAGCCAGCTATTGTACCCAAAAAATGTCACTCATTTTTAGGACAACATATAAATTATTTTGGTCTTGCAAGACCAAAATATCCCTTCCCATTTCAAAAAATTGTTATAAGCTTTCAAAATTGGTAATTATTCAAGATTTTTCAGTCTAAGGACTAATGGTTCAATAGTTTCAAAGGCTTCTACAGGTAGGTTCAATCAAAAGAACAAGTTTCTGACACTTAGTCATTTTCAGGACTAGTTCAAGGTTCAAAAGGTTCAACGTGCTCAATTGCGTTCAAAAGTTTCAATGGTTTCAAGGCTCAATGGGTTCAACGAGGCTTGTGTCAAAGAAGCTTGGTTCAAGCGATCAATATAAATAGGGGAATGAACCATTGAACCATTGTACCAAAGTTGGTTCAATCATCCGGTTCAAGCGACAAGTTCAAAGGAGTGCCCCAAGCATCAAAGACACAAGTGCCCTTACGAAGGGAATTCTCATGGAAAAAAAGTGACTAAGGCAAATAGAAGCCCAAAGACAAAAGCCTGACAAAATCTAGTGGATGCTGCCAAGTGTCATTGTCTGAGCCTCATTTCATTTTGTTTCTAAGAGCCACAGAAGCCACCACGTGTCCATTATAAGTTAAATGGAATGCGCCACATGTCATCCTCTGCATGAATCCAAATGAGTCCTGCATGGTTATATAGTATTTATAGAATGTGACATAAGTCACCACGTGTCATCTTCTGCAAGACACTCAAAAAGCATCCAAAGATTCTACAAGTTTAGTGGAAACTGCCACATGTCATCTTCAAAGTCACAGCAAAAAGTACCACATGTCATCTTCAAAATGTAGCCAATGCTGCCATGTGTCCTCAACTATTTCACAGTGAATGCTGCCATGTGTCACATGTTGAGATTTACATAAAATCGACTAAGGCAAATTTCCAAGGGATAAACAGCCCTTTTAGAGGACACTCAGAAGCTGAAGTGAACCATTGCAAAAACTTGAAAGACCAATTTGGAGCTCAAACAGCCCTTGCAGAGAGTAGAAAGGGGGAAAATGGACCAATTCAAAGGCCAAAAGAGCAAAGGGATTTCCTTCAAAAAATTTCCCCTGGAAAAAGTGACAAAGAGACAATTCCTTTAGACAAATTATCTGAAAGAATTTCTTCAGACTTTTTCTCTAAAAGAAAAGTCACCTACAAAGCAGCAGAACATGCCACATGTCATTCATCAAAGTCACAGTGAAAGCCGTCACATGTCATATATTGAGACACAATATCAAAAAAGTGAAACATGCCACGTGTCTCTCATCAAATATAGTGGAAGCTGCCATGTGTCATCATCTGTAGGAAACTAATATAAGTCCCAAAGACTTTTCAAAGGCAGCTAAAAGCTTAGTTGAAGCCGCCATGTGTCAACATCTGTAGTTTCTTCCTTTATATCTCTTTTGCTAAGTAAGGATTGTAGCGAGCCTTCATTAAGTTACTGAAGCAAGTGGATGCTGTCAAGTGTCATCTTCTGCAGCGTTCTCAAGAGACAAGTGAAAGCTGACACCTTTTCCGTTGTAATTCCACAGAGAGTGACAAGTGTTTTCACCCATGATTCTAAGTTTCTAATAGGTTTCAAAGCCTCTATCAATAAATGTTTCTCATAGTCCCATGAAATTTGCCATGTGTCTTCACCTGTTTAGCAGTGAAATGTGCCACACGTCAATTTCTAAAGATCAGTAGAAAGAGAATAAGGAACATAGCATCTAATTGAATCAAGGACCCGATCCAATTAACAAAAAAAGGAGGAATGATGAGGAAAGACCATAAACATTTGCACATCAGATATGTTTCTAGAATCAGACTGCTAGGTGGACATTGAAGTATCCAAACATTTAATAGCATGACCCATTTCTCTGCATTGAAAAAACAAATGGGTAAATGCCCCTAAATTCCAGCATGTCTTCTTAACAGAATTCAATGCAACATGATGTGTTACTATTCTCGAGTCCTCTTTGAAGAGGCTATATAAGGGAATCTCTTTTATTGTTTTAGGGATCTCTCTCTCTGATTATCAGAAACAAAACTCTGCCCAAACTGAAAGGCATTACTAAAACAAAACTCTACCCAAACTGAGCTCAGATTGTTGATCATATTTTGTTATTGGAATAAGAAAGCAAGTGACTTTTCAGACTTTGTGCTGTGATATCTTTGTTATTGGGGAAACTATTATTATGTCTTTTTCCTTAATATATTTTATGTTCCTTTAATTCAACAAGCAGAATTAGTGAAAGTAGTCAGGAAGGTATCCTGAAGCCAACTGTGGAGAGACTTTGTGCCCCCACAATTGCCTTTAGTGTGTTTTCTTTCTATTTATGTGTAAAGGACCTTGGGACAACTTTGTGCCCTCATTGTCCTTCGTATCTCACTCTTGAGCAATTCAGGTGGAGACTTTGTGCTACATCTCAATTTGTTGGTTACTACGTTCTTGATTACATTTTGCAATTACTACCAGGAAGATTCTTGTGGTTTGCTGAATAGTACTTTTGAAAGAAGAGGAGTGCCTTTTGTCATTATCCCTAAGATTTCTCCTTTGATTCACACGCATCATCTATGAAAAAAGAGAGATGGATGGTTTACCCTACCCTTGAGTATTATTTTCTATATATATATATATATAGGGAACCTCCCCTTGATGAGAGGAGAGATTAGTCCCCTTTTGATGTGGTAAACTTACACATTTGGATGACCAATCTTCCTACTTTGGCTGATCAGACCTATTTTATTTATCAGTATGCTAATCGATAAAATATTCAACCAACATAACTCATCCCAAAAGAAGTCTTCTTACAGTTTCTTTTCACTCTTATACATGAGAGGCATCATCACATCTTCATAGCAACTTCTTAAATGTTTGAATATATTTTAGGGTTCTCTACCCAAAGCATGGATTCTTTTCCAACTTGATGAAAAACCTTATGAACATCAATATCATCTTCCCCACAAACAAGACTATTCTTATGCTCTTCACTCCTCCTTTTAAAGCTAGCTTCTTTCCTCCAATGAGAATTAGAGAGCAAATCTCCCTAGGGAGGCTAAATTTAGTTATCTCACAAGTGGTTTTGCATTGGAACATCCTTGGGAAGGACTGAAATGTCTCCCTCAACCAATATTCTAACCTCTTTGGCTAATTCAAGACATTCTTCCAACTCTTCTTGGCTATGAGGAGGGATGCCCTCTATTTCAACCTATATTTCTTATTTGTCTTGATCAAACTCATGCCAACTAGGTTGATCTTATTCTTTTTCCATGCTAAATGTAAGCTCATTTATCCAATGGATCACCTCATCACCTTGCCCCTAAGGGTAGCCTTGACTAGAGAAGCCTAGCCTTTGTTCATCTAGATTGTCTACTTCTTCATCATCCTTTCCCACTTTCTCATTGTTATGCTACCCAAACAAATCATGTTTATATCCTCTTGCAGTAGGTCTAATCTTTCTAATTTAATGGCACAAAGAGGGTTGCCAATAATTATTTACCCATCATCTTCACTTGAAATATCCTCCTCTTCATCTAAATGGTTTTCATGTTCTCTCCATACAATAGGTCCTCCTTTGAAAAGGGATATGGTGGGAGGGAAAGAGGGTTTAACTGATGAATTATGAGTGGCCTTAACAAGGTTGAGCATTTATAAATCAAGATGCTTGGTCTAAGTAGGTTGTTGTGGTTGGGAAGCTTTAGGATATTCTAAAGGATGAGGGAAAATGGGATTTTGAGAGGGATGTTATTGAGGGATAATAGTTTGAGTTTGCATAGGAATAGGCTCTTTCAAAAGATGGAGACATCTAAAACTTAGTATTTTAAAACAATGAGACTTACTTGGCAATTCAAAAGCTTTCTCTTGCTTGAAGCTTGGGATCTTGAATGTGGGAGCCTCCTTTTGAGTGGGTTGATCCTAAGTTATGACAAGATAATCTTGTTTGAAATTGGGAATATATAAGGTTGACCGAGGTCTGATTTTTTGCATTTGAGTAATCACTTGACATATCTACTCCTCTTTGGATGAAATCTACCTAGCCAAACATTCCTCTTTGTACCTACTTTGAATCTCCCTCTCCTACTGGAGATTGATGATTAATTTCCTTCTACTACAATTCATACTCCTACTCTCTTTGAATCTCTTTCATTTGTTGGTTGAAGTCCAAAAAGATGTCTCTAATGCTTTTTTAGGGCTAAATAGGGGGGTCATAATACTGATTGAGAGAAACATGTCCCTCAAAATATTGATTATAAGCATGAACAAGGTGCCAAAAGGGTTGATCTAGGGTGGAATGGAGGCACACACTATAAGGAAGATGGTGCCTTAGTAGTCCAAGCCAATTTTAGGTGAAACCAAGACTATTTTCAGCCTGATATGGGAAATGAGAAGGAACAACAACAACATTTTCATGAAATGGGGGGTGAAAATACAATTTTTGGGCACTCAAACTACTTAAACCATTAGATTTGATACTTGGAGTTGCCATGGTTTTGAAGAAACTATCCTAAAAGACAAGATTTACTAAAGAACACACCAAAAATATTTAATGGATTATGTGAGGATCATCAAACTAGGTCCCATCAGGTGTGCTATAAATTATTTCCACTTGAATCGTGCACCCATTGAATTAAAATAATTAGTTCATTGTAACAATGGGATTATCCCTGAAGGTGTCAGACTCTTTCAATCCTTGGGATAAACCTCTAAAGAAGGCCAGATTCCTTATAATCTAAATGCATCTAATTTAGGATTAAAAGAGCTAAAAGGAAACTTACTGCTAATCCTAAATCTAAAATTTGTTGCTGAAAAATATGGGGGGGTTGCTTAAACAGAAATAATGGTGATTCACCAAGACTAGATAAATCGCCTCTACAGGCCTTGAAGAACAAACTACAAATCTGAGAAGACAATATAATATCACATAGACTCTGATATGAACACTTAAATTACATCAATGATTTAAATGGAGGTATAAGACATGATATAACATTAATAGGTATGACAAACAATTGATAAATAGTGTCTGCATAGACCTATATACACACAAAATATGACCTACAATTAAAGAGCCAAGATCTACACAAGGTGCTAGGATGAACAACAATGAGAGGGACAAAAATTATCCACAGAAAAAATATCAAAAAAACATGGGATGCACATAGGATACATAACAATAGAGAGAGGTGAACTCAATTCTCATTAAAGTGCAATGTTCATGCATTAAAGGGGCTCGTGAAGGGAATTTTTTTAAAGAATTATTGTGTCTATAAATGTCAACTAAAACCTGGGCTTTTATAGAGATCCATTGGGCATAAAGTCATATGCGTCTAAAACTTCTCATATTCTAAAAGTATGACCTAGATTAAATCTTCACATCATATTCTTGAATAAATTAAACTGGCATTCACCTCAAAATGAAAAAAATAAATAAGAAACATCAGTAACTATGCGAAAGAACTTAGGGAAAGAAAAAACTAACTATTGTGTAGAAGCAGTTAGAGGAAAAAATTAAATGACTAATCTAATATATAAAATATAAAAATACAGGACCTCGATCCGCCTCAATCAAAATAAAATCCTTTGAGGTCTCTCCCACTCCTCGCACACATAATGCTAAATGATTGATATGGCTTTATGAAATTTGAGATTAGCTTCAACTTCATTTTACCAACCTCTAAGAACGTGCACTAAGAAATGGTCACACATTCATGCTCTCCTTCTTTGAGAAGGGATTTCACTCCATTGCTACTAAGGATCTCATTTGGGTTGTTAAAGATGTTCACAAGGTCGAATAGACCATTTGGAAACTCATTGACACCCAGTTGTTCATGCTTTTATTTTGTCGCTTTACCATCCTACTAGTCAGGATGATTTTATTCTAGCAACTCACTTAGAAACACAACCATGTCCACCTAATTCTCATGCTACTTAAGATTTCCTTCTTTATAATATGATAGTTTGATGTCAAAGTTTGAATAAAAATTCTCTAGCTCATCCCAAAATATGTTTTCCTCATGCATACCAAAAGAGCCTAAACTTGCATTCTCTATATAATCAGAGGAACCAAACTCATAACAGCCCTTTTCCCAATTATCAAATGGATAAAAAAGAACCTCCTCAATAAGAGCAATGGCCTCAAAATTAACAACATCCTCTTTTATGGCTTGTGACCTCATATTTGGCATAATGGAGTTCTCCTCCTCATGTAATAAGTAAGCTTCCAAAGCTATTCCTTCATTGATATTTATGCTCCCAAAATCACTATCTTTCCAATTCAAGAGAGGAGTCTAAAACTATGTTTGTTTATGTGCTTTTTCTACTTGTGAAGCTAATGCAAATACTGCCCCCAAAGATCTGATGTATCTTGTACAATGAGAGATTTAAGAGTGACTGTAGCAATAGAGTGAATGTAAATAAGATTTCATGGTTGGCCACTACAAAAATAGGGAATGAAATGGGCTGATTGGATAGAGGCTCAAGCAATGAGGGTATTAGAGGCCTATTTTTTATTATACCAGAATGAATGAGACATTGTTCTACTGAAATATCAAGATCATAAGTGTGGGGCAAAGAAACCCCACCTAGTGATTGGATGATGACTATAATTACACAGTCTAGAGATCTCAAATAGTATAATAATGTTACATGGTCCGAAGGATTCACTGGGTTTGGGATTCAATCCTAGGTTTATGGAACTTCAATTTGAACTCAGTGAGGAGATCATGGTGTGCCCTTATTATACTAGTGGTCTGATCAATGAGGGACAAGTGATCAGCGTTCTCTTCAAACAATATTCACAATCGCTCACCGAACTCATCCCAATTACAAATGGAGCTTGATCTCAGACTTCTATACCACCTTAGATATTTCCCTTTGAATAATGATGTAAGAAAATAGACAACCATGTTGTCTTCAACCACATGGTGAACTGTGCATACATGGGTTATATCTTTGATGTGATCAACGATGGTGGTCTCATCTTCACCTATGAAGAATGGAAAACTCTTGAGAGATACACTAGGGATATCATCATATTGTATCACATCCTAATTTCTCTCTAAGTTGAATACCTTATTTGATCCATGGATTATTATGGTTGATTAGTTGATTAACTAATATTTTATTAAGCTTTATGTCATATGTTGAATATGATATAGTTATGTGATACTTAATTTACATGATTAGTTGCTATGAGTTAACAATAATTTTATATTCTATACATTATGATCATATTTGTTAATTATATCACATTATTTTATGGATATAATCATGTTTCAGGCTAACTACCTTCATTGTTGTGAGGTGGATGAAAGACAAATTCTTACCTCAGATTGTGATGGAGGGAGAGCATCATTGGAGAGGGTGGTTTAGATGAAGACATTGAGGGATGATAGAAAATGAATCCAAAAACCCTTGCAAACACCACATAGTATATCATGTTTTGTAATTGTTTGAGATAGATAATGTAACATGTTTTATGTTACTTTTCCTTTAAGTGATTGTTAATATTCTTTCTAGTATGATCTTGATCGATATTGATGATCGTGTTAATTTGTTTAAGTAATTTCATTAATTTTATGATCGTACATAACTTATCTTATTTGACGTAATTGCTTGATTGAATGAGTAAATTCGTATATGTTTTACTTACCGTACTCCCTTATTAAATATGGTTGTATATTATAACAATATGATGTTATGACAAATTCCATTGTTATCATTTATCTATATGACGTCTCGACAGCCACGTGGCATTGCCATCCAAGTAGGATGACAGCGTGGCAGTCACCCAATGGGGAACTTGGATGCCGGACGTGGCGTGGTTGTGCCGAGTCGCCCGGTATCCGCTGCTCTGTAGCCCCACCTCGCTGAGCAAAGAATGTTTTGAAAATTGGCAGTTGCCGTAGATTTCGGACTGCGGATCGAAGTCCAAGGCGGAGTAAGTCGCCGGCACGAATTCTCCATACTTAATGATTTCACGCCTCAAGTTCGCGTCCAAGGGATCCAGGAGGCCTTCCCAGTCGTTACACCCGGCGTATTCCTTCCATTTGGACCCGAGCATTTGCTTCGGCGAGCTCTCACAATTGCCGGTTTTTGCAACCAGACTACTGCATTCTACGCTCGCTCCGGAGTTGCCTGGGTCTCTACCATTACAACATTCTCCCATGAAGACCTGATCAATACTCAGTGCGTTCGTCCAGTGTAGTTCACGAATTTATTGACGGTGCTCTTCAACCCTTCGAATCCGCAATCGGATGCAGCAGCGACGCAGGATATTTTTCTTGTCAACGAGAGGGGGATATGGTAAGCGACTTCTTACGAGCAAATGAATTAGGTCTGTTCAGCTTGCATTCATCCGATCCCATCCCTGTTAAAGAACTTACAGGATAGAACGGGGATCTTGAACTAATGGACTGTGCAGCCTGCATTCAGGCATCAATGCGTATATCCACACAGTATTTAAATTTGAATCTGATCATCCCACGGCTTCGCACCGACTGAAAGAATTGAACATTCTATGGTCTCTTCATACTGAAACTATTTATCACTGTTGCATTCGCGGATGACGTAAATACCCTGACCGTTCATACACAATTTTTCGGCTTTGAGAGAATGATATTCATGCCCTGGACGGCTGACTTTGAGAAGAAATCTAGAAAAATTTGATCCACAACCTATAATACAAAGGGCGTACAGGTGGGCGGTGATTCACAGCAAAGAAATAGGCCCGTCATTGTAGCGGTCCAGGGTGTCAACTTCACAGACATGCAAATATATAGCTCACTGGACAATGTTTACGTATTAAAGGCTGTGGTCGATAAGTCGTACGGGCAAACCTCCTCGTTTTACTGCCGATATAGGAGAGGAAATATGATGACAACTACTCTTCCGCAGAACCGTGTGAAATTGGATCGAAATCAACACGCGCAATTGCTGGGCAAGCCTCTTTTGTCTTATCGACTATGACTATTCTTACGCAAAATCTTCGTAGTCCGGGTTGAGGTTTTCGTTGTCCATTAATGTATGTCAACCAGCAATGTTGCATTACAAAGGTGAAACTTCTCGTGTGTCTTCTCTTCTTTCCTCTTCTCAACCGAAAGCCACTATTCCAATGCTCTAGGGCATTTGACTCCACCATTATTCCAGTGCCTTGGGGCATTTGACACTGCCATTGTTACAAACTATCCATTATTTTTGAACTCAATGCTTCATTTTATATTAAATTTACAGTTTGTGGACAAAATAACTTTATAATTTGAGTCGGCCCAGCTTTAAATTGATTATTTTTTAAATGAATTAAATTTTTTTAGGGATGTAATTTTATACTATGTTTAAATAAAGCTTTGTAAATTGGAAAAGTACAAATTAGTAGTTGTATTTCACTCTAAATCTTATCCCACTTTTAATGCACAAAATAAGAAGAAACAATAATTTTAATTTTAATTTAATAATCAATATATATAAATAAACTATATAACGATATTCTCATAGTATTATAATATATAATAATAAAATAATTATTATTTATTTATATAATTAATTGTATTATATAATAATAAGAATATATATATATATATAAATATAAATATTATATTATATATTAAAATATCTTGATGAAATTTAAGAGTAACATATATATATATATATATAGACACACACACACACATAAAATAAACTTTATAATGAAGGGAATCAAAGAAGACATCATTGGGATGTTGCTCGCATATCTTCTCTTGTTTCGTTTTCTCAACTAAAAGTCACGATTTTAATGTTCTAGTGCATTTGACTCAACCATTATTCCAATGTTCTAGTGCATTTGAATCTGCCATTGTTCCAAACCATCCATTATTTTTGAACTCAATGCTTCGTTTTACATTAAATTTATAATTTGTGGACAAAAATAACTCTATAATTTGAGTTGGTTGAACCTTAAATTGATCACATTTGATATGAATAAAACTTTTCTACCGATGTAAGTTTCTATTATGTTAAAGCAAGGTTTTGTAAATTGAGAAGTACAAATCAGCAGTTGTACAAGTCACACAAAACCTATGACCATTGACCTCATCCCACCTTTTGTGTACACAATATTAAAAAACAATATATATATATTTTTAATTTAATCATCATCATCATCATCATCATCATCATCATCATCATCATCATCATCATCATCATCATCATCATCATCATCATCATATAAATATATATACACTCATAGTATTATAATATATTCTATCTTAATTTAGTATATTATTAATATAATAATATATTGTACCAATGAATTAGATGTGAGTTGGTTGGATTATTTAGATGTATCCAAGTTCACCAAGGTTTGATTTTCACTAAAGTATGTGAACCCAGTTGTTGTTGTGAATATTAGGTATATTTTTAGTGGATTATATTCGATCGATGGTTGTTGGTGATGGTTTCCATAGAGTGTGCAGGTGGGTCCCATAGAAGAGGAGATGATTTCAATTGTTGGTAATTCTCAATGGCTAGTATGGCTTACCATTTGTCGGCGATTGCATTTCATCGAGATAATGTGATCATTAATGAAATTCTCTTGGAGATCTGGAACCTCTATTTATATCCCAAACCAGTTATTACTCCAATGATTTAAAAAAAATCTAATTCCTAACTCAGATAAAAACTGATTACCAATCAAAATTATATATATAATATAATATTATAATATATATTAATATATTACATTCTTATGTATTATTAATATTTTAGTATTATATAATATTAACAATAAAAAGATAATTAACATATAATATTATTTATATTATTAAAAATAATATTATATTATACTGATTATTAATATAATATTTATATTTTATAATATTGTTGCTTCAGACATGGGCATGGATGGAAAGACAATGAAAGTAATAGGTTGTCGCTTTGTGTTGGTGCATGGAGCATGCGTTGGGTGTTGGTGCTGGCATAAACCTTCTTTCCAAAGTGTGACATAGCCAACGAAGGTATCGACCCCACCGATGCAGACAAGATTACACTCCTGTCATTCACATTGATGCGGTAGATGCCTCTGCCAGATATCTAAGATATTTTGTAGATTTCAATATATAAAATTTGCAAATAGTTGAATTTTAACAGAAGAAAATTCAATAAGCATTGATTTGATAGGAAAACAATGGTTAAATCGAACTGTTCAATTGACGTGAAAAGTAAGGCAGGGGAAAACATAGAGGCAGTGATAAGGCAAGATGACTAATAAGCCTTTAATGGTACTTAACAAATGTCTAATAAAAAATATCACAGAGAATATCAACAATGGCTCTTGCGATGAAACGCTTCTGATATAGTAATGTTAATAAGAATCTCAACAAGTTTTAATTTTGAGGTTGGAAAAATGTTCATTTTGAAAATGTATTAGAGATATGAAGAGATAAGGCACTTAAAAGATGAGGGTATATTTAAGTTTCATTATTTGTACATCTAATATTAATGTGTTGGTTTGTGAGGAAAATCGAAGATATGGGAGTATTCACATATTTAATTTATATATATATATATATATATATATATATATATATATATCAAATTAATTAAATATGTGAATATTGTCATATCTTCGATTTTCTTATATATATATTTTTTTTAAATAAGAAATTATTCATTTAAAAAATGAGAGTAAAAGTTGCATTTTAGAATAATTTTATAGCTTCAAATTATAAGAAAACAAAACAAATTCTAAAGCAATGTCAATTTATGAAAAATATATCGGAAAAAACATATAA
This sequence comes from Torreya grandis, assembly GCA_037957365.1. Lineage (NCBI taxonomy): Eukaryota > Viridiplantae > Streptophyta > Pinopsida > Cupressales > Taxaceae > Torreya > Torreya grandis. The sequence goes on from JARHVA010004537.1 coordinate 496,822, forward strand.
AATGAGAAGAACAATAACTATGCAAAATTATATGTAATTATGACTAATATAATTATATCAAATTAGACTCTTTATAAGAACAAAAGTCAGTTTTCTTAATTTTATTAAATTTTTTATAAAATCATAATATTAAAATAAAACAAAATTACAAAAATATTTGAATTTTCTTTTTTTTTCTCAAATCTAACAATTTTTAGATGACTAGTTTTAGTAAAGCTATAAAGATTTGGAAAGTTAGATACTCAAGAATTAGAAATGAACATATTTTTAATAATACCCCACTTAAAATGAGAGGAGTTATAACATTGCTAATAAATGAATTTCATGTAAATTTTAGGATTGAATTATAACTTTTTTTTTATAAAATAAAAATATTATTATTCTAAAAAAAATGTCTGAACATATATGAAAGTATTAATATCATTGTTTTACATTAATTTGGTTTTAAAAATCTTGATAGAATATAAACTTGAAACGTAATTCAATTTGATAAATATGACATTCAAGTATACATTTAAAAATAAAAATACTGAAACTGATTTTAATGATTTAAGAAGTGACATATGCTAAATATAGAAATTACAATAAAGAGATAAGTACTTAGCTTTTTTGGTCGCCTATTTAGTTGTGATTGTATTATGACAATAAAAATTTGACTAAAGTAGGTTTGTGATCATCTAGTTTAAGAACTATATTTTTGTCTGTACAAGATTAGTTCCTTCAGATCTTGGTCAATATCGACCATTGATAATACCTATTCTGAAGGGTAATGACTTGTGTTGAAGAGAGAGTCTGTGATTGTACAATCACCTTTTCTTGTCTTTGAAATCTCTTTACGTGTGATGTCAAACTCTATTGATACACATAATTTTATAAATAAACCTCTTTCACTTAAAAAACCTATGCTTTCTTATGATGTCTAGAAACCTACAAAGACTAAGAAAGTCTAATGGACTAAGCTAATCCCAATCACCCTTGTTTGATGACTAACTACTATCCATGTATCCAATAATTTAAGGAGGGAAATCAAGTCACACATAGCTCTCCCACCTAATGTGATTGTACAATTATTTTCCTTTGTTACATATATGTGGCTAATGATTTACATTTCATACTTTACAAAGTTGGTTTTGACTTAGATTTGGTACACTTTATACTTGACTTGTGACTTCTCCTAGTGATAGATTCATAATTTTGGAAGAATATGGTAGATTTTCTCAATACGTAATATTTTATAGATGTGTATACAGATACATAAATTAACATTTAAGTTAAAAACATGCACTTATGACGACTCTCTTACATATTTAGTTTTATACCTATCTTAGAGCTCTTTTTATCACTTTTGACCACCTTGCACACTCCTCTAAGTTTATAAATGACCTCAAAAAGTAATCATCCCTATTCTTATCAAACTTAGACATCCTTTAGGCCCTACCTAACCCTCAACATAATGAAATCACCCATTAGACAAGAGCAAACTATGGGACTATAACTCACTGCTCTAGTGTCCTTGGCCCCTCTCTTGTCTTCCCACTAAAATAAAAAGTTATAGGAAGGTCAACCTATATCCCTAATGAGCCCCATTCAAAATAATTTCAAACATATGACTATATAAAAACTTTTCAAACCATTTTGCAAGGATGAGGCTTCCACATCAAAAAACACCAGAATCATAATTTCATATTGAGATCCAAGTATTTATTTCTTCCAATGTTGATTGCATATAGCCCTAGTAGCTCAGAGCTCAAGTCTGAATACATTGTAATAAGTCATAGTTAAATAACTTAATCACATAAGTATTACACCAACATCTAGCACATTTTACAAATTATTCACATACCACCACAACATGGGAGAACTACATGAAGTTTGATCCCTCTTTGGAGTATTGGTATATAGGTAATGCTCAACACATGAAGTATTGAGGTCTCACCCAACTTAAATTGTTAAACCCTTTTTCCCCATTGCTTTTATATTGGTATTAAGATGTCAAAAAACTAAGGTTTTGAAAGAAAATTAGTGATATAATAGTCTTCACAAGTGATCGTAAGCTCCCAAAATAGATATAGGCTCTGCAGATGAAGACACAATGAACCCAAAAACCTTAATTTCCTCACTAGAAATGGATAGGAGTGCCCCAGGTTATATAGGATCACCACCCCTCTAGTGTCCTCTTCCTATTGATATTGTCAAGGTCTGGATCTAGTTCTTGATTCTTGAGTCTAGTCATCAAACCTCCCCACACAGTAAGTTTCAGCTTTTGATTCCTCCTACAAACACAATTTTTAGCTACTCTTTATTTTTCTTATTACACTTTTATATTTTTAGTTTCTTGAATAATTAGTTCTAAATTAGTGAATGTTATTATTGTAATATTATTCTCCTATTTTTTCACAAGTTTTATCACTTAGGGATTTTATATAATCCTAAATTTGATAAAACATATTAGTGAACCCATCTCTTATTCAAATATTTCTAAACCCTAACTATAAATGTTTCCAAGGTTTGTATCATTATTTTCCCTATTCCCATTTTCTATTTTAGGATTTTTAAATATAATAATTTCTATTATAATAACAATTGTCTAAGTTTTAGTGTCACATTTTATGGATGAAAAATAATCTTACTCTTCCTCCTAACCCTCATGGCTGTGATTGATATGTACCTAGGGATATGATATATTAATGTATATGGGTTGATGGAGATATTGGTATATGGCACACATATCCCTTAGTTATATGGGTCCAATATAATAGGATAAATGATTAACTTATGGAATTAGTACATTGGGTAATGGTCGACCTACATTGGGATTAGGAGGTTACCCATCCATTATTTGCTAAATAAAGGTCTATATAAAGGAGGTGAATATCATAGTAAAGGAATCAATCAAGTAAGTTTTTAGTATTCTATTTTATAGAAATATATTGAAGGTTATCCCCTCGAATAAACATTGTGGAGCTATTCCTTATTAAAGGAGTATTGTATAGTGTTTCCCTATCTCAAGGGTATTATTCTATTTTTGCATATATTGAATATTTGGGAATCTTGGCCTACCTATATCTATTGTGTCATTTTGATCTACATTATATTATATATATTTATAATTGTTATAAGTGTGGATCACAACAAGTGGTATTATAGCCTCCACCCTAGTTTGAATCATGGTGTGGGTGGATCTGTCAGCATTGTAGTGTTCATTTTGGGCTCGTACATGTGGGGGATCCTAATATACTAGTGCAAATCTAGTCTATAGTTTAGGATTAAAATCATGGTGGGATATTATGATCTTAATGTACAAATTTCAGTAAATCCTTAAGGTTTTTATTTAATAGTTGGTCAAACCCATATAACTAACTAAAGAGGATGTGTGACACATGATATCATCTCCATCAACCCATATATATTAATATATTATATCCTTAGATGCATAACAATGATAGTTAATTTCCCTCTAACCAAGTCCATGTTATCACTATCCTAAAATATAAGGTAACCCATCCTATAGTTTCAAATGAAGTTAATCAAACTATCCTTCCTCAAACCCCTCCACCTCACATATCTCCCCTTGATGGTGCATGTATGCATGATCAATCTGAAACACTTAGGGTTTGTGCTTGTGAAAATCTAAAGGATCAAATCAATATTGTAGAAGTTGGTAATGTTTCTAATGTGTTCAATAAGAGTAATGATAGTCTCACCTATGTATAAAGGGACACTTTTGAGGGTTGATATGGGATTGTCATCATAATGAGCTTGTATTATAGGACTATACGCATTTAAAGCAACAACATGTAGGTTTTTTACCATGATAAATTTAGATTTTTTCAATATTGAGCCAATCAAAAGCCTTCATATAGGTCTATGAGCAAGGCAGGATCTCTTTGGTTAAATATGGGTGTTAGTAAATATGTTTGCTTTGACTAGATAATAAGGAAGCTCTTAGAAATCAAAAGGAATACCTTTAGTATCAAATCTTGTGTTTAGCTTAGGCATGAAAAAATACACTAGTCTAAAACCAAGAGTCAATTATTGGAGTCACCAAATACTTCAGAAAGTAGACTATTACAATCTTTTTGTTGTCAAGACCAGCATCTACCTTAAGCAACCTCTTGGACCACATGTCCCACTAGGCATGATAGAACTGTTATAGCCTAAATTTTCACCCTACAGAAGTAATTCAAACCTTCTCAAATTTGGGATAACATGGAACTATATTTGAATATAGAAATATTGCTACAAGAGATAGATCTCTAGATTATGAGTTAGCTCCCTTGATCTATCTGTTTAAGATCTCAACTACACTAGGATAATCACTTATTAGATTGAAAAGGGAGGAAGAAAAATGAAATTAACCTATATTAAAGGAGGTGGTACACCAAGGATATCTATATAGACATACTTGAACTTGCACTATGAAGGTAGATTACTAAAATTGATCTCAACTCAAGGTTCTTCTAGCAAAAGCGTTTCTACATGAAGGTAGATTGATATGAATTTATATATATGGATGAATAGAAGGTATGATATTAGGCACTAATAATCTTATTCACACTTAAAATACACCTAAAAATCACTTACACTTCATGAGACCTGTTAGAATAAATATTACTTACACAATACATGCAAGATCAGAATGGAAGTAAGGAGAAACAATTATCACTTGTCATCCAAGTGGACTACTTGACATACTCAAGAAAGAGTTTTAGAGACTAATACATATTAATAACTTTATTAAAATTCAAAATAAGATACCAAAATAGTATCACTTCGCCATAGCAATTTTAGATTCTTTACGATGCTAGAATGGCTTCAATATATAGAGAAATAGGAGAAGAGAGGGAAAGAGTGACGTTGGAGAGTTACAATTCCAAGTGTGAATTATTGAAAACCAATTAAAATGAAAGAGGAGTTATAAAATATATCATAAGGTTATCTTGGATAAGTGTCTATTTGAAATATAGCATCCTATTGAAGTTGGCATAAGGATACTTCATTGTCCTTATTGAAACTACTCTTCTTGATGAGGAGTCCAATAACTATATAGAACTGCCTTAGAGGTCATTGGAACATATTAACTAACTTGATAATGTGGAAATATTATTGGTGCATTTAATTATTCACCCTTCCAACTGATAATCTTATCTTTTTCACTTTTTATTTTCTTCCTTGCAGTAACTCACTAGCCCTCTAGGCCTCAACTCTCACACTTGTCACTAGGGTGACTTACACATACTAAAGAGAGTTTGTTACATATATGTGAGACACATATTAAAAACTTATTTATCCTCTTGACTATCATTTAGACCTCAATAAGACTCAAAACCATACTTCTCATATTCAATTGGCAGTTATCTTACTTATTACTATTCTATCCAAGACTGCCTACAAAAATTAGCTAAGTATAGGAGTCCCCATACATTAATAAGGTGATAATGGGGTATTATTATTCATAATACATGTAAACACAACTTCCACCATGGATTTCACCCATCTATTCTTTTTTACACCTTCAAATCACCTCAAATCTTGCAAAAAACACAAAATTTGACGCATCAATAAAAGTGATGGTACAAAATAATTGAGTGAAGGGGAACCTAAGAGAGTTTAAAGTAGATAGAAATAATTTTCCAATTTAATTGACCCCTTATAGATTCATTTCTCTTCACCTTTTTCTCATCAGGCTCCTATGAGGGTTTTAGGTAGTTAAGTTTGTAGCAATGGTTCATAAAGGTTAATCCCCTAACCCTTAAACCAATGACACTAATTTCAAGTAAATTAATCCCTAAATCTCCTTAATTTCTCAAGACCCAAATCATATTTTCTATATATGTGGGAGTGAAATAAGTTGTCTCTCGAGTATCTAGCTATGTATTCGGGACACCCTTGAGACAAATAGAGGTCAAAAATGGCCAATCTGAGTTGTCATCTAAAAAATAATGAGTCTCATCAACCATAAATTATAAAATTAAATTTATCACATTTATTGGGAAGATTACATTATCATATGAGTGAATTTAGAAGCCTGAGATTCAGGCCTAGTTCTAGGCCTCATAAGCATAGATTGGGTTTGGCCACCTATGAGTGGTCACAATGGTTGTAAGACCTCCTCAACACTTATTAACCTCCAATTAAATCATAAACATCATCACATAATTCCTTAATACTCTTTCATTCATCTTTTTACCATCAATGCACTAGGTCTACAAGTTACATTGCTTGTGGGGTGTCTTAGGTTAGTTGGCCTAATGGAAGTACTGACTATGTACCTACCATCACATGAGATTCAATAAGTAGTAGGATTATAATGTGAGTGATTAAATAAAATTTTAGTATCTCTATGTATACTTTATTATGTTTTATGTAACCACTTCATCATTTAAATAGACATCTCATATACCAGCCATACACAAGCTTGTGTATGCATTCCTAGATTCAATAGGGATTAAGAACCTTTATCCAACATTAATTTTCATAATTTCATTTGATAATAAAATTTAAGTGTGATATTATCACTCTAAGATTGATTTATGCATATTCATATCCATCTTACACCTCTTCCTACCAACCAAACTTAATCCGCATTAAAACCTTCTCAAGAACATACATTGGATCAATGCATCCTCATGATTGAGATAGAGATATTTTAATTCATATGAATAAACATGGTTTTATAATGATATTAAATGGATAATATATATAATTAGGGTGATATGATCATAGTGTGCATACTCATATCTTACTATGAGAAAATAGAGGTGGCTATGGTGTTTGATATTTAGCCCCATATCAGACTGTCACCCTTGAGATCTCTTCAATATAAAACTTAAATGGATAATTTTACAAAATATGATATTATGGGTTGAATTTTTTTTAATTTATCTTCACTTGAATCAAATCACAAAAGGATAAACTCTACAACTATCAAAACATTATTCTTAGCTTTCATTGGTGTTCACTTCTAACACAAGGGGATGATTCTGCCTATCTTCCTTGGCCACACATGCCAAACCAAGTTAAATTCAACATGACATGGGTTTATATTATTTTCAAGTCTATTTTCATCACTTCTTTCACATATACCAATCTCCAAAGTGCAACTAGATGAGAAAAACTAAGCCATTGGGGTTGCATAGGTAGTTTGGAGGTACTAACAATATTAATGATTGTTCATAAGGAAAAGGCCACCAATAATTAAAATATGACCATAAAATTTATTCTCATAGGGACCCATAACATCCTCCAAGTGCACTCACTCCAACTCTTTTTCTCCAGTCTGTACCAATTGAAAAATGTTGACCCTTTTTGAGTTGTCCAAGGGAGCGATAGGGGAGAGGATAATTTTTTTCTCAAATTTAGATCTATTGAAACCAATTTATCTTTAAAATAACTTTTGGGGGTGATAATATACCTCCCTTAAGCATTCAAATGTATAGGTGAGTCACTCCAATCCATACAAACATCTAAAACTAACCTTTTGAAGGTGATCCTCTTTTATTTTATATTAGACCTACAATATTTTAGTTTCAAAACCTTCCCTGATCCTTCTATGACATTAAATACATTATATTTCTTCTTGAAACATTTTTAATTTTGATAAAACCTATATAATTACTTAAAATGACCAAAAGGGTGGCCTAAAAGGACATTAATAAAAATGGACAAATATGACAAAGGCTAAAACATGTTGTATGACCCTCAAGGTATGACTTAACCTCATTTAGGACCATGTTGATCATTTTAAAACCTAGAGGACATTATGGAAAGTTTTATCATGTAGGGGTTGACCCAATTTAATCTCAGTTAAAATTTTGGTCAACAAGTATAAAAGGCATAAGATGAAAAGGAATAATTATACAAGAAATGTATCACAAAGGCAATGTTAAAAAAATATGAATCACATAGGTTGTAAAATCAATTTAAAGATGATAAAAAAAAATTAAATGAGGGTTTATAACCAAATATTTTTCAAAACATGAAATTCCTACAAAATCCAATGTTACAAGCATGGTTTCAAAAACGTTAACTAAAAAGAGTTCATAATTCCCAAAACCTTTGATTCTTAATCCCCTCATAGATGGAAATCAATGTGCCAATGTGGTTATGTATAACACTATTGAAATGAATTTTTGTAGCATGATACTCCTAAAATATCTTAGATATGATAAGGAACATTTAGGTATTTGAGTAATTAATCTAAGTATTTTATTGGATCTATTGAGTTACCTTGCACAACTGGTCCAAAAATATTTTTAGCTGTATTTCACATATGTCCTAGTTTGACACAATATAATGATGAATTAGGAAGATCATGGATGATATAAATGGGGGAAACAATTGATAAATATTCCAACCATGTCACATTTCCACATGAAAGTGAAATGATCATAATTTCAAGAGAAGATGGAGTTTCTTCAAAGTAAGACCAACAAATGAAATGCATAATTTCAGCTAACATACCAACATATAAAAGTAAAGACATATCACTAAAGTAACATGTCACAATACATATTTCAAAAGAGAAATCAAGAAAGTCAATACCATAATATAAGGCAATTGGTTTTACATATCCAAATACAACAAAAGACAAGAGTGGCATTTCACAAGTTCTAAATCCAGATGATAATGATTATAAAAATATAGATTGGCATGATCCTAATGATACTAATTATACAAAATATGAATATGGTAATTATATATAACCTACACAATTAAATGATCCTCTTCATTCACTAGAGATCACCATTCATTCTTTCAATACAAGATCTATTGATGGTAAGACTCTTAAGGGAGTCATCGGTTAGTATTCATATCTCTATTTCTCATTTCATATATATGCACAAATATATAAAAATAGTGAAATATTCAAAAAAATAACAAAATCAAGACTTATGCATGCTTATAGGTAATTTTTAATACATCAGTTCAATTGTGCATAGTATTATATACTTGTTTTAACTAGTTTTATATCATACATGTGCTTCACTAGTGTACATAAGTGATTGTAGATTAAATGGAACACCATTTCTAGATTTAGTTCTAGTCACTTTCATTATTACACACTCAAAAAATGCATTTAGACATGAGTGTTATGGATGACATGAACACACTGCTCTAGTGTCCCTCACCTTGTTATTGTCATAGTGAGATCAAATTGTCACCACTCAGTTCCAAACTACACACATGATTTTTACAATATGAACATTCATCAATTAGTTCAATAAGGGCATGTTAAATCCCACATTATCTTACTCATAGCTAAAATATTTACATAATCATTACATAATTTGATATTTCTCACACACTAACATTTTTCTATATGACTTTTTATCTTGGTTATTGAATATACTTAGGATAAAACTTAACTCATTTTGATAAAATTACTTAATCATGCATGTTTTTATATCATTTTTTCTAGATTTACCCATTGTATTCATTCTATTTTTACTTTGAGGATTTTTGAATATGTCATTTTTGAGTGGTTATAATCCTCTGTGTGTTTTATTTTATGTGTGTGAGGAAATTTGAACATGTCCTCATGTGTGTCTTCCATTCATGTGTGTGGGCATTTGAACATGTCCTTCTATGTGGCTCTAAGCCTCTATTGTTTGTTTCTATTCATATGTAGGAATTTTAGTATGTCCTTAAAGATGATTTCTATTTGAGTGAGTGAAATTTGAACATGTCCCTTGTATGTGGCCCCTTGTCCTCCTATTTTATGTTCAATGTGTTGTGCATGTACCCTTTGATTTTGTGCATCATGGCCATGACACCTTTCTTACTTATTTGTTCAAATTTTAATGCCATGATGGACATCATCCATCCATCTAACCCTTTTAATATCATGATATATATTATTAATTCCTCCATAAATAGTTCTAATTAGTGTTATATATTTAGTTTATCAATTATCTACATGCTTCATTATCATATCTATCTAGACACACTTATTGTGAATGATTGGTTCCACATGGATCTTACATTATTACTATGTTCAATTTACATACATGATGATTCCATGATATTTCCATTTTGTCAATATTACTCATATTTACATCTTTATATAATAACAACCTACTACATAATTTTTTCTTTTGAGTTAAGTTATTGTGCAAGATCAATAACTCATCTCAAAAGAGGGGGCATTCACATAGATTTTTATTAAAGACTAGAATTACTAGAATAGTACACTGACATGATTTAATAAAAATCACACAATCGACATAGTTTTAGATTCATAAAATACACAAAAATTCACCTTATAAAAGAGAACCATATTGGATAGGAGATCACTACTCTACTACCTTTCCAAACACTATTTTCTAAATGCCTAAAAAATAGGTGTTTCTAGAATTTTTATAACCACAGTTTACCCAGAGCAGTACTCGGTAGTTTCATAGTCTCAATTCCCAAAATTACTTAGTTTGTCTCAAATTTGATAAGTTCATGGGAAATCATGTGCATCATGTTATTCTAAGTTAGCGCACATGTTTACTCAAAATCTGTTCTTTACTCTCTCTCATAGTCTATATGAACTAGATATCAGTTGGGGGCATGTGCATGACACATTATTTCTTCATTGATCAATTTTTTACACTATCCTTAGAGATGGAATGGAAAATTCATGTCATTCTCCATTATGTATACACTATACCCATATTATACTCAATATTTTCACTAGTTTTACACTAGTTTTGTGCTAGGTTTTCACCAGAATTTAACCTTATTCCATTTGCAGTGGTTGGTTCTCTATTTACACCAATTTTACATTATAAATGTCAATTGGTATTTACATATGGATTATAAATTTACTTTACTAATCTAGGTATCAGATGAGAGAGCCAAACACACATTGATTTATTAATGACACTCACCCATTAATGAGGATTGGGGCATGCATAATCTGATCCAAGCTATTCAACATCAATAAAAAAATCCAAGGGTATAACCCACTATAGTCACTAGTTTTGGCACTAGGAAAGCACAATAATTTATGTACCCAATCAGGGGTATTTGTTCATTATTACACTAGTTAATTATATTTAACTTTTTTATATTAATCTTAAGTAAATACTTATATTACATATGTTTCATTGTAGGTTTTTACCTGGAGACAATTAAAGGTTGTGGCCTACACCTATGACTCCTTTTCACATGTATGTTCAGGTATGCACTCTTTTTTATTTTTGCACTTTGTTTTAGTACTAGAATAAAAGGGGAAATTTTAGACACATAAATTAACATTTAAGGTAAAACCATGCATTTGTGACCACATCTTACACAATTATCTCTAAAACTATCTCAGGGCCCTTTTTGATCACTTTTTACCACATTTCACACTCTTATAGGATGATAAACGACTCCTGAAAATATTCATCCATTTTATTATCAAATTTATACATCATTTAGGCCCTACCTAATCCTCATCATGATGAAATCACCCATTGGACAATAATACTGTAAGGGACTATAACATACTGCTCTAGTGTCCATTCCCCCTCTCATGTTTTCTTGTTAAAATCAAAAGCTCTAGGAAGGTTGACTTATGTCCCTAATGAGACCAATTTGAATTAATCTCAAATATATGACTATATAAACACTTTTTAAACTCATTTTAAGGAGGATGCTTCCACATCTAAAAACACCATAATCATAATTGCAGACTAAGAGCCAAGTACCTATTTATCCCAATTCTAATTGCATACAACCCTAGTAGCCTAGAGGTCAAGCCTAAATACATTTTATAGGTAAAATGTAATGGCTATGGAACTTAATCACATCATTATTGAACCAAAATCTCCCACATTTCACCATTTTTCAAACACCACCATATCATGGGAGAACTACATGAATTTTGATCCCTCTTTGGAGTATTGGTATGTAGGCAACACTCAACACATGGGGTGTTCAGGTCTTGCCCAACTTCAAATATTGGCCCTTTTTCCCCACTAATTTTTTATTTATATTCAAATTTAAAGGAACTAGGAATTTGAATTAAAATCAGCCATATATTGGTATCTACAAGTGATTGTAATATCCCACTCTAGATATAAGATTTGCAGATGAAGACATAAAGAACCTAGAACACTGATTTCCTCAATGCAAGTGGACATGATCACCCTAGATTGGATAGGATTTCCATCCCTCTAGTTTCATCTTCATATTTTTATTTTCAAGGTCCACATATATTTCTTTATTCCCAATTCCAATCATCAGACCTCCTTGCACAGCAAGTTTTAGCTTTTGATTCCTCCTACAGACATAGTTTTCAGTTAAGCCTTTATTTTATCATTACACTTTGATATTTTTAGTAAGTTTATAGAGTAAAATAGCTCCAAATCAATGAATTATATTATTATCCTAAGTTTTGATAGTAGTGTTTTCACTTAAATATTTTCTATAAATCCAAAATTTGACCATAAAAGTGTACCAAATAAGTACCAAATCCCCCTATTAAATGAGACACTAATATGCATATATGAGTTCAATTGGGTAATTTATCATGCCACTAACACGATAGATATATGGCATAAACCTAATAAAATTTTTGATAATAAAAAATATTTATTATTGGGAGAGAGTTGGTATCGATCGAATCAGGTCAACATGAACTGATGATATTGACTGAACCTAATGTTATCTTTGAACCATGTGGATGTAGACTAAATTAAGAATTTGGGGATTTTTATGTTTTATATTATTCTAGTTTTAAATAGATATAGAGGTTAATTTAGGCATGTAACTATATAACTAAAATATCTAACTCATAAGGTATCATATATGTATAAGAGAACATTAGCTTAGGACCATAATTGTGTGATCAAGTCACATGTAGTAAATGTGTGTCAAGCTTGTCATGTCAAGTATATAATACCAAATTTTAGTATCTAAATTCTCCACTTTTATCCAAGTAATGTATTTTGTATATTAAAATGAAAATATATACTTATATGTGTATACCACACTTTATCTTTGGTAGGAAGCACCAATTATGTAAGTCACTCAATAGAAAAGCCTACAAAAAACTCATAGTAGTTAATTTACATGGATTAACATTTGATATTTTATTTTTAATTATTAAAATTAAAGTGCAAGGAAGGATTACACCTATGTGCTGGTGAAAACCATGCTACCTGTGAAACTTGTTAGAGATGATGCTTCCTTATTGAAGCAATGGATTTTTTTCTTCATTGCAGGGATGTTTTTAGTGGTGAATCTTCATTAATTCATGAATATTATATTTTATAAATTTAAGATTTGGTGATTTTTTAGGGTAGTCGATAGCGTGGGATCACCTTTAGGGTATAATTTAAATTTAAGGGTTGACTCACCTACTTTTTAAAACAAATTTCATCCTACATATGTATGTCATCGACACCAAGAAAACCAATCCAAGGGCATTCACCACTATATATAATATATTAAACTTTATGTAACTAGTAGGTGAGTGAATATAATAATCTATCAGATGACACTAACCTAGTGCTTAGCGATGATAGTAAGCAAGGTGACTGCAATAAGTTGTTGGATGATTGCAACTATTTATAATTTATCTATAGTGTTGAGTTGATGGCCTATGTTAAGATTTTTAAGGCATAAAAAATCAAAAAACCTAAATATTAATACATATTTGGATTCCTCTCAATATTTTATAAAATTTTAAAAAACATATCATCACAATTTGAGTTTATATGTAAAAATTATGACCTCAAGAACCTAAGGAGTTAGTATTGCACTTGAAGATGAATGAATACATAATGTAGTGGTATGATTACATCATGAATTCACATGATGTCATGATCCAATTGCATAACTACATCATTAAATTGTCCATCTATAAGTGCAATATAGATTTTTCATCTTCTTAAGGATATAACGTTTGCATACAGACTTAGATTGTGATGATTTTTTTTTTGAAATTGCATAACTTTTCAAGAGGAATCAAAATTTTTAATAATATTTATGTTTAGGGAATTTTTTTTTTAAAAAAAACTTGATTCTCCATGTTCCATCACTTAATTGACCTGCATAGTTAACCATCTAGTTCCATAGGTGAGTAGATGATGCAGTTGGGTGATTGCATGATGTATTTGGGTGACTACATGATGTAGTCAGGTGACTACATGATGTATTTGGGTGATTTTATGATGTATTTATATGGATACATGATGAAATCACTTAACTTCATGGTGAATTTAGATGACTGCATGGTGCCACCTCATAATTTTCCATGTGTTTCCTCATAATTTGCCTAGACTATTATACACCTTCCAACCTAAATCACCACCATTGTGAAATTGATTCACCTAGTAACCTACAAGTTTTTTTAATATAGGTCACTAAATATTCCATGATTCTTTTTTGAAACACATGGAGAGTTTTGGTGATTGTGCCCAAATTTTGTTTAATTATTTAGGCCCTTGGTTTGTGAATACAACATGTCTCGATGCTCATAAATGTGGGGATAAGTATGTGATGTACTAACCTAAATAACTAAATATAAACGAAAGAGGGAAACACATGATGGGTTCACTAAAATTGAATATAAATCCACCACCACAGATGGATATAGATTCAATTATATAGTTTTTCTCTAGTTCTCTCAATGTAAAATAAAAATACATGATCAAAATGTAATTAATAGTGTTCATGCTTCCATCATGACCCCAGGTTTGATTATATAGTTTCACTCAAGTTTGATAAATTTCACATAATTTAGATTAACTACATGATCCAAAGAGATAATATTCATACGCCCATCATGACCACAAATTTGATAAGTATGAATTGGAATACAAACCATTTTTCATTCAACTCTAAAGTGTATTTTTATGTATTTGTGCATGAATAATATCATTCCTTATGAATCTTAAAGTGTATATTTGTGTGAACCAATATAATTCCCTTTGGTTCTATACTAATTTATATAAAATTCTATGCATTTATATGTTCAATTTGAGAACCTATATCTTAATTTTATGTGTATGTAGAAACCTATAATTCTTATTTTTGTCAATTGTGTACATACTTTTATGCATATGCACCTAACTGTGTATAATTTTTTCTCAAGTATCTATAAAGTGAGTTCATATGCCCCCATAAATTATATTAATGTTCCAATTTTTGTCACGTTTCTCAAGTATCTATAAAGTGAGTTCATATGCCCCCATAAATTATATTAATGTTCCAATTTTTGTCACGTAGCTAAACCATTTGATATTTGAACTATTCTAAATCTATAAATATATACTCAGATCTTATTTTATGTTCATGAAGGCCTTATGAATCTATGATAATTCCATTATAATTCCAACCTTTTGACATGAGGGATATGTCATTTATGTCACTCATCTCAAAATAAGAGTTAATTGTATCATTTCATGTATAAATTTATCATCAAGTTTAATAATTTGAACATGTGTAGATTATGTCACCATAGTAATCTATATGTCAATCAATGCATACATGTGAAATATGTAATGCAAGTCATATAATTATAAAGTCTACATATATGTATCAATTAAGTATGTATTATAATGATAAATGAATAAGACTACATTGTAACAGTGCATGATATGGATCATGGCACTTATTAATGTCAGCAAGCTCAATAAGAATAACAAACTCAAATGTTTGTATCACACATAAGACTTAAGGCCACATACAAGCGATAATAATATGTTGCCACAAATAAGGCTAAGGGACATAAAATATGTCATAATAAATAAATTGAGGGACACACTCAAAGGACATTACCTTGGGTGCTTGAGACCCATGAGGTTGATTATAATTGGTTGGACTACACCCACCTTTTTTGCTTTCTTGTCTAAGACATGGAGTTTGGAAAGCTCTTCTTGAAGGAGATATTTTTGCCACAAAATGAGTAAGGTGGCCCACATAAGGATAGTGACATGAGCCTTCTTCATCTAATCCATAATTTTAATGTGAGAGGTGGCATACTTGGACTACAATTTGGGAGCAATAGTACCACTTAGAGTTTGTGTGAATTGAGGTATGAAATGACCTCTATGATTATACCCTCTCCCATATTGAACTTGTTGAATTGATTATGTCTTAGGAGATGCATCTTTAATAGTAGTCCCTTAAGGTGTTTGATATGGTGGAGAGGATGTTATTTCAAGTCCTAAACCATCACCAACTACCCTTCTTTTGGCCCTTGTATGGGCTACAACTGGACTATCTATCTTGATTGCATTTCCACCCTAATTGGTTGCCACTTGTTTAAAGGAATGATCTCATTCTTGAAATTTAATAAAGTTAGTTTAAAATGGTTCCTTACTTCCACTTTTTCCTTGTTGATTTTTCATCTCAACATGAATCATTAAGGGAGTGTATCTATGTTGCACAAGAGGACCTTCCTTATGTTATGTAGGAGGTTGATTGTCATGTGTTGGAGGAGCTTGGCTCTATTGAACGAAAGATGCTTGGAAAACATCATCATTTGGTTTTTTTTGACATATCGTGAGTCTAACCACATTTTTTAGGCCATTTACCCTCTTTATCATAGTTATTTTGAGTTAGAAATAGTACTCTAGAAGTGTTAATAGAATTGGAGTTGTAGCTATTATAGGGCCTTACCTAAGTGATCTACCCTTAACTTTTATTATTAGGCTGATATGGAAGTCTATTGTATTGGTAGGGATAATATGGGTATTGGTAGGGTTTATAGGGTATAGTTTACTACCTCTCCAAGGCCATTATCTTTTTTTTAGGGCCTTGAGCAGCCCTTCAATCTTACCCAATATGTCTGCTTGATTAACATCTATTTGATCATGATTGGTTGGTACTGGTAAGGGAGAAATGGTAACCATATGGGGTTGAATATTTAGGAATAAAGGTATGAGAGGTCTTAGGGTAAGCTTACCTACTTGGATTAGACAATTTTCTGCCCTTATGACCACCTCATAAGCATCTAGTAGAGTACTCCCCCCATGGACCATATTATAACTACCACATCAAAATTTAGGTCTCTTAAGTAGTATAAGAATGCATAATTAGGGGTGGGATTTACTACTATGGGGATCATATCTTGGGTTTTTAAAAACCTATAGTTGAAATCTACCATAAACTCTTAGGGAGCCCTTTTAATTATGGTGAGATGCTTTACTAAAGATAGATGGTCACTGCTATCCTCAAAGTGTTTGCATAAATATTTCCCAAATCCATCCTAGGTATTTATGGATGTAGGTGTTAAAATCCTATACCAATAGAGTGTCTTAACCTTCAAGTAAGTGGTCAATAACCTCATAGCCATACTCTCTTAGGTCACATTATGAACTGGTCATAAATTGGTTATGTCTGCAATATGTTTTACAAGGGTAATTGAGTTTTATCCTATGAAATGTGGAAGGATTTTATGATAATAAATAGGTATATCATCAAAATAATTAATATTTAAGGGGCTACTACTATTGAATGGAACAAATTATTTAACTCTAGTCCTAGCCATTATAGGTGTAGGGATTGCAGAAGTGTTTGGTTGAGCATAATTAAGAGAACTAGGGGGTGTAAGATTAGGATTAGACCTAGGGTATCTCTTTATCATAGAAAACTCCAATGATAATTTTAAAAAAATCAATATCCTTACCTTTTAATGAAGACCTTGTGATCACTTTTTGCATAAAACTTGACTATTAATCTACCACTTAAATGTTTAAAGATCTATGATGTCATCCAAGTCTATAAGTGCATGATCTAATTTTATTAAATTATAATCCCATAAAGAATGAGAAAAATATTAACATTACAAACTAAACCCTTAGGATAATATGGTTTAGTTATCTCCAAGTTTAGTGTAACATGGGATTGGTCCAAAAGATATGGGTGACCTATAGGAGGACCAAACCTCTAGTTTATGGGGTTATCTCCCCTGGTACATAAAATTGATTTAAATTCCTAAGACATAATGATTGTTAGGGTGAAAATATATAGAGTAATGCACAAAAGGAAACCTAATCTAAAGAGATTATGCACCAATATTCATCTATCCACTCTAATTGATCTTTAATCAACACATTTTGAAGTAATTACAGGTTTATGACTAAAACAAGCATCCTAATGAACTCCTAAGCATAAGTATTTCATGTTATGGATATGATGGATGCCTAAAAATTGAAGGTAATGGAAAATAGGTCTACATGAGGCACTATCAACCAACTTACTCATCAACATAGCTACCAACACTATAAAACATCACATGACCTACATAGGATGGCATTCTAGCAACTAGGTGAAAGAGAGGACCTATAAATGTGGATAAACATCAAAATTTACAAAAATAAACAAACCATAACACATTAATTCCAACAAAGAAACATGTAAATAGTCTTTCTTTATTGATTCAAAGAGGTTCTCAAGATGTAAATTGACAAAGTTTCAATACACCCAACTAAGGGATAGTTGCAATGGACTTAAAGCCTAAATATATAGAATAATGAATAAGGATGAGAATGTAATCATGTGTGGAAAGATAATTAATAGGTCATAATGACCATAATCCCTTCAATTTATAGTTACAAGTAGACTCCACACTCCTCTAATTATTGCCTAAGCTGATTGGTGTTTTGGATAAGCATCCTTAGGGTGTTGAAGTCTATTTTTAGCCAAAGTGGACCCATAAAGAACATATTCACACCAATATTGGTCAATTCCCTCTGCTCATGGTAGATACAAAGCATTGAAATGGCTCAATTAGGCCTCCTCCATGAAGCATTTAGTAGTCACTTCTTCCTAGTTGCATGTTGACTATGTTAAAAAAACTACCTAAATCCTCCATAATGGCCATGGATGTTGGTATTACTCACCTAAGGAGATAATTACATAGGTTAAATTACCATTATTATAATCCATAATACCTTTCTACACCCATTAACATCCACTTTTTTTATTTAAGTAGGCCTATATATAAGTAGCCTAGTCTCTTAACTTTTTCACTATTTAGAGGGCTAAGAGGATTGAATGAGACATTCAGGATGACTGAGTGAGTCTTATTCAAGATTGAAACATCATACCATACCATGATACATGCTCCCAAAACATCTCACACCCACAATTCTACTCAACTTAGATGACTAGTCACCTCCCTTTAACACATTTAGATTTCCTATTTAGTACATCCCTGTATGAACATTTTAAAGTAGTATTGTAAGTGTTTCATAATTTGAGAATGTGAAACATGTCTCATAGTACCTTCTCTAATTATTTATAACCCTTAACTGAGCTTTGTACATTGTATTCTACTCAAAACTTTGAAAAACTACAATTTCTAGGGGGTTTGTATAATAGTTCATATAGACCAGTACCATGGGTGGGATCCCTTGAGATTTTACTATAGGATCCAAGTGTTTATCAAGACATACCAATGAATTTGAAGGAATTTTATCCAATTTTTTCTCAGTCGGGTCCTTATTACAATTTTAGGGAGGTTTAAGGGGGTTTTGGACTCTTAACAATGGTTCATAAAGGTTAAAATCTTAACCTACAAACCAATTCCATTGGTCTCTTGTAGACAAGGCCCCTAAATAATCCCAAAGTGATCAACTCCCCATGTAATTTTTCTATGAATTTATGAGCTTATAAAGTTTCCCCTCAGGTGAGAAAAGTGCATTCTTAGAAGTCTCAAGGCACTTTCAGGCCAAGGTGACCAACTATGACCTCCCCTCTATAAACCAAATCTGACCACACACTTGAAACAACATGATAAACATATCCATGATGGTCTGAAGTGCTATATAATCTTTATCTTTTTCTATTTTAGACTTAAAATGGCATTACCTTGAAGAAGGTTCTAGATCAATAGGCTTAAATGTAGGGTTTCTAAATTTTGACCCTAAAATGGAATTATGAAACATTTAACCACCTTAACTAACATTAAATTCACCCCTTAGGGCCCTTAGAGAATTTGTATTAGCTTGATCAAGCCATTTACCTCATATTGTGTGCATATAATCTTTCATTTAGGCACCTAGTCCTATTTGCAAGTGGTTATCAGGAAGGAAGACCCTTATAAATGGCCAATGTGTAACTATTTGAGACCTAAAGGTCCCTCTCCCTCCTTAGAAATACATAGGATGTGCAAAGCCTTTTTAAATTGTTGCATATAGGTTTAGATTAGCTCTTTTAAGCCTAATCTATACAACACATACCCTTCACATGACAAATAGTATATAATTGGGTGTTTAGGGGACTTGGGAAGACTATTTCTTATCCAATTATCTCATTTGGATGCATTTGGAGGTTTAATTTCTTCATCGGGTCTGAACTAGGGTTTAAGAAGGGTTTTTTTAGTTCCACTATCTTAACAATGGTTCATAGAGTATAAACCTCCAAACCACAACTTCTTTCCATGAACATCTAGCCCATAAGCCCTTCAAATCTATTGATAGGGTAAATTTTAATGGTGAATATATGTTAATTCATAAATATTCTAATTTTTGGATTCTAGTTTTGGTGATTTTTTAGGGTCGACAGATGGGACTAGATCACCTAAATTTTAGGGATATAAATTAGATTTGGGGTCATCTAACCAATCATTTATAACATTATCTTATAATACACACACGCGCGCGCGCACACACACACACACACACAGAGATATATATATATATATATATATATATATATATATATATATATATATATATATATATATATATATATATATATATATATATATATATATATATATATATAATAAGCCCCATATCCCCAATATCAAACAAGGTAGAGATATTCATTACAACCATTCAGTGGAGCTATTTGGCATAGCCTTTTGATAGATGCCTTCGGTATAACTGAATGGTTGTGTAGAAACCCTAGAAAATGAAAAAAATTAGAACCTATAGATTCACCAAGGTGATGAATCATATTTAACTAAATGAATCTAAGGGATTTTTGAATATGGGCTCTTAAAATTTACCCTATCTCCTAAATATCCTTGCGTTCCATGTAGACTATACGGTGAGATATGAAATAAAGATGGCGTGCTTTGATCTCTTTGCAAAGTAAATTGGGAAGGTTATAGTATTAAGGTTTATTCATAAAGTTAGGCCCCTAAATATTACTCTCTCCTTCATGGATCTTAAGTGCATAGGGGTGCAAAACTACCCATAATATCATTGGGTTTGGTTTCTTATGTCATGAAATATACGAGTATTGAAAGTGGCAACATGACATGGATGTTTAGGATAGTAGTGTTGACCATATTTTCATCTAACAGGCCAAAAATCAGTCCCCTTCTTCCTTTGTTGTTTCAAGCCAATTCATTTTTTGATTTTGCACAAGTCTAAGAATTTCTATAGACTCTGTAGATTTTTTATGGACTCAGCAGGGCTTTATTTTTCTACAGACTTAGCAGTGAGTTTTTTATACAAATTCTACAGGTGTAATATTTGATAGATGAAGAATCAATTCAGAGAGTGCAAGGTTTTGAAAAGCTTCTTCAGACTCTTGTTTGAAGAAATTCATAAGGAAAGAGGGCTAAAATGGTCCAGAAGAGACTTTTCCTTAAGGTTGGAAGAGTGGTTCAATGACATAATATTTCTAAGAGTTAGCACCTTTGAACCATTGAACCGGTTCAATGATTTCAGTTCATCACTTGGTTCAATCGGTGGGTTCATCACTTGGTTCAATTTCCTTGGTTCAATCAGCTTAGTTCAATCAATCAAGTTCATTGGCTTGGTTCAACGCATTGGTTCAACGCCTTGGTTCAATTGATGAGTTCATCATTTGGTTCAATTGCCTTGGTTCAATCGAACGGTTTAACGAGCTTGGTTCAAAGGGCTCGACGTGCAGTTTTGAACTGTTGAACTGATTTAACAGATTGGTTCAATGGTTGGTTCGAGTGAGAAAGGTTCAAAGGCTTGGTTCAATAAAGGCTCGGTGCACAGTGATGAATTGTTGAATTGTTGAACCATTTTTGGTTTAATGGGTTGGTTCAACGACTTGGTTTAAGGGGGTGTCCCAAGAGCCCTTATGGAGGACAAGAAGCATTTCAAAGGAAAAAGCCACAAAGGGTAAGTTTTTTTTATTTTTGTCCAAGGCAGTGAATTTTTTCAAACTTTTTATCTGAAGGAATTCCTTCAAACAAAAGTCCAAAGGAATTCAGAGAGCAAGTGGCCAAAGAGCGACTCTTGCAGACAAAAGTCCGTGGGAACCCAGGGAAAATAATCCAAAGGAGGAACTTGCCAAAGGCCAAAGGGGAACCTTCCCTTCGGGAAGGTGTAAAGAAGAAACCCCACAGAGAAAGCCAAAGGAATTTGCCAAGGATGGTGACGTCCCATAAGTCATCAACTTTAAGAAGATGGACTAGTCGTTGGTTGTCAAGCTGTGATGGACCCATGAACATCAAATTTTGTAGCAGAGGAATTATCAAAGAAAAAGAGTAAGTGGAAGTGGCCATGTGTCAACTTCCACCTAACTCCCTAAGGACCCTCTAAGTTAAGCAGATGCTACCACGTGTCCTCGCCCATCTCAGCGGAGTGCGACAAGTGTCTGCATTCGAGGCTTTGGGTTTCTTCTAAGCTTCAAAGATAAGCCCCTCTCAAAAGTGTAGTGGAAGATGCCAAGTGTCAGCATCTATGAGAACCAAAAGGGGTCCTGAAAGTTTTCTCAGGCAGCTAAAGGTTCTATAGAAGTGGCCACGTGTCACCTTCCGCAGAAATCTCAAAAAAACTTCCAAAGCCTCTAAGTTAAGTGGAAAGAGTAAGAAGAAGCGGCCACGTGTCAAATTTTGCCTAACTCCCGAAGGACCCTCTATGTTAATCGGATGCTACCACATCCCATTATCAGCTTGGTGGAAGACGCCATGTGTCAACTTCTGCATTTCAAAGTGTCTCCTAAGTTTCAAAGTAGCGGACTGTGACACGTGTCAAAAGCAAATGCGCTCTCAGCCAAAGAGCCAAAGGAGTAGCAAAAGATAGCCCAAGGGATGAAGGAGACAAAGGAGGCAAAATGACCAAATGTATAAGTAGACGAAGTAATCCAAGTGGCATAGGAAAGTGTTGATTCAAATATTTATTCCAGTGGTTGACACAGTACCTACCATGCGATCATTAAGGCACAAAAAGTGAATGGCGTGACCTGTTTTTTCTTTAATATGCATTGATGAGTAGGAAAATGGTGTGGCTCATAATTTTGAATCCTGATAGGATCTGACACAACATTGTCTTTAGGTGGCTTCCTCATCCCAATGCTCAGAAAGCACATGGGTCACTTGTAAAAAGGGTGTGAAAAGGCATCCTTTCTTCCTCTATATATTGTAGACTTGTCATTTGGAAAATCATCTTCCACATTTGTAAGGTGAAGCCCTAGAAAATTTTCACCTAAAATCAATAAATGCATTTTTACCTCTATTCTGGTTAGATACCTCTGTGTGTGTCTGAGTGTCAGTTGGTGTTTAGTCATTGCTTCTTAATGCTTCCACAGGTTTAACACCAACACACCTGGTGTCTATAAGGTGCCATTTTATAGGTGATAAGGAGAGCTGTATTTGGAAGTGCATAGATAGAAGAAGCTACTATACATTGTGCCTTTCTATAGTGCCTTTGGTGAGTCTCTATTTTTTATGTGTTCCATTAAAGCCTCCCTATTAAACTTCATATATCTTGGTCCTTATGCCAGTTTGAAGTGTACGTATGTGTTTGTCTGACTTCAAGTGTGAGTGTGAGAAGGTCAAATCATTTGGTGCATCACCTCTTTTTAGAGTATATTTGTTTTCCTGTAATCTTTCTCCCTTTTCACCCCCCATTATATATCTATATACCTATATTAGCACTTACTAGAATAATTTATATGCATCAAAGGGAGCTAGCCTTTACCTAGAGACTCTCCCCTCCAGCTTCACCAGTCCCACAAGTGAGAGGGGAGTTTCCATTTTGACGTGTGAAAGGTAGGAGCTCGTCCTCCTACCCTAGGTGCAATCCACTGTGTCAACAGTTTTTGGCACACCCAGTGGGACAAGTTTTACATTCAGTAAAGTTTCAGGATTGATGTTGGTCCTGTTTTAGCAAGTCAGCTATTTTCAACATCTAGCGACTCCACTGGTAAGAACTTCATTTTTAAAACAAAGACTAATATGACTTCCTATGCCTAAAGTCACCACATGGTCTGCTTCTAAAGGTGTTCCTTTCGACTTCATTGAGTTGCCTTTTAACTCAGCAAAAATACTGAGGTTTGAGAGGACCCATCCTTATTCAGCAAACCACCTTCCCATACCTATTGTGAGAAACACATACGCAGTAGGGCTGCAGTTACATCCCATCCCAGCTATGGCATTACCCTTTGTGACTTTTCATGGTCAGAGCCCCTTAAATCTCCCACATTATGACCCAATTCCAGGATTAGCCCTCAAAAATGTGCCTTCTTTTGATGGAGAGGGGCCCAATATAGTCATCAAGCACATCAAAAATATTGATAACCTCTGTAATATTCACAATGTAACTAAGGAAAATATCGTAATCAGATTGCTAGCATTATCTCTCAAGGGCAAAGCTCTTGAATGGTATGGGACTTTGGCTATAAATTCAATCAGTTCCTATAATGAATTGGGTACTCACTTGACGGACCATTTTGGGGAAAAGAGCGACAACCTCTCACTTGTTGAGCAGCTAACTACCATGAAAAGAGCCCCACATGAATACATCCATGATTTCAACACTCAGTTTCAGAAGACATGGGATAGAATCCCCATTCTGGTAAGACTGATTACTAGCTATGCTTTCTTGTATTACTTAAGAGCATTGAATAGTGATATCATTATTATGATACAATCCATGGGAGGACATGTGCTGCCTGTTGCCTATGACATAGCTATAGCAGCTAAAAATTGCTTAGTGTAGGCTGGGAAAATAGCTCCTAAACCCCATATGCCACTTTTCCCTAAAATGTTGCCTCCAATTCAAACTGATACTCTCACATTAGCTCTTCTACCTAGCATAGAGAAGCTAGCTGCTACTCCATCCAATGAGCTGCATGAAGTTAAGAGTATGTTGTAAAGTATGTCAAATGAACTTGTGGCTCTTAAAAGGTAGAAAGCTCAAAACAACTGACCAAATTAGGGATACCAGTAGTATGGTCAAGCTCCTAGACCCCCTTTCCAAAATTACAATCAAGGACAGGGTTAGCTTACTCAGACCAGACCCTTTCAAGGCTACAACCCAGGCACCCCTTCATCATCTAAGGTCATGGTGCCCGTTCAAAACAATCTGGTGTAGGAACAACCAAGTTGTTCGACCATGGGATATGGTCATGAACAAGATATTTATACAAATGAGATGATGGGTTATTGCCCAAATGTGCAAGACAATCAAGCAGCCTCCCATCCCCAAGGTTTTGAGGCTTCAATGCAACCCAGCACGAGCAGTAGTTAGGCCCAGCCTGATTCTACCCTCATGAATCATATGGAAGGAGAATTCTATTCAGTCAATTATGTGGGCGCTACAGACAATCATACTAACTATGTTGCAGCCAACACAAGATTCAAAATAAGGGCAATGGAAGAAACTCAGGCTGTTGCTTAGGCATTAGCAATGCCTTCTTCATCACACACAAATCAAAAAGTCCCAATTTTTAGACTGTCAATTGTTCCTTCAGCTCCTCAGCCTACCCCTCAGGCTATACATAATTCCAAAGAAATTTTGAAGGAAGGAAACCCTCGAGTCAATGTGGTTGACCAGATGAAGAAGCTACACATGAACATCTCCTTGTCGGATTTGCTATCAATACCAGGGTAGAAACACATGCTAAAAAAAAATTGCATGAACTAGATGAATGCGCTGTCCCAGCAAAAGCTGATAACATTTTGATGATGAATGGATAGCCTTCCACCTCAGGTCAGACCTAGAAGGAAGAGAAGGTTCCTCCTTTTTATGTGTCCCTAGTCATAGGAGATTTCTTGGTGCACAATTGCATCATTGATAGTGGAGCAAGCACCTCGGTGATGCCCAAATACATAGCCGACAAGCTGGGCTTGAAATACAAAGAAATGACCAAGGGGGTTCTGTAGCTGGATGGAACCCCAACAAAGACAATTGGGGTGGTAAGAGGTTTGAGCTTGATGATACATGCTTGCTCAACTTTTTTAGTTCTTCATGATGTGGTAGTGGCAGATGTCCCTCCCTACTTTTCCATCTGCTTATCCAAGGATTTTACATCTAAGATAGGTAGTTACTTAGCAGCGAATTGGTCTTATCTAGTTTCTAGAACCAAGTATGGGACTAAAGTCAAGATTGAATTCGAGCCACTCCATATAGATCATATGAAACCTTACTCACTAAAGGCAGCAAATGTTAGCTATGCCATCATTAACCAAGAAGAGTTCCAAATAGACCAATCTCCATCCTCTGCCCTCAAAAGAGTTGTAGACCTGCTCTTAGATGAATGGGGAAGTGACAATTTCAAGAATGATCCCTATAAATTCATAGAGGAGGCAGGCCTTGGAATTTACTGCATGCATGAAGAGGGTACTTTTGTACCAAGTCTGATGAAGGCCAGCTAGGAGAGTTCAGGTCTATGGCAGCTGTTCTTTGATGGTTCAAGGAGTAAGTTGGGAGCTGGTGGTGGAGCGGTGTTGGTCTCTCCTTCGAAAGAGAGGTATTTTTCATCCTTCTAGTTCCAATTTTCCTACACATGCAATATTGTAGAATATGAATCCCTCATCCACTATTTAGAGTGGGTGAGGAAAAGAGGAATCAAAGAGCTGCAAGTGTTTGGTGACAATGAGCTGATTGTCAACCAAGTAAGAGGCCAAAATTTGACAAAGGACTCTCTACTGAAGTCCTAAAAACATAGGGTATGGGACTTAGTGGAAAATTTCTTCACTTTCAATATTACCTCCATTCTTAGAGAATGAAACAAGCAAGTAGACAAGCTGGCAACAGTTGGTGCCCAGTTTGATATTGCTCAGGAAATAGGTCGAGACCATAGCTCATGTCACTTGAAAGTAGTGATCCAGCCTTCTATACCTAACAACATCACCAATTAGCAGGTTTTCAATAGTGATCAACAAATATCACTTTTCTTTCAAGAAGAAGTGGAATTCACTGCAAAAAACCAGGCAAAGCTACAGCAGCAATATGGCAGCCAAATTGTTCAGTTGAAGAACAATAAGCTCTCCAAAGGTTTGGTCACTCTAAAGAGTATCTTCAATGGAGATGAACAATTGAGAAGTGACAAGGTGTGCATTGCAACAAAGTAATAGGACCATGAGAAGGTGGAAATATTTAAAGACAAGCTACTTGCACTTGGAAAAGTGTGCACAGACAAGGAAAGGCAGGCCTTCATCTTGTTGTGCCAATAATTTGCTGATATCTTTGCTTGGGAGTATAGTGATTTGAAGTGTTTTAACCCAAGCTTAGCCCAGCATACCATTGAACTAGAATAAGGTACCAAACCAATCAAGCAGAAGCAGAGGCCTGTCAACCCAATGATTGAGCCTCTCATGTGCAAGGAGCTCACCAAATTGATTGAGTCTAAGATAATATTTCCAATCAAACACTCTTCTTGGCTGGCTAATCTTGTTCCTATTCAGAAAAGGAATGGGGAAATCAGACTGTGTGTTGATTTCAGAGATCTCGACAGAGTCTCTTTGAAAGACCATTATCCTCTCCCAAGCATGGAATAGATCTTTTAGATGGTGACAGGCAGTGAGAGTTTCTCCCTCCTAGATGGGTATTCAGGATACAACTAGATTCTGGTGCAAGACTATGACCAGCACAAGAAAGCCTTCACAACCAAGTGGGGAACGTTTGCTTATAGGAAAATGCCTTTCAGACTGTCTAATGCTAGCACCACTTTTTAATGAGCTATGGACATGGCATTTCAAGGCCTGATAAATAAGACTGTGCTAGTATATCTTGACGATGTGACAGTTTTCTCCAAGGAAGTGAGCCAACACATGAAACACCTCAGGCAAATATTTGAGAGGTGTAGAGAGTTTGGTATCTCTCTCAATCCTAAGAAATGCATGTTCATTATCCACGAGGGAAAGCTCCTTGGTCACATTGTTTCTTTGGAAGGTCTGGCTATTGATCCAAAAAGAGTTCGCTCCATCCTGGAGCTATCCTTACCCAAGCACAAGAAAGGCCTACAAAGCTTCTTCGGTAAGATAAATTTTATACAGATATTTATCCCAAATTTTGTGGAGATGGTCAAGCCAATGCCCTCTATGTTGAGGAAGGGTGAGTAGTTCACATGGATGGCATAGAGAAAATACAGTTTCAAAGAAATCAAACAGGCCATAGCCCGGGATCCTACCTTGATCAACCCCAACTTCACCAAAGATTTCAACCTCTACACCTTCGGCAATGAAGAGGTAATCTCCGCCATGCTTACCCAAGCAAGTGATGATAACCTTGAGCAGCCAATTGCATTTTTTAGCCAAGTCCTAGAAGGTTTTGAAGTCAGATACACATATGTGGAAAAGCAAGTCTTGGTGGTCATACAGAGTCTGAAGAAATTCAGACACATGCTGTCCAACAACAGAATCCACCTCATGGTTCCACATCTCAGCATTAAAAATTTCTTGATCAACAGAGACCTAAATGAGAAGAGAGCAAGGTGGATCACTAAGGTGATGGAGTATGATGTAGATATCAATATTACCAAACTGGTAAGAGGGAGAGGCCTGTGTGAACACCTCGTTGTAGACTTTAAGAAGCAAAAGGAGGACAGTCTACTAATCCTTGATGCAGCTATAGCAAAAGAACCAGCTATCATGAAGGATTGGACATCAGATGTGAGGCATTTCTTTCTCACTAGCGAATGCCTACACTCACTTGACAGGACCAAGAGAAGGTATTTCAGACTCTAGTGTCTCCCTTATGCCCTGATTGATGGAGTGTTGTTCAAGAAGGATCTCTCAAGAGTTTTTTTAAGATGCTTGGACTCAAGTCAAGCTGACAGGGTGTTGTTTGAGTTCCATGATGGACCAGCCGATGGTCATTTTGCTCCTAGGGCTACTGAAAAAAGAATAATGAGAGTTAGCTATTTTTGGCCTACTCTTTTCAGGGACACCCATGCATGGGTAAGGAAGTGCCAGAAGTGCATGCTTTTTGATGGGAAGCAACAATTAGATGCCATGCCTTTATAGCCTATTCAGGTGGAGCATCCATTCATGCAGTGGGGTTTGGACTTCATAGGGATGATTAATCCTCCCTCTAGTGCTGGACACAAGTGGGTCTTGACCGCCATGGATTATTTCACAAGGTGGGTAGAGGCTGTTGCTCTAAAGGAGGCAAATGAAAGTGTAGTCCTAGATTTTTTTGAGGACCTGATGGTGAGGTTCAGGGTTCCAGCAACCATAATCACAGATAATGTGTTAGCTTTTTTAGGAACCAAAATAAGTGAATGGGCACTGAGATATGGTATATATCTTAGCACTTCATCTAATTACTACCCGCAGGGGAATGGACTGGCTGAGTCTAAAAATAAGAACCTGATCAAGATCATCAAGCAAACCATGGAGGAAAATCAGAGGACTTGACATGCCAAGCTAAAAATAGCCATGTGGGCAAATAGGGTCACCCCGAAGAGGGCAATTGGTAACTCACTATACACGCTTGTCTATGGAAGGGAAGCTAGGCTCCCCATTTCACTCGAGTTGCTAGCCTTGGATCTCACTCACCAATTGCAGTTATAAGAAGGAAATAACATGGAGTTTAGGCTATGTGAGCTGATGGAACTCCAAGAGACAAGGGATCAGGCTATGGTTTCTATGACCATCTGCCAGCAGCAAGTGAAGAGACACTTTGACAAGAAATATTTGTCAAAAGGTTTCTCTGAAGGAGACATTGTCTTGAAATGGGATGAATACTGAGCTAAGCCTAGAAAACACGTGAATTTTGATGCCCTATGGAGTGGCCCTTACGTAATCACTCAGTGCAAGTAACATAATGCATTCCAACTCTCCAAGTTGGATGGTGAAGAACTGTATATCCCTGTTAATGGGATACATCTTAAGCATTACCACTGCACCCCTTCTCCATCATTTATATATTTCCCTTATTTTTATCTTATTTTCCCTAAGTGCTTTCTACACATGTTATTAGTTTTCTTAGCTTTGTTTGTGTTTTTTTTCCTTTTGAGGTAAATCTTCATGATTTGGTTCTATATTTATCAGAGCTATTGTTGATCTTTAAGTTACAATCTGACCCTGTGCCCAATGGATTTTGAGGCAACTGGCTTCTAAACATAGCAGGCATGCTTCCCCTGGGAGTCACCAATTTGTTGACCATATTTTGGTCTAACAGGCCAAAAATTGGTCCCCTTCTTCCTCTGTTATTTCAGGCCAATTCATTTTTTGATTTTGCACAAGTCCAAGATTTCTATGGACTTTGAAGATTTTCTACGGACTCAGTAGGGCTTTGTTTTTTCTACGGACTCAGTAGTGAGTTTTTTCTATGAACTCTGTAGGTGTAATCTATTAATGTTTAAAATTGTGCTTTGTTTCAGACACCAAAAATGGGAAGTTTCAAGATGTGGGACATGCGACTCGAAACAACCTCCATATTTTTAATAAGTTGGTCTCTTCTTTATATCAAGTGTTGGGGGAAAAGGGATAGGAGTTTAAACAAAAATGCAACTGTAAAGAAAGAAAATCTAACTATGGCGATGCACCTAAATGTAATTTTGATCCTTAATCCTAAGCACTATGCAACTATATGTAAGATTTAATTACATTAAAGAGTAGACGAGGCATGATCAATGTAAAAGATAGAGACAATAGAAACATAGGCTTGCAACTTATACTACTTTCATAATGATACAAGAAACATCAACAAAGGCACATAACTCTATCTTCTCATTAATTTTCTAGCCACATAAAAGGCACAGTTACATAAACTTTACAACTTAAGAAAATAGAATAAAGGAAAATGATATTCCTAATCACAACTGTAGAAAGTCTAAAACTCTTGACAATAATTTTCTCAAAAATTTCTCTCTCTCAGTCTCTCCCCCATTTTTTGGTGATCCCTCTACTCCTCTTTATAGCCTTAGATATTTAGATAAAATAATGTTAAATTTGGTGCATTCAATGCCTTGGATGCATTATGGTCTTGTCAGGAAGGGCCATGCTAGAGTAGGGGGCTGCCCTGACTGTGGCATGTCGATTCATGTCTAGTGCCTCCTCCCAAGCCTGAATCTCTCATTCCATCACCTGCTTAGCCGCACAACTATCTATCCTACCTTTATCTCACAGGGGAAAAATAGATGGTGCTTTCAATGTTTATAGGCCCTAAATATCTACCTGGTGAACTGCTCCATCTACTGGAAATAACTACTGCTCAGTTTCCCTCTTTTTATCTTCCCTTTTTTATCCTAGCCTTAGGATTTTTTGAATGCATTTGGGTCTGCACTTTAAGTCTGCCAAAAGAACTCTAACTGAGCTGGAAGTGTCTATTAGAAGATAGTTCTTAGATTCTAAAATGTTATATTTCCCTACAGTTTGCTTGCTAAAATAGATACACATGATGATCTATTCTATTAAACAGAAGAAGACACTTAGTCAATTCCTTGAAAATCTTCTTATTACTTCAGGAGACACCAGAGGATGACACTTGTCATGTTTCACAGTAACTATCAAAGACACGCGGCATTTTTCACATAAATTATACTCTTTTGTGTCTTGGCTCAGGATCATTCTGCCTTTGACACTTGTCACCATCTGCTTCCTTGAAATCTCAATAGCTTGAAAAAAAATAAGACCCACTTCATTTTTTACCTGAGTAACTTTTATAGGGACAGGTGTCGATCTCCACTTACTTCAATAAAAGACACGTGGAAATCTCTACTGCTCTTTAGCTATAATGTGGAAATGTTTGGGACACATGTTAGGCTCCAACGAATAGTGACACTTGGCAGCTTTCACATACTTTTAGAAATAAAACTTGGGACCCACCACAATATTTATTTAGCAATGAAACATGAAGAAAATACTTTGAATGGTGACATGTGGTGGCTTCTGCTACTTTTGGGAAGATACGTGACATCTTCTGCTTCTTCTAGGAATGGAGTAGAAAGGGGCTCGGTAGATGACACTTGGCAGCTTCTGCTTGAATGATTTGGTTGCACTTTACTACCTTCTAAAAGGGCACTTGACCCTTTGGTTTTTTGGGATGCTCCTTTGAACTGCCTAATTTACTAAGCTATTAAAATGACCGATTGAACCAAAAAATGATTCAATGGTTCAACACTATGCACCATTTACACATGAACCAAGGCATTAAACCGAGGATATTGAACCAAAAATTGAACCAAGGCATTGAACTGAACATATTTTAGATGCTGACACATGGTGACTTTTACCCTCTTCAGCTAGGATACGTGGCAGCTTTTGCTATTTTTAGAAAAGCAACACTGAGAACTTCCACTATTGCCACTTGGCACTTTCTGTCTGATCTCTATACTTAGCCTCTCAAAACCTTCTACTATAAAGAGATAAAATGTGGGTGCCAATATGTAACCACGGATGTTGACACTTGGCATGTTCCATTGAGTCATTATGAGATACGTGGTGTGTTCTGACCAACTCATAAAAATATGAAAGGTGCCTTAAATGATGACACTTGTTTCCACTTGAGAAAAGATGCCTCAGAGGATGACACTTGTTAGCATCCGCTTTACCCTGACACTTAGACAAAATGAATCAAAAAGGGAAAATAGAGCCTGTGCTCTGTTTCAAAACTTTGCCATCTCAGACCATAATATGCGAAGGAAATTTTTTGAGGCACGCGACTAAAAAATAGAATGAAACGTAGAGTAAAATTTTACTCTACAATTATTGGCCACCCCAAGGACTTTTGAGCCTGTTCAAAAAAGAAACCATAATTTCCCACATATAAAAATGTGGCAATAATCATAACTTCAGTAAGGTCATCTGATAAATAGACCATTAAACATCAAATAACCCCTACTTATTTTGCAAAACCTAGAAATCTAAATCAATGTTAATGATTCCCTTGTGTGAAAACTCTACAAAATATGAACTACAACCTTCAATTAGAATTCAAGCTGGATCAAAATAGCTTACACTTTTGGCACTTAAGAATCAGACACATCTGTGGAATTATGGAGATTTGAGAGAAACTTAATGTGTCGAGAGTCTTGAAATTTTTGAAAATATTCTGAGCCATGGCCACGTGCTCAAAGAACACTTATTTAAAAGAGAGAGCGGGAAATAAAAAAATGGGAAAATAGAGCAACAAAACTGAAAGCAAACTACTATATACAGCTAACTAGGTATCTTTGCCTCCCTCCTGGATCAAAAGGAAATTTTTTGAAGTTTCCTTCATGGTGAGAAGACTTATGGTGCCAGACAAATGGCTGAATGCGATGGAGCTCTAGTGAGTTGCTCATCCTACTTGCCACCTTGATTGGCCTGCATCTGAGTGAATCAGAGTCAAACATGCTTCCACTATATATAGACTCTTATTGTTCTTGGAAGCTTGTCAAATGTTGGTTCCTCATACTGGCGTGTCTCATCAAGAAATCAATGGTTGTTGGCTCATCACCATAAGACCTTGGATATACCTTATTGATTGGTTTATCTCTTTCTACTTCATTCTCCAGTTCCATTGCATGATCATCCTCCTTGATGACTTCAACCTCTTAAAAGGATAAATATGAAAGCTTGCATCCCCTCTACATACTTATTTGAGTCTCAATGTTGTCTTCTCCACATCTGGCTAGCTCATGGCCTCCTTGAAGAATAGTGTAACTTGCCCCAATGACTTGATCAAGGAAGTGTCCATGTTCCTCCATATCTTCTTGCAAAGTGAGAAGAAAGTCAGAAATGATCTCTTCCTCATCAGAGATTAAGGCAAAAGCTTGTGACTTGTCCTTTTGTTCATCAAATAATGTACCTATAGTGATTTCTTCCTCATCGGCACTCATGAAATCTTCTTGACTAGCCATGAACTGAGTATACTCCTCTTTACTTGCTTCCTCCAAAATATGTTCCTCTTTGAAAAGGGATATAAAAGAAGACTGATGATATACATATGCAGAAGATGAGATAATTCTTGAGCTAGAATCGAATGATTCTCTTCTTTCCATTTGTACATCACTTCATCTATATCAGATGTAGCTTGATAGCTCTCTTGGAGGGATGTACATGAGGTGTGTTCAAATGTAGGATCTTCTGCTTGATCATCATCATGAGTAAGAGCAGCCTCAACCTCTTCAAGGCTTTGAACAAAACCTTTCTCCTCCTTCTTTATGTCCCATGATTCCATTATTTGTTTCCAACTCATGACCTTGTGACCATACATTTTCCCTTGGGAAGAGGTAGCAATTTTATCTTCTTCAAGATCCCTAGCTGGTTCATGATTTTCCTTCTTCTAACTCAGAATTTGGACATCATGTTGAGAGATCTGAGGATTGGTAGAAGAGGTATTTTTTGGTTTAGGATCCTCTCTAAGGTCTGAAAGCTCTATCTCTCTTTATCTAAGCAATTTCATCTTTGCCTCTAATTCCTCAACTTGCTTAGCTAGATTTTCTTGAAAGAGTCTTTCTTAGAGCTCATAGGAATCATCATAGAAGTGGGGAGTGCTTGAAGGCTGTGATGAAAAACAAGAAGCTTATTGAGGAAGGGTGGGAGGGACTTGAGGGGGAAGTGAGGGTTTGGATTCCACTTCCCTTGCTGCCTGTTGGGTGAATATTTTGTCGTCAACTAACTCATGAAAAAATGGGTATATCAACCACAGCATAGAGAAAATTTACATCACGAGGAGTGTGGCTTTACCAGATCTAGATGAGGTAAATCTCTCCTCTCATCAAGGGGAGGTTCCCTATCAATATTTATGTTCTATAAGCATATATATAATTAAGCAGCAAATAACACATGGGGGTGGTATAACAACATCTACTTCTCTTTTTTCAGAAGTAATGTATAAAGAACAAAAAGGAGAAAATCCTGGTCTAATGCTAACAACATTCCTCTTTTTTTAGGAATGGTATTAAATAGAGAGCAAGAAATCACCTAAAGAACAAAGTCACAAGAATACTCACGCAAGCACAAAGTCTTCCATAGCTTCTTCACGGATTCAGAACGAGTACAAGCGTAGAGTAAAGTGAAGCACAAAGTCTTCACCTGAAACTACAAAAGATAACAGAATCTCAAAGGTAAAAGTAGCACAAAGTCTATTTTCTACCCTCTAGAAGCGCCCTCAGATAAAATAAACACACCCACTTTGCTTATTAAATCAGATGAATAAGATATTACCAGGAAAGAGACATAAGAACTATTTCAAAAAAACAACATAGACAATCTCAACACAAAGTCTGAAATAACCTGCTTCTTATTCATTCAACAAAATATGATTTACAAATTTGAGCACAAAGTCTCAAGAGTTGCTTCAATTTCAGCAGAGTGTTTGCTATTAATTTCTCCAAGATCCAATTACAAATGAGGTCTCCACTATATATAGGGAGGAAATCCTCAAAAATAGAAAATAATAAAATATATAAAATATCTTGGTCAAAGATGACTTATCTTTGACTTTTGGATATTTTTTTGAAATATTTACATGTAATTACATATTACAAAATTGCATGCATTCTTCACAAAATAGAAATGCATAAGGATAGAAGAAGAGAGAAGGGGGAGAGAGAGTGTCAATTCTTGTTGCCGGACTTCTTTAGATGAGCATCATACATGGCGATTGATGCCTGAATTCCTATGCTGTCTGGCGCAACTGCATTTTTAAAGATGACTCTCACTCTGATCAGTGCATCTTTCAATGCTGTGATGGCTTTAGAGTGGCCAGTTAACATGGATTTCAAATTTTTCAAAGTTAACTGAGCATCCAGAATGCTATCCACCGAAGTCATTGAGAAAGATGCTTCTTCAAAATATTTCCAGATCATTCCTTTGAAATTATAAATCATTTCCTCTGCTGGAAGGAATTGATGGTCCTTGGAGGTCAAGTTGCAGGGCAGCTCTTCTAACTTGTTCAGTAGGCTCAGGTCACTCTTTTCACTAGCTTCCTTGAAAGCTTTGAGATCATCAATTAAGTCTTTGAGCACCTAAATTCTGAAGACCATTGATTCCTTGATCTCAACATAGGAATCTTTGTAGGAGATGACACCGATAGATATCAGGGTACTCTTTTTGAGATCTTTCATTTCCTTCCATCTGTCGAGATCTTTCTCTAATTCATCAATTTCCTGAGAGATAAGGGAGACAAAGTCATCTACCTGAGCTTTTGACTTCTTCATTTTACTTGTCTTTTCTGCAACTTTTGATAGCAAAGAGACTCCCTGATGGTGCATTCTTTCAACATAGTCCTCCATGACCTTTCCCTTTAGATAGGTCTTTTCAGCTTTCTGAATAACTGGATCATCCACAGAAAAGGCCTCTGGGGTCGCTGCTTCAGGCGGGATAGTGAACCTTCTGATTACTGCTGTTAACTGCTCTGTTTTGGCTTTATAATAGTCTTTCATCTCCTTTTCTCTGTCAAATTTTTAGACCATAATGTCCATTGCTGACTGAAGATTTCTCTTTGCACCTTCGTGAGTAACTTTGCCAAGTTCAACACGAGAGATGGAATAGCTGCTCATCTCAAAACCCTCAAGGGTTGCATCCTGTGGGGGTTTGGCAATTTCTAGAAATTTTTGCCCCTTTTCTTCGACCAGCTTAGAGAGAATTTTTGGCCTCTTAGGAGCCTTTGCTTTCGCTGGCATTATCTTGCCAAAGTCGAATTCATCCGTAGAGATGGCCATTTTCTTCTTCTTCGACGTGAAAGCAGACATCCAAGGCAGGAGAGAAGTACCTGTTGCAAAAATAGTTGCCTCTGTCGGTGTCACTGTAGCAGCTTCCACACCGCTGGTGGTGATAGTAGTTGCAGTTGGAAGAACCGGCGAAATTGTATCAACTACTGATTTTGGCTCAGGTGCAGGGCTTGGTGGCAGATTGAAAGACAGAGATGATAGACTTGGGATGGACCCAAAAGAGCGAGGGGAACCTCCGGAAGGGCCCTGAGGATCGCCAAATACCACCTTGAAAGGAGAAGTGGCTCTGGAAGAGGGAATATGGATGGGGGAGATAGGAGAAAAGGGTACCATAAGAGATTGACGGGGAGAAGGAGAGGTGCTCTGAATTGGCCACGCTGGTCCTGGCGAGAGTGGAGAACCAACACCTGGTTACTCTGGAGGTTGATCTATTATTTCCATGGGCTGAGCTGCCTGTGCCTCGAGGATTTGTTATTTGGTTCCTTCAGCTGTTGTTTCAGGCCCTTGTGCAGGCTTAGGCTTTTTGGAGACAAAAATGATTCTAGGCTTGTGAGGCCTAGAAGGAGAAGGAACATCACCTTTGTTTTTTGTTCGGTTTTCTGCCTTCCTTCTCAATTCTGCTTGGTACTCAGCCTCTGATCCTGTGATGAATTCTTTCAGGGTGATCCCTTTGGCTGCTAACCAATCATTGGTGTTAGCCAATATTGGTTTGAATCTCTTCCTCAGAGAAGTCAGTTCCTTTTGAGACCAGTTAATTGGAGGGAGAGAGGAACTAGCGACCCTTTCTACCAGATACCTGTTGTTTATGATATTTCCATCATCGATTAAACCTGAAGGGATCTCTGCAAGCTCGAGGTATTCTACCTGCTCTAGTGTGAGATGGAAATAGTCCATTTTTCTTACCTCATCAGCCGTCTTCAGGTCCACCCAGATATCCTCAATCATGGGTTCATGGAACTAAGTTTTCCTTTGAATCTTCTCTTTGACTCCCCTGTAGTCAAATTTCTCCCATATTTTGAATGGTTTGATGGTAACCATTTGCATTTCTATTTCCATGACCCTGGCTTTAGTTGATGTAGCAACTGAAAACCTGCCAATCTGGATAGGAAACTTGAAATCGGGTCTCTTAAGTTCCATCTGTTTCGTGTGCACGATAGCTAGTTGTCGGTAAAGTTCCATTAAGACAAACCTATCTGAAGGGAATTTGGGGAGCATATAAGGGTATTATTGGTAAAAACCCACCTGAAAATAGCAAAAAGTAGGGAACTGGAGGAACATACAGCCATAACTGTTCACTACTGTCCAGGCCTCATCTGATATTCTCTTCTGCTCCAGCTGAGGATCGAAGAGACAAAAATATGGCAAAGAATGCATCATTTACTCATCTAAAATGACGTGTTAACCCTTGAAGCGTTAGCTACGAATAATATGAGTAGACCGGGGTGGTCTTTCTATCTCCCTCTATTGTCAAACCTGGGAAAGATCGCATTGCGGCAGCTATATAGACCAGGTACGAGGTCATGTAGAATTTGAAGGAGGTCTGTACCCTAGTCAGTTGTTTATGGATAGCATTGCTGATCTGTTCCCCCCAAAAGATGGTTTGCTTACCCTGAAGGATGATCTTAATGAACGGATACATCCATTCATGGAATTGTGAAGAGGATGGGAGGCCCCGTACTCTGCTGAAGAGGGTGATTAGGTCACCAACTTCTTCGATGAAATCACTTCTAGGGAAGCTCTTCGGCCATCTAGAGAGACCGGTCCTCGAGGTCTTTAGCCATTTATGGTTCATGACCTTCTTTGCCTTTTCGGGGTCTTTGTCGTACTCTTTTTGTGCATTTTCAAAGTCAATTTGAGTTACTTCGGTGGCTGGAGGACACAAGAAAACTTTGTCGATAAAATTAGGGTCCAACTGAATTATCATGTCGCCACTGGCGTCTGAGACCGATCTGATCTCTTTGTTGTAAAAATGTGTGCACTGAAGGACAAATTCCACATGATGCACTGCTACTAGAAAGACGACCACTAGGTGGATGTTGCTCTCAACAATCCTTTTTATCCCAGTGCTGAGATTTGTTGTCTTGGTTCGCTCCAGGAATTTGGCCATGTCCACGTGACTGATCTCGGTATCTCGAATGTCATCGACATTCGAGGTGACTGATGTGAGCGGAAAGATGCCCTGGTACTTGTATTTCATGGTCTTCGCCTTTGAGGGAGATGCTTCCGTCATAGAGGACAATCTTGATTGGACGGGAGCAGATGTACAGGAGTTCGCTGAAGGTGTTGTAGCCATGATCACAGATAAAAGGAGAGTGAGTGAGAGAGGAAGAGCGCAATTTAAGTGACATGGGTTACTGGAGGTCACTTAAATAGGCCATGTCTAGCAAAGGAGTGGAAAACAAGGAAGAAAAAGTGTGAAAGGGACAACTCAGAAAAAATTCTGGGAGTTAGCTGAAAATTAAAGAAAAATGCAGGGGCGGCAAAAATCGCCGCCCTTGCATAAATTAGAAGAAAAAGCAGGGGCAGCAAATTTTTTCACCCTTACAAGAAGGATGCAGGGGCAGCGAATTTTGCCACCCTTACAAAAAAGATGCATGGGCGGCGAATTTTGCCGCCCTTGCAAGTAGAAGGCAAAAAAGTGCAGAGGTGGCAAAAATCAATGCCACTACACTTGACAAGGGGAAAGCATGGAAGGGCGACGTATTTCGTCGCCTTTGCATGAAAGTTGAAAAGACGTGGGTGGCAAAAATGTCACCCGCATGAGGTCTCGATAGAAAAAACCCATGGGTAAGAGGGAGAAGAAAAAGAAATAAGATAAACAAATGAAAGACTAAGCTAAAACTGGAAAAACAATATGAAATAAACATAAAAATGAACCCTACCTGAGAAAATTCACGTGCCACGAGGTCAGATCTATGAGTTGGTGCTTCGAAACGTCACTTGAGGCACTCAGGTGCAAGAGGTAGGAGGAGAGGAGGAAGCAATGAGAAGAATGAGGCTCAAATCAGAATATATAGGGTGATAAACTCACCCCAATAACCCGCCGCGCATGGCCATTAATGCCTTGTGCGAAAATTGAGACGTGTAAGGGCAGCAATTTTCACCGCCCTTGCATGAAGTCAGTATTTTTGTAGGGGCGGCAAAAATCACCACCCTTGTAGATCGGAGTGCAGGGGTGGCAAAAATCGTCGCCCTTGCAAGAAATTTGCAGGGGCAGCAAAAATTGCCGCCCTTGTAAGAAATGTGCAGGGGCGGCAAATTTCACCGCCCTTACACAAAAAACAAGGGAAATGTAGAGGCGGCAAATTTCACCGCCCTTACACAGAAAAATAAAAAGGAGACCAACTCCAAAAGGAGAAAAAAAGGGAAAGGGAAAACTTGGCTTGGACGAGATAGTAACCACTCCTCGATTCGACCAAGACGAAAAGGAATTATAAAATTCATATCGAAAAATGAACTTAGAGAGACAAAAGACGAAATGAACAAGTTTCATAGGGGTTGCTTCCAAAATGAGCTAAGCTAATTTTAGAAACAATAGCTGGCTCCTATTGGAGAACTTTTGTTTAATCAAAATGATTAGCGGAAGTAGAATCCAGTCTCTAAGTGCCTTCATCCAAGCCATTGGGCTACGGAGTCGAGTGAAAAATGAGAAAAAAAATGGAAAAAATGTAAAAACTGTACATAATTTACAAACGGACCTATCTGAGCTTCAAGGGTTAAAAAGCTTTAGATGTTGCCCACTGTGAGGTAGTATAAATGGTGTTCTGTCTTTGTACTCCAGCAAAAAGCTGGCCTCACCACAGAGCTGTCGAATGGTGAATAGACCCCTCCACAGGGAGTCAAATTTTCCGTGTATCCCCTTTGGTTCTTGTCGCTTGTCCCATAAAAATACTTGATCTCTGACGTGGAACTCATGCACTCTAGCTCTCTTATCGAAAAGCACTTTCATCTGGTCCTAATGTTCTTTGATCCGATCCACCACCATAACTCATTGTTCGTTCAGCTCAGTCAGACACATGATCCACTTGTCAACTAAGCTTTCAAAGGTTGAGTCTTCGATTGCTTTGGTTAATCTGAGTGCTGGTAGTTCAAGGGTGATGGGAATTTTTGCATTTCATCCATATAGGAGTTAGAAAGGTGACATACCTATAGCTCTTTTGGGTGTTATCCTGTCGGCCCATAAAGCGTCATACAAAGCTTTTTGCCATGTTCTCTGATTGTCGTCCACCAACTTCCTGATAATGGTGACCAGGTTCCTGTTACTCGATTCTGCTTGTCCATTTCCTTGAGGAAAATAATTTGAAGTGTGAGACAAGGTAATCCCATAATGGAAACAAAATTGAGTGATTTCATGCGACGAAAAATAGGCCACATTATCTGTCACAATTTTTAGTGGAACCCCAAATCTAGAGATGATATTTTCTTTGAGAAAGCTGCATACTACTTCAGATGTAGCATGCTTGGTTGGTATGGCCTCTACCCACTTATTAAAATAATCTGTCACGGTGAGGACATAATCATGTTCGACACTTGAAGACGGGTTAACTGCACCAATGAAATCAATACCCCACTGCTGAAATGGTTCCTCGATCACAACTGGCTTGAGGGGCAAAGCAGGCAGCTTAGGCTTTCCAAGGAATTGCTGACACAGCTCACACCTCCGCACCCATTTGTAAGCATCCTGAAAAAGTGTGGGCCAATAGTACCTTTCTCGTAGAATTTTGTGTGCCGTCACCGGTGCAGAGAAATATCCTCCACAGGTCAAATCGTGGAAAGGTTCTAAAAGTCTTTCTTGTTGAGCTTTGTCAACACAACGAAGAAATGCCCCGTCTAATTTTCTCTTATAAAGACCATTGTCTCAGAGAACATAATCCACTACTTTCAATTTAACATTCCATTTTTTTTTAAAAGAAAGATGAGCAGGACACTCGCCATATGTTAGGAAATGAGTAATGTTAGAATACCACTCATCAGTAGTGGCGATAAAGAGAACTGTGGGCACGCTTTTGATATCTTGTTCTTCACTTTTTAATTCATCTGGAATGTTGTTGGCGATCAATTGGCAGAGACCCCTTCCTCGTGCAAGCTTGGTTGGTTTGATGTCCAGATCAAATTCCTGAGTCAAAATAGATTTTATTGTTGTATCTGGTACGAGAACTTCAATGTGAGAATTCAGGATATAAAACCTGAAATGCTTGACAGCCTTGACCATGGCGTATGCATGTTTCTCCATAAGGGAATATTTCAATTCATGATTTTTGAGTGGACAACTCATAAATGAAATAAGAGATTTTGTATTTTCTGAATTTGGTTGAACCAAAATAGCTGATAGTGTATGCTCAGAGGCATAACTATATATCTTGAAACCTTTAGTATAGTCCAGACAGACCAAGACTGGTGCCCGAGCAATTGCTTCTTTAATTTCTTTGAACGCTGATTTGTCCTCGGTAGTCCACCTAAATGTCGCATTACTCTTCATCATGTTGACAATGTGACGGGTTTTCTCGGCAAATTTCGGAACAAATCTCTTAAGGAAATTCACCTTTCCAAAGAAAGAGTGAACTGTGGTCTTGCTGGTAGGCAGAGTAAGTTCCTGGATGGACCTAACTCTTTTTGAATCAATTCTGATGCCTTCTCGAGACACTATGTGTCTGAGAAGTTTCCCTTCAGTTACTCCGAAGATAGATTTCTTTGGGTTTAACGAGATGTCATTTTGATGCCAGCGTACCAGTACCTTTTACAAATGGTGAACATGCTCAGAACGCTGTTTTGAAAATACCGTCAGATCATCTAGGTACACTACAATGAATTTTCCATTACATCTTTGAAAGTGAGATCCATGGCCCTTTGAATAGTGGCACCTGCATTTATCAGACTGAAAGGTATCTTGCGGTAAGAGAAAGTGCCCCAGGGTGTGGTGAACGCTGTCTTGTGTTGATCTGTTTTCCTGACCTCAACTTGATTGTACCCCAAAAAATCGTCAAGCATTGATAACATTTCTGACCCTATTACCATCTGTAAGACTTGATCCATAATGGAAAGGGGGTAGTTATCCTTTAAGGACAACTGATTTAAGTTCTTGAAATCTACGCAGATTCGAATCTCACCATTTTTCTTTCTGACGGGTACTATGTTAGCAACCCATGTTGAGTGATGGATCGGAAAAATTATCTGAGCATCCAACATCTTTTGTATCTCAGCTAAAATAGTACCTGAGATTTTTGGATTATATTGCCTAAATTTTTGTTTGTAAGGCACAGAGTTGGCTTTCAGGGGGATGTCATGACGGATGTCATGTGGCCTGAGAGATTTCAAGTCATCGTAAGAATAAGCCAACACATCCCTATATTGACGGAGTAAACTAGCAAGCTCAAACCTTTCTTTAGAAGTGCAGCATTTCCCAATGTTTACCATCTTAGGATCGTGCTTGGTCCCCAAGTTGACTTGATTAAAATCTTGAGAAGAATTTGAATCTGTTCGTTGTTGTTTGACAAACTTGTCATGGTTATCAAACAGCTTTTCTAGGGAAACCAAACCTTTGGGAATTTTATTCCCCTTTAGCTGTAAAAAATTTTCACCTGTATTGACTTGGGTTTCAGGGGTTAATCCACACTCTCGGGGCTCACTACCTTCAAAACATAGTTGTTTGAAAGTATCCTTTTACTCCAAGAAGGCGATGATTTGATCATCTTTGTTAAACACTTGCCAGTGGTTGGCATTGTCTGGTACACTTGGTCGGAAAACTAGCTCAATAGTATACTTATCTCTCTTAAAATATGGGTGGAGAATCAGGAGGGTGGCAGAGACAGCCAATGCATTTGCTCGATCGTTGAATTCCCTCAGAACGACAGAGATATTGAAGGCATCAAAATTTTCGATCTGATCCCATATCAGATTGCGATAATGGTGCAACCTCTCATTCTTGGTCTAATAGAGGTTCCTGACCTGACAGACTATCAACTCAGTGTCTCTTTTAGCATGGAGTTTCCTAATGCTCTTTTCTTTGGCAGCCTGTAGTCCAAGTAACAGGGATTCGTATTCGGCCATGTTGTTAGTATTGTTGAATTGCAATTTGTAAGAAAAAGGAATAATCTCTCCTTGAGGGGATACCAACACAACACCGGCTCCTGATCTAGTATAAGAGTAACTGCCGTCAAACTCTAAGGTCCATAGCTCATCAGGTATTACTTTTTTCATAAAAACTTTTCCATTTTGGGGAAAGGGTTGTTTCATGTGTTCATTTTGCTTGGGCATTCCACCCTTCACGTCAGCTGAAACCAAACCCAAATCACCACCCATAGGAGTTTCATCTAATGCACAGTGGATCTCATCTGTGGATAAAAAATAAGTGCCCATGCCTGAAGACTCAAATAAAATTTGAGCTTCAGGTGCTGCGGAATGGGTAACTACATACCTGGCTTCTTTTTCAGGAAGCAATTTTTTCATGACGCCTTGAACTGGAATCCTTGCTTCTGATAGGTCCATGCTTAACTCGCCCCCAACATCCTTACAAAAATTCTGCCCAA
Organism: Torreya grandis; assembly: GCA_037957365.1. Taxonomy (NCBI): domain Eukaryota; kingdom Viridiplantae; phylum Streptophyta; class Pinopsida; order Cupressales; family Taxaceae; genus Torreya; species Torreya grandis. The sequence continues at coordinate 541,098 of JARHVA010004537.1, forward strand.
GTAGGATGTCGTAAGATGCTGGAACATCAGCTACTAGAATCGTCATTTTTATTCGCTTTTTTGAAAAAGCCACAAAGGCATATTGGGCATCTTTTATTTGGCCAAGGAGGGGAACCTGCTTGTTTTCCATAGAAAAACACCTCTCAAAAGTTTTGGTCAAAGTTAGGCCGAGAGAATCTGCCACTTTTGCAGGCATGACATTATCTGAAGCCCCAGAGTCTATGATACAATTACTCAGTTTGTAGCCATTTATAAGTAGAAAAACATAGAAAATTTCTATTTTCCTGAGAGCGATAGGAGGAGTCACAACCAAATTGTTTTGGGCTGGTTTGTCTTTGGGGAGATCAGGGACAACTTTCAAAGAATCTTGTCCTACAAGGATAGCTTTATTTTTAACATACTCTGCTAACCTATCAAACTATTCTGGGTTAGCTCTTAAATACTCAACCTCTGTCATCTGAATCTTAGTCTTTCTAGCATGATCAATTATATCAAATAATTGAAAAGAAGTTGCAATAGAAGAAGAGATTCCATCATCAGAGGCTTTGACGGGTACTCCACTGGCCTGAGTAGCAGAAGAGGGGGATATCGGGTGATTGGGAGTACTTACTTTTTTATGAGTTACCTGATCTTTTGATTGTGGAGGTAATGGAGTCCCGCGTTTGGCAATAAAAATTGCTGGCCAGGGCTCTTCATCTGCCTTTCCTTTATCAGTGTGTGAAGCTGACTGATTTTGAGATCTGGTAAAAACAGCGTAAGTTCCCTCTGAATCTTTCTCTTTACTCCCAGCTTCATCTTGGTAATCCAAGAAACCGATATTGGAGTTGCCAGCTAATTCTTCATCTTGTTCATCAAAGAGGTTAGCATTTTCTTGTTGATCTAGCTGTGGTTGAAAGGAGTTATCATGCTCAACTTCTAGGTATCTGACCACTGAATTGACAGGTGCTGCTTCAATGGCTAATCTTCTGAAGGGGGAGGCAGGGGATTTGATTGCCCTTGGGTCTAGGTAGTATTACCTTAATATTGCTGATTCTAGAATGTCCTCCTAGGTGCATCTCGATAGGTAGGAGCAGACGTACCTTGGGCAATTTGTCTTTTCAAAGCTATCAGTTCATTTGTTAATTTTTGCACCATAGAATATGTAGTGTCCGTGGAAGAGCTTTCAGCAGGTGAAGGGAATTTGTTTTTACCAAAATCTTTCCTGATCTTGCCTGCCAGGATAAGATCATCTTCAATCTCAGTAGCCAAACCTTGAGCCAAGGCTAGGTCCATAGGGCCAACTCGTCTCAACAAGAAACTTACTCCGGAAAGCTGTGAGTTGATGAAAAAGTATTTGAGATTTTACGGCGTGGGTTGAGCCACAGTCAGAATTCGGTTTCTCAACTTGTTGAATTTAGCTATGAAATCCCTCATGGGTTCTTGGGATTCTTTCTTCAATTGTGTCAGTTGTGCCAACAAAGCATGTGCATCCTTAGTGGGTTTAAATCTAGCTTCGAATTTGGACTTGAGCGTATCCCAGCTTGTTACTGACCCAGCCTGCAGGTGATAAAACCAATCCATGGCAAATCCTTGTAAAGTTTCCACAAAGAGTCTTACTGCCACATCTTCAAATTCGACCCCAATTACACCACATGCTATGGAGAAGGCGGCAATATGTTTGTCAGGATGAACCTTCCCATCACCAAAAAACTTAGGAAAATTTTTCTGAGAACTACAAGGTAGTTCATGCAGAGGAGGGGTCAAGTTAAGAGGGCCAAAGGAATTACCCCATGGGCCTTGATCCATTATGATAAGAGGATTAAAATTTGGGATAACAAACCTTGGTGGAGTGTTTATAGGTAGGCGGCGATTGACAGCGAGAAAAAGAGTTCTACCTTGTGTTGGTGACCTGACAAGGCTAGAAGGAAAACTCCTAGACTGTCGAAGAGAAGCTGATGGAGGAAATAGATCAAAATTACTCTATTGCGCTAACTCAAACACAGGGTCAACAATGCCTTTAGATCTCTGACTTCTGGTGTAACGTGGAGTTGCCAGGTTTTTACAACAAAAATGGGACCAAAACTATTTCAAGTTGAAGCTTGAGGCTTCAAAATGCGCGTTCTTTCCAGTAACTCTGGTTTTGCAGACTAGATAATATAATGGAGGTAGCTGGTAAGGCTATAATGATAATCAGTAAGACATGAAATAGAGTCGCCAGATTATGTAATGGATAAGGGTAGGGACTACTTCAATTTAAAACTTGAGATTTTAGACTACACATTCGAGTCCCCAACAAAGTCGCCAAAAACTGTTGGGTGAATATTTTGTCATCAACTAACTGATGACAAAATAGGTATATCAACCACAACATAGAGAAGATTTACACCACGAGGAGTGTGGCTTTACCAGATCTAGACGAGGTAAATCTCTCCTCTCATCAAGGGGAGGTTCCTTATCAATATTTACGTGCTATAAGCATATATATAATTAAGCAGAAAATAACACATGGGGGTGGTATAACAACATCTACTTCTCTTTTTTTAGAAGTAATGTATAAAGAACAAAAGAGAGGAAATCTTGGTCTAATGCTAACAACATTCCTCTTTTTTTAGGAATGGTATTAAACAGAGAGCAAGAAATCACCTAAAGAACAAAGTCATAAGAATACTCACGCAAGTGCAAAGTCTTCCGTAGCTTCTTCACAGATTCGAAATGAGTACAACCGTAGAGTAAAGTGAAGCACAAAGTCTTCACCTGAAACTACAAAAGATAACAAAATCTTAAAGGTAAAAGTAGCACAAAGTCTATTTTCTATCCTCTAGAAGTGCCCTCAGATAAAATAAACACACCCACTTTGCTTATTAAATCAGATGAATAAGATATTACCAGGAAAGAGACATAAGAACTATTTCTCAAACAACACAGACAATCTCAACACAAAGTCTAAAATAACCTGCTTCTTATTCATTCAACAGAATATGATTTATAAATTTGAGCACAAAGTCTCAAGAGTTGCTTCAATTTTAGTAGAGTGTTTGCTATTAATTTCTCCAAGATCTAATTACAAATGAGGTCTCCACTATATATAGGGAGGAAATCTTCAAAAATAAAAAATAATAAAATATATAAAATATCTTGGTCAAAGATGACTCATCTTTGACTTTTGGATATTTCTCTGAAATATTTACATGTAATTACATATTACAAAATTGCATGCATTCTACACAAAATAGAAATGCATAAGGATAGAAGAAGAGAGAAGGGTGAGAGAGAGTGTCAATTTTTGCTACCGAACTTCTTCAGATGAGCATTGTACATGGCGATTGATGCCTAAATTCTTATGTTGTCTAGCGCAACTGCATTTTTAAAGATGACTCTCACTCTGATTAGTGCGTCTTTCAATGCTGTGATGGCTTTAGAGTGGCCAGTTAACCTGGATTTCAAATTTTTCAAAGTTAACTAAGCATCTAGAATGCTATCCACCGAAGTCATTGAGAAAGATACTTTTTCAAAATCTTTCTGGATCATCCCTTTGAAATTATGAATCATTTCCTCTGCCGGAAGGAACTGATGGTCCTTGGAGGTCAAGTTGCAGGGCAGCTCTTCTAACTTGTTCAGCAGGCTCAGGTCACTCTTTTAACTAGCTTCTTTGAAAGCTTTGAGATCATCAATTAAGTCTTTGAGCACCTAAATTTTGAAGACCATTGATTCCTTGATCTCAACATAGGAATCTTTGTTGGGGATGACACCGATAGATATCAAGGTACTTTTTTTGAGATCTTTCATTTCTTTCCATCTGTCGAGATCTTTCTCTAATTCATCAATTTCTTGAGAGATAAGAGAGACAAAGTCATCTACCTGAGCTTTTGACTTCTTTATTTTACTTGTCTTTTTCGCAACTTCTGATAGCAAAGAGACTCTCTGATGGTGCATTCTTTCAACATATTCCTCCATGACCTTTCCCTTTAGATAGGTCTTTTCAACTTTCTGAATGACTGGATCATCCATAGAAAAAGCCTCTAGGGTCACTGTTTCAGGTGGGATAGTGAATCTTCTTATTACTGTTGTTAACTGCTCCGTTTTGGCTTTATAATAGTCTTTCATCTCCTTTTCTCTGTTAAATTTTTGGACCATAATGTCCATTGCTGACTGAAGATCGCTCTTTGCACCTTCGTGAGTAATTTTTCTAAGTTCAACACGAGAGATGGAATAGCTGCTCATCTCAAAACCCTCAAGGGTTGCATCCTGTGGGGGTTTGGAAATTTCTAGAAAATTTTGTCCCTTTTCTTCGACCAGCTTGGAGAGAATTTTTGGCCTCTTAGGAGCCTTTGCTTTCGCCGGCATTATCTTGCCAAAGTTGAATTCATCCGGAGAGATGGCCATTTTCTTCCTCTTCGACATGAAAGCAGACATCTAAGGTGGGAGAGAAGTACCTGTTGCAATAATAGTTGCCTCTGCCAGTGTCACTGTAGTAGCTTCCACACCGCTGGTGGTGACAGTAGTTACAGTTGGAGTAACCAGTGAAACTGTATCAACTACTGATTCTGGCTCAGGTGTAGGGCTTGGTGGCAGATTGAAAGACGAAGATGATATACTTAAGATGGACCCAAAAGAGTGAGGAGAACCTCCGGAAGGGCCCTGAAGATCACCAAATACCACCCTGGAAGGAGAAGCAGCTCCGAAAGAGGGAATATGGATGGAGGAGATAGGAGAAAAGGGTACCACAGGAGATTGAGGGGGAGAATGAGAGGTGATCTGAATTGGCCGCACTGGTCTTGGCGAGAGTGGAGAACCAACACTTGGTTGCTCTGGAGGTTGATCTGCTGTTTCTACAGGCTGAGCTACCAATGCCTTGGGGCTTTGTTCTTTGGTTCTTTCAGCTACTATTTCAGGCCTTTGTGCAGGCTTAGGCTTTTTGGAGATAAAAATGATTCTAGGCTTGTGAGGCCTAAAAGGAGAATGAACGTCACCTTTGTTTTTTATTCAGTTCTCTGCCTTCCTTCTCAATTCTGCTTGGTACTCAGCCTCTGATCCTATGATGAATTCTTTCAGGGTGATCCCTTTGGCTGCTAACCAATCATTGGTGTTAGCCAATATTGGTTCGAATCTCTTCCTTAGAGAAGTCAGTTCTTTTTGAGACCAGTTAATTGGAGGGAGAGGGGAACTAGCGACCCTTTCTGCCAGATACTTGCTGTTTATGATATTCCCATCGTTGATTAAACTTGAAGGGATCTCTGCAAGCTTGAGGTATTCTACCTGCTCTAGTGTGAGATGGAAATAGTCTATTTTTCTTACCTCATCAGCCGTCCTCAGGTCTACCTAGATATCCTCAATCATGGGTTCATGGAACTGAGTTTTCCTTCGGATCTTTTCTTTGACTCCTCTGTAGTCAAATTTATCCCATCTTTTGAATGGTTTGATGGTAACCATCTACATTTCTGTTTCCATGACCCTGGCTTTAGTTGATGTAGCAACTGAAAACATGCCAATCTGGATAAGAAACTTGAAATTAGGTCTCTTAAGTTCCATCTATTTCGTGTGCACGACAGTCAGTTGTCGGTAAAGCTCCATTAGGACAAACTTGTCTGAAGGGAATTTGGGGAGCATATAAGGGTATCCTTGGTAAAAACCCACCCAAAGATAGCAAAAAGTAGGGAACTGGAGGAACATGTAGCCATAACTGTTCACTACCATCCATGCCTCGTCTGATATTCTCTTCTGCTCCAGCTAAAGATCGAAGAGACACAAAAATACGGTGAAGAATGCATCATTTACTCATCTGAAATGATGTGTTGACCTCTGAAGCGTTAGCTATGAATAATATGAGTAGATTGGGGTGGTCTTTCTATCTCCCTCTATTGTCAAACTTGGGAAAGATCGCATTGTGACAGCTATATAGACCAGGTACGAGGTCATGTAGAATTTGAAAGAGGTTTGTACCCTGGTCAGTTGTTCATAAATAGTGTTGCTGATCTATTCCCCCCAAAAGATGGTTTGCTTACTCTGAAGGATGATCTTAATGAATGGATACATCCATTCATGGAATTGTGAAGAAGACGGGAGGCCCCGTACTCTGCTGAGGAGGGTGATTAGGTCACCAACTTCTTCGATGAAATCACTTTTGGGGAAGCTCTTCGGCCATCTAGAGAAATCGGTCCTCGAGGTCTTTAGCTATTTATGGTTCATGACCTTCTTTATCCTTTCAGGGTCTTTGTCGTACTCTTTTTATGCATTTTCGAAGTCAATTTGAGTTACTTCGGTGGCTGGAAGACACAAGAAAACTTTGTCGATAAAATTGGGGTCCAACAGAATTATCATGCTGCCACTGACGTCTGAGACCGATCTGGTCTCTTTGTTGTAAAGATATGTGCACTGAAAGACAAATTATGCATGATGCACTTCTATTGGAAAGGCGGCCACCAGGTGGATGTTGATTTCAACAATCCTTTTTATCCCAGTGCTGGGATTTGTTGCCTTAGTTTGATCCAAGAATTCGGCCATGTCCACGTGGCCGATCTTGGTATCTCAAATGTCATTGACATTCGAGGTGACTGATGTGAGCGGAAAGACGCTTTGGTACTTTTATTTCATGGTCTTCACCTTTGAGGGAGATGCTTCCGTCATAGAGGACAATCTTGATTGGATGAGAGCAGATGTACAGGAGTTTATTGAAGGTGTTGCAGCCATGATCACAGACGAAAAGAGAGTGAGCGAGAGAGGGAGAGCACAATTTAAGTGACATGAGTTACTGGAGGTCACTTAAATAGACTAGGTCTAGCAAAAGAGCAGAAAATGAGAAAGAAAAAGTGCGAAAGGGACAACTCAAAAAAAATTCTGAGAGTTAACTGAAAATTAAAAAAAATGCAGGGGCAGTGAAAATCGCCACCCTAGCATAAATTAGAAGAAAAAGTAGGGGCGACAAATTTTGCTGCCCTTGCAGGAAGGATGCAGGGGCAAATAATTTCACCGCCCTTGCAAGAAAGATGCAGGGGCGACAAATTTCACCGCCCTTGCAAGTAGAAGGCAAAAAAGTGCAGAGGCGACGAAAATCGCTGCCACTACACTTGACAAGGGGAAAGCGTGGAAGGGTGGCATATTTCGCCGCCTTTGCACGAAAGTTGAAAAGACGTGGGCGGCAAAAATGTCATTCGCATGAGGTCTCGGTAGAAAAAATTTGCGGGTAAGAGGGAGAAGAAAAAGAAATAAGACAAACAAATGAAAGACTAAGCTAAAACTGGAAAAACAACATGAAATAAACATAAAAATGAACCCTACCTAAGAAAATGTGCATGCCACGAGGTCAGATTCGTGAGTTGGTGCTTCGAAACGTCACTTGAGGTGCTCAAGTGTAAGAGGTAGGAGGAGAGGAGGAAGCAATGAGAAGAATGAGGCTCAAATCAGAATATATAGGGTGATAAACTCACCCCAACAACCCACCGCACACAGCCATTAATGCCTTGCACAAAAATCGAGACGTACAAAGACGGCAATTTTCACCACCCTTGCATGAAGTCAATATTTTTACATGGGCGATGAAAATCGCCACCCTTGCAGGTCGGAGTGCAGGGGTGGCAAAAATTGCCACCCTTAAAAAAAATTTGCAGGGGCGGAAAAAATCACCGCCCTTGCAGGAAATGTGTAGGGGCGGTGAATTTCGCCGCCCTTGCACAAAAAATAAGGGAAATGCAGAGGCGGCGAATTTCACCGCCCTTGCATAGAAAAATAAAAAGGAGACCAACTCTGGAAGGAGAAAAAAAAGGGGAAAGGAAAACTTGGCTTGGACGAGATAGTAACCACTCCTCGATCCGACCAAGACGAAAATAAATTATAAAATTCGTATCAAAAAATAAACTTAGAGAGACAAAAGATGAAATGGACAAGTTTCATAAGGGGTTGCTTCCAAAATGAGCTAAGCTGATTTTGGAAACAACACTGCCAACATAGACTCAACATTATTGAAGAAAAAACCTTGACAGGTTTGACTTGGCTCATGAGCAGGGGCTGCGTATATCTGATATGAAACTTGTGGTAGTGAATATGTAGGTTGATAGACTTGGTAAGGCTGTCTCTCATATATACTCAACTTCTCATCTAAAAATGCAATCAAGCCACACATGTCCAACATCTCATTTGTAATCTTTTGCCAATTGGCTCTTTCAATGGGAGCCCATTCACTCTTAACCAGATCTAGTGCATTTCTCACTTGATGGACGACATGAACAAGGATTTCTTGGCTGCATCCCCTTCTGACGTCAAGCTCTACTACATTCTTTTTATATCTTATCAATGCTTGTTTGAAGGTGGAAATGGGTCGATTGGCAAAGAGATTAGGTTGATAAAAAATATATGGAGCATAAGATCCATAGTTATGAGTAACAAAATTATACATACCGAATGGTGATTTTTTGATGATACCAAGATAGCTTAACCATCTAATTCAACTCAGAGTCATCGTTGGTGTTGATAAAATAAAAACCTCTAAAGGCTGGTTGGCTAAAGAACACACCAAAAATTCTTCAACTCCTTGAAAGATTGGTCCCACCGGGCATGCCAAAAACTATTGATGTTTAAAATTATGCTTTGTTTTAGACACCAATAATGGGAAGTTTCAAGATGTGGGACATGCTACTTGAAACAACCTCCAAATTTTTAAGAAGCTGGTCTCTTCTTTATATCAAGTGTTGGGGAAAAGGGATAGGAATTTAAACAAAAATGCAAAGAAAGAAAATCTAACTATGGCGATGCACCTGAATGTAATTTTGATCCTTAATCCTAAGCACCGTGCAACTATATGTAAGATTTAATTACATTAAAGAGTAGACAAGGTATGATCAATGTAAAAGATAGAAACAATAGAAATAGAGGCTCATATTTTAGACTAATTTTGTAATGATACAGGAAACATCAACAAAGGCACAGAAATCTGTCTTCTCATTAATTCTCCAACCACATAAAAGGCACAAAAACATGCACAGTTACATAAACTTTACAACTTAAGAAAATAGAATAAAGGCAAATGATATTCCTAATCACAGTTCTAGAAATTCAAACTCTTGACAATAATTTTCTCAAATATTTCTCTCTGTCAGTCTCTCCCCCTTTTTTTGGTGATCCCTCTACTCCTCTTTATAGCCTCAGATTTTTAGATAAAATAATATGAAATTCAATGCCTTGGATGCATTTTGGTCTTGTCAGGAAGGGCCATGCTGGAGCAGGGGGGATGCCCTGACTGTAGCATGTCAATTCATGTCTAGTGCCTCCTCCCAAGCCTGAATCTCTCATTCCATCACTTGCTTAGCCACACAACTGTCTATCCTACCTTTATCTCATAGGGGACAAACAGACGATGCTTTCAATGTTTGCAGGCCCCAAATATCTACTCGGTGAACTACTTTATCTACTGGAAGTAACTCTCACTCAGTTTCCCTCTTTTTCTCTTCCCCCTTTTATCCTACCTTAGGCTTTTTTGAATGCATTCGGGTTCACGCTTTAATTCTACCAAAAGAACTCTAACTGATCTGGAAGTGTCTATCAGAAGTTAGTTCTTAGATTCTAAAATGTTTTGTTTCCCTGTAATTTGCTTACTGAAATAGATACACAGGACGCTCTATTCTATTAAACAAAAGAAGAAACTTAGTCAATTCCCTAAAAATCTTCTTATTACTTTAGGAGACACCAGAGGATGACACTTGTCGTGTTCCACAGCAACTATCAAAGAAACATGATATTTTTTGCATAACTTATACTCTTTTGTGTCTTGGCTCAGGATCATTCTACCTTTGACACTTGTCACCATCCACTTCCTTGAAATCTCAATAGCTTGAAAGAAAATAAGACCCACTGCATTTCTTACTTGAGTAAATTTTATAGGGATAGGTGTCGATCTCCACTTACTCTAAAAAAAGACATGTGGTAATCTCTATTGCTCTTTAGCTATACTATGGAAATGTTTGGGACACATGTTAGGCTCCTACAGATAGTGACACTTGGCAGCTTCCATAGACTTTAGAAATAAAACTCAGGACCCACCATAGTCTTTATTCAGTAATGAAACATGAAGAAAATCCTTTGGATGGCAACACGTGGCAGCTTCCACTACTTCTGGGAAGATACGTGGCATCTTCTGCTTCTTCTAGGAATGGAGTAGAAAGGGGCTCGATAGATGATACTTGGCAGCTTTTACTTGAATTATTTGGTTACACATTACTACCTTCTGAAAGGGCACTTGACCCTTTGTTTTTTTGGGATGCTCCTTTGAACTGCATGATTAAACTAAGCCATTGAACTGACTGATTGAACCAAAAAATGGTTCAATGGTTCAACGGTTCAATGGTTCAACATTATGCACCATTTACACATGAACCAAGGCATTGAACCAAGGATATTGAACCAAGGCATTGAACTGAATATATTTCAAATGTTAACACATGGTGACTTCCTCCCTCTTCATCTAGGATATGTGGTAGCTTCCGCTGCTTTTAGAAAAGCAACACTAAGACCTTATACTATTACCACTTGGCACTTTTTTCCTGATCTCGATACTTAGCCTCTTAAAACCTTCCACTGTAAAGAGATAAAATGTGTGTGCTGATATGTAACCATGGATGCTAATACTTGGCACGTTCCACTGAGTCATTGTGAGATATGTGGTGCATTCTGACCAACTCATAAAAATATGAAAGGTGCCTCAGATGATGATAATTGTCGTTTCCACTTGAGAAAAGATGCCTTAGAGGATGACACTTATCATCTTTTGCTTTACCCTGACACTTAGACAAAATAAATCAAAAAGGGAAAATAGAGCCCGTGCTCTATTTCAAAACTTTGAAATCTCAGACCACAATATGCGAAGGTAAAATTTTGCGGCATGCAATTGAAAAATAGAATGAAACATAGAGTAAAATTTTACTCTACATAATATTTGACAGATGAAGAATCAGTTCAGAGAGTGTAAGGTTTTTCAAAGCTTCTTCAGACTCTTGTCTGAAGAAATTCATAAGGAAAGAGGGCTATAATGGTTTAGAAGACACTTTTCGTTAAGGTTGGAAGAGTGGTTCAATGACCTAATCTTTCTAAGAGTTAGCACCTTTGAACTGTTGAACCAGTTCAACACTTTCGGTTCATCACTTGGTTCAACTGGTGGGTTCATCACTTGGTTCAATTGCCTTGGTTCAATCAGCTTAGTTTAATCAATCAAGTTCATCGGCTTGGTTCAATGCATTGGTTTAATGCCTTGGTTCAATTGGCAGGTTCATCATTTGGTCCAATTGCCTTGGTTCAATCAGACAGTTCAATGAGCTTGGTTCAAAGGGCTCGGTGCGTAGTTTTGAACCATTGAACCAGTTCAACAGATTAGTTTAATGGTTGGTTCGAGTGGGAAAGGTTCAAAGGATTGGTTCAACAAAGGCTCGGTGTGCAGTGATGAATCGTTGAACCATTTTTGGTTTAATGGGTTAATTCAACGGCTTGGTTCAAGGGGGCATCCCAAAGTCGAAGGGAAAGTGCCCTTATGGAGGACAGTTCCAGGATCAAGAGCCCTTGTGGAGGACAGGAAGCATTTCAAAGGAAAAAGCTGCAAAGGGTAAGTTTTTTAGATTTTTGTCCAAGGCAGTGAATTCTTTCAAAATTTTTGTTTGAAGGAATTCAGAGAGCAAGTGGCCAAAGAGCGACTCTTGTGGACAAAAGTCTACAAGAAAATGTCTACGGATAAAAGTCTGTAGAAACCCAGGGAAAATAATCCAAAGGAGGAACCCGCCAAAGGCCAAAGGGGCACCTTCCCTTCGGGAAGGTGCAAAGAAGAAACCCCACAGAGAAAGCCAAAGGAATTTTCCAATGACGGTGATGTCCCAGAAGTCATCAACTTTAAGAAGATAGACTAGCCATTTATTGTCAAGCTGTGACGAGCCTGTGAACATCAAATTTCATAGCAGAGGAATCATCAAAGGAAAAGATTAAGTGAAAGCGGCCACATGTCAACTTTTTCCTGACTCCCAAAGGACCCTCTAAGTTGAACAGATGCTGCCACGTGTCCTCGCCCATCTCAGCGGAGTGAGACAAGTGTCTGCATCTAAGGCTTCGGGTTTCTTCTAAGCTTCAAAGATAAGCCCCTCTTAAAAGTGTAGTAGAAGATGCCAAGTGTCAGCATTTGCGAGAACCAAAAGGGGTCCCAAAAGTTTTCTCAGGTAGCTAAAGGTTCTGCAGAAGTGGCCATGTGTCGCCTTCCGCAGAAATCTCAAAAAAAATTCCAAAGCCTCTAAGTTAAGTGGAAAGAGTAAGTGGAAGTGGCCACATGTCAACTTCTACCTAACTCTCTACGGACCCTCTAAGTTTAGTGGATGCTGCCACATCCCATTATCAGCTCAACAAAAGATACCATGTGTCAATGTCTACATTTCAAAGTGTCTCCTAAGTTTCAAAGTAGTGGACTATGACACGTGTCAGAAGCAAATGCGCTCTCATCCAAAGAGCCAAAGGAGTAGAAAAAGATAGCCCGAGGGACGAAAGAGATAGAGGAGGCAAAATGGCCAAATGTAGAAGCAGATGAAGTGATCCAAGTGGTGCAAGAAAGTGTCGATTCAAGGAGTTATTCTAGTGGTTGACACAATACCTACCATGCGATCATCAAGAGGCACAAACAGTGAACAGCGTGACCTATTTTTTCTTAAATATGCATTGATGAGTAAGAAAATGGTGTGGCTCATAATTTCAAATCCTGATAGGAGCCGACACAGCATTTTCTTCAGGTGGCTTCCTCATCCTAATGCTCAGAAATCACATGGGTCACTTATAAAAAGGGTATCAAAAGGCCTCCTTTCTTCCTCTATATATTGTAGAATTGTCATTTGGAAAATCATCTTCCACATTTGTAAGGCGAAGCCTTGGAAAATTTTCACTTGGAATCAATAAACACATTTTTACCTCTATTCTAGTTAGATACCTCTGTGTGTGTCTGAGTGTCAGTTGGTGTTTAGTCATTGCTTCTTAATGCTTCCACATGTTTAACACCAACACACCTAGTGTCTATAACATGCCATTTTGTAGGTGACAAGGAGAGCTATATTTGGAAGTGTAGAGACAAAAGTTGCTACTATACAGTGTGCCTTTCTATAGCACCTTTGGTGAGTCTCTATTTTCTGTGTGTTCCATTAAAGCCTCCCTATTAAACTTCCTATAGCCTGGTCCTTCTACCAGTTTGAAGTATACGTATGTGTTTGTCTGACTTCAAGTGTGAGTGTGAGAAGGTTGAATCATTTGGTGCATCACCTCTTTTTAGAGTAGATTTGTTTTCCTGTAATCCTTATCCCTTTTCACCCCCCCATTATATATCTATATACCTGTATTAGCACTTACTGGAACAATTCAGATGCATCAAAGGGAGCTATCCCTTACCTAGATACTCTCCCCTCCAGCTTTGCCAGTCCCACAAGTGAGAGGGGAGTTTCCATTTTGACGTGTGGAAGGCAGGAGCTTGTCCTCCTACCCCAGGTGCAATCCACTGCTTTAACAAGTAAATCTCAAGAGGTTATTAAGACCAACATGGGATATTTTTTTGAATTCATGTAATTCAAACACCTCCTTTAGGAATTAATTAATCATTACACACCCTCTCATGGACTTAAATATATTTTGGGGTTTTGGATATGCTATTGAGGTGGAGGTTAGGTCTTGAGACCTAAGAGAGGCTTTAGGCCTTGTAGCTTAGACTGGGATTGGGAACCTCCACTCACTTTTGGGTACATTTTTAGCCTAAATATTATCATAAAATCCTCCTTAGTCTAGTTTACACCTTTTACATTTGTCCTTATCTACCTAGACCATCATATCAACTATTCTCTCTTAAACTTGCCTTAAGTATCACTATCTAGTACATATGTTTGTAATAGTTAGTGGTGATGATATATGTAATCTCTCTTAGCCCTTTGTAGTGATGAAGTCAGTTCTCAAATAACATATTTAAATTTTTGACTATAGCCTTGAGGCTTGTCTCCCTAACTCTATTAACAATACTTGTCTACATAGTCACATATTGAAGTTTGTATATCTTAGGTGTCTAACTCAGACTAGGCAATTTCCTTGCTCATCAGAACCATAATGTAAGATATTGAATGGTCTAGATGTCATCATCACTTTGTGTTTCTCTTTTACATGTTTAATGACACTACCATTCACATCAATTTGGTACCCCCACTGATTAGGCCATCTTGGCTTATTATATGTGCCTGACTTAGCTCATTTATGCACTCTTTCAAGTTTCCTTACCCTTGGTAACATGATAACTATGTTTTGACCACCATTTTAATCTGAGTTTTCTCCTTATGTTCATATACCATCTCATGATCAAGGTTAAGATAAACTATTTATAGTTTTTTAGGTAGATATCTTAGATGTGTTGACTATTAAGAGGGATTTTAAGTAGGTACCTAAGTAAACTTGTGTTTTCATGTCATGTTTGAGACCCCAATGGTATTAATTGAATCCAAATCCATCCCTTTAAGACAAACATCTTCATAATCGATGGCCCTTCCTTACATTTGAGACTCATTTACGTATAATGGTTTTGAAAGACTTTGACTAGTCGATAGAATTTTCTCCTAGAGATGATGATTATGCTCTTTCAATAGGGCTTATACCTACATAGGTCCTTTTATCATAGTACCAATGGCACTTGATAGCCTTATGGGATATTTAGACCTTGATTTTATGCCTTGGGTTTGGGTAGAGGGTTCAAACCTATGGATGATGGTTGTATGGTCACATGGAGCTACAAACTTGGAACTTAGAGCCTATTATGAGGTAATCCAAGAATGATTTGATTATAAAATGGTAGAGGTTCCTTAATATTTTAAAATGGACTGCTAACTCACACTTAAGATGACATAAAAATACCCTAGCCATTTATACTCACATAGTCAATAGATCAAAACACTTAAATTTCATCAATGAGGCAATGTATTGAGAAATGGAAACCTATGACTCTCTAAATACCTCAACTTATGCTAAACAACCTTAACTTTTGCTAAATAAGACTATGAAGGCATTAAAGGGCTAGTTGATAGTTTATTGGTTTGTGAGGGATATAATAAGGTCTAATCATCCTAAAATAAGGAACTTTTCATATGGATACAACACTCCCTTGCTACCTTTATGGGATCCTAATGACATTTAATATCCATCCTCATGAAACACACTATCTTTCCCTACAATGAAGCCCAAATATGCAAGAAATCTCATTTAGAGGTGAGATCTTGTGGTAGTTGAGGTCCATCTAACCATTTCACCTATAATAAGGATGCAAGAAGACATGAATAACTTCAATGATCCATTAACAAACTTTGAACCACTATTCATTATCAAACATATGCACTAAATATCCTTTTTCATCAATGAAACCCTGCTTTTAGTCTATAGATAGTGGTAGCTTGGGTGTTTATTACTTTTACAGGCCCACACATGTGAACTAGGGGTGAAGAATTACATGGAAAGACCTTGAATGATTAGAGAAGACATGAATAACCATTAGTTTCATCAAATAAGCCAACAATGTAGTGAAACGATTGCCCTTTTTGGCCTTGTGTAGTGAGGAAGGCAGCCCAAATTGATTAAATTCTTAATGTTTGTTTATAAATCATAAAGGTATAATATTGAATCCATTTCAAATTATTGGAAGGCCATTATACCCCCTTCCTTTTTCCAAAATCTTGGACCCTCACCATCTCTCTCTTATATGGACTGAGCATAAACCTGAAGTGCTATCCATGGCTACCAAACATATCGATGGAGGAAATGGAATAATTTTTAGATATTTTGGCTCTAAAACACCTTTATTCTCTCACCTAATCCTATGTTGAACTCCCCTTGTAGATCCTTGATTCCATCTGACTGTATCCATATTTTAAGGATCCATACTTGTCTTAGAACTCTTACAAAATATTGGATTCTTGGATTTTCTCATGTTTTCAGACCATGAATCATCATTAGTATGAAGGAAGAGGGAAAATAGGGGTTATAAAACATTTTAAAACATATGGTATGGTTGGGGAAGTTGAAAAGACACATTTTCACACGTGTGGGGGCCATTTAGTTGCAAATAAAATTCTTTAATTTGTGAGATGGCACCCTTAGCATATTAAACAATTTGATCATGGAATTATGGAACTCATGGAGGCCTTTGAGGATGTGATTGATGGTTTTAGTGTAATTTTAATGTTAAACTAGCATCATCTTAGGGTAAAACAGCCCCTTCAAAGCAATATATATGATTTCAAATGAAGGATTCAAATGGAAGCTACTTAAATACTTATTACAAGACCTTAGAACATGTTAAATAACTAAATTAAGTTACCATCTACCCTTATAACATCATTAATATCTATGATCAAGCCATACCATATAGATCTTCAACACATTTGATGAATTCATGATGAGTCATAAGCTTCCACATTTAGTTACCTTAATTATGGGAAAATTTAGACCATTAAGACCACCCCAAGGCCTATTATGGATATTTACACATGTCTAATCACTAAGAATACACTTGACACAAGTTCAAACAAGGAGTAAAGATAACCAGTATAATATTTCTTAACATGACAAAATATTTGACCTATTATCCTTGACATGATGAATGGTTCTTTTTGGACTATCTTAACAACACAAGTGAGTATAATAAGGGTGACCAAAAGTGATTTTTGAGTTCTCAAGATAGGTTGACTCCTTTCTAGGCCTAATATTATAAAGTATTCAACATTACTAGATCCTTTTAGTAGTCAAGATCACCCCCAATAATGTATTTTTTTACTACTTAAGAACCCTCAATTATGATGTGGTAGTCATGATATAGTCCATGGGAGGGAACACTCTACTAGATGATTATGGGGTGGCCATAAGGGCAAAAAATTATCTAATCCAAATAGGTAAGATTAATCTAATACCCCTCATGCCTTTGTTTCTATAGATTCAAACCCCTATGCCTATTATTTCTCCCTTACTAACACCAACTAATCATGATTAGATAGATGTCAATCAGCCAAACAGATTAGGTTAGATTAAAGGGATGCTTAAGGCCCAAAACAATAAGATAATGGCCTTAGAGAGGCAAAAAATTCCACCCCATAGACCCTACCAATCACTTTACCAACCCCCTATCATCCTTACCAATTTAATAAACCTCTATATCATCTTAATCAACAAGATCAAGGGTATATCACTTAGGCAAAGTCCTATAATAGCTACAACCCCAATTCTACTAACATTTATAAAGCACTAGTTCCAACTCAAAATAACTATGCTCAAGAGGGTCAATGGCCTACATAATGGTGGAAGCCTCATGAGATGTAAAAAAATCCAAGTGGTGATGTTTTCCAAGCTTATATCATGTATCAGAGTCAATCTCCTCCAACACATGACAATCAACCTCCTATACAACACAAGGAAGTTCCTCCTATACAACATAGAGACACTCCCTTCATAACTAAAGATGAGATGATAAATCAACAAGGGACAAGTGGAATTAATTCACCATCTATAACAACCTTTGTTAACTTCTAAGAAGGAGAGCATGTCTTTGAACAAGTGGCAAACAATCAAGGTGAAAATGTAGTCAAGATGGATAATCTAGTTGCATCTCATACAAGGGCTAAAAGAAGGGCAATTGGTGATGGTTTAGGACTTGAAAGAGTAGACTTTCCATAATCTCAAACACCTCAAGGGATTAATTTTCAATATACATCTCCTAAGACATCATCAACTCAATAATTTCAATATAGGATAGGTCAAAATCATAGATGTCATTTGATGCCTCAATTCACACAAACTCCAAGTGGTACTGCTACTCCCAAGTTATATTCCAAGGCTACCACCTCTCACATTAGCATTATGGATCAGATGAATAAGGCCCATGTCACTATCCTATGTGGGATACTTTGCTCATTCTAGGTTTAAAATATATCCTTCAAGAAGATTTTTCCAAACTCTATGTCTTAGACAAGTAGGCAAAAAAAGTGGGTGTGGCCCTAACCAATTCCAATCAACCTCATGGGTCTAAAACACCCAAGGTAATAAATCCCCCCATTTATATCTCTCTATCATCATATGTTATTCCCTAGTACATAACTACATGATAGTTAGTGGGTCTAACACTTCTATCATGACTAGTCTATAGCAGATAAATTGGGGCTAAATTATGAACTTAATGTTAAAGGGGTCTTATAGTTGGATGGGTTTCCCACTAAGACTATTGGTGTCTTATTGGCCAAATTTGGCCTACATAAGAATATTTCACCTATAAATGGTTTGAACAGATGAGAAGAGTTCTGGATGGAATGAGTGGACCAAAAGTAGGAGAATAATATCTCGTATTATTTACAAATATTTTGAAACACTTTAAGCAAGCTTAAATTGCAATTTGTTGATCATTGGGAAGTAGGCTTGGAAACAGGTCTAGGATTGCAAAGTGAAAAAGAGAAATAGGTTATCATGATGTTTTAGGCATTTAGGGCCATGAATCAGGTTGCGAAAAGTCTTAGAAGTCCATTTGTGCCTTATAAAGAGACAATAGTTCCTTGCACAAGTCCAGAAGAACTAGACCATCATAAGCATGTCACATAGGGACAAATAGGCAAGTCTAGTTGTCTATTTGATAAAAACACTTAGGAAATTGGTCAAATCCAAAAGACCACATGGACAATGTTTTTCATGCTAAGGTATCCTATAAATTTTGTATCTTAATGAGTTCTCTATTTCAAGATGTAATCTTCTAAATTTGAACTTGCAAAGTGGGATGTACACATAGAAATCAAATTTGGGCCTCATGAAATAGCCTTTTAAATTCAAATATTTCTAAGGTCGAATGTGGAGTTGAAAATTTTCAAGATCATAAGATCTCAAGTTGAAATCTAATAGTGTGTAGGTGATCAATAAATCCATTAGGTCCTAATGGATCAATGGAGTGCATCCAAGCATATAAAAGTAGATCAACAATGAGCAAAAGGTCAACAAGTCAGTGAATCTTGAAGACCAATGCATAGTTAACAAGTGTCATGACCATAGAAACTACCATCAAAATCAATGGAGTGCATGCAAAGAGTACAAAAGTATATTGAAAGTGTGTGTAAGGTCAAAGAGTCAATATTCCTGAGGATTAATGCAAGGCCACCATGTGGTAAAATTGAAGGAACCAACTAGGACTAACTATGGGTCCCATGGAATGAATGAGGAACTAACAAATGCCATAATTTTAGGAGCCTAGATCAAGATCAAAGATTGAGATTAAAATTCAAAGATAGGAGTTTTCAAGTAGAAGTTGAATACATTTCAGGTCAAACCTAGATAAAATACTTCAAAAACCTATGTCACCATTAGAGCTCAGTCAAATGTCACAAGTAGACACAACCATATAGTCAATGTTGTTAATAGTGAGGTTCTATTACCATTAAATTTTATAGGAATGATGAGGTTTGTTTAAACCTAATATATCCTAAGAATGAGGCTATGTAATCTATGGGGATTCATCAATATAATGACTATACAAAAATTAATAAATTGGATTGGTTTTCAATATTAAATATTTATATTCAAGTTGGGGTAGATGCAGATATAAATGAGATATGGTGGAGTGTCCCATCCTTCAACATAGTCATAGGTTCAACAAATAGGTACCTATGGTCACCCAAAGTAGATATAGTCATGGCTCTATCATATATGTAGATATGAAGATTTGGTTTGTATAAGCAAGTCAAGTAAAAGATGGCGTCAAGTCCCAATGTGGAGATCTGATAGTTGGAGAAAGCAGTTAGAGCATTGATTATATTTTTAGTGACTCTAGGGTTTTCCTTCATAGCAATATCATGACTCATTATCTGTGGCAAGATCTTGTCCTCTAGCATGTTGCTCGACCAATGAGAAGATTTGAAGGCTATTGGGACAAATGAAATATAGCTTGTCAATATAGAACTAGTGTTGATTCGATCAAAATATGGTAGAACATTCATAAAAGGTGGTAGATTATTTAATGATATAGGATGGAGTGCTTCCTCTTTCTCATCCTTTCTTTATATCTCTTATTTTCTTCCCCATTATAACTCTCACTCTCTGATTTTATATTCTAAAAAGGACTCTTTGATTCTAAAGAGAAAGAGACTCTCATTTGATAAGGCTCAATCCTATCAAAATTTGTCATAACTACCTATTGATTTAATAAAAAGCTTTCTTTGTTTATCTCTTGCCTTGGATTAGTGTATAGTAAGTTTGTGCATGATAGCCTTTTAAAGGAGATTATTCCATATCCATTGTCCTTCTTACTTACCTCTTTGAATGTGTTTTCAATTTAGTTGTAAGTATGAATTAATGTTCTTTCTACCATTGATGTAAGATCGGTGTGAGTCATAAAACTCCTCTTTGTTTCCATTCATCACTTCTTGAACCTAGTTTTTGAAATACTTATGTAGTTAGCTAGATTATGAGATTGTGTAAGCTAATATTATCTTATGCTAATATAGTGTGGGTTCAAGCATATGAGATCCTCATTTAAATTTGGTGCATCACCTTGTTATCTTTATTAGGATCCCTATTTCCCCCCTTTCTAACCCTTTTCCAAGTAGAATCATTATTTTAAGTGATCCATAAAAAGGAATTTGACCTTCTCTAGAGGTTCAACCTCACCATAGGATATCCACATCCTAAGGTTATTCCCATTGTGTAGCTTAGTTTTAAGGGGCCTAAATAACTCTTTCCATGAGTGAAAGTTAAGCCTATACTATTTTTTGGCATGCTTAATGAGACAACATAGAACATTTTGGTGAAAAGTTTTGGTGTTGTCTTAATCCAAAAACCGTTAGAGGCATGTGTGCAAACATCAATGGTGACTCCAACTATCCATAAATTGGTTTAAGTATCCCAAATGCCTAATCATTAATATCTGGTGACTCCAAAAGAGGATTCAATATTTTGGTAGCAGAGCAGTGACTACATCTCATGCCAAAGGTGACTACAAGATCAACTTCTAGATGTATTCCCTTTGAATTTTTTGAATTTCATTTGAACTCAGTAAAAATATTAAGATTTGTTAATATGCATCCATATAAAGGCAAATTTTTTCCTACATCACTTTTAAGGCCTACCCCTACAAGAAGATCTTTGTTAAATCCTTTCATTGCCATGGTAGCCCCTAGAGCTTTCCCCTTTGTAGCCTTCAATGGTGAAAGTCATTTGGACCTCCCTCAGTTTTATCATATTCCATTAGTAGCTCTCAAAAGTGTCCCTAATTTTATGGGAGACCAATATATAACTCCTTCATAACACCTCATGGATATAGCTAATTTTTTCAACATTCGTAATGTCAACAAGGAAAATGTAGCAATTAGGTTATTAACCATCTCTTTTAAAGGTAAATTCTTAGATTCGTATAAAAGACTTGATTCTAACTCTATTACATCATGGGACCAATTAGGATATTCATTGTGTATAAGCTTTGAAGATAAAAGTGACCATTTGTCAGTTGTAGATCTATTGACCACAATTAAAAGAGCCCCTCATGAATTCATGCAAGACTTCAAAACAAGGTTTCAAAAGACTTAGGACATTATCCTAGTCTTTGTTAGGACTACTCCTAATTTTTCTTTCCTATATTAATTTAAGGCCCTAAATAACAACATTGCAGTAATAATCCAGTCTATGGGAGGGAATACATTTCCAAATGCATATGAGGTGGAAATCAGGGTAGAAAATTATCTAGTCCAAGTTAGAAAGTTAAAAATTAGACCACTAATGCCTTTGTTCTGTGAAATCCAACCACCCATTATTTATATTCCTCCCCTTTCCATCATTCCTCCTATGCCAATAATTGCTGCCATACCTACACTCAAGAAAGAGAAGGATTCTATAAATCAATCTGGTGACTCACAAGAACATAAAAACTTTCAAGAGCTTAACAACATGTTGCAATCCTTGGGAAAAGAATTAGTGAACATGAAAATACAACAAGCCCAATTCAATAGGCCTTATCAAGCCTCATTTCAACCTTAACAACAATATTATCAAGTAAATAAGCCACCCTACAAAGGAAATTTCCAAAGTCAAGGCCAATAACAAGGCCAAGGATAAGGGTAGCCTAACTACAATAGACAAAACAAATATAATCCAAATGTTTTAAGCACTTCCAACACCTTCATCCCTATTCAAAATAATATTTCTCAAGAGGCTAAGGGAACCATGCCCTAGAATTAGTCTTTTGAGAAATCCATTGTCCTAAATATTGACTTCTACCAAGATTTCAATGATCAATAGTAGTAGGCTACTAATTATGGGTACATTTAAGATCTTATGGCACAAAACATAGAGCTACCCATGATGAAAAAACTAGAAGAGAATTAACAAAGTCAAGGGCCTAATCAATGACCAAGCTAGTTGGGTGCTACAATGGTTAACTATGATCAACAATAATTTTATGCACTCAATCATTAGGCTATTTCTATCCAAGCATACATCCTAGAAGTATAAAATACAAGGATTAACAAAAGAAATATGAATAATATTCAAGTAGTAGCCAAGGAGTCTCCTAATACTACTCCACTACTGTCAAAGCCAAATGAATCTATTATAGCTCCAAAAATTCTAATTATTCCAAAAAATCATAATCAAGGGGATCCCTTTATTCTAAAAAAATCACAAGTTCAGAGTATAGTTATGGATCCTAAAGCACAACCAAAGGTTAATTGTTCACCCATCAATATTTTGGAAAAAATTAAAAAATCTAATGTGAGTGTGCCAATGTGAGACATGATCTCCATGCCTAGATAGATAGATATCCTTCAAGAAGGATTATCAAAGATCAAGGTTCTTAAGAAGGAACCCAAAAAAAAATGTGGTTCTTACCAATGCAGCCAAGTAACCAAATGAAGGGTAATCATGTAAGATGGTCTAACCTCCTCCCTTATACATTTAAGTGATCATTGGTGACTCTTTGGTACATAATTGTTTGGTGGGTAGTGGGGCTAGTACCTTAGTAATGTTAAAGTCCATAGTAAACCATATTGGTCTAAAGTATGATCCCTAATCTAAAGGAGTGTTGAAGATAGATGGATCTTCCACCATACCATTTGGTATCATCAAAGACCTCAACTTGACCCTGCATGCTTGTCCTAGTGTCCTAGTAGTTTAAGATGTATTGATCCTAGATGTGCCTCCTTATTTTTCACTATGTTTATCCAGAGAATTCATAGCAAATATTGGATGTTATCTTGTAGTAAACTAGTCATACATGACATTCATAAAAAGATATGCGACCAAAGTGTCCATCAAGGCTGAGCCCATTACATAATTCTGCATTGAACCCTATGGGATGGATATCATAAACCTTAATTTCACTATCTTTGATGAGGATGAATTCATAGCTGGTCAAGAGCTAAACACTCATCCTGAGGAAAAACCATATATGTTCTTAGATGAACTATGAAATGATAGTAAGTTGGTTGATCTCTTGGAAGGTGTTAAAGAAAGAGACACAGGAGTTTACTACTTACATGAAGAAAATTAATCCATGCCATCCCTCACTAGACCAAAATAAGATTCTAGTGGATTATGGAAACTATTCTTTGATGGCTCAAGGAGCAAACATAGAGTAGGTGTAGGTATAGTACTAGTGTCCCCCTCCAAAGATAAGTAGTTCTCTTCTTAAATGTTTTGATTCAGTTGCTCTTATAATGCAGCTAAATATGAAGGCCTTATTCATGGCCTTCAATGGAATAATAAGAGAAGGATCAAATAGTTTAAAGTTTATGGGAATAGTGAGTTGATAGTGCATCAAATCAAAGGCCACAATATCACCAAGAATCCATTAATGAAGTTCTAAAAACATAGGGTGTGGGACCTAATTGAGGATTTTGAGGCCTTCAACATCCAATTGGTTCCATGGAATTAGAAACAACATGTTGATATGTTAGTGGTTATAAGAGCTTAGTTTGACATTACTAAGGAGTTAAAAAAGACCAAAGTGTAGCCACATGTCAAAGTGGTAGTAAGACCATCAGTTATAGATAATGAAACTCATTGGTAGGTCTTAAAAAATGACAAATAAATTGCTTATTTCTTGCAGTAGGAAGTATAATTCTCTTCAATGAACCAAGAAAAGTTTCAACCTCAAAATGAATGGCAAATAGTTTAATTTAAATCTAACATGATTTCTAAAGGATTGGTCACCCTTGAAGGTATTTTCTATGAGAGAGATCATATGAGGAGAGATAAAATAGTAATGTCAACTAATGAGGATAATTATGAAAGGGTTCTGATCCTCAAAGACAAACTCCTCGAGATTAGAAAGGTAAGCACTAAGGTTGAAGAACATGCTTTCATAGAGCTTTGTTGATAGTATGCACACATATTTTCTTGGGAATATAGTGACCTAAAAGGTTTTGATCCAAAGTTATCCCAACATACTATATAATTAGAATCTAATGCCAAGCCTTTTAGGTAGAAGCAGAGACCCATTATCCCCAAAATAGAAGAGCTTATGGGGAAATAATTAACCAATTTGATTGAATATAAGATCATTTTCCCCATCAATCAATGCTCATTGGTGGCCAATCTGGATCTTATGAGGAATAAAAATGGGGAGACCCAGTTATGTGTTGACTTTAGAGATTTAAAAAGAGTATCTTTGAAGGATCACTACCTCTTACCATCTATGGAAAAACTCCTTTAGATAGTTTCTAGCTTAGAATGCTTCTCCCTTTTGGATGGATATTTAGGTTATAACTAAGTACTGGTAAGAGAAAAAGATCAATATAAGATTTCCTTCACCACCTAGTGGGGCACATATTCTTACAAGAAGATTCCCTTTGGATTATTAAATGTAGGGGTAACCTTTCAAAGATCCATGGACATGGATTTACAAGGCTTATTAAATCATATGGTGCTAGTCTACTTGGATGACATCACAATTTTCTCCAAGAAAGCTAGTGAACACTTAGATCATCTAAGGTTGATCTTTGAGATAATTATAGAGTATGAGATATTTTTAAATCCCAAGAAATGTGTGTTTATTGTTCATGAAGGAAAACTTTTGGGTCACATTGTCTCAAAAGAGGGATTATCCATTGACCCTGATAAAATAAGTATTATCTTAGCACTATATTTACCTAAGCACAAGAAAGGAATCCAGAGCTTCATTTGGAAAACAAAATTTTTAATAAGGTTTATACCTTGTTTTGTAAACCTGGTCAAACCCATTACTACCGTGCTGAATAAGAATCAAGTGTTCACTTGGTCAAATAAATATAAATCAATTTTTGAGACCATCAAGCAAGCCATTACCCAAACACCCTCACTTATGAATCTTAACTTATCAAAGGATTCAATATTTTATGCCTTTGTCAATGATGATAACACATCAGCTATGTTGATGCAAAATAATGGTGAAGGACTTGAGCAACTAATTACCTTCTTTAGTCAAGGGCTAGAGGGGTATGAGGTAAGGTACACTTTCATAGAAAATTAGGTTCTTGTATCTTAGAGAAGCCTCAAAAATTTTAGGCCAATGCTCTCCAATAGAAATGTTCATCTCATGGTGTCTCATCCTAGAGTGAGGGACTTTCTCCTTAACAAGGATTTGAATGAGAAAAGAGCTAGATGGATTACCAAGGTTATAGAGTATGATGTGGAGATCAAGGTCACCAAGATAGTGAGGGGCAAAGGTTTCTATGAGAATATGGTTTATGATCTTCAAGAAGACAAATAAGTTATTTTGGTGACATAAAACAACCCATATGTATATTAGCCTCTACCTCATAATAATTGGCTCCAAAATATGACACATTTATTGGTAATAGTTGAATGTCCCCAAGGTTTAGACAAAGCAAAAATAAGGCATTTTAGACTCTAGTCCATACCTTATGAATTATTTATGGGTTTTTATTTAGAAAATATCTCAATGGAGTAATACTTAGTTGCATATATGATAATCAAGTAACAAATATTTTGGAGCAGTTTCATGATGGGCTTGTGGGTGGCCATTTTTCTCCAAGCATAACAAGAGCAAAGATAATGAGAGTTGGCTATTATTGGCCTAGAATTTTTAAGGATGCCTATGAATGGGTTAGAAAATTCCAAAAGTGTGCTCTATTTATAGGTAAACAAATATTGGTAGCCCTTCCCCTCAACCCAAGTCAGGTGGAACAACCTTTCATGTAGTGGGGATTGAACTTCATAGGGATGATCAATCCACCTTCCAATGGAGGGAAAAAATGGGTGATCACTAATAATGACTACTTCACCAGGTGGGTTGAAGCAATTACCTTGAAAGAAGCCAATGAAACAATAGTAATAGACTTCTATGATATCATAGTGACTAGGTTTGGTATCCCAGTTACTATAATTTTAGATAATGCCTTGGAATTTATAGGCATGAAGATAAGTGAATGGGAACTCAAGTTGGGAATATACCTTAGCACATAATTAAATTACTATCCCTAAGGCAATGGAGTAGCAGAGTCCACAAATAAGAACTTGATAAGGATTATCAAGAGAACCATGGAGTAAAATCAAGGAGTTTGGCATACAAATCTAAGAATAACCTTATGGGCTGATAGAGTAACTCCCAAAGTTGCCATTGGTAACTCACAATATGTCTTGGTATATGGGAGGGAATCTAAATTACTCATTTATATTGAACTTCTTGACTTATATTTATCCCATCAGCTTGAGTTGATGAGAGTGAACCTATGAGTGTGAGGATGGTAGAGCTCATAGAGCTTGAAGAAACCAGGTTCCTTACAATGAAGGCAGTAGATTCACATCAAGCTCAAGTCAAGAAAGACATTGAAAAGAGATACATAGTAAGATACTTCAAATAAGGGGACGTAGTTCTTGAATGGGACTTAGATAAGGCCAATTCAACAAACCATACCAAGTTTGACAGCTTGTGGAGTGGTCCCTATTTGATCTATTTGTGCAAATAATATAACACTTTTTAGGTTACCCAACTGGGTGGAGAGGTATTACCCATCCCAATAAATGGCATTAATTTAAATCCTTGTTATTAAAGGATTTCAAAACCATTTTATAATATTGTACATGTTAGAATAGTTTTTCATGCTTTCCTCTAAGTGCCTTGTGTAGTTTTCCCTTCAGTTATGTGTTTCCCTTCAATGAGTGCTTTGGGAAATATTATAGATTTATTTATTTGATGTAATAACTTCAATAAAAGGTTTCCAAAAGGGTCAACCTTATATTTATATCTATTGATGGTTAAAATTTTGCTTGTTTCTAACACCAACAATGGGAAGTTTCAAGAATATGGGACTTGAAACTTGAAATGACCTCCAGATTTTTAAGAAGCTGGTCTCTTCTTTATCTCAAGTGTTGGGGGGAAAGGGATAAGAATTTAAATATAAACACAAATGTAAAGAAATAAAATATAACTATGGTGATGCACCTGAATGTAATTTGACCCTTAGTTCTAAGCACAATGAAACTATATGTAAGATTCAATTACATCATAGAGTGAACAAGGCATGATCAATGTAAAAGATAGAAACAATAAGAACAGAGGCTCACAGCTTAGACTACTTTTGCAATGACATAGAAAACATCAACAAAGGCATATAACTCTATCTTCTTATTAATTCTCGAGTCACATAAAAGGCACAAAAACATGCACAGTTACATAAACTTTCCAACTAAATAAAATAGAACAAAGGCAAATGATATTCCTGATCATAGTTCTAAAAGTCTAAAACTCTTGACAATAGTTTCTCACAGAAAATTCTCTCCAATCTTCTGATGATGATTTTTGGTCATCTTTTCACCCCTCTTTATAGCATTGGATTCAATCTAGATTGTCTACATGCTCCCAAACTAACGGCCCAACTAAACTCTAACTGAACTGGAAGTGTCTAACATAAGATATTTCTTAGATTCTAAAATTTTATGTCTTCTAGTAGTTCATTGGCTAAAATAGATACACAAGATGCTCCCTTCTATCAAACAAAAGAGAACACTTGGTTGATTCCCCTATTTTACTTGAAAACCCTCTTATTATTTATGAGGCACCAGAAAATGACACTTGGTGGCTTTCGCAGCACTTACTGAAGACACATGGCACGTTTCGCGTAACCTATACTCTTACTATGTCTTCGCTTAGAAGTGTTTGGTCCTTGACATTTGTCACCATATACTTCTCCAAAACTCAAACAACTTCTATAGAAAATGGGACCCAAAGTAGTTCTCACCCGAGCAACTTCAAAAAGGGAATAGGGACATGTGGTGCTTTTCACTTATTCTTGACAAAGGACATGTGGTGATTTCCACTGTCTTTAGCTAGCTTTTGAGAAACCTATGGAAGGTGACATGTGTCTATCTCTATGTTTCCTTATCTATACTATAGAAATAATTAGGCCTCATTTCATATTTACACAGATGGTAACACTTGGCAGCTTTCGCTTGCCTCAGAACAAAAAATTGAGATCCACCATAGTCTTTACTTGTCAATGAAACAAAATTAAGATAATTTTGAGGTTGACACATGGTGGCTTCTACTCTCTTTAGCTAGGGATACGTGGCATCTTCTATTGCTTTTAGAAAATCACATTGAAACCTTCCACTATTGCCACCTGGTGGCTTCCGCTTGATCCTAATACTTAGCTTGTTGAAACCTTCCACTCAAAAGAGATTTGAAACATGGATGCCGACATGAAATGTGGATGCCAACACTTGTCGTGTTCCACTGAGTTACTATGAGACACATGGCATGTCCCAACCAACTTCTAGAAATTATGAAAGGTGCCTCGGTTGATGACACTTGGTAGCTTTCGCTTGATTTTGACACTTAGACAAATTTAGGCAAAAAGAAATTTGATCCCGTGCTCTGAGTCAAAACTTCACTTTCTAGAACCAAAATATTCAGGAACAAAATTTGGATTGCACAACTAAAAATCAAAATGAAACATAGAGTATTTTTACTCTACAGTTGTTGGTGACCTCAAGGACTTTTGAGCCTACTCAAAAAGAAACTACAACTCCCACTTGATCAAAAGGACAACAAATTCACATCTTTAGCAATGCTATTTGATAGGCAGACCAATCATCATTAGATAACCCCTACTTATTTTGTAATTCATTGAAGGCTAAATCAAGGTTGATAATGTCCTTGTGTGAAAAATTCTATAAAATTTGAACTGTAGCCTTCAATTTGAACTCAAGCTAGGAAACAGGAATCAAAATAGCTTCTACTTTAGGTACTGATGAATCATCCCTTAAATCCTAAAAAATTGCCTGATCATTCTGCTTGGCCAACAACAAAGGCTTAATTTCATCGATCATCAGCACAGTGTTGTCATCAGGAAAAGGAAAAGGAAGACCTAATTGCACTAAGTCTTCAATGTGCTATTTCATTTTGTTGATTCCTTCTTTCATTACATCTAGAAGCTCTCTACAATTGATTACGGTGGAATTGTAATTGAGAACCTCATTCACTCGCTTAGCAGTGACCATTTTATCATCAATTCCTACTATTGATAACATTCCATCCATTGCATCATAAAGCTTTTACAGCATCATTTTAGAGTCCAAAACTCTCCCAAAAATAGTTGCCAAAGTGTCTTCAATAGAATTCTCTACCTTTTTGCACAATTTTTGTGCATTTAGCAGGAAGGTGAGAGAAAGCCTGAGCTGAATAATCTCTGAAGAGATTCTTTTCCACATTGATTCATAAAGCTCCTTCACTAAATTTAACATGCCTACATTCTTTGGCCTATTGGCCAGCTCTAGTGTCAATTATTCTACTCTTTGTTTCTCAGCTTGAAATTGGGCTTGTATAGCCATGGTATTATTCTGTTCATTCAGCAACTTCTATTGCAATTGAGTAACCTGTAGCAGGCTTTCCTCACATTTTTCATGTAATGCTACTTTTTCTCACCTTAGGGTCATCACTGCATCTTTTACCTACATTATCCCTACTTTTAAGGAATCATTTTAGGCCTGGATCGCCTGGTGAGTCTGTAGAGAAACAATATCTTACAACTGTTTATTTAGACTCTCTATTTCATAATCTTTTCTATTGATTTTTGTGGTCAAACTGCTATAATTTGCCTTCTCTTTGGATAGATCATCCTCCATCTTCTATAGCTTCCTTTATATTTTCAAGTAATCTTTAGTAATTATAGAAGTGGATTCAGTTAGCAGCTCAATTTTGTCTTATGGTCTGAACAGGGACATTTTTATGGCCACTACATTTATTGTGTAGTCTTCTGGTTGCATCTGCTCACTTGGCTTGATTATATTTGGTGACAAATGAGTCACCATTAGTTACTATTGAATTGGGTCAAATTGTGACCTTAGGTGTGGTGTAGCTAAGGCCTTATTATCCTTGATCCTCTTTTTCTCTCTTCGAGTTTCCCTCGCCTTCCTAACAGCATCTGCTTGAGTTTGGAAGGTAGAAGGAGAGGCAATATGCCCACCCACAAAAGCAAGTCCTTGTGGCAAACCATATGGAATATCCAATTGTTGGCTATGGGAAATTTGAGGAGGTAGTTTCTTGGGAACAGAGGGAGAAAAGTGAGGCAATGATAAATCTTGAGTATGGATAGATGGGGCAAAGTGAGAAATGTGCATAATGGAGGCGGTAGGGGATGTCATCTGGCCAGATGGAATCATCATGCCTATAAGAGAAGAAAGAGATTGAGAAGGAGGAGGAGGTACAATACTTACCTAAGGAGCAACTACAGTACTCTATAATTGGCATTGTGAGGGTTCTACCCTCTCTTCTAAATCCAGTTGGAACCTTAGCCTCTTTCACTTCTTTGGCATTTCTTCTTCTAGCTATGCTCCCTTCTCTTCAATATTTACCACTACTGCTAGTGGTGAATGTGCAGAACTAGGAACCTCAATGACTGATGCTGATGGGGAAGCTTTTGGTGGTGAAGATACCACACTCTTTTGTTTTTCCATGACACTAAGAGATTGGGGCCAAACAGTCACAACGACTGGAGCTACGGTTTGCCCTATGGCCTATGATTCTTGGCTGGATCCTACTCTATCTTCTAACTTTACACCCTATGTCAGTAAATTGCTTGTGTTAGGGCTAGATATAGAGGATGGATGGCACTCATCCCAGAGTTCCTCCCACTTCTCATCTGAGTTCACGTTCCCAAAAAAATGAGTTATCTGACAAATTTCTTGCTTATATTTCCAATAGGCTTCTATTTTCTCAACGTCCTAGTCTTTATTCTTTAGTTCCCTTCTTAATCTATAAGTCATTCTAATTTTAGGATCAAAATCCCTCTGCTTATCATAGAAAGTTTTCCATGGTCTATTTTGTTGGAGGGGCAAATTTGTTAATTCAACATAAATCCCAAGAATATCCTCTCTAGGATTTTTCTTGTTTTTCCAAAAGGGGTGGCCCTCATGTGCAATTCTGGAAGCAACCCTATTAGTCCTAATCCATGAATCTAAGAAATCATTTGGATCATATACCCATTTATTTTTGATTACCAAGAAACCTAGGAAGGCTAGCTTTCTAAGCAACACAATTTCAGCATCTCTGGCCTCTAGTGTCATGTTGTTTGTCATCCATGGGAGGTCATACATTTTCTTCTTCCTCTTCCTAGAGCCATATTCATTATCTACCATAGACACCTACTTGGTGACCTCTAAGAATGCTAAAATAAGAGTCAAAATCTTAGGTAGCAACACCGGTTGCCCACAAAAACCATGGACTCTAATAATTGTATGGTGAGATCCAAAAAGGAAATCACAAGGAATTGGGCAATTGGCCATAAGGTTTGAAACACATAGAAATAATCTATTTATAACTGGTTCTAAGCTTAGGTGACAAAAAGTAAGGGTAAAAAATAGTTCCCAGAATTCTTATGGATCACTAGTTTTTGACAAAATATGTCTCCATGCAGACACAGGAGTGGTCCTTTATAGACCAAAACTTAGGTCATACATATTAAGATGCATATGTTTGGAAAAGATGTTAGAGTTTTGATATAGCATAAGGTGAAACAAATAAGAAGAGTACCTGAGAACCCCTTATGATTTGAACTGGGCAAGTTGTTCCACCATTGAGTATACAATCTGCTAAGAGAAATCAAGTCGATATTCTTGGGTCTTGTCGACAATTTTCAACCTAAAGAGGATAGCCATTTGTTCTCCATAGATGGTCATATCATCTTTCATTCCAAAAATGAAATCCATCATAGACAGTGAATCTTGGCTAGCTTGTACAAATTGGGCTCTTGCTGTAGGCAATGTCAGTACAGTAGTGTCATCATCGCCTAATTGCAATTTAGATCTTAAAAACCTCAACTGAGTATTGATGTTTGCCCATGTTTTTTGCATTTTAGCAATGGTGGGAAATGTAGATATCTTATCATGATACAAGGCCAACATTTCTCTGATAGCCTTCGGTGTAATCTTCACTATGAATGGACCCTATTGTATAGTATTTTAAGGTGCATGGAACAATTTGGTGCATATGTTGACCAAGTTAGGGCATGGATACACACCTAGGACAATGAATTGTGCCAGTTGTGAAGTCCATATCCTCATTACAAATGTCTCATATTGTCCCACCTTGGCCCTCTAAAGACACCTTTGATGTGCCCCTTCTCTGAGAGTTTTGCTACTAGTTCTTTGAAGAATTGAGTCCATGACTCCATCTACATAATCTTTTATCTTTACTGGGTCACTTACTTGACCAACTTCAGGGACTCTGGTCCACGAGTAGGTCTTTAATGGTTGTGTGAGGGCTGAAGCATATGACTTGCTTGTAAGAAACTTATCGAGGGATTCATAAATCCTAGCTCCTTGTTGCGAAGACTGTGCTCCCTCCATATCTATATCTATTCTTTGATAACTAGTATGAACTTTTGCAAAACAGAAAGCACTTTCGCTTAAGTAGGTTTACTAGGAACTGAAAATGCAAGTAGTAGGAATTTTCTCATAGATGCAGGAATGTTTGAAATATTGTAAGCTTTAACTCTTGATATGAGGTATTTATGAATCATCAAGTATCAAAATGCTATTAAACTCAGATAACTATTAGCAAATCTTACTCAATCTTCTTGGGACAATGAGACAGACACGTTGTGCAAGTGGCTACGCAAGGTACTTTGAGGAATTTTAAAGATTTGGGAGATATTAAATGTGTCAAGAATTTTGAATTTTTTTAAAAAAGATCTTAGCTATGGATATGTTTTCAAAGAACACTTATTTAAAAGAAAGTAGGAAATCAAAACAAGAAAACAAAACAACTAAGAAAGGGAAACTATCTAACTATAATGCATCAGGATACAACCTAACTAAAATGTTTCAAATAGATTCTATTCACAGGAATATCTTCAGGTTCACCTTCCATTGTTTCTAGATCAAACAAATTTTTCTATTTACATGCATGAATTTTATAAGGGCCAGTCTATAATGCTTCAAATTTAGTGTGTTGACCCAGCTTGGTGGCTCTTGCATCCCATTTCAAAACAATTGAGCCTGTTTCGAAATGGGGATTTGAAGTCTTTTTTATCAAAGTAGTCTTTAATTATTTTATAATGCTTTGCCAATGAATCATGGGCTATATCCCTCTTTTCTTGAACTTTCAAAAGTTCTGCAAGTCTGACCTGCATGGGGCCATTTTCTTCAATTTCAATCTATTTGATCAGCTGGAGAGCAGGAATCTCCAAGCTTAAGGGTATTACAGTAGATTTTCCATATACCAATTCATATGGGGACATTTTGATCACCTATTTATGTGTGATTCTATCATCCCACAGTTCTAAATTAAGCACTTTATGCCATTCTTTGTGATGATCAGCCCCTATTCTTTTGATGAGTCTAATCAGGTTCTTGTTAGTTGATTCTACCAAACCATTACCATGAGGGTAATAATTGGAGGAATTTTTTTGATATATTCCATGATTTAATGCAAATTTAGATACTTTAGACCCTAAAAATGCTTTAGCATTATCTGAAATTATGGTGTGAGGAGCCCCAAAGCGAGTAGTGATACTCCCTAGAAAATCTAGGATCATATTTTCTATTGCTTCTTTAAGTGGCACTGCCTCAGTCCATCTGGTGAAATAATCTGTGGCAGTTAATATCTATTTGTGACCCATACTAGACACTAGATTTATCATTCTAATGAAGTCAAGACCCCATTGAGCAAAAGGTTCATCCACAATTATAGGACTAAGGGGAATTGCTGCATTCCTTTTCATCCTCACATAATATTGACATGATTGACATTTTTTAACTAGCTAATAACAATCTATAAATAACGTAAGCCAGAAATAACCTACCTCACTTATCTTTATAGCTATGGTTTTTGCAAAAAAATGTCCACTTGATACTCCATGATGCATTTCATGTATTATTTTCTTAGCCTCAGCCTTTTCTACACATCTTAACAATTTGCCATCAAAATTTCTTCTAAAAAGAACCTGTTCAATTAAAACAAACTGAACTCCTTGTATCCTATAGTATCTTCTCTTATTTTGAGGGAGTTCTCTTAGGTAAATCCCATATTATAAAATGAATCCTGCTTGTGACCTAGGATTCCTGATCAGCCTCTTGTATCCTTAATACAATTTCATTTTCTACTTTTGAATTTATCTCTTTAGGTATCATCTTTTCAAGCTCTTGAGTTATATATTGACACAAACCCTTGCCTCTGACTAACTTAGTGGGTTTAACCTCTACATCATATTCAAGGATCTTGATTATCTAGTTAGCTCTTTTTTTAGTAATTTCTCCCTCTATGATGTATTCTCTGACACTTGGGTGAGCTACAAGTATCAAAATTTTACTTCCTAATACCATATGCTTGAATTTCTTGAGGGATTTTACTATAGCATATGCTTTTTTCTCTACAAAGTTATATCTAGTTTCATACTCCCTGAGAGTTCTTGAGAAAAAAGCTATTGGGTGCTCTCCCTCCTGTCTATCATCTTTTTGTGTTAAGACAATAGTAATACTTAACTCTCCTCTATAGACATACATTACAAAAGGCTTAGAAAAATCTAGGTTTCTAAGTACTGGGGCTATTGAGATAGCCTTCTTGACCTCTTCAAAGGCTTGCCTTCCTTCTATAGTCCACTTGAAAATTAGGTCTTTCTTTAACAACAGTATCACTAGTCTTACTAAGCCTGCAAAATTGAATATAAATCTACTAAAAAAATTAATCTTCCCCAAAAAGGACTGAACTGCTTTTTTATTTACTGGAAGAGGTAGGTTCATTATAGCTGCAACTCTTTCAGGATCTATGGAAACTCCTTCTTTAGATACTATATGTCCCAATAATTTGCCTTGAGGTACAACAAATATACATTTCTTGGGATTCAATGATATTCTAAATTCCAGGCATTTCTTAAAAACAAATTCAAAATGATCAACAACATTTTTTGAAAAAATAGTAAGATCATCCAGATAAATCAGGATGATTTTATTTATAAGTTCCCCAAATGCTACATCCATAGCTCTTTAGAAAGTGGCTCTTACATTTGACAGGCCAAATGGCATCTTAACATATGCAAATTTTCCCCATTTGGTAGTAAAAGTAGTTTTATATTGGTCTTCATCAGCCAACCAAATCTGATTGTATCCAGAGAAACCATCTAGCAAAGAAAATCTCTTTGATCCAGCCACATTTTGTAGAATTTATTCCATGTAGGGCAAGGGATAGTGATATTTTAGAGATGCTCTATTTAGATCTCTAAAATCTACATAAAGTCTTATATTTCCATTCTTTTTCCTAACTGGTACTAGATTTGATACCCAGGTTGAGTGTTTGATTGGAAAAATTATTTTAGAATCTAAAAGTTTTTGCAACTCATCTACCATTAGAGGCTCAATCCTTAGATTCACTGGCCTCTATTTTTGTCTAATGGGCTTAGATCCTTTAGTCAGTTCTATTATGTGCTGAATAATGTCTCTATTGTATCCATGAAGGTCTTCATAGCTCCAGGCTATGACTCTGTCATATTTTTTGCACAATTCAATTAGTCTTTCCTTTTCTACTTGAGTTGCATAATTTCCAAACTTTTAATTTTTTCCCTTCACTCACCTTAATTTTAGAATAATCTGCTTTATCTACCTGGAACCTTTTCTTCTCCAGGCTTACATCTTCTAGATCAAATAAGTTTTCTAAGGTGATCAAGCCTTTGGGAAGCTTATTAGTCTTCATTTGTATAACTTGATCTCCATATGCTTCTTCAATTTTGGTTTGAAATTGATCAACAAACTCATCTGATTGTTGTAAGAATGAGAGTACCTGAGAATAATTTTCAAATACTTGCCAATTCTCATCATTGTCTAGAATAGTTGGCCTCACTATAACTTTTATTGACTCATTGTTAATTAATAGGCCAGTTGCTGGATCAAACTGTGAGTCAATCTGGGCCATCTTATCAGCTTCAAAATTTTGAATCCTAGGGACTACTTCAATATTGAAGGCTTCAAAATCTTCTATTAAGTCCCAAATCCTATGTCTATAGGATCTCATCCTTACATTTTTTTATTGCCTTTTCTCTAATTTGCTTTACTACTAATTCTAAATCTCCTTTTACTATTAGATTCTTTATTCCCTTTTTCTTGGCTAATAGGATCCCATGTACTAAAGATTCATACTCAGCATCATTATTAGTATAAGCAAATTGGAAACGGATAGCCCTTAAATTTTTTTCACCATTTGGAGCAGTAAGACAAATTCCTACTCCAACACCATTTTTACTTCTAGCCTCATCAAAATTTAAGGTCCAAATTTCTAAATCTTTTTCAGATTCTTAAGTAGTTGGTGTCTCTTCCCTTAAAACATTATGGATTTCATGGTCCTCATAAAAAATGACATAAGTGCCCAAACCAGTAGAGTCATAATTTCCATATGGATCACTATGCATCATAGCTAACAACTGGTTATTTTCTTCTTCTTGATCATGCTCAGTCCAGTCGCCTAACTCTTCCACAAAAATCTTTTCTTCCTTATTTAACATAGCACGATCTGCCTCTAATTTTTATGTTGGTTCATCGGTGATGTGATCCTTTGATAATGGTTCAGAAAAAAATTTCATCTTTAAACCATATTTGGTTCTTAGAATGAGGTGAGACCAATCAAGAGACATATATCCTCCTATCTTGGTTATAAAGTCTCTTGATAAACATAAACTAAAAATAGGAGGAATATTTATGACTACTATATCTTGATTAACAATCATATTGGGACAAGTATATAATTGTAATGGGAGTTGTCTCATTCTCCCTATTGTTTGCACTGATTTGCCATCTAGCTACATAACTCCTTTAGTGAGTAGCTCATACTTTATCTTTAAAGCATCTGCTATTGCCTTTGGCATTACTATAGTACTAGCCCTTGAATCTATCATTGAATTATGCATAAATTTCTTGCCAACTATTAGAGTCAAATAAAAAGGGTCTGGTTTTGATTTGCTTACCTCTGGTGGATTGTTCACTAGGGCTATTGTTTGCAGATGAAGTGTGTCCTTGAGCTTTTCTATTTCAGTAGATCTTTCTTTGATCTTAGTATGTTTGGGCACTGCTTGGCCTTGTAGAGCTTCTTGTAATAGTGTCTTTTGTTTAGGGATGGCTAATATGTCCCAAATTGATACTCGTGTTGGAGTCCTCTTTAATTCATCTACCACATTCATCGGTCCCAGAGTTTGGTTCTTGGAAAGTAAAGATACCTTGCTTTTTATTGAACTTGTCTAAGAACTACTTGATTTGGCATTGATTGTGGCATTTCTTGTCTAACAACTATATTTATTTGACCTTGAAATGGAGGACTCTCCATAA
The DNA here is from genome assembly GCA_037957365.1 of Torreya grandis. Classification (NCBI taxonomy): domain Eukaryota; kingdom Viridiplantae; phylum Streptophyta; class Pinopsida; order Cupressales; family Taxaceae; genus Torreya; species Torreya grandis. The sequence goes on from JARHVA010004537.1 coordinate 578,865, forward strand.
CTTGATTATTTACAACCTCAGGCTATTCCACCATTCTTCTTTTTGATCTAGTATAGTAGTCTGATTGCACCACTGGTTTCTTGGAAGTAGAAGCTTCATTCAAGAATACTAATTATTCATCTTCAACCTATAAGAACAAAGCATGTTCTGGGGTTATTTATTCTTCTTGTTGCAAAGACATCTTGCATCTGAGCCATTAGGATTGAATTTTGCATACCAGGAGATTGGTAGGCCTGATTATCACTAGTACTTGCAAATTATCCATCCATTCTTCTTTGCTTTGCTACCTTTTGTTGTATATTACCCATGGGACAATCTCTAGGAGTATGAGCATTATTAAAAGGGAAACACTAGGCATTGGTTCTATCTGCATAATTATTTTGCCCTTGAACAATCTCCCTATTCAAATTAGGGGGAATAGTTTGTGAGGGTCTAGGGACTGCAACTAATTGGTTTGTTGACTGAGGGTTATTATTATAGGTTTTTATTTTTCCTTATTTATTAATTAGGGAAATTTTATTTCTTGTGCATACATGGAGTTTTCCTACATTTGTGGGATAGGCTAGCTTATGTGGAGGTGTGTGTCATATATGTGTCATAAGTGTCATAAGAATGTCATAAGTAACTCCCTTGATGGGAGTTACTTCTCTATTCTTAGCACCTTGTCACCACCTTTCATGGATGAGTTACAGTCTATTCTTAAGGTGCTTTGTCCACCTTTGGTGGAGGAGTTACGTACTCTCTTATATGTATTCCTCACTTTGGCCATCTCATGTTAATCAGATTTTGGTTTTCTCCATTTTGTCTTGTGTAATTTATCTTCTTGTGTTATTTTAAAATTGCTTTAGCATCTATGTGGTGTGCACTTGCTTCAACTCGTGTGATCACGTCTCCATTGCACTTGCAATATCTGGATTCTAGCAACAACTCTGATATGGTATCAGAGCAAGAACGGTAATCGTGTGTCTGGTTATGCTTTTAGTTTATTTTGAAATCAAGAGGAGTGGAGTTCTCTTTGTTTTTTTATTTCTAGATCTTTTCTAAAATAAAATATATATATATCATTTCTAGTATTATTTTCTTGGGAATCCTTGGCCTTTGGGTGTCTTGGTTGTCTTCACTTCAGGGGTTGGTTCATCAGTTAGCTTGGGCGCCATTGTTGTGTGGAGCAGTAGAGGGAAGAGAAGCATTTAGTCCATGCCAAGCAGTATCAGCAGTCCACGCTCTCCAATAGCTAACCACAGTTGTACAGCATCCAAACTTCTGTTGTTATTCTTCTGGCCTACAAACCCATGCACTTCTGGTCAGCAGTCAACTTTACGCCACACTCCTTCCAGCAAGGCACCTTCAGTTCTACTACACCTCAGGCAGTCCTTCTAGCTTATTTTCTCTATTTTCAAGGTTCCAAGCAGGCCGTACGGTTTCCAGCAGGTCTGCATTTTTTTTTTCTTTTCTGCCAACAGTCTTGTTTTAGAAAATGACACTTTTTTCATGCTTAGCATCCCATGTGGACCCTTAGATGCTTGGAAAACAATTCAATCTATCTTCAGCTTTAAATTTTTTAGTTAAAATTGACTTTTTAAAACAAAAATCAGTCAATTTGATTGAATATTTAGTTTTATAGACAGTTTGGTAATTTGGGGGTTTTCATTTAAAACTTGTATCTTCGCCTGTCGAAGACAAAGGGTGAGGCCCAGGTTGGTGGGAGGCCAATTCCCCCTCATACAAACCTCCTTTGGATTCCTCATTCTGTGCCTAATCCAATGAGTGGTTGGAAGACCACTTTCTCTCTCATAACAGGGATTTTTTAATGTTTTAGTGATTTTTTTGCAAAAACACTAGTTTACAAGAAAATTGAACCTTTAATATCTTGCAAACAGTAGCTCAGATTTGGGTGCCATTTTTTGAAAAAGTGTTGGAAATTCAATTCTCCACAGTGTAGAATTTTTATTTGTCAAAAACACACTAGTTTATAAAGTGCCTAAAATTTGGGTCTCTCGGGACGCATTTTCGGCTAAGTCTGATGTCCTGTTTGCTTTAGTCTTGCACTGATTGCTCTAAGACACATTCTCATCTGAGCCTGATGTATTTTGAGTGTGCACTTGTATATTTGGGGGGGGCTCAATATTTTGGGGGGGTGTGATTTCTTTTCACAATTTGTAAATCTTTGCTTTCATTCTCCTTTTTGCATAAATTCACAACTTGCAATCAACACAACTTCACCTAAATTTAGATTAAAAATGGATTATTTTCAACTTAAACCCCTAACACCCTTCAACTATCATGAATGGAAAGTTAAAATTTCAATCATTCTTAGAAGCAAAGGGTTGTATAGGATCACCATAGGTACTGAAGTAGAACCCAACACTGATGCTGAAAAGGTCAAGTGGTACAACCGTAGTGATGAAGCCTATGGATTACTAAGTTTGTCTATGTCTCCAAAACTTCTCTTCCATTTATAATCCTCCCAGACTCCCAATGACATATGGAACACCTTAGAAAACTTATTTGGGAAGCTTGATGAGATGAGAGGTCATGAGCTCAAAAATGAACTCATAAGTTTAAATCCTAGCAACTTTGACACCCTATAAGACTTATTCACTAATTTTAAGGCCCTTATATTGCAATTGAAAGAATGCAGGATAGAGAAGAAAGATGATCAACTCATACTTTCTATTCTCACAAAGTTAGGTCCAAGTTATTCAGTCTTTGTCTCCACTTTCCATGCCACAAAAAGTACCCTTGTCACTACATGGAAAATGCCTTCTTTGGATTCATTCATTGCCAACTTGACTAGGGAACAAGATAAGCTAATTCAAATGGGCAAAATGAATTCTACTCAACCCCAAGCTTTGATAGTTAGAAATGGTAAGGATAAGACTTCAACAAAGGAGAAGAAGAAAAAGAACAAGGACCAGGAGAAGAAGAAAGAAAACAATAAAATCTTACCAAAAACAACACTGAGTCTTCATCCTCCAATGCTAAACCTAAGAAGGAGAAGGTTAAGTGTGCCTATTGTAAAAATATAGGGCATGATGAACACAAATGCATGAAGAAACAAATAGATCACCTAACTCATCTTCTAGAGAAAAACAACATAGGTGTTCTTGAGTCCATCAAGCAGAATTCATCTACCCAAGATTCTACCAAGGCAAAAGGCAAGGGTAAGGAGAGAAAAGGGCAAGTCCCTTGTAGCTATAGCAGCTTCTACATCTTCATGGGTCATTGACTCGAATGCTTCTCACCACATGGGCTCTTGACTAGTTGAGTTATCATCTTTAGAGCCTTGTAGCATGACTTCAATTAGTTTGGGTGATGACACTTCAGTTTCTATTGCAGGGAGAGGGTCAATTGAAATGGAAAGAGGAACATTCAATAATGTTCTAAGTGTTCCTTCTCTTTCAACTAATCTCCTATCAGTGTACCAAGTCAATCACATTGGTTAGGGCATGAGAGTTAAGTTTTTACTAGATTCAGTGGCTATTAGGGAGTTACATAGTGATATTACAGTGGCAGTGGGTAGGGCAGATCACCAAGCCAAGTTATACACCTTCTCACATTTTGCATCAAATTCTTCTCCAACAGCATTGTTGATTCATTCAGATGGAGTTAGCAAATTTTGGCATGAGCAGTTTGGCCACCTTAACTACCGCTACCTTGAGCAACTTTGCAAACATGACATGGTCATTGACTTGCCTCGTGTCCAATTCTCAAAAAGACTTCGCGAGGGGTGCTCCCTTGGGAAGCATCCCAAAGTAAAATTTGACAAAGGTAAATCTTATAGGGCTTCACAAACTTTGGAGTTAGTCCACAGTGATGTATCGAGACTCTTTTCTAAATGATCTTTCACAAGGGCCAAGTACATCCTCACTTTCATTGATGATTTCTCTAGGTACACTTGGATATATTTTCTTGAACAAAAGTCTAAAGTGTGTGAAAATTTTCTAGACTTCAAGGCTCTTGTTGAGAAATAGAGTGAGAAATCCATCAAGGTTCTTCAAACTGATAATGGAGGGGAGTATGTAGCATCAGGTTTGAGTAGTTTTGCACCATAGAGGGGATTGATTTGTAGCGCATAGTCACTTACAGTCTTTCACAGAATGGGGTTGTAAAATTCAAGAATATGTTCTTGAATGAGATGGGTAGCTATATGATTCACTCCAAATCCTTAGCACCATAGTACTAGGCCAAATCCATCTATTGTGTTTGATACATTCAAAATAGGGTTCCTCACAAAGCTTTGAAAGGGATAACACCCTTTGAATCCTGGCATAAAAGGAAACCTGATGTTGAGCACCTCAGGGTTTTTGGATCCCCAGCCATGGCCCACATTTTGAAGAAGAAATACAAAGCTATGAAACGTCAGTCCAAGCCTTACATCTTTGTAGTATATCCAGATGGTATTAAGGGATATCACCTTCTAGATCTAGTCACTCATGATTTGTTCATTGAGAGAAGTGTCCATTTTCAAGAGAGTCTTAGAGACTCAACACTTGACACTTCTTCTCCCTCATCAGATCTAATTCTTCATGATGATTCCTCAACAGATTCAGATCAGCCATAGTAGGTTCTTGAGCCAGAGACATCTTCTTCTTCAATTTCAGACAGTGAGGATAGTGATGCAGAGTCATCCACCTCTAGTCAGTTAGAGGATGAGGAGTTAGCACCTGACTCGCCCACTTCTGGGCCACTTTGGGCTAGACAGACACTTGAGAGTGCTGGCACTTGGGTAGGAGATCTCACAGATGACAAACGTACTAGGGGGATTTTCAGAGAGATCCACATGCCTTATTTGCTTCAGTTTTGGATCCATAGACTTTTTGAGAGGCATCAGGGGTACCTGAGTGGGATAATGCTATGAAGGAAGAATTTTCTTCCTTAATAAAAAATCACATCTGGGATTTGACTTCACTTCCTAAGGGAAGAAAGATGGTTTGATGTAGGTGGATATATCAGACCAATTTTATAGTAGATGGGTCGATTGATAAGTACAAGGCATGATTGGTTGCCAAGGGTTTCTCACAAGTGGCAGGCATTGACTACTCAGAGACCTTTGCACCCATTGCAAAGATGACTTCTATCTGACTCACCTAAGATATTTTTTCAATACATGGTTGGGATGTGCATCAGATGGATGTGAAGAGTGCCTTTCTTCATGGAGACCTAGAGGATGAGATCTACATGGAGCAGCCACCAGGATTTGTTCAAGATTCTTCCTTAGTATGCAGACTTAGAAAATCTATCTATGGCCTCAAATAGGCCCCTCAGTCTTGGTATTCCAAGATGTATTCCTTCCTTTTCACAGCGAGTTTCTCTAGGTGCCATTCTGATCCCAATATCTACTTCTTGTGGTAAGATGATTCACTCTTGATTTTGGTTCTATATGTTGATGACCTTTTGATCACCAGGAGTTCTTCATCAGATTATGTAGTGGTGAAGGCATCTCTCTAGGATAGATTTGACATGACAAACTTGGGCTTGTTGCACTACTTCCTTGGCATCGAGATCTCACAGTCAGATTCAAGGATTTCTTTTGCACAACCTAAGTATGCTCTTGACTTATTAGCTCAATTTCACATGGCTAATTGCAAGCCATCTTTGACTCCCTTTCTATCAAGAGTCAAGCTTGAGGTTGATTGTTCTTCACCATTGGTTAATGCCACTCAATATCAAAAACTTGTTGGTAGTCTCATCTACTTGACTCACACTAGGCCTGACATATCATATACAGTGGGACTTGTCTCCAGATTCATGAAAGAAGCTCATGAGCTGCATTAGAAAGTAGCTAAGAGGATCTTGCATTACATATAAGGTTCACATAGATATGGGATTCATTATATATTTAGCATAGAGGTTGACTTGGTTAGATATACAGATTCAGACTGGGCTGGCGATTCACAGAATCACAAGTCCACTTCTGGTTATAGTTTCTCTCTAGGTTCTGGTCCTATAAGCTGTCTAGCAAGAAGCAGAATGCTATTGCTATATCATCCATAGAGGCAGAGTATAGGGGAGTTATTAATGTAGCTACTGAGGCTATTTGGCATCTTGGGAATCTTTCTGAGTTTGGCATTCCTATCAGGTAGCCCACCATCATTTATTGTGACAACTAGAGTACCATTCAGATTTGTAGGAATCTAGTTCAGCACCAGCAGACCAAGCACATAGAGATTCACATGCATTTCATTCAAGAGCTTATTCATAGTTAGGTCATTGACTTGATATTTTTCTAGTCTTCAGAGTAAGTTACAGACATCTTTACCAAACCTTTCACTAAGAGCAAGTTCATTCATCTATGATCTCTTCTTGGGGTGCGATCGACATCTACAACAACATCATCTTTGGGGGGCCCACTAGCCTCTTATTTCTTTTATGTCTCTCTTTTGGGGGGGAGTTTTTTTTTTCCTATGGGTTTTCTCCTTTTCTCTATCTTATGGGAGATTGCATTTGTACATGGGTACCTCATCAGGCCTAGTTGTCGAGACCCATTTTATATTTCTACACTGCCCACCTAAGTTGCGCTTATGGGGGGGTATTAGTTTAGGTTTTTATTTTTCCCTATTTATTAATTAGGGAAATTATATTTCTTGTGCATACATGGAGTTTTTCTACATTTGTGGGATAGGCTAGCTTATGTGGAGGTGTGTGTCATAAATGTGTCATAAGTGTCATAAGAATGTCATAAGTAACTCCCTTGATGGGAGTTACTTCTCTATTCTTAGCACCTTATCACCACCTTTCATGGAGGAGTTACAGTCTATTCTTAGGGTGCCTTGTCCACCTTTTATGGAGTTACTTATGTACTCTCCTATATGTATTCCTCATTTTGGCCATCTCATGTTAATCAGATTTTGGTTTTCTCTATTTTTTCTTGTGTAATTTATCTTTTTATGTTATTTTTAAATTGATTTACCATCTATGTGGTGTGCACTTGCTTCAACTCATGTGATCATGTCTCCATTGCACTCACATTATCTAGATTCTGGCAACAACTCTGATAAGGATTATTTTGCCTTTGAGGACCCTGATATTGGTTTGGCTGTGATGAAAATCTATTTCCTTGGTAGCCTTGATATTGGGGTCTAGGGTAAGGATTCTATTGTCTCTTTATGTTAATCAACTCATTAGAAAATATCCTTAAGATATTCTTGATATCATCCATCTCAGATGACTGGGCAAGGACAAGTTCCTTAGTAGGTGATTGAGGATATTTATACATAGACACAGGTGGGGCTATGGAATTAGAGGCTTATTGAGGCAATGGTAAGGTAATATCTGGAAACATCGACATAGGAGACCTTAGGGGTAACTTCCTAGCATCTATTAAATTATTTTCAGCTTTGACTACATAGTCATAAGCCTCTAGTAGAGTCTAACCTCCAAGTGACTGAATCATAATAGATATGTCTGAATTCAAAGCTTTAAGATAAAATACTATAGCCATACATGGTAATGGTCTAGATATAGCATGAATCCTTTTCCAAGTCTTTTGAAATCTAGAATTGAAGTCATTCGTTGCTTCTTGTGGTGCTCTTTGAATAATAATCAATTATTACAACAAAGAAGATTTATCACTCCTTTCTTCAAATCTTTCAAAGAAAAGATCTCCAAGCTGATCCTATGTAGATATTGTATTTGGATTCAAGGATCGATACCATTCTAGAGCCTTCCCTTTAAAAGAAGCTACTAATAATCTTATAGCCACATTCTGTTGTGTGACCACATGTATAACACAGACATCAGATACATCTTGAAAATGTTCCTCAGGTGTTTTAAAATCTTTCCCATTGAATTTGGGTAGAGCTTTCAAGACATTTACTGGGATAGGATCCCAAGTGGCTGGTGGTATTGGGAAAATCAAAAGAATACCAGTGTTCCAACTTGCACAATTCCTTGGGGGTATAGGGGCTCCCATATTTACTCTTGGTAATGGTATAAACTGATTGACTCTTCTTCTTGGAATAGTTACCAAAGGTGGTAAAAGAATACCTGGATTTACAACAGATTGAGATCTGGTTACTGGTCCACAGCTCTGACTCCTTGTAACTCTCTGGTTCATACAGTCTTGAAAGAAACTTCAAGATACAGTCCCACCAGGCATGCCAAAAACTATTGATGGTTAAAATTGTGCTTGTTTCTAACACCAACAATGGAAAGTTTCAAGAATGTGGGACTTGCAACTTGAAATGACCTCTAGATTTTTAAGAAGCTGGTCTCTTCTTTATCTCGAGTGTTTGGAGGAAAGGGATAGGAATTTAAATAGAAACACAAATGCAAAGAAAGAAAATATAACTATGGCGATGTGCCTGAATGTAATTCAACCCTTAGCTCTAAGCACAATGAAACTATATGTAAGATTCAATTACATTAAAGAGTGAACAATGCATGATCAATGTAAAAGATAGAAACAATAGGAACAGAGGCTCACAACTTAGACTACTTTTGCAATGACACAGAAAACATCAAAAAAGGCACAAAACTCTATCTTTTTATTAATTTTCTAGTCACATAAAAGGCACAAAAACATGCACAATTACATAAACTTTCCAACTAAAGAAAATAGAACAAAGGCAAATGATATTCCTGATCACAACTCTGAAAGTCTAAAACTCTTGACAATAGTTTCTCACAAACAATTCTCTCCAATCTTCTGATGATGATTTCTGGTGATCTCTACACCCCTCTTTATAGCATTGGATTCACTCTAGATTTTCTACATGTTCCCAAACTAACGGCCCAAATAAACTCTAACTGAACTGGAAGTGTCTAATAAAAGATATTTCTTAGATTCTGAAACGTTCTATCTTGTTGCAGTTCATTGGCTAAAATAGATACACAAGACGTTCCCTTCTATCAAATAGAAGAGAACACTTGGCTAATTCCCCTATTTTACTTGAAAACCCTCTTATTATTTAGGAGGCACTGGAAAATGACACTTGGCAGCTTTCACAGCACTTACTGAAGACACACGGCATGTTCTGCGTAACCTATACTCTTACTGTGTCTTTGCTTAGAAGTGTTCAATCCTTGACATTTGTCACCATCTGCTTCTCTAAAACTTAAAAAACTTCTATAGAAAATGGGACCCAAAGCAGTTCTCACCTAAGCAACGTCAAAAAGGGAAAAGGGACATGTGGCACTTTCTATTTATTCTTGACAAAGGACACATGGTGATCTTTTCTGCCTTTAGCTACCTTTTGAGAAACCTGTGGAAGGTGACACGTGTCTATCTCCACATTGCCCTGTCTATACTATAGAAAAAATTAGGCCTCATTTCATATTTACACAAATAATAACACTTGGCAGCTTCCACTTGCCTTAGAACAAAAACCTGGGACCCACCACAGTCTTTACTTTTCAATGAAACAAAATGAAGATAATTCAGAGGTTGACACGTGGTGGCTTCTGCTCTCTTCAGCTAGGGATACATGGCAGCTTCTATTGCTTTTAGAAAAACACATTGAAACCTTCTGTTGTTGCCACCTAGTGCCTTCCACTTGATCCTAATACTTAACTTGTTAAAACCTTTTGCTCAAAATAGATTTGAAACACGGATGCTGACATGAAACATGGATGCCAACACTTGTTGCGTTCTACTGAGTTAGTATGAGACACATGGCATGTCTCGACTGACTTCTAGAAATTATGAAAGGTGCCTTGGCCGATGACACTTGGTAGCTTCTGCTTGATTTTGACACTTAGACAAAATTTAGGCAAAAATAAATTTGACCCCGTGCTTTGAGTCAAAACTTCACTATCTCGAACCAAAGTATTCAGGGACAAAATTTAGATTGCGTGACTGGAAATCAAAATGAAACGTAGAGTATTTTTTACTCTAAAATATCATAATATTCTTAGTTGGGAATAAATATCTAGACTCCATGCCCAATGGATTGATTAGTTTAAGGTTACTAGTCTCTTGCATAGTAGGCATGCAACCCAGGATGTCACTAGGAATGTTGGCCAAATTTGGCCCACATAAGAATATTTTACCTAGAAATGGTTTTAATAGATGATCAAAGTTCTAGATGGAATGAGTAGACCAAAATTAGGATAAAAATATCTCATATTTCTTAAAAATCTTTTAAAACACTTTAAGCAAGAGTAAAGTGTAATTTGTTGATCTTTGGGAAGTAGGCTTAGAAACAAGTCTAGGATTGCAAAGTGAAAAATACCAAAAAGGTATCATTATTTTTCAAGAATTTAGGGGCATGAATCAGGTTGCACAAAGTCTTATAATTCCATTAGAACCTTCTAAAGAGACACTAATTCCTTGCACAAGTTTAGGAGAACCAGACCATCATAAGCACGTCACAAAGACAAATATGCCAGTCTTGTTACACATTTTATAAATACAAGGAAACTAGTCAAAGACAAAATATCACATGGACAATGTTTTTCATTCCAATTAGGTCCCATATAAATTTCATATCTTAATGATTTCTCTATCTCAAGATATAGGTTTCCAAATTTGAACTTGTAAAGTGGGACGTGCATGCAGACATCAAATTTAGGCCTCATGAAATAGATGTTTAAATTAAAATATTCCTAAGGTCAAATATTGATATGAAAAGTGTTAAGATTATGGGAACTCAATTCAAAATATTAATAAAATGTGGGTGATTAATGAATATAGTACATCTTAGTAGACCAATATAGCACGTTCAAGTGTATAAAAGTATAATGATGGTGAGAAAAAGGTTAAAAAGTTAGTTAATATTGAAGACAAATGCACAGTTGTCAAGTGTCATGACCATGGAAACTACCATAAAAATTAATAGAGTGCATGCAATCCATGCAAAAATAGATCAACAATTCACATAAGGTTAACGAGTCAATATTCTTGAGGATGAATGTAAGGCCACCACATGGTAAAAGTGTAAGAACTATCCAAGAATGATTGTAGGGCCCATAGAATGAATGAGGAGCTAATAGATGGCATAATTTTTGGAGCCCAAATCAAGATCAATGGCTGAGACTAAAAGTTGAAGACAAGTCAAGCAAAATTTAAATACAGTTCAAGTCAAACCTAGAGTAAATGTTTCAAAGAACTATGTCACCATTAGAGCTCAATCAAATGTCACAAGAAAATGTAGCCATATAGTCAAGGTTGATAATAGAAAGGTTTTATTGCCATTAAAGTTTAGATGCATGATGAGGTTTATTTAAACCTAATATATTCTAGGAATGAGGATATGTAATCTATGGGTCTTCATCAATATAATGACTATATGAAAACCAATAAATTAAATTGGTTTTAAATATTAAAGATCTATATCTAGATTGGGGTAGATGCAGATATAAATGAGATATGGTAGAGTGTCTCATCCTTTGACATAGACATAGCTTCAACTAGGTACATATGGCTGCCCAAAGTAGATATAGTTATGGCTATGTCAGACCCATAGATATGAAGATTTAGTTTTAAAAATCAAGTCAAGTAAAAGATGGCATCAAGTCCCAAGGTGGATATCTAGTAGTTACAGAAAGTAGTTGGAGCATTGATTAAATTTTTAGGGACTCTAGGGTTTTCCTTCATAGCAAGATCATGACTCATTATCTTCAACAAGCTCTTGTCCTATAGTGTGTTGCTTGACTTATGAGAACATTCATAGGCTATTGGGATAAATGAAAGATAGCTTGGTAATATATAAATTATGTTATTTCAATCAAAATATGGTGGAACATTCATAAAATGTGGTATCCCAATTAATGATATGGGATGGCATGCTTCTTCTTTCTCACCCTTTCTCTATATCTCCTATTTTCTTCCCCATTGTAACTCTCACTCTTTGATTTTAGATTCTAACAAGGATTATTTGATTCTAATGAGTAAGAGACTCTTATTTAATAAGGCTAGACCCTATAAAAAATTTTAATTACTACCTTTTGATGCAATAAAATTATTTCTTTACCTATCTCTTGCCTTGGATTAGTGTTTAGTAAGTTTGTGCATGATGGCCTTGTCAAGGATACTCTTCCATATCCATTTTCCTTCTTGATTACCTCTTTTAAGGTGTTTTAAAGTTAGTTGTATTTCTAAATTAGTGTTCTTTCTACCATTTATATAATCTTGGTGTGAGTCATATAACTCCTCTTTCTTTCCATTCATTTCTTTTTGAACCTACTTCATGAAATACTTATTCAGTTAGCTAGATTATGAGATTGTGTGAGCTAGTATTGTCTTATGATGATCTAGTGTGGGTTAAAGCATATGAGAGCCTCATTTAAATTTGGTGAATCACCTTGTTATATTTATTAGGATCCCTATTTCCCCCCTTTCTAACCTTTTTCGAATTAGAATCATTAGTTTAGGTGATCCATCAAAAGGAAGTTGACCTTCTCTGGAGGTTTAACCTCACCATAGGACACCCACATCCTGAGGTTGTTCCCATTGTGTAGCTTAGTTGTAATGGTAATGATAAATATTTCCATGGGTGAAAATTAAGCCTACAAAATTTCCTTTAGGATTTGAAAATCATCTTGTTTTCTTGTCCTAATTGTATTATATATCAAAATGTAGTAGTAGTTGAACTCCCTCCCTACTTTGAATTATGCTTGTCTAGGGATTTCATTACTAAAATAGGGGGTTATCTCTCTTTTTATTGGTTTTATATGGTTTTTAGGACTATTTATGGGATAAATATCACCATAAGTTTTGAACCTATCTCTAGGTTCCACTTAAATCCCTACATTCCTAACTTATCAAATGTCAATTGTACTATCCTATATGAGGATGAACACCCCAATGACCAAGAGTCCATTGAACTAATTGAAGGCATATAATATTTTCTCCTTGATTAAATGGCAATAGATAATCATGGCTATGATCCATACAAAAAAATTGAAGAGGAAAGTTTGGGTGTATATTATATGCATGAAGAACCAAGTCTCACTAGCCCAAGCTAATATCATGAAGGCGTATTGAATTTTTTATTTAATGGCTCTAGATCCAAGAATGAAATTGGGACATGTGTGATTATTTTATCCCCTTCCAATAAAATTTAATTTTATTCCCTAAGGTTGCAATTCAATTGTACTTCTACTACAACAGAGTATCAAGCCCTCATTTATGGGATACATTGGGAAAGAAAGACAAGCATAAAGCTCCTACAAGCCAGGAGAGATAGTGATTTAGTAGTGAATCAATTGAGAAGTAAAATTGAAATCAATAATCCACTCTTGAATGCATACAAACATAGGGTTTAGAACCTCTTAGAGGATTTTGAGGCCTTTGACATTCACTCCATTCTTAGAGAGTCCAATCAACATGCATATCGGTTAGAAACCATTAGGGAAAAATATGACATACCAAGTGGTATTAAAGACATGAAGGAAAAATCTCAAATTAAGGTGATATGTATACATTTAGTCCCTGATAATGAGGTGATATGGAAAGTTTTTAAAAATGATAAGAAAATTACATGTTTCTTGCAACAGGAGGTAGAATTTTGCTCAAGGAACCAAGGCATATTACAATAACAGTATGGGGATTAGATTGTCTAATTGGGGACAAAAAATATAACTAAGGGTTTGGTGGCATTAGAATGCATATTTAATGAATATGATTAGCTAAGGAAATATAAGGTGAGCATATCCACTAAAGAGGAACACTATGAAAAAGTCATCATATTCAAAAATAGGATGCTCAAACTAGGAAAGGTGAACACCAAGGAGGAGAGGTAAACCCTCATAGAAATATGTAAATATTTTTCAAAAATAATTGCTTGGGAATATCATGACTTGAAGGGTTTTGAATCTATTTTGGCTTAGCATACCATAGATTTGGTGGCAAGTGTTAATCCTATAAGGAAAAATCAAAGACTAATCAACCCCAAGATTGAGATCTTTATGAAGAAGGAGTTGATAAAGCTCATTGAATCCAACATCATATTTCCCATTAAAAACTATTCATGGGGGGAAAATCTTGTGCCTGTCAGGAAGAAGAATGGGAAGATAATGTTGTGTGTAGACTGCAGAGATCTCATGAAGGTGTCACTAAGATATCACTACCCTTTACCATATATGGATCATATTATTCAAAGAGTTGTAGCTTCGCAAAGGTTATCCTTACTTGATGGATATTCAAGGTACAATTGGGTGTTGTTGAGGGAGGAGGATCAACATAAAACTACCTTCACAACCAAGTGGGGCACTTATGCTTAAATAAGATGCCCTTTATTCTATCTAATGTTGGATCTACCTTCTAAGTGTAAATGGATTTAGCCTTCTAAGGGATCATAAATGAGATGGTTTTCATATACCTTGATGACATCAATATATTCTCAAAGGACCCCAAAGATCATTTGACACATTTGAGCCTCATGTTTGATAGGTGTAGGTAGTTTGGGGTCTCTTTGAACCTAAAAATTGTATATTTGTAGTCCATTAAGGTAAACATGTAGGGCATGTTGTTTCAAAATATGGCCTCTCTTTGATCCTAAAAGGATAGATGAAATCCTTTCCTTATTTCCACCCAAACACAAGAAAGGATTGTACATCTTCTAGGGAAAAATCAACTTCATCAAAAGGTTCATACCTAGATTTACATAATTGGTGAGGCTTTTAACTCACATGATCAAGAAACACAAAGAGTTATCATGGATAAAAGAAGGTAAAATAAGATTTTATTCCATCAAATAAACCATTTCACAAGCTCCCACATTCTTCAACCCTAATTTTTCAAAGGACTTATTCATGTATGCCTTCTCTATAAATGACACTATTTCTACCATGTTTATGCAAAAAAATAGTGAAGGCCTTGAGCAAACCATAGACTTATTTATCCAAGAATTTTAGGGGTATGAAGAGAAGTATACCTTTGTTGAAAAACATGAACTTTTAGTCATGAGAGGCCTCAATAAGTTTAGACACATGGTGTTTAATAATAAAATATTTGTCATGGTGGTTCACCCTAGCAATAAGGATTTCAACCTTAATAGAATTTTGAGAGAAAAGAGAGATGGTTGGGTGACCAAGTGCATGGATTTTTGAAATATAGGTGAAATGGTAGGGTATTATGTGAACACTTTGGAGTATATGTGAAAGAAGACAAGGAAGTGGTTTTGGCAGTCCAAGAGGATCAACAAGCAATTACACCTACATCTCCTTCCAATTGGATAAAATACATGGTAATATTCCTCTAAACAAGAGAATGGTGTATAGGCCTAAATATGAAAATAAGGAAGTACTTGATCATTCCTTATAATATTTATTGATGGGGTACTCTTCAATAAGTACTTTTATGGCATGCTTGTTACATGTGTGGAAACTAGTCAAATTGGCAAGATCCTAAGATAGTTCCATGATGGGCCTGTAAGAAGGCACTTTACAGACAATACCATAATAGAAAGGATCATGATATTAGGTTATATTTGGAAAATATTATTCAAATAATCTCATGCTTGGGTCAAAAAATTCCAAAAATGTGTTAGGTTCATAGGCAAGCAAAGACAAGTTTCCTTACCCTTAAATCTTATTCAAATGGACTAGCCCTTCATGCAGTGGAGCATAAAATTTGTAGGTATGATTAATCTTGAATCTAGTATATGTAATAAGTGGTTTTATACTTTTACTTATTACTCTACTAGGTGGGTGGAGGCATTTACACTTAAGGAATAAAATGACAACTCAGTCTTGGAATTCTACGATAGCCTAATGACTAGATTTGGGGTCCCTTCCACCATTATATGTATTATCCTTCAATAGTAAAAATGTGAGTGAGTGGGATATTAATCATGTTATCTAACTTAATTATTCATCTAATTAATATCCATAGGGAAATGGAATAAAATAGTCCACCAATAAGAATATGATTAGGATCATAAGAAGAACAATAGAGGACAACCAAAGGGAGTGGCATACCAAGCTAAGGAATGCCTTGTGGATAGATAAAATTACTTCCAAGAGATATACTAGCCACTTACCATATCTTTTTGTCTATGTAAAATAAGCAAGATTGCCCATATCACTTGAGATACCAACTTTAAAAATTGCACACCAATTTTAAGTCGTGGAGAGTGATGTAATGGAAGTGAGGATGAATGAATTAAAGTAAATGGAAGAGACAAGGGATGATGCTATAAATTCCATATGGTCCAACCAAGATCAAGTCAAAATATAATTTGAGAAGATATATCTTCAAATACATTAAAAAAAGGTGATATTGTACTTAAGTGGGATGAAGAACATGCCAATCTAGGTAAGCATTCAAAATTTGATGGTCTTTGGAGTAGGCTATATGTCATTACTAGTTGCAAAGATAAAAATGTCTTCCAATTATCCAAATTTAGTGGTGAGGAACTATCTATCCTAGTCAATGGGATGTTCCTCAAATAATGTTACTAGAATCACAAAACCATCTTGTACATAATAGGTAATTTCCTTCCTCCAAGTGCTATAGCACATGCTTTGATAGTTGCTTGTTTGTTCATGTTACTTTCTATTATGTGTCCTTGTTATGTGTCTTGTTTATTTTGTTTTATTCCTTGAGGTCTGAAAGTTATTATTCATGAAGTGATAATGCAGTTAAAGAGTCTTCACCTAGTCATGAGTGATAGACAAAGAGATTATTGGTTCTCTTGACCAATAGGTAGGTCAAGCCTTCATAGTCACCAGTAATGTTGACTAATTTATACTCTCAAGCCTAGAAAGGAGTTAATATATCTTGAGTAATCAAAAATCTCTTTTTTTCCCCTTATTATACTCACTTGTGGTGTTAGGATAGTCCAAAAAGAACCATTGATTGTCATGTCAAGGACAACAAGTTAAATGTTTTTTCATGTCAAGAAACACCACAGTGGTTATATTCAATCCATATTTTAACTTGTTTCAAGTGTCCTCATGGTGATTATACATGTGTAAAGATCCATAATAGGCCTTGGGGTGGTCTTAATGGTCCAAATTTGCCCATAATGAAAGTGACTAAATGTGGCAACTTATGACTAATCATGAATTCATCTAGTGTGTTGAAGATCTATAGGGTATGGCTTGATCACATGTATTAAGGATGTTATAAGGGTAAATGGTAAGTTAATTCAGGTCTTTATCATGTTCTAAGGTCTTGTAATAAGTATTGAAGTAGCCTCCATTTGAAGCCTTCACTTGAAATCATATATATTGCTTTAAAGGGGGAGTTTAACCTTAAGATGATGCTAGTTTGACCTTAAAATTCCACTAAAACCATCAATAACATCATTAAATTCCTCCATGAGTTCCATAATGACATGATCAAATTTTTACATATGCTAAGGGTGCCTTCTCATAAGTCAAAGACCTTTATTTGAAATTAAATGGGTCCCATGCATATGAAAACATGTCCCTTCAGCTTCCCCAACTATACCATATGTTTTAAAATGTTTTCTAACCCCTATTTTCCTTCTAATTCCCAATAATGATGATTCATGGTCTAAAAACATGAGAAAATGCATGAATCCATTATTTTGCAAGAGTTCTCAAATAAGTATAAATTCATACAATACAAATATGGTCAGATAAAGTCAGGGATCTATAAGGGGCCTTCAACATAGGCATCAAATGAGAGAAACCAAGTGTTTTAGAGCTAAAATATCCAAAAATGGTCCATTTCCTCCACTGAGCTTTGGCAGCCATGGATAACACTTTAGGTTTGTACTCAGTCTGTATAAGAGATAAAAGGTGAGGGTCCAAGATATTGGATAAAGTAAGGGTGTCTAATGGCCTTCTAATAATGATCATTAGTTTCAATATTAGTCCTCTATGATTTATGAACAAATATTAAGAAGTTAATCAATCTGGGTTGCCTTCCTCATCTACATAGGGCCAAAAGGGGGAACAATTTCAATGCATTATTGGCATGTCTAATGAAACTAATGGTTGTTCTTATCTTATCTAGTAATTCAATGTCTTACCATGGCATACTTCACCCCTAGTTCACACATGTGGGCCTATGGAAGCAAGAAAAACCTAAGCTACCACTATTTGTAAATTACAAGTAGAGTTCCATTGATGAAAAGTATATTTAGTTCATATGTTTTATAATGAATAGTGGTTTGAGGTTTGTTGATGTCTCCTTGATTTTTTTCATGTCTTATTTCATCCTCATTATAGGTGAAATGGTTAGATGGACCTCAAATATTACAAGATATTACCTCCAAATGACATTGCCTGCATATTTGGGCTTTATTGTAAGGAAAGATAGTGTGTTTCATGAGGATGGATGTTGAATGTCATCACAATACCATAAAGGCAGCAAGGGAGTGTTGTACCCATATGAAAAGGCCCTTATTTTAGGATGATCAAACATTATTATAGCCCTTATAGACTAAGAAACTATCAATTAGCTCTCCAATGCCTTCATAGTCTTCTTTAGTAGAAGTTAAGGTTGTTTAGCATAAGTTGAGGTATTCAGAGAGTCCTAAGTTTCCATTTCTCACTACATATGCCTGATTGATGAAATCTAAGTGTTTTTCTCCATTGAGTATGTGAGTAGAGATGCCTAGGGTATTTTTAGGTAATCTTAAGTGTGATTCAATAGTCTATTTCAAGATCTCAAGGAACTTCTACCATTTGATAGTCTTTATAGTCATATAAAATGCAAAAATTGGTAACTTGATTGTGACTTGTGACATTCATGCCATAGGTCCCTCATGCTTGCTTTCATGACCCTCATAGGAATATTTTCATAGATTCCCAATCATCCATCACCTTCCAAACCTAATCCTAGTTGATTCAGATCACTTTTTCCATGACAGATCCATCCCCCACAAGTCCTATCGGCTCAAGACTATAACACCCAACTTGGACTATAACACTAAATCTTAGGGTGCCATATTTTTGGCACTATTGTCCAATAAAATTTTGATCCCAAATGACCATTTCTTTCTTAATCTTATCCCTCTTCTTAGCAGCCTCATGTGAGTACATCCAACCCATGACCAATAGATCCCTATAAAATCTCATTCAAAGTTCATTTAGAGGGGGTTAGAGAATATCACAAATCAAGTAAGAATAAAAGTAAGACCACTCAAGTATATTTCCCTATTCTCTACATACATCCATCTAGTACCATTTATAGCTTATTCAAATCCTTACACCAATCCATAGTCGCTTCAAGCATACTCAGTTTAAAATTTTGCATCTTCAGAAAAACTATTGCACAAAGCACATCAAGTGGGAGAAATACATATGGCTTGATCCCTCTTCATAGTATTGGTATGTAGGTAGTGTTCCCACACAAGGGGTTTGGATACATGTTTAGTGAATCTTACACACACTACCCCCCCTGCTCTTTCTCAAAATTGGTCAAATCTTAATAAAGTCTAGGATTTGAAGACAAAATCATCTCTATATAAAGTTCTACATACATAAAATAGTCAAAATTTCATAGGTAAGGTCTCAAAAACACAACAAACAAAACCTAGAAAGCTTAGGTCTCCTAGACAACAATGGTAGAATTGGACTATAATGCTAGAGTCTAGGGTGTCCTATTTTCATTGCTCCTATCCAATCATAAAATGAAGGCTAGATCTTGATTTATGATAGTGTCTCAGTCCTAGATAGTGAATTCCAACCTCTATCTTAGTCGTATCAGTCAATTTCTAGCTAAGTCTTGTTTTATTTCTCTTATTACTATTTTAAGAAAAGTTCAAATTGAAATCAAATTATACAAATTAAAATCTTAATTATTGTATATTTATTTATTTTACTACTCATACCCTTTAAATGAGTTAGGAATAGTACTCAAATATTCCCAAAAAGGCTAAATCATTTGGTGAACCTAACATACTTCATTTATGCATAAAAACTCTAGAAACCCTAGGGTAAATTTCAAAGTGTTTTTTCCTATATTTTTTTGATTTTTTACCTAAATAATAAAATAAAAAATTTGCATTAAATTTTAAATTTTCATAGTAATTTTCAAAATAATCATATTTCAAACCTTAGTTGCATACACTAGGTCCTATTGCTTTTGAGATATCACCTTACATTCTAAAATCAAATTTCAAAAATGGATCTCACTTATTTACAATTTTTTATTGATTTTCTTGTAAAACATAAGGAGACCATCATTGGTCCTATCATGTACATGAATGATAAAGTTTATCATATGTTAGTACAAAACTTCATTATTTTCATTTCATGCTTACTCTTTATAATAAAGGATGATATTACAACATTTATTGTTAAAAATGCACAAATTTTCAATATTTCTTTTCCATACTCTCTCTCACTCATGCAGAATAATTTCCAACTCCATTTTTTTAAACATGTTACCAATTTTATATTACATATCAAAATTTTCTATACATTCATGCATAATTTGA
This sequence comes from Torreya grandis, assembly GCA_037957365.1. Taxonomy (NCBI): domain Eukaryota; kingdom Viridiplantae; phylum Streptophyta; class Pinopsida; order Cupressales; family Taxaceae; genus Torreya; species Torreya grandis. The sequence continues at coordinate 599,168 of JARHVA010004537.1, forward strand.
TGTTCTCTATCCATTCCTTTCTATCTCTCATGTGGAAATTTTTTCAATTTTATCATGCTAAACACATTATAAATGTCATAGTACATGTCAATTTTTTTTATGCATTCATGCATCAATTCATGCTCTCTATCCCTTGATTTTTATCTCTCCTGTTGAATGTTTTTTATAAACATATTATTATACAACTCATCACTCATATTTTATGCATTTCATTCCACATTCATTCTTTCTACCTAAATGCATATAACACCTTGGCTAATTTTAAGTATATCCCTATCACTACTAGACATAATCAAACACTAGCAGTTCTATCTATCCCTCCTCCTTTCAAGAATGGTACATCTAGCTCTTATCCTGCACCTACTACCAACTCTATGCCTATAGTAGATCACATGGTGCATGTTATCACCCAAGTTTCAGAAGATAGGTAGGTTGATTACACCCATGGCTATAGCTTTACCATTCAGATTAACACCCCTTATAATATAGTTTTAGTTCTCTAGCTCCTTCAATAATCAGATGTTTACAAATATGTGTTATATGCAACCCTTTGTAATACTATAATTCCCATTTCCATTGAACCAACTTATGTTGCAGCTATCCTCAACACCATGCAATGGATTGAAGAACATATTTCCTTTGAAAAAGAGGATTTACCCCCATTACACATCATTGAAAAACATCTACCTCTATATATTCAATTAATATTTAATGATTTGGGGGTCAAAAGGGTATTTGTTGATAATGGTTCAGGACTCAACATTTGCAACATTTCTTTTCTTAAATATCTAAATATATAACCTCAATATATAGACCATTTTGATATGAACACTAGAGGTTTTGACAACATTCCATAGAAATTCATGGGGCAAATAACACTCAATCTTAACTTAAGGCCTAAAACATTACCAACTACTTACCAAGTCAAGCCAAATGACTTCAATTATAATTTATTACTTGGTCAGCCTTTGATTTATGATATGCATGTTTTCCCTTCTACACTCCATACTTGTTTAAAATTTAGTCACAAAGGATACATATACACATGTCCAATAGATAATGAACCTTTAAATACTACCATTTTGTCAAAACTCCATAGAATTATATTTTGTGCTTTAATCTTGGCAATACACCAGCATGACCCATTATTCATAGTGTTCCTTTAGACCATACAACACATCAACAAACTCCAAGTTCCTTAATAGCATCGATACCAAATCACCAATTTACCTCTCCTTTTGCACTTAAATGTCTTAATAAGATGGGATATCATGGAAAAGGTCTTGGAAAGCATGAACACATAATCATTAATCCTATCGAGGCATCTACATAACATGGAACATAAGGGATAGGATATTAGTTTACCCACCTTCATAATAAGCCTTCTTTCACAATTTCAAATCATATAAAGTTTTATCCACCCATTACACTGATAGACCACACCATTAATCATACTTCAACATTATCATTGATCTATGTTGATCTTATTGATGATGTAGTTTCACCAGACATGCTCACATTAGATAAATTATCCAATGATGAATCCCTCCTACAATTTCTCAAAGAATATGAAGACCTTCCATCTTGTTATCATAAAAATAGATTCCCTCATCACATAAATTCCCACACATACTTCAGAGAAAGTCTAGATTATCCACAAGAAAAACCAATTGATTTAGATGATAATATTCCTACCACTCCCTACACGCTTGATCATTCCATATTGCTTAACGAATAAATAGTTAATTTTAATTTTAAAACCAATTAGGATCCCTACATTATTTTATTAGCCTCTTCCCTATGAAATGAATAAGATATATATATTTTTCAAACTTTAAAAAAATTCCTATAACTCTTTGCTTGGTCTTACTCAGATATGCCAGGAATTGGTACATCTATAGAGGTACATCAGATTCCCTTATGCCCAGATGACAAACAAGTTAAGAAAAAAAATTGAAAAATGCATCCTAAAGTGGATCTCTTAGTCAAAGATGATATCCAATGCCTCTTAGATGATGGCTTAATTCAACCAGTAGCACACCCTAAATGGATTTCCAACATAGTCCCTGTAATAAAGCCTAATGGTAAAATTCAATGTTGTTTAATTCTCAAGATTTAAATAAAACATGCCCAAAAGATGATTTCTCCTTTCCTATTATTGACATGATCATCGATTCCATAGGTAGATATGAAATTTTATCATTTATGGATGGATTTTCTAGATACAACTAGATCAAGATCACTGAAGAAGATCAAGAGAACGCATCTTTTACAACACCCTAGGGTACATTTTGTTACATTGTCATGCCTTTTGGATTAAAAAATGCCAAATCCACATATCAATGTACCATGACATATATCTTTCATGATTTGATTCACCATACTATCAGGGATTATATCGATGATATATTAGCTAAATCTAAATAATGACAAAATCATGCTATCAATTTATGAAACATCTTTCAAAGACTCAGGCAATACAATGTTTGACCAAATCTAAATAAATGTGTGTTTGGAGTTCCATCATGAAAGATCCTAGGTTTCATTATTTCTCAACATTGCATAGAGTTTTACACTAATAAAGTCAAAGAAATTATCAATATGCCACCTCTCATGAACTTAAAACAACTTCCATCCCTACAAGGCAAGATCCAAGCAATCCACCATTTTATATCTAAACTTGCCAATAAAACTTAGCTATGCACTTTGTTATTAAATAAAGATACAAAGTTTGTTTGGGATCAATATTGTTAAGAAATATTCTCATAAAACTAGATGGGTCCCTAAGATCCCTAAAGTTGAATCCACTTCATAAAGTTACAGGGTGACCCCATAGTTGGTTTCTAATTCAAATATTTTAGAGCATTGATAACATACATAGCTTTTAGAGCCACCATCTTAGCCCTTCCATCATGCTTCATGATCATGCATGATTCCTCTCCTTGATACAAGACACCATGATATGGAGTCTCCCATGAGACTCATCAGTTATTATCATCTCTTCTCAATTTTATCTATACATAGTTTCTTATGCTTGATTGTACATAGTTCAAAACATTCAAAATACAAAAACATTCAAATACATCAAAAAATACAAAATCATTCAAATAACTCAAAAACACCAAAAACATTTTGATTTTATGCATTATCCATGCTTTACATTTCTACTGTTATGTTAGACTTAAATTTTCTATTATGTGTTATTGTTTGTCAATTTATCTACATTACCATGCCTCACTTGATCATCTTTGAGTGTGTGTAGTGACATCCAACTTGATTTCTTCACTCTACCCATTTAATGGGCATCCTACTTCTACATTTGAGACATACATCGATATATTTACCTATTGAGGGAATATTCTACATGACTATACCATCCAAGTTATGTCATTCCTACACCACACACTTTAGATATCATGTTGATTACATTATTTACAAGCTTACACAGATTACTTTATCAACATTTCACTAGTATATAACACTTGTGTATTTCTTAGAATATACCTAGTGTTGTATTACCATGTCTTTCATACTTTCACATTCTTGCTTTGATTAGTTAGATGTGATTATATTTCAAGTTTTTACATGTTTTCCTTTTTTGTTTTACATAGCTAGATTGATTACATTTCTCAATTCTAGTTTGTCTCCTATATGTGCCTTAAGACATTTACCAATATCCTTTACTTCTATGTATTGTGTGTGCCTTAGGACATTTGCCAATGTAATTTCCCTATACTCTTCTAGGTGATTGTGGCTTTCATTCCAACCTTGCTTGTTTCTAATTGTATGTGTATGTGGCATTTGAACATGCCTTGTATGCTTGCTTTCTAGTTTGAGTGACATGTGCCAATATCCCTTTTTTCCTTAGCCCCTTGGCCACTATTTTATTCTTCTTAATTTGTGTGCTTGTTGCTTAATTTTTTTTATTGTTTTCATTTTCCATGATCCACATCATGCATTATCTTTATTTCTTAGATGCTATGATGGACATCATGCTCCATCCCTCTATGACAATTAAAAAATAACTTGACTTCCAATTCAAATTTATAAAATTACACATGTTATTACATTTTTATAACTATCTATGCATACCCCTATTGATCTAAAAATCTCCTTTACAAACTATGTTATATCTTGAGATATCTTGTCAATTATCATTGATATATCATGTATTTCATAGCATAACACACTTTTAGGGTTATTTCTTCTGATGGAAGTCATTACAGGGCCTTCATTCCTATCCTAAAAAGAGGGGCCAACAAATAGGGGTTTCACCCAAAAATTAGAACTCCTACCAATTGAAAAAATAGTTTCAAAACACTTAAAACAACATTCAGGGGTCAAACTAGGCAAAACGGACCAAAAAATAGTGACAATTCTAGAATAGTTTTCAGTTTTAGTAAAGGAAAATAGTGTTAGACATGGACAACAACACCAAACACCATTGTGTCTTATTTTTAGTTCTCCTATATAAATAATAGAAAAACTAGATTTTCTAGAAGCAGGTAGAAAAATAGGTTCAACTATAGTTTTGCACCTTTAGACTAGTTTAGAATTAGTAGTTTTCAGTACACTTTTGCTTAGAGAATACATATATAGGAGAATCATGCATGGCATGATGGCTCACTTATAGTTTTATAAATAATATTTGGTATAACTTCTATATCAAAATCCATGTTTCAGACACCATTGATTGGGGGCAATGTGTGTGACACATTTTTTATTTTCTTTTTGAGTTTAGCATATTACCCAGGTATTCTCATTAATTGTATGCCTTACTCCATCTATAGGTGGTTGGCATCACTTTGAAGTGTCTTTCATATAATCTTAACCTCCACATTTTGAAATGACTTTCATATAACCCTAGTGCCCAGTTTTGGAGAGGCTTTCATATTAGCCTAATCTCCATCTTTCAGAGTGGCCTAATTTCTAGCATATATTCAGCTATCCATGCCAATATTATCAGACTATATAACAATCATAGGCTTTAGGATCCATATCATATGACACTCATTTCATATTAGTATCATTTTATAGCTTTATTTCATGGGGAAATGATGGAGCTAAAGGACTAGCTTGCCTTTGTATTCTTAAGACACTTATTCAGATGGATTGGACACATAGTCCAAACATTGATTAACACATGCATGACCACCTATCTTCATTTAATGGGTGATGATGGAGCCAAAGGGCCAGCCTTTACATTCTTGAGCCACTCTCAGGGAATTGAGCACTTAGCTCCATTCATGATATTACTCTTGGTATAACATCATCCAACGTTACTTATCAACATCTAACATCACTCATCATCATAACAACTTTTGTATTGGTTCACATAACCGGTGAGGTGTATTTTTTCTCTTCTTTTCCTCTCTCTCTTAACCATCTTTATACATTTTTAGTTTATATATAACATATCTAGTAATAACTAATCAACTCTTTGTTTTCTCTTGCATATTCACACTTCACAGTGTTCTCTTTCTATGCACACCTAGTATCATAATAGCTTCATGAGCTTCAACCTTACAGGTAAGTTTAGGTATGCTTTATATTTTTCCTTTATCTTACTATTTTACTTTGTTGCATCACTATAATAAAGGGAAGACAAATGTAGTCATATAAAATGTGAAAATTGGTAAATTGAGTGTGACATGTGACATCCATCCCATAGGTCTCTCCTGCTTGCTTTCATGACCCTCATAGGTATATTTTCACTTATTATCAATCATTTGTAGCCTTTCATACCTAATCACAGCTAATCCAAACTACTCTTTCCATGACATATCCATCCAACTAGGTCCCATTAGCTTAGGACTATAGCACCCAACTTGGACTATAGTGTCAAATCCTAAGGTATCCCATTTTTAACACTCTTATCCAATCACATTTTGAGCCCAAATGACTGCTTCCTTCTGATTCTTATACCTTTTCTTTTTGGCCTAATGTGAGAACATCCAACCCATGACTAATATATCCATATAAAATCCCATTCAAATTTTATTTAGAGATGGTTGGAAAATATCACAAAGCAAGCAAGAATACAATAAATACTACTCAAGCATATTTCTCTATTCTCTGCATACATCCATCCAATACTATTTATAGATTATTCAAATCCTTACCCTAGTCCCTAGTCACCTCAAGCACACTTAGTTTATCATTTTACATCTTCATCCACACTATTTCACAAATCACATCAAATGGGAGAACTACATATGGCTTGATCCCTCTTCAAAGTATTGGTATGTAGGCAGTGTGCCCACACAAGGGTGTGGATACATGTTTAGTGAATATTACACACACTAACACCCCCCTATTTCTCAAAATTGATTAAATCATAATGGAGTATAGGATTTGAAAACAAAATCAACTCTATATGGAGTTACATGGATATCCAATAGTCAAAATTTCATAGGCAAGGTATCACAGACACAAGAAACAAAACCCAAAAATCTCAGATCTCCTAGAAAATAGTAGAATTGGACTATAACACCAAAGCCTAGGGTGTTTTATTTTCATCACTCCCATCCATTCATAAAATGAATGCAAGATCCTAATTTATGATAATGTTTCAGTCCTACACAATGAATTCTAGCCTCTATCTTAGTCATATTAATCAGTTTCTAGCTAAGTATTATTGTATTTCCCTTATTACTATTTTTAGAAAATTTCAAATTGTAATCAAATTATAAAATTTAGTAGCTTAATTACTACATATTTATTTATTAATTTTACTAGTCAAACCCTTTAAATAAATTAGGAATAGTATTCCAATATTCCTAAAAAGGTTAAATCAGTCTCATCACTATTGGCTTACCTCAAAATAGGATCTAATTTCTCGGTTTGAAGTGTTAGAGGTATAATCACTGAGAGGGGGGGGTGAATCAGTGATGCAATATATTTCAAACTTTAATTTATAATTATTTCAAACTCTTAATAAAAGAACACAACCATTCATAAATCATACAAGCTATTCATAACAATGAATGAGAGAGATAATATAAGATCATACACATAATACATGAATTATATGGGAAACCCTCATGGGGAATAAAACCCACTCTCAATATTTTAAACACATATACTACTTATCCTATAAGATGATCACAAATATGAGACCTTTTAGTGAAGCACCCACCCGTAAGTATAAATAAACACCCACTTGTTCTAGATGTTGAGCACCCACACAACACCTTATTAAATCAACAACTCTAGAACTCTGATTGTAGATCAATCTGATTAGAGAAACAATGTTTAAAAATACTATTTCAACACATCACATACACACAAACTTGATCATACAAGAAATGAATCCAAACACCTCTTTTTGGATCTCTCTAAGATTCTTCACTCATCTTCTATCTACTATGTACTTCATTACATCCATTGAGTATAATCCCTTTGATCTCTTTCCTTTGTCTCTATCTTCTGCTCTCTCAATTCACACATCAAGTCTAGAAACCATTACCTTGGTCTCCGTTATTTATAGATTTTTCATGAATATCAACATCTAGGTCAGCCATAATACTTATCTTAACCCTTAAGACATCTAACATGCTAATCATAGCTCAAATACCATCCTCATAGGTCAGCCATAGCATCCATGGGTCACACTTAAGTAGTTATACCTTTCAATTAGGCCTTAGTAGCCCTTATAGGTCTCATGGAGACCTATTCACCTATTTATCACTTCATCAAGAAAATTAAGAACAAACAATCAATCTCAAACACCTGGGTCTACTCCATATGACCCCTAAGACATTTTTTGATGATTTTTCCCACAAAACACTCTTTTATTAAAGCATAATTTTCTCAAACAAGATATTGTACATAGTGTTGGTTGAATATTTTGTTGATCAGTGTACTGATAAACAAAATAGGTCTGATCAGCCAAAGTAGGAAGATTGGTCATCCAAATGTGTAGGTTTACCACATCAAAAGGGGACTAATCTCTCCTCTCATCAAGGGGAGGTTCCCTATATATATATAGAAAATAATACTCAAGGGTAGGATAAACCATCCATCTCTCTCTTTATATATATATATATATATATATATATATATAGAAAATAATAGTCAAGGGTAGGATAAACCATCCATCTCTCTTTCTTCAGAGATGATGCGTGCAAATCAAAGGAAAAATCTCAAGGGAAATGACAGAAAGCACACCTCTTCTTTTAGAAGTATTATTCATTAAAACCACAAGAATACTCCTGGTAGTAATTTCAAAATGTAACTAAGGACGTAGTAACCAAAAAATTGAGATGTAGCACAAAGTCTCCACCTGAATTGCCCAAGAGTGAGATACGAAGGACAATGAGGGCACAAAGTCGTCCCAAAGTCCTTTACATAGAAACAAAAATAAAACACACTAAAGGAAATTATGGGGGCACAAAGTCTTTCCACAGTTGACTTCAGGACACCTTCTTGACTACTTTCACTAATTTTGCTTGTTAAATTAAAGGAACAGAAAATATATTAAGGAAAAAGACATAAGAACAGTTTCCTCAACAATAAAGATATCACAGCATAAAGTCTGAAAAGTCACTTGCTTTCTTATTCCAATAACAAAATATGATCAACAATCTGAGCTCAAAGTGTTAGTAATGCCTTTTAATTTGGGCAGAGTTTTATTTCTGATTGTCAGAGAGAGAGAGATCCACTTACAATAAAAGAGAGTCCCTTATATAGCCTCTTCAAGAAGGACTTGGGAATAGTAACACATCATGTTGCATTGAAATTTGTTAAGAAGACATGCTAGAATTTAGGGGCATTTACCCATTTGATTTTCTCAATGCAGAGAAATGGGTCGTGCTATTGAAAGTTTGCATCTTTCAATTTCCACCTGGTGATTTGCTTCTAGAAACATATCTGATGTGAAAATGTTTTTGGTCCTTCCACATCATTCCTCCTTTTTTGGTTAATTGAATTAGGTCCTTGATTCAATTTGATACTCTTTTTCGTAGTCACTTCCTGTTGATCTTGGCCTTAAAGCCTTTAAATGCATTTGGGTCCATAGATTTAAACCTACAAGGATCAACAGCTATTTTACAAACCTTAAAATTGACGTTCATGCACCCATCACTATGTTTGAATTTCCAATGGCTAATTCACCATTCTTGACTTTGACATCTTTAGACACGTCACCCCTTGGGCTTTCTTCAGCTTTCTCTTGATTCGGCCTTTTCTGCTACTTGCTTCCTTCAGATTTCTTGTTTTGCATCCTTCTGAAGGGAAGGTGACCCTTTGGCTTTGGGGAAGTGTCCTTTAATTTGGTAGCTGAGAGTCCCCCATAAGGGCACCTGCCCGTTGGGGTCCTTCGGTGGCCTTTTGTCTTTGGAGTCCTTTGGAACTTTCTTGCAGACATTTTCTCGTGGACAAAAAGTCTGCAAGAATTGTTGCTTTGTCTTTGGCCTTCAAAAATTATTTTGGGCTTTCCTCCTGCATCTTTTCTAAATTTCTTCGGACTTTTTTTCAAAGGAATTCTTTCGAACAAAAGTCTAAAAGAATTCATTTATTGCCTTGGTCTTTGTGGGAGTTTTGTTTGTAGCCTTTCTGAATTCCTTCAGACTTTTTGTCCAAAGGAATTCCTTTAGACAAAAAGTCTAAAGGAATTATGCCTTTGTCTTTTGACTTCCTTAAACAAAATTATGAAAGAAATTACCTTTGTGGCTTCCTTGAAAATGACCCTTCCGAAGGGTGATTTTGTAGACCAAGTGCCCTCCGCAATGGTACTTGTCCTTCGGGAGGCTCTCTTCAACTTTTGAATTGAACCACTCCTTTGAACCAAGCTTTGAACCAACTGTTGAACCAAGCTTTGAACCAAGATTTGAACCAACCGTTGAACCAACTTTGGTTCAACGGTTCAATGGTTCATTCCCTTTGATTTGGCTAAGTCCTTTTGATCCTTATTGAACCAAACGTATTGAACTTATTGAACCTTGAACCCAAGTGGTTCAATGGTTCAAGCCTCAGAAACTTGTTTTTTTGATTGAACCTACTTGTTGAAGCCTTTGAACTTGACTGTAGAAGCCTTTGAACCTAGAAGTGGTTGAACTCTTGCTGCTGATGTTGAACCTTTGAATCTATTGAGCCCATTGAACCAAAATGGTTCAAAGTTCAACAGTTCAATCCTTGCTTAGAAGCTTACTGATGAACTCTTTTGGTTGAACCTGGTCATTGAACCAACTTTGAGATCACCTAAGTGTTGAAAGCTTGCTTCTTTCCTACAGAGTTCGTATAAATCAACCTATGAAGCCCATTGAACTTGGCCTGCATAGTCTGTAGATTTTCTTTTCTTGCAGAGTCTATAGATTTCTCTTCTTACAGAGTCCATAGATTCAAGCCTATAGAGTCTATAGATTCAAGCCTGTAGAGTCTGTAGATTTCTGAAAAGCTTGAAAAATGAGGAATTTGAATTACCAAGACAAATTTTGAAAAGGAAAGAGACAATTTTGGTCTGTAGGACCAAAATAGTTCAAATGTTGTCCCAAAAATGAGTGATATTTTTGGGGGACAACAGCTGGCTCTAGTTGGGGAACTTCTATCAATTGTAAAATAAAAAATTGAAGGGAGTAGAATCTAGAATCTCTAGTGCCTTGAAGTATACCATTGGGATATGGAGTCATGCTACCCAAAAAGAAAGGCTCCAAAAATGAAAACAAATAAAACAAAACAAAATTAAAAACTATACAAATATACATATGTACAGATGCAATAATCTGATACTTCAAGAGTTGAAGTGTTTCAGATGTTTCTTCCTGAGAGGTAGTGAAAATAGTATGCCATCTTGGTGAACCAGCAAGAAACTATTTTGCCCCCAGAAATGGTGATGGGTGAATGGAGCTCTCCACCTAAAAATCAATTTTTTGCGTCTTTCTCTTGACCTTTTCTTCTTCTTGTTCCAAGGCAGGATGTGGTCTTCAAACTGAAAAACATAACTCCTTGCTCTCCCTATGAAGAGTTCCTTTTGCTAACTTTGGAATACAATAGTATGGCCCACCACCATAGCTTGTTATTCTACTAGTCCAGTCTAGCACATGCTTTGATTATCAGCATCAAACCCCTAACAAACCATTATCTCAGCACCTCCTTTGGTGTGAAGGAGTTTGACTGCTTCACCTTGAGAAGTCTTCAATCCAAGCAAGATAGATCCATATCCAGCTGTGGAAGAATTGTTGCCATCAGATTCCAAGATCCAAACATCATCAAAAGCTGATCTTCTATCAGATTTCTCTTCATGGGAGATGGAAGATCCTTCTTGATTTGTTCTACACCTTACCAATTTTTCTAATGCCTTGTTTGGATGAAATCCTAGATTGCCAACTACAGGACTTTCATCAGCTGAGACATGAGCATCCTCTTTGGTAAAGAAGTAATTACCCCTTCCTAAAGACTCAAACATAATTTGAGCTACAAGGGCTGACATTTGAGTGACCACAATTTTTTCCTCAGACAGGTCCACACTTAGTTTTCCACCAATGTTTAATTGCTCAGGATTGGCTTACAGGGATTCAAAATTAGTCATCTAAATTTTGGATTTCTTGACATGATCAATCATGGCAAATAACTGAGATGGACTTGGAAGAGAGGATGGGAGTTCATTATTTTGGTTTTTGGGAGAGGGAGGACTGATCTATGAATTTGAAGTAGAAGGTGCAGAGATGTTTGATGTACTTACTTCTTTGGCAATCACCAGGTCCTTTGACTAGAAAGGAAGAGGGGTTCTCTACTTAGCAATTGAAATTGTTGGTTGGGGTCACTCCTCTATCTTCTCTTTGCCAGCCTATTGGGTTGATTGGTTCTCAGACCTGGTGAATATTGCGTATGATCCTTCGACTGCTTCACCTTTACCTTTGGGTTCATCTTGGAAATTTAGGAAACCAATGTGGGAGTCACCGACTAATTCTTCTAGATCCTCCCTAAAGAGATCAACACCATTTTCTTGCTTGAACTCAGGTTGGAAATAGGAAACATGCTCTATTTCTAGATATCCAACTACTGAGTTTGTTGGATGTGCTTCAAGGGCAAGGTTCCTTTGTGGGGGAGGAAGATGATTTTGTTTCCCTTGACTTTTGGTAGCATTGCCTTGATATGGTTGATTAGGGAATGTCCTCCTTGGCATATCTTTATATATAGGAGCAGAAGACATACCTTGTGCCATTTTCCTTTTCAAGGCTAGCAATTCATTTGCCAGATTTTATACCATTGGGTCAGTGGTGACTATGGGTAAGTATTCAGAAGATGAAGAGGGTTTGCCTTTGTTTGGGTCTCTCTTTATCTTTCCTACCAAGATAAGGTCATCTTCTACCTTAGTATCCAAGTCCTGAGCAGTAGCAAGGTCTATGTGGCTAGCTCATCTAAGTAGGAAACTCACTTCAGGTAATTGAGAATTAATGAAGAAGCATTTGAGGCTCTGAGGTGTCAGCTGGGTGACCATGGGAATCCTATACCTCAGCTTGTCAAACCTATAAATAAAATCCCTCATAGGCTCATGAGGCTATTTTTTCATTTGAGTGAGCTGGGCTAGCAAGGCATGTGCATCTTCTATGGGCTTGAACCTTGATTCGAACTTGGCTTTAAGTGTATCCCAATCAGTCACTGATCTAGCTTGAAGATGGTAGAACCAGTCTGTAGTAGCACCTTGTAGTGTCTCCATAAAAAGCCTAACTTCCATGTCTTCAAATTCCACCTCTATAACACCACAGGCTATGCTGAAGGCTGAAATGTGTTCATCAGGGTGAACTATCCCATTACCAAATAATTTGGGGAAATTATTTCTTGAACTACATGGGAGTTCATGCAGAGGTGGATTCAAGTTGAGTGGGCCAAAAGAGTTACCTCAGGGGCCTCGAACTACCATGATTTAATTATGAAAAATAGGGATAATAAATTTGGGTGGAGTGGCCAAAATGCAGAACAAAAATGGAAAAGAACTGGCTCAGCTTCAGCTTGAAACTTCAAACTGTGCACTCTTTCCTAGCAGCTCTGGTTTTGTAGACCAGATAAAATAATGGAGGTGGATGAAAATGGTAAGGATATAATTAATATTGGGTAAGAAATGAAATGGAGTTGCCACATTCTATAATGGATAAGGGTTATAATGATAATGGGTAAGACACAGGTGATGTTTCAATCTAAAACTTGAGGTTTCAAATTGCACAAAAATATATATATCCCCAGTGGAGTCACCAAAAACTGTTGGTTGAGTATTTTGTTGATCAACGTACCGATAAACAAAATAGGTTTGATCAGCCAAAGTAGGAAGATTGGTTTTCCAAATGTGTATCTTTACCACATCAAAAGGGGACTAATCTCTCCTCTCATCAATGGGAGGTTCCCTATATATATATATATAAATAGAATATAATACTCAAGGTTAGGATAAACCATCCATCTCTCTTTCTTCAAAGATGATGTGTGCAAATCAAAGGAAAAATCTCAAGGGAAATGACAGAAAGCACTCCTCTTCTTTCAGAAGTACTATTCAGTAAACCACAAGAATACTCCTGGTAGTAATTACAAAATGTAACCAAGGATGTAGTAACCAGCAAATTGAGATGTAGCACAAAGTCTCCACCTGAATTGCCCAAGAGTGAGATACGAAGGACAATGAGGGAACAAAGTCGTCCCAAATTCCTTTACATAGAAACAAAAATAAAACACTCTAAAGGCAATTATGGGGGCACAAAGTCTCTCCACAGTTGACTTTAGGACACCTTCCTAACTACTTTCACTAATTCTACTTGTTGAATTAAAGGAATAGAAAATATATTAAGGAAAAATACATAAGAACAGTTTCCTCAACAACAAAGATATCACAGCACAAAGTTTGAAAAGTCACTTGCTTTCTTATTCCAATAAAAAAATATGATCAACAATCTGAGCTCAAAGTCTCAGTAATGCCTTTCAATTTGGGCAGAGTTTTGTTTCTGATTATCAAAGAGAGAGATCCACTTACAATAAAAGAGAGTCCCTTATATAGCCTCTTCAAGAAGGACTCATGAATAGTAACACATCATGTTGTATTGAAATTTGTTAAGAAGACATGCTGGAATTTAGGGGCATTTACCCATTTGCTTTTCTCAATGCAGATAAATGGGTCATGCTATTGAAAGTTTGCATCTTTCAATGTCCACCTGGTGATTTGCTTCTAGAAACATATCTGATGTGCAAATGTTTCTAGTCCTTCCACATCATTCCTCCTTTTATAGTTAATTAAATCGGGTCCTTGATTCAATTTGATGCTCTTTTCCTTAGTCACTTCCCACTGATCTTGGCCTTAAAGCCTTTGAATGCATTCGGGTCTGTAGATTTAAACCTGCAAGGATCAATGGATATTTTATGAACTTTGAAATTGACATTCACACACCTATCACTATGTTTGAATTTCCATCAGCTAGTTCACTGTTCTTCACTTTGACATCTTCAGGTGCATCACCCCTTGGGCTTTCTTCAGCTTTCTCTTGATTCGGCCTTTTTTGCTACTTGCTTCCTTTGGATTTCTTGTTTTGCATCCTCCCGAAGGGAGGTTGACCCTTTAGCTTTGGGGAAGTGTCTTTTAATTTGGTAGTTGAGAGTCCCTCGCAAGGGTACCTACCCTTTGGGGTCCTTCGGTGGCCTTTTGTCTTTGGAGTCCTTTGAAACTTTGTTGTGGACATTTTCTCATGGACATTTTCCTATGGACAAAAAGTCTGCAAGAATTGTTGCTTTGTCTTTGGCCTTCAAAAATTCTTTTGAGCTTTCCTCCCATAGCTTCTCTGAATTTCTTCAGACTTTTTGTCCAAAGGAATTCCTTCAAACAAAAGTTTGAAAGAATTCATTTCTTGCCTTGGTCTTTGCTGGAGTTTCGTTTGCAGCCTTTCTGAATTCCTTTAGAATTTTTGTCTGAAGGAATTCCTTCGAACAAAAAGTCTGAAATAATTATGCCTTTGTCTTTCGACTACCTTAAACAAAATTCTGAAAGAACTTACCTTTGCGGCTTCCTTGAAAATGACCCTTCCGAAGGGTGCTTTTGTCGACCAAGTGCCCTCCGCAAGGGCACTTGTCCTTCGAGAGGTTCTCTTGAACTTTTGCATTGAACCGCTCCTTTGAATCAAGATTTGAACCAACCGTTGAACCAAGCTTTGAACCAACCATTGAACCAAGCTTTGAACCAAGCTTTGAACCAACCATTGAACTAACTTTGGTTCAATGGTTCAATTGTTCATTCCCTTTGATTTGGCTAAGTCTTTTTGATCCTCATTGAACCAAATGCATTGAACCTGTTGAACCTTGAACCCAAGTGGTTCAATGGTTCAAGCCTCAAAAACTTGTTCTTTTGATTAAACCTAGTTTTAGAAACCTTTGAACCTAACTGTAGAAGCCTTTGAACTTGGAAGCGGTTGAACTCTTGCTACTGATGTTGAACCTTTGAACCTGTTGAGCCCATAAAACCAAAATGGTTCAAGGTTCAACAGTTCAATCCTTGCTTAGAAGCTTGTTGATGAACTCTTTTGGTTGAACCTGGTCATTGAACCAACTTTGAGATCACCTAAGTGTTGAAAGCTTGCTTCTTTCCTGCAGAGTCCGTAGAAATCAGCCTTTGAAGCCCATTGAACTTGCCCTGCAGAGTCCGTAGATTTTCTTTTCCTACAGAGTCTATAGATTTCTCTTCTTGTAGAGTCCGTAGATTCAATCCTATAGAGTCTGTAGATTCAAGCTTGCAGGGTCCATAGATTTTTGAGAAGTTTGAAAAATGAGGAATTTGAATGCCCAGGATAAATTTTTAAAAGGGAAGAGACAATTTCAGTTTGTAGGACCAAAATAGTTCAAATGTTGTCCCAAAAATGAGTGATATTTTTGGGGGACAACACATAGTAACACCATGAATGAACAAACAATCAACTTTGAAGCTCCATAACTTTATTTTTACAAACATTTAGACATTATAACTAGATTCACTAGATGTGACTAAAAGTCCTCTACAACTTCACTTTTTACTTCATCAATAAATTCATATTGGTTCAAAATTTATAGCTAAAAAACTAAGCATTATTTTTCCTTCACAAATTTGAATATTTAAATTTCAATGGTCACTGAGTAAATCTTAAACAATAAGCACCTTAACCTCATCTCATGCTTCCTATAAAATGTGGATAAATATGCACCATTGATCTCCTCTGAATAGCTCTATATTTACCTTGCAACGCTCACCATTGATCTTATATCAGAGCTCCCCTAATTATGCCACTTAGTAGCTCTACATGCCTTCTACACATTTGATTTTTGAATCAACCCACACCATCAATATTTTTAGTACAAACACCTATGAACCATTGATATTCTATTAGATCAATGAGATAGAGACACTTATCACTAGTGCATTTAAGCATAGGTACCTTTGATAATTTGACTTCATGCACATTATTAATATTTTTCTAACAAGATCATGTGTTCTATTGGATCTTTATCCAGTTAGATAAATTTCTGACCGTTAGATCTATGATCCAATTAACACTCAAAGTACATCTCTTCTTGAAAATTTGGCTAAGTATGGGAACTTAGTAAAATCTTACCTAGAAGTCCAACTTTGCACTTTAATAACTTTTGCTCTGCTCAATATCATGACCTAAGATTTGAACCACATGATCTCCTCATATAGGGTAATTCATATATGTATCAAAATACTCATAAAAACTTCACACATGTGAAATATGATATCATCAAACTTCTTACTCAGTCTTATCTATTAAGATGACTACTTAAACTTAGACACTCAATTGACTACTTTTATGAATTCCATTCACTTCATAAGCACTCTAGGCACTCGTAAAATCCCATAGGGTCTCTGTAACATGTCTATATAATCACTATCATCCATCAGTTTCCTATCCAAGTCAAACACTAAAGAACCAATGTAGGAACACTAAAGCTCATTGAAGCACACTTTGTCATTGTCCTCCTGGCACATATGGCACCTTATCAACATATTTGGTCACCTTGGATACATCATTGACAAAAGTCCATCAATCTCCCCCTTTGTCATTGATGTCAAACATCAATATAAAGCTTATTCTTAGACTTTGTCTCTCTCTTAAATCACTATCTCCCCCTTTAACACCATGACAAAGTGGGATCCACTCTTGATCCTACGGACCTAAAAATACATCAAGGACAAATGAAAATAAAGGAATACCTCTAAGAGATTATACAAACTCCCCCTAAAATTGTGCATACCTATTCTTATCTTGAGCTTATTAAACATGCTCCATTACTACACTCTTCTTTGATCAAACTTTGTTTTATGAAGACAAAACATATAAGAGCAATAAGAACTGATTGAACTTACCTTGAAAGCATTAAGAGGGACTCCCCCTTACATTATTCACACCTCTTCAAGCCTCTATAACTATCTAAGTTATCTCCCCTAAACTCCATTCTCTTTTTTTTTTAAACAAGTCTTTTGAATGAATTAGATTTGTCATCAACTTTTCAAACACTTGGAACCAACCAATTTGATCCTTCAAGACTAAAACCCATGAATAGGTTACCTAAAGAATTTTACTATAGAATAATGGAGTAAGCTCATAAACTATTTTCTCCCCTTCAACCAAGAACCTTATATTGATTTTTAGATAAGGAGATGACTCCCAATCTTTGTCTTAGATACTCAAAAGTTGTTTTTGTTAATGGTTTGGTCATAATGTCTACAAGTTGTCCTTTTATAAGCACATATTCTAACTTAACACATTGATTTGTCACTTGTTCTCTTAATAAATGATATTTAATATGAATGTGTTTAATCTTTTAATGCATTATATGATTCTTTGAGATATTAATTGCACTAATATTGTCATAGTATATGGGACAAGATTTGTTTTGCCTTACCTTATAGTCTTCCAAGGTTTGCTTCATCCATATAACTTGAGTACAAAATGAGGCATCATCTATATACTCAGCTTCTGTAGTGGATAGGGATAATGAGGGTTGATTATTGCTTAGCCAAGATACCAAGGATTCACCCAAGAAGAAAACACCACCACTGGTAGTTTTCCTATCATCCACACAACCAACCCAATCTGCATTAGTGTATGTCTTTAGAGTGAATTTTTTGCTCTTGAGATACTATAACACATATTTTATGATGAACTTAAGATATCTTAAGATTATTTTGAATAATTTTAAGTGAGATTCTCTAGAATCTGCTTGAAACCTACCAATAAGTCCTACTTCTTACATGATGTCAAGTCTAGAGATAGTGGAGTATAAAAGACTTCCAATCATGAATCTATATAGGGTTTGATCAACCTTTGGTGAGTCATCTTACTTACTCAGCTTGCAACCTATAATAATTGGTGTAATTATTATATTACACTCCATCATATCAAATTTCCTTAGCATATCATTAATGTACTTATCTTGTGAAATTAATATCCTTGCATCTAATTGGTTAATTTGTAATCCTAAAAAGAATGAAAGCTCCCCCAGTATAGACATCTCAAATTCAGTCTTCATGGCATCTGAAAATTATTTACTCATAGTTTCATTGTTAGTACCAAATATTATGTCATCAACATAGAAAACTATAAGTAATTAATGACTACCTTCAGTCTTAATATACAAATTTCTATCAGGTACCCCTCTTTTGAAACCTTGGCTCAGAAGATACTTGTCTAATATATCATACCAAGCTCTAGGAACTTATTTAAGACCATATAAATCCTAAGTTATTTAATTTACATACATAGTATTGATCACTTGACAAGAAGAATACTTTAGGTAACTCAATGTACACTTCTTCTAAGTTTTGATTCAAAAATTTAGATTTCACATCCATCTGGTATACCTTAAAATCTTTGAAACTAACATATGCCAAGAAGAGTATAATTGCTTCCATTCTTACCACTAGAGAAAAAGTTTCATAAAAATATATTCCTTCAACCTGAACATATCCTTTACATATCAGTCTAGCTCTATTTATTGTGACTTCTCCTTTCTCATTCATCTTGTTACTGAAGACCCACTCAGTGCCTATCACATTATTAGTTTTTGGTCTAGGAACTAGATCCCATGTTTCATTCTTTACTATTTGATCAAGTTCTTCATCCATAACACATGTCCAGATTTCATCTTTTCTATGTTTAAGGAAAGTTTTAGGTTTAACCAATGATAACAAGACAATGTTTTATTGATTATAATTGATCAACAATTTTATTTTAGTTTACAACCTTTCATTAACATTACCAATTACTTGGGAGGCAGGATGATCTTTTTGTATTCTCTTATATGGATCTTTAGTGTCATGTCTTGCTTCTTCCTCTTCATATTCATCATCTATTTGAATTGATAACTCCTCCTTGTTTGAAATAGAATTTTAAATAGTATCACTTACTTGCAAGTTTGAATTCTTGACTCTATTTGTCTCATCTACACTCACATTTTAGCTTTCAATAATATTTTGAATTCTCTTGTTGAGGCATCTATAGGCAGAGATGATAGAAGAGTAGCCTAAGAAGATGCCCTCATCATATCTTGATTCAAATTTTCCAAGATTTTCTTCATCACTTTTGATATAACACTTCCTCCCAAATATTCTAAAATGTTTGACATTATTAGCTCTATTCTTACATAGCTCATATGTAGTCTTATCACCATTTACTCTAATTTGTCACCTATTAAGAATGTAAAATGAAATGTTTGATGCCTCTTCCTAATAACCATCTGATAGTTTAGCATCTTGAAGCATAGTTCTACTCATTTCTTGAATAAATCTATTTTTTCTTTCAACAACACCATTCTATTATGGTGTTCTAGTAGTATAATATTGTCTTCTTATCCCATGTTCTTTGTTGTCCCTCAAAAATATCACTCATTTTTGGGACAACATAAGAACTATTTTGGTTCAACAGACCAAAATCCTCTCTTCCTTTTTCAAAAATTGTTCTGAGCATTCAAGTTCTTCATTTTTCAAAGCTTTTCCAAAAACCTATGGACTCTGTAGGCTTGAATCTATGGACTCTATAGGCTTGAATCTATAGACTCTGCAAGAAGAAAATCTATGGACTCTGCAAGCCATGTTCTATGGGCTTCGCAGGTTGATTTCTACGGACTCTGCAAGAAAGAAGTAAGCTCTCAACACTCAGGAAATTTCAAGCTTGGTTCAATGACAAGGTTCAACCAAAATGTCCATCAGCAAGCTTCTAAGCAAAGATTGAACCATTAAACCGTTGAACCTTGAACCAAAAAGGTTTAGAGGTTTAATGGGTTCAAATGTTCAATGTCATCAGCAAGAGTTAAGCACATTTGTCAAGGTTCAAAGTTCAACCGCTGCAATGTTCAACGGCTTCAAAACACATATCAAAGAGAAGAAGGCTTGAACTATTGAACCGTTAAACCATTGAACCACTTTGGTTCAAAAGGTTAAATGGGTTCAATGGTTCAACAGGTTCAATGGCAATATGGTTCAATGCATTTTGTTCAAAAAATCAAAATACTTAGCCAAATAAAAAGAATAAACCGATTGAACCATTGAACCTTGAACCAAAAGGTTCAATGAGCTCACAGGTTAAAAGGTTCAACCAGTGCGATGAAGATCAAAGAGCTTAGAAAGAACAAGTGATGGACAAAGGATGAACCAATGAATCGATTGAACCTTGAATCGAAAGAGTTCATAGTTCAATGGCTCATGGGTTCAAAGGTTCAAAGGCAACCTCAGTCAAGGAAAGAAGTAGCTTATAGGTGGTTTAATGGATGGTTCAACCAAAGAGCAGAAAAGCGATTGAACCAATAAATCGATTGAAATAATAAAGTGATCAAAGCAAGAAAGTGATTGAACTAAGGAGCCAAGAAGGCCACCTGAACCATTGAAATAGTC
The DNA here is from genome assembly GCA_037957365.1 of Torreya grandis. NCBI lineage: Eukaryota > Viridiplantae > Streptophyta > Pinopsida > Cupressales > Taxaceae > Torreya > Torreya grandis. Next base: position 620,022 of record JARHVA010004537.1, read on the forward strand.
AACCAATGACGTCCCCGTAGACGTCAAATTTAAGGTAATAAAATATTTGCTAAGTTTAAAATGTGGCGTGGAACCTAAAAATAAACTCAGTGACCAGCTGAAGAAGGAGCCAAAAGAGCTGGCAAAGATAAGAATACAACCCCGAGGGCTCATATTCCAGGAAAAGACAAAACCAAAAAGGGGAAAAGATATCCTGAGAACTTAAATTCCAAGAAGAGACAAAGCTAGAAAAGACAAAAGAAGAAAGAGGACAAAGAGGAAAATATCTACGTAGTAGTTATTTTGGTAGCTATAATAGTCTGCAAAGTAGATTTTCTAGCTTGCAAACATTGAGGACGCAGCCTATTTTTCTTCCATGAAGTAAAGGCAAAATGGAAAACTACATAGACATCAGAAGGGATAGACCAGATGATCTAGACTCAGGAGAAGACATATGGGATGAAATGACATGCCATAGTTAAGACAGTCACCCTATTTTCAATGCAATCCTTTGACAAACCTAGAAATGCATTCAGGGAATTGAATGCACAGCATGGGCCATTCTATGGAACAAAGTGCCAAGTCTTTCTTGGTTGCTATATATTGTAATCTCTTTTATTTTTTTAGGGAGATCTTCCCATTACCAGAAGCAAAACTCTGCCTAAATTGAAAGGCATCACTAAGACTTTGAGCTTAATTTGTTTATCATATTTCTTTGTTTGAATCAGCAAGAAAGTTACTTTTAGACTTTGTATTGTTATATCTTGTATCATTATAAGAGATTTTTCTTATGTCTATTTCCTAAATGTATTCTTTTTTATGAAATTTAACAAGTAGAGCTAGTGGAAGTGATAAAGATGTTCTGAAGCTGGCTACTTTCAGACTTTATGTTGTCATAGTTGTCTTCATTATGTGTTTATTTTCTATTTCTGTGTAAAGGACCTTGGGATGACTTTATGCCCCCATTGTTTTTTGTATTTCACTCTTAGACAGTCGAGGTGGAGACTTTGCGCTACATCTCAGGTTGTTGGTTACTCTACACCTTTGGTTACCAGTTACTTACCAAAAAGATTCATGTTATTTACAAGAACAAGCACTTATGAAAGAAGAGAAGTGCCTTCTATCATTTCACTAGGATTTCTACTATCCAGGAAGGGATATGGCTCTTGGTTGAATGTTACTTCTAAAAGAAGAGAAGTATCTTCACCAATCACCCAGGATTTCTCCTTTGATCTATGAGCATCATCTCTAAAAAAAGAGAGATGGATGGTGATACCCTACCCCCGTGTGTTATTTTTTGCTTATTTATATAGTATATAGCTCCTGTGTATTTATAGGGAACATCCCCTTGATGAGAGGAGAGATTAGTCCCCTTTTGATGTGGTAAACTTACACATTTGGCTGACCAATCTTCCTGCTGTGGTTGATTAGACCTATTTTGTTTATCAGTACGCTGATTGACAAAATATTCACCCGACAATTTTTGGTGACTCCATTGGGGATTAACATGCAGTCTGAAGCCTCAAGTTTCATATTAAAGTAGTCCCTACCCTTATCCATTATAGATTCTAGCGACTCCATTCTGTGTCTTACCCACTATCATTATAACATTACCATCTTCCTCCATCTCCATTATATTATTTGGTCTGTAAAACTAGAGACACTAGGATAGAATGCATAGTTTGAAGCCTCAAGCTTCAAGCTGAAGCAGGGCCAATTCTTTCCCATTTTTATTCTACAATCTGGAAACTCCATGCTATACAAGAAGCCAGAGAGCCCAAGGTAGAGCTACTTTTTTTCTATTAGTAGAGCTTTGCCTATCCATATGCCACTCAAATTTGTTATTGTCTTTTTCATAATCCCATCATGGTAGTTCAAGGTCCTTGGGATAACTCATTCAGTCCACTAAATCTTACTCCACCTCTGCATGAACTTCCACGCAGCTCAAGAAAGAACTTCCCCAAATTCTTTGGTAATGGGAGAGTTCACCCTGATGAATACATTACAGCCTTCAGCATAGCCTATGGCATAATAGGGGTGGAATTTAAAGATGTGGCATTCAGGCTCTTCATAGAAACACTACAAAGTGTTGCTACAGACTAGTTATATCATCTGCAAGCTAGATCAGTAATTGACTGGGACACACTTAAAGCCAAGTTCAAAGCAAGGTTTAAGCTTATAGAAGATGTATATGCCTTGTTGGCCCAGCTCACACATATGAAGAAGTATCCCCATGAACCTATGAGGGATTTCATTGCCAAGTTCAATAAGTTGAGGAACAAGATTCCCATGGTCTCCCAACCAACACTTGAGAATCTCAAGTGTTTCTTCATCAACTCACAACTACCTAAAGTGAGTTTTTTACTGAGACAGGCTAGACACATAGACCTTGTTGCTACTCAAGACTTGGCTACTGAGGTAGAAGATGAACTTATCTTGTCAGAAAAGATAAGGAGAGACCCAAATAGAGCTAAATATTCTTCATTTTCTGAGAATTCAACTACAACCACCACTGATCAAATGGTGTAAAAGTTGGCAAATGAACTACTAGCCTTGAAAAGGCAAATGGCCCAAGGTATGTCTGCTCCTCCTAATTAGGATATGCCAAGGAGCACATTTCAGAATCAACCATATCAAGGCAATGTTTCTAAGAATCAAGGGCAGCCAAATCATCTTCCTCCCCCATAGAGGAACTTTGCCCTTGAAGCACCTCCAACCAACTCAGCAATTGGATATCTGAAAATAGAACATGATTTCTCTTTCCAACTTGAGTTTGAGCAAGAAAATGACGATGATATCTTCATGAAGGATCAATAAGAATCAGTTGGTGACTCCCACATTGGTTTCCTAAATTACCAAGATGAACCCAAAAGTAAAGGTGAAGCAGTCGAGGGATCATATGCTATGTTCACCTGGTCCAAGAACTAGTCAACCCAGCAAGCTGATAAAGAAAAGATAGAGGAGCGACCTCAACTAGAAATTACAATTGCTAAGCATGGAACCACTCTACCTTTCTAGCCAAAGGACCTGCTAATTGCCAAAAAGATAAGTGCCTCAAATATTCCTACGCCTTCTACTTCAAATTCATAGTCTAGTCCTCCCCCTCCCAAAAACCAAAAGGATGAACTCCCATCCTCTCTTTCTAGTCCATTTCAGTCATTTGACATAGTCGACCATGTAAACAAAACTAAAATCCAAATGACTAAATTTGAATTCTTACAAGCCAATCCTAAGCAGTTGGACAGGTTGGTGGAGTGTGTGAAGAATACAGTCATCCCTGCAGGACAAGAGATTAGAAAGGTAACTCATGATCCCCCAAGAAACATGTCCATCTGAAACAATCTTGTCATTACTCGTCTTATTATCCATAGGAAAATAAAGCCTTTTTATGTTTCTCTATTGATAAATGATCACAAGCTGAGTAACTGCATCATTGATTCTAGTGCATCTGACAACATCATGCCTACCAAAGTGGCTAAATCCCTTGGCCTCACACTGACCAAGACATTTGGGAGATGTTTCTCCATGGAGAACAAATAAGTGCCACTACTGAGATAGATCAAGGATGCCTAATTTGCATTTGTAGCATTCCCAGAAAAGAGAATCAAGATGACAGTCCTGGTGGCTGACGTCCCAGCTTCATATGGCATTCTACTGGGATGAAATTTATGTAAGGATGTGGGCAGTGAGTTGAGCATGGACCTGTCTGAGGAAAGGATCCCTATTAAAGGCATAATGAAGAGATTTCTCCTTGAAAAGGAGGTAAAATACGTGGTCACCCAAATGTCAGCCCCTGTAGCTCAAATTCTGTTTGAGTCTTCAGGTAGGGGTAATTACTTCTTGACCACAGAGGGTGTTCATGTTCTTGTAGGTGAAATTCTTGTAGGTGGTGATCCTAAAATTGATTCAAATAAGACATTAGAAGAATCGGTAGGGCACAGTATAAATGAAAAAGGATCTTCCATCTCTAATAAAGAGAAATCTCATGGAAAATCAGTTTCTAATGATGTTTGGATCTGGGAATTCAATGGCAACAATCCCTCTATCAGTGTTGGAGCCGAGATGGTGTTGATATCTCCCCAAGGAGATATTCTTCCTCCTTCATGCAAGTTGCAGTTCAACAACTCTAACAACACTATCGAGTATAAATCTCTATTACTTAGGTTGAAGGCTGCTCAGGATGAAGATGTCGAACTCCTTCATGCCAAAAGAGATGCTGAATTGATGGTTTGTCAGGGGTCTGATGCTGATAATAAAAATATGTGCTAGACTAAACTAGCAGAACAACAAGCTATGGTAGTGGACCATACTACTGTACTCTGAAGTCAACAAAAGGAACTCTTCACCAAGAGAGCAAAGATTTATGGTTTTTAGTTTGAAGACCACGTCTTGCCATGGGGCAAGAAGAGAGAACCAAAAAGAGTGTATAGAAAATGTGATTCTTGGTGGAGAGTTTCATTCACCTATCACCGATTCTAGGGACAAAATAGTTTCTTGTTGGTTTATCAGGACAAAATTCCATCTTCATTATCTCACAATGGGCAACATCTGAATCACTTCAATTCTTGAAGTATCAGATAAGTTCACCTATACATATGTACATTTGTATAGCCTTTATTTCTATTTTATGCTTTTCATTTTCATTTTTTGAAGCCTTTATTTTTGGGTAGCATGACTCTATATCCCAATGGCATACTTCAAGGCACTGGAGATTCTAGTTTCTACTCCCCTCAACTGTTCCAAGTTTTCAACTAAAAGAAGTTCCCCAACTGGAGTCAGTTGTTGTCCCCCAAAAATATCACTCATTTTTGGGACAACATATGAACTATTTTGGTTCAACAGACCAAAATCCTCTCTTCCCTTTTCAAAAATTATTCTAAGCATTCAAGTTCTTCATTTTTCAAAGCTTTTCCAGAAATATATTGACTCTACAGACTTGAATCTATGGACTCTACAAGATTGAATCTACAGACTCTGTAGGAAGAAAATCTATGGACTCTATAGGCCAAGTTCTATGGGTTTCACATGTTGATTTCTATAGACTCTATAGGAAAGAAGTAATCTCTCAACACTCAGGTGATTTCAAGGTTGGTTCAATGACAAGGTTCAACCAAAATGTCCATTAGCAAGCTTCTAAGCAAAGATTGAACCATCGAACCATTGAACTGTTGAACCTTGAACCAAAAAGGTTCAGGGGTTCAATGGGTTCAAAGGTTCAACGTCATCAGCAAGAGTTAAACACATTTTTTAAGGTTCAAATGTTAACCACTGTAAGGTTTAATGGCTTAAAAACACTTATCAAAGAGAAGAAGGCTTGAACCATTGAACTATTGAACCATTGAACCACTTTGGTTCAAAAGGTTAAATGGGTTCAATGGTTCAACAAGTTCAATGGCCATATGGTTCAATGCATTTTGTTCGAGCAATTAAAAGACTTACCCAAATAAAAAGAATGAACCAATTGAACCATTGAACCTTGAACCAAAAGGTTCAATGAGTTCACAGGTTCAAAGGTTTAACTAGTGCGATAAAGATCAAAGAGCTTAAAAAGAATAAGTGATGGACAAAGGATGAACCAATGAACCGATTGAACCTTGAACCGAAAGAGTTAAAAGTTTAATGGCTCATGGGTTCAAAGGTTCAAAGGCAGCCTCATTCAAGGAAAGAAGTAGAAAATAAGTGGTTCAATAGATGGTTCAACCAAGGAGTGGGAAAGCGATTGAACCAATAAAGTGATTGAACCAATAAAGCAATTGAACCAATAAAGTGATTGAAGCAAGAAAGTGATTGAACCAAGGAGCTGAGAAGGCTACCTAAACCATTGAAATAGACAACCAATGATGTCACTATGGACATCAAATTTAAGGTAATAAAGTATCTGCTAACTTTTAAATGTGGCATGGAATTCAATGACTAGCTGCTTCACTGTTATGTAAATGTGGAGGTTGTTGGGCTTAACCAGTAACTGGCATCAGCAGTATCACCGACATTGGTCAGTCATGGATCAGATCCAACTGACATCAGTTAGGGATCAGCTGAAGTTGGTCATATGCAGACTGACAACGACCAGCATTGGTCACCTGTGTGTGTGCGTTTGCATGTATTTCCAAAATTAGATTTGTTCTAATTTTAGGAGGATAGAGTGTTTGCATGTAAAGACTAATTTTAGTCTTGAGTCCACTTTTCTAATTATTGTTTGGTTTGGGATCTATTTAAGAGACCCATGGGGCTATATTGTAATAATCTAAGAAATCAAGTAAGCAAGGTTAATTAGATCTGCAAGGTGCAAGATCAAGGAGATCAGCTAAAGCTGGGGAATAACAACTCAGTTATTGAGTTGATTGTAATTGAGAGAGAGAGAACTCTTGAGAGAAATACTATACACCCAAGAGGTGTGGAAGAGTGAGATTTATTCATTGTATTCTGGAAGAGTTTAATACAAGATTGTATTGTTTGCCATATTCTTTGCTATTTCTGGTTTCTAGTTACTTATTACTTCTAATTCAATTTCGTGTTTAGTTGTTTATATATATAAAAGGTAATCAATTATACTCCAGGTTCCTAATAGCTGGTATAAGAGCTAGGTTCACTAACAAGTGGTAGAGTGGGTTAGTGTTTGTTGATTATAGGTTCACTCACAGGAGTTTTTGTTTGAGTGGGATCAAATCAATGGCAGAAGAAAGTAAACTAAGAATAGAGAAATTCAATGGCAAGAATTATCAATTATGGAGGATGCAGATAGAAGATTATCTGTATCAAAAAGATTTGTACTTACCATTGGGTGGGGTTGTAAGCAAGCCCACAGATATGCAAGATGAATAATGGAATGTTCTTGATAGAAAGGCTCTTGGATCTATAAGGTTGAGCCTGGCATCTTCTGTGATTTTTAACTTATCACAGGCAAAGACAACGGTAGAGTTAATGGATACTCCAGAAAATTTATATGAAAAACCCTTAGCTTTGAATAAGGTATATCTTATGAAGCAATTATTTAGTTTACAAATGCAGGAAGGTGGATTTGTATATAGTCATCTTAATGATTTCCATGAAATTGTAAATCAGTTAAATTCAGTCAAAATAGTTTTTGATGATGAAATTAAGGCTCTCTTAATCTTATGCTCTTTACCTGAAAGCTGGCATAGCTTGGTAATGGCAGTTAGTAATACTGCATCTGCTTTAAATATCTTGAAAGTTGATGATGTTTTTAGTGTAATCTTGAATGAAGAAATTTGCAAGAAAAACACAGGGAAAACATCAGGTAATGCTTTAAGTATTGAAAGCAGGGGAAGGGAAAGAGAGAAGGGCAAGCAAAGGAAATCAAGGTCAAAGATGGGAAGGAGATCCAAATTCAGAAATGGAGGTATAACTTGCTGGAATTATGGAAAGAAAGGACATGCAAATAAAGACTGCTAGTTGAAGGATAATAAAGAAAATCAACATGAAGGTAATAAGAAAGCAAATGTTGTAGGTATTGTTACACAGGATGCTCTTATATTTTCTATGGATAGTCAAGTAGAATCATGGGTTTTAGATTCTGGTGTTTCTTTCCATGTAACCCCAAATAGAGAATTTTTTAATGATTATGTCCATGGAGATTTTGGAAAAGTTTATTTAGGGGATGATAAACCTTGTCAAATTATTGGCAAAGGAAAAGTGCAGCTGAAATTGTAGAATGGCAACACATGGGTGTTGAAGGATGTCATGCATGTACCCATCTTGAAGAGGAATCTAATTTCTATAGGAAAGTTGGGTGATGAGGGTTGCACAATAACTCTCACAGCTAAATCTTGGAAAGTTTCCAAGGGTGCACTTGTATTAGCAAGAGGTAAGAGAGTAGGTACACTTTATCTATCTACTTGTGTTACTGATTATTCTCCTTCTGTTTTATCTACTTCAGATGTAGATGAAAATATGTGGCACTATAGGCTTAGTCACATGAGTGAGAAGGGAATGAATGTTCTTAAGTCAAAAGATAATCTTTCAGATTTGAAAAGCATAGATCTAGATTTCTGTGAGCATTGTATTTTTGGGAAACAGAAGAAAGTGAGGTTTCTCAAAACTGGGTCAACAAAGAAGAAGCACATGTTGGAGCTTGTTCACACAGATGTGTGGGGACTAGCTCAGGTAGCTTCTATTGGAGGATCACAATATTATGTTTATTTCATTGATGATGCTACAAGAAAGGTATGGGTTTATTGCATAAAGAGGAAATCTGATGTTTTTAACACATTTAAGAAATAGAAATATTTGGTTGAGAATGAAATAGGTTTGAGATTGAAGTGCCTTAGATCTGATAATGGTGGTGAGTAATGCAGTAATAAATTCAATAGTTACTGTTCTATGAGTGGAATATGCAGAGAAATGATGATTCCAAGGACACCTCAGCAAAATGGAGTTGCTGAAAGAATGAATAGAACAATAATGGAGCGTGCACGAAGTATGAGGTTGCATGATGATTTGCCTTTAAAGTCCTTGGTAGAAGTTGTAGATACTATGGTTTACCTAATTAACAGAGGACCTTCTACTGCTCTGGATGGTGGAATTATAGAAGAGGCTTGGATAGGTAAAAAGGTAGATCTTTCATTTCTCAGAGTTTTTGGTTCTAAAGCTTTTATGCATGTTGATAAAGAAAATAGAAAGAAGCTGGATGCTAAATCTATGTGGTGCACTTTCATTGGTTATGGCTTTGGAGATTTTAGATTTTGGTTGTGGAATTTAGAAACTAACAAAATTATTAGAAGCCATGATGTAGTTTTCAATGAGAAGGTGATGTACAGTGATCAGCTCAAGAGGTTGAATAATACTGAGCAGGGCAATCTTGATTCAGATGAGGTTATGATCCAAAATGAGCTCACGAGTAAAAATCATCACTCACAAAAAAACACAGAGACCGACGTCGGTCAGAGAACCAATGTCAGCAGTCAATCAGGAATTGACATTGGTTAGGCAGAGACTGACATCGATCAGGTCGGTCAGGTAGAACTGACATCAGTCGGGTCCAGATCGAGAGATGACCGAGATCGGTCACTATCAGAATGAAATTTGGGTGGATAGCATGTTGTGAATGAGTATCAAATGCCCATAAGGAGGACGGTAAGGGTAAGTACACCTCCAATTCGTTATTCCCCTTCTTTATACTATGTGTTGCTAACTGATGGTGGAGAACCAAAAAGTTTTGATGAGGCAATACAGGTAGAATCCAGGAAATAGTGGGAGCATGGCATGAATGAGGAAATTGATTCCTTGGAAGAGAACCAAACATGGGACTTGGTTGAGTTGCCAGCCGAAAAGAAAGCACTAAAAAATAAATAGGTATACATGTTAAAGGAAGGAGAGAATGGACAAATGAGACATAAGGCCAGGTTGGTAGTAAAGGGATTTGCATAGAAACCAAGTATTGACTTTGGTGAAATATTTTCTCTTATAGTAAAGATGACTTCTATTCAGACTGTATTGTCTTTAGTTGCTATTGAGGATTTGCATCTTGAGCAGCTTGATGTTAAGACATCATTTCTTCATGGAGATTTGGATGAAGAGATATATATGGATCAGCCAGAAGGTTTTGAGGTCAAAGGTAAAGAGAAACTTGTGTGCAGGTTGAAGAAAAGCTTATATGGCCTTAAGCAAGCTCCAAGACAATGGTATTTGAGGTTTGATAGGTTTATGACAGAGCATGGCTTTAGTAAATGTCAATCTAACCATTGTGTTTATTTTACCAGATTGGATAATAGTAATTATATTATCCTGTTACTGTATGTAGATGATATGCTTGTTGTAGGTTCACACATGCAAGAAATTACTGAGCTAAAGGTAAAATTAGCTCACACATTTTCCATGAAGGATTTAGGAGTAGAAAATAAAATCCTTGGCATGAGTATTGAGAGAGATAGGAAAAATCACAGGTTGATTTTGTCTCAAGAGGATTATGTGAACAAGGTGTTGGAGAGGTTCTATATGCAGGATGCAAAACTGGTAAGCACACCTATGGCTGGATAGTTCAAGTTGAGCAAATAATAGTGTCCTAAATCACATGATGAGGTTGAGTACATGAGTAGAGTTCCATATGCTTCAGCAGTTGGGAGCTTGATGTATGCAATGGTATGTACTAGACCTGATATTGCCCAAGTAGTGGGAGTTGTCAGCAAGTTTATGGCCAATCTAGGAAAGGAACACTGGAAAGCAGTTCAGTGGATTCTCAGATATCTGAGAGGGACCAGTAGTAGGTATTTATGCTATGCAGGGTCAAGCACTTCTCTACATGGGTATGTAGATTCAGATATGGCAGGTGACTTAGATGGCAGGAGAAGCACCACAGGATATGTGTTCACTGTTGGTGGAATGCCGGTTAGCTGGATTTCAAAGTTACAGAAGGTTGTTGCCCTATCTACTACAGAGGCATAATACATTGCAGTCACAGAGGCTAGCAAAGAAATGATATGGATGACACGGTTCATGGAAGAGTTGGGAAAGGAGTAAGAGAGTTGCAAATTGTACAGTGATAGTCAAAGTGTAATTTATTTAGTAAAGAATTCAGCCTTTCATTCAAGAACCAAACATATATAGTTTAGGTACCACTTCATTAGACATGTATTGGAGAATGGATAGTTGAAGCTAAAAAAGATCCATATGGATAAGAACCCTGCTGATATGTTAACAAAATTGGTAACAAAGGAGAAGTTGAATCTTCATTCAACTTTTGTTGGTCTTCAAGACTGAACTTGAAGATGGGGATACAAGCTAGAAAAAAGATATAGGATGTTGTTGTATAGGTACAGGTGCAGCTATTTATCTCCAAGTGGGAGATTGTTAAGTTTTGGAGCTAAAAGCTTCACTATTATGCAAATGTGGAGGTTGTTGGGCTTAACCAGTAACCGACATTGGAAATATCACTGACATCGGTCAGGCATGGATCAGATCTGACCGACATCGGTCAGGAATTGGTCAACGTTGTTCATATGCAGACTGACAACAACCAGCGTCAGTCACCTGTGTGTGTGCATTTCCAAAATTAGATTTGTTCTATTTTTAGGAGGATAGAGTGTTTGCATGTAAAGACTAATTTTAGTCTTGAGTCTAATTTTCTAATTATTGTTTGGTTTGGGATCTATTTAAGAGACCCATGGGGCTGTATTGTAATAATCTAAGAAAGCAAGTAAGCAAGGTCAATTAGATCTGCAAGGTGCAAGATCAAGGAGATCAGCTGAAGCTAGGGAATAACAACTCAGTTATTGAGTTGATTGTAATTGAGAGAGAGAGAACTCTTGAGAGAAATACTGTACACCCAAGAGGTGTGGAAGAGTGAAATTTCTTCATTGTATTCTGGAAGAGTTTAATACAAGATTGTATTATTTCTCATATTCTTTGTTATTTCTAGTTTCTAGTTACTTATTACTTCTAGTTCAATTCCATGTTTAGTTGCTTATATATATAAAAGGTAATCAATTGTACTCCAGGTTCCTAATAGTGTGATGAAGATCAAAGAGCTTAGAAAGAACAAGTGACAGACAAAGGATGAACCAATGAACTGATTAAACCTTGAACCGAAAGAGTTCAAAGTTTAATAGCTCATGGGTTCAAAGGTTCAAACGCGGCCTCAGTCAAGGAAAGAAGTAGCAAATAAGTGGTGCAACAGATGGTTCAACTAAGGAGTGGGAAAGCAATTGAACCAATAAAGTGATTGAACCAATAAAGCGATTGAACCAATAAAGTGATCGAAGCAAGAAAGTGATTGAACCAAGGAGCTGAGAAGGCTGCCTAAACCATTGAAATAGACAACCAATGATGTCACTATGGACATCAAATTTAAGGTAATAAAATATCTGCTAAGTTTTAAATGTGGCACAGAACTCAAAGACTAGTTGAAGAAGGAGCCAAAAGAGTTGGCAAAGCTAAGAATATAGCCTCGAGGGCTCAGATTCCAGGAAAAGAAAAAACTGGAAAGGGGAAAAGATATCCTGGGAGCTTAAATTCCAAAAAGAGACAAAGCTAGAAAAGACAAAAGCAGAAAGAGGACAAAGAGGAAAATATCTATGTAGTAGTTATTTCGATAGCTGGAATAGTCTGCGAAGTAGATTTTCTAGCTTGCAAACATTGAGGATGTGGCCTATTTTTATTCCATAAATTAAAAGCAAAATGGAAAGCTGTGCAGATGTCAGAAGGGACAAACCAGATGATCCAGACTCAGGAGAAGACATATGGGATGAAATGACATGCCATAGTTAAGACAGCTGCCTTATTTTCAATGCAGTCCTTTGACAAACCTAGAAATGCATTTAAGGCATTGAATTCACAGCATGGGCCATTCTATGGAACAAAGTGCCAAGTCTTTTTTGGCTGCTATATATTGTAATCTCTTTTATTGTTTTAGGGAGATCTTCATGTTACCATAAGCAAAACTCTGCCCAAATTGAAAGGCATCACTGAGACTTTGAGCTCAGTTTGTTTATCATATTTCTTTGTTTGAATCAGAAAGCAAGTTACTTTCAGACTTTGTGCTGTTATATCTTGTATCATTCTAAGAGATTGTTCTTATGTCTATTTCATAAATGTATTCTTGTTTATGCAATTTAACAAGCAGAGCTAGTGGAAGTGATAAGGAAGGTGTCCTGAAGCCAGCTACTTTAAAACTTTGTGTTGTCATAGTTTTCTTCAGTGTGTGTTTATTTTCTATTTTTGTGTAAAGGACCTTGGGATGAATTTGTGCCCCCATTGTTCTTCATATTTCACTCTTGGGTAGTCGAGGTGGAGACTTTGTGCTACATCTCAGGCTGCTGGTTACTCTGCACCTTTGGTTACCAGTTACTTACCAAAAATATTTCTATTGTTTGCAAGAACAAGCACTTCTGAAAGAAGAGAAGTGCCTTTTGTCATTTAACTAGGATTTCTACTATCTAGGAAGGGATCTAGATCTTGGTTTAATGTTACTTCTAAAAGAAGAGAAGTATCTTCACCAATCAACCAGGATTTCTTCTTTGATTTGTGAGCATCATCTCTGAAAAAAGAGAGATAAATGGTGATACCCTACCCCTATGTGTTATTTTCTACTTATTTATATAGTATATAGCTCATGCGTATTTATAGGGAACCTCCCTTTGATGAGAGGAGAGATTAGTCCCCTTTTGATGTGGTAAACCTACACATTTGGCCAACCAATCAACCTACTATGTTTGATCAGACGTATTTTGTGTATCAGTATGCTGATTGACAAAATATTCACCCAACATTCTTCACAAAAGTCATCAAATTCATGAGACCAAAACTCAACTCCTCTATTTGGTCTTAAACACTTAATTTTAGATCCCTTTTCATTTTTCACAAGTGCTTTGAATGTTGTAAATCTTGAAAAAACTTTAAATTTCTCTTTAAGAAAAAATATCCAAGTCATCCTAGTGAAATCATCAATGAGAAGCATGAAATAGTTGTTACCTTAAATACTTTGAGTTCTCATAGCTCCACATAGATCAGGATGGATCAATTATAATGGCCCTATAGTGGAATGTTCTTTGGATTTGTATCTTTTCTTGATTTGTTTCCCAAGAAGGCATGCTTTGCAAAGATAATGAGGAATTTTGGTATTTTTTGGCATATTTCTCACTAATTCCTTTGAACTGATCCTTACCATATTGTCAAAATTTATATGTCCAAGTCTTCTATGCCAAAGCCAACTTTCATCCAATTGAATTATAAAACATTCCTCCTTCTTGGGATCATGGAATATATAGGTTATTTTCTACTTTATGAATGTTTGCAATTATTTTTCTAGACTTTGCCCTTTTAACTTCACATTCCTTATCATGAAAGGTTAGAATATTTCCTTTATCACACATTTGACTCACACTCAAAAGATTATGTTTTAGATGTTCTACATATAAGACATTCTCGCTTCTAGTATGACCATTGTCAAGACTCACAGTACTTTTTCCAATAATATTAGCAGCTTTGTTATCACCAAATCTAATTGATCTTGGATTAGTATTCTTGAGAGAGATAAACTTGCTCTTGTCTCCTGTCATATGACTTGAACACCCACTATCTATTTACCACTTCTTGTTCTCATCTTCTCAAGAGTGAAAAGTTGTTTGAACAAACATTGATTCTTCCTTTGGTGCACTATAAGAGTTTTGTTTCTTTTCTTGTTCTTTCTTAGGCTTAGTTTCATTGAAACATTTGATGGTGTCAATGACTTTTAAGTCCTTTTTCCAAAAGTATCTTTTATAATTTTTGACAATATGACCTTTTTAAGTGCAGTTATAGCGAACCATTCTTCTTGAAGTGAACTCAACTTGCCTTACCTAATTTTCATAAAATCTTGCAATGTGTCCCACGTCATAATAATTAAAGCACTTAACTTTGCTCATGCTATTTGACTGATTATTTTACTCATTTTTAACAATTATTTTACACTCTCTAGTCTTATGACCAAATTGATTGTAGGTATAGTAGTAACCATCAAAATTTGTATGCCTCATAGTATTTGGTTGTCTAATTTGATTTATCCTCATTTTGCTAACATCTTCAATCCAAGACTGATTATTGACCCTCAAGGTCTAGTTTTATTTGTTCACATTAGTCTTCACCATGTCTTGAGTTGCAATCTTTAGTTCTTCTTTGTAACTAAATCTAGTTCTATCATTAACATGGTTTTGAATATTTAGAACATAATCTAGATTACTTGAGCTCTTTTCAAACATCAAAAATGGCTTCATCTTATTGGATGCCTTTTCTAACTCAACTTTCAATGACTCATTTTCAATCACATACCTTGAACACTCATCTTATGTAGCTTTCAGGCTTGTAGATGGGAATTCCAGTTGACTACTTAGATGCTTGACTATACCTTTGTGCTCCTTGGAGTCACCATCCATCTTAGCTTCATAAATACTAAATTTCTCTACATATTCCTTCATATGTAACTTCAACTTCTTGGTTTTCTTCTTCTTAATTTTCAAATCTTCAAAGGATTTAATAACTTAGTCTCACAGTCCTCCTTGTCTTCTTAATTATTTGTATCACTCCAAGTAGACTCCTTTTGATATTAGAAACTTCCTTCCTCAGCCATATAGATGATTTCATATTTAATAGGACCATCATCTTCATTATCAAACTCATAATCACTTTCTTCACTTTCATCTGATGAGCTACAATCTTTATTGGTGTAGAGAATATTATTGTCATTATACCTCTTAAATCTTTTCTTCCTTTTATCAGACTTGAATGTCTTCTTTCCTTCATCTTGTTTTTCATCATGACCATCCTCATACATCTTATGATTATGAGGGCATTTATTGTATAAGTGTCCTATCTCTCCACAATTGAAGTATTTGAAGGGTAGTTTACCCTTATACTTGCCTGAACCTATTTTCAATTTCCTTGCAAATAAAGAAATTAGTTTATCTTCTTCAATATCATCATACTTGTCTTCCTTACCTTGAGTTCTCTTCATCTTTGGATTCATTTATGTCTTGAATTTTTCTACCATATAGTTCATCCATCTTTAATTGAATGAGATCATGACTTTCTTCTAAACCATAAAATTTTGAATCAAACTTGAGTGCAGGAGTCCCCAATACATTATATAATAAAATATCTTCATCAATCACCTCTCCAAGACCTCTAATCATGTTTACTACCTCATAAACCCTTAGAAGATAGGATGCCATAGTATCTTCTTCATTCATTTTGATACCTTCAAATTGCCTATTATAGGATTATAATTTAGCCAATTTTACCTTTGAGTCTCCTTCATAGATAGTATGTAATTTGTCCCAAATTTCCTTGGTAGACCTGTAATGTATCACTTTGGTAAACTCAGCCTTGGATAGACCACAAATGATAACATTCATAGCTTTAGAATTATTCTCACTCAACTTATTATCAACAACACTAGTTGGAGGAATAGTTGGTGTAAAATAACCATATATGATAGATTTCCAAGTATCAAACCCTAGAGACATGATATATGTCCTCATCCTTACACTCTAGAAAGCATAATTTGACCCATTGAACAATGATACTTGATTTGTAGAGAAAATTTACTTCTATTGACTTACCATATTATACCTTAGATCACCTTAAAGTGTTTAAACTTGCAATGAAGGTCATGCTCTAACACTAACTTTTAGAGTTATAATCACTAGGAGGGGGGCTAAATCAGTGATGCAAAATATTTAAAACTTCAATTTTTAATTCTTTAAAACTCTTAATCAAAGACCACAACCATTCAAAAAGCATATAAATGATTTATAAAAATGAATACGAGAGATAATGCATGATCATACACACAACACATGAATTCTATGGGAAACCCTCATGGTGAATAAAACCCAATCTCAAGCCTACAAACATATGGACTACATGTCCTATAAGATGATCATAAATATGAGACCTTCTAGTGAAGAACCAACCCCTAAGTATGAAAAAACACCCACAGGTATATGTTGAGCACCCACACAACACCTTATTAAATCAACAACTCTATAACTCTTATTGTAGATCAATATGATTAGAGAAACAATGTTAAAAACCTCTTTTTCAATACATCACATACACACAAACTTGATCATATAATAAATACATCCAAAAACCTCTTTTGGATCTCTCTGAGCTTCTTTTCTCATATTTTATTTGATTTTTACTTTAATGCATCCATAGAGCACACTCCCTCTGATCTCTTTCCTTCATCTGTATCTTCTACTCTCTCAATTCACACATCAAGTGTAGAAACCATTGACTTGGTCTCCACTATTTATAGAATCTTCATGAATATCAACATCTAGGTCAGGCATAATACTTGTATTAACCCTTAAGACATATAAAATTCTAATCATAACTCAAATACCATCCTCAAAAGTCCACCATAGCATCCATGGGTCACACTTAATCAACTACGCCTTTCAATTAGGCCTTAGTAGCCTTTATAGGTCTTATAGAGACCTATTCACCCATTTAGCACTTCATCGAGCAAATTAAGAAGAAAAAAAATCAATATCAACCACCTAGGTCCACTCCATATGACCCCTAAGACATCTTAAGGTGATTTCTCTTGCCAAAACACTCTTCTACTAAAGCATACTTTGCTCAAATAGAATACTATACATAGTAACACCGTAAATGAACAAATAGTCAACTTTGAATCTATGTATATTTTTATAGACAAACATTCAGACCTTCTAACCAAATTCACTAGATGTGCCTTGAATTCCTCTACAACTTTTCTTTTAACTACATCAATAAATGCATCATGGATCAAACGTCATATCTTAAAAACTAAGAACTAGTTTTCCTTCACAAAGTTGAATATTTAAATTCTAATTTTCATTGAGAAAATGTTAAAAAATGATCACCCTAAACTCATCTCATGCTTTCTAGAAACTATGGATAAATACACACCTTTTATATCCTTTGAGTATCTCAATCTTTACCTTTCAATGCTCATCATTGATCTTAGATCAAATCTCCCATGATTGTGTCACTTGGTATCTCTACGTGCCTTCTTCACATTTTACTTTTGACTCAACCTACATCATTGATATTTATATGTATGAATTCCCATGAACCATTGATATTCTACAATATCAATGAGATAGAGACACTTATCACTAGAATTTTTAACCTCAAGTACCTTTGATAATTTGAATTTATGTGCATCATTGATCTCTATCTAAAAATATCATGTGCTCTATTGGATCCTTATCTGGTTAGAAAAATTACTCACCATTAGATCTATGATCTGATTCATGCTCACCATAGATCTCTTCTTGTAAATTTGGCCAAGTATGGGAACTTATTGAAATCCTACTTCAAAGGCCAACTTTGCACCTTAATAAATTTTGCTCCTCTCAACCTCATAACCTAAAATTTGAACCATATGATCTCCTCACATAGGGAAATCCATCCTTGTATCAAAATTATCCTAAAACCTTCACACGTGTGAAATATGATGTCATCAAGCTACTTACTTAGTCTTATTTTCCAAGATGACTACTTGAACTTAGACACTCAATTGACTACTCTGATGTATTTTGTTCACTTTCATAAGTACTCTAAGCACTCATAACATCCCATAAGGTCTTTGAAACATGTCCATATCATTAATATAATCCATTAATTACCTATCTAAGTCAAACACTGAAGAACCAATGTAGTAAAACTAAAGCTCATTAAATCACACTTTGTCATTGTCCTCCTAGAACACATGATGCCTTATCAACATCCTTGGTCACCTTAGACACATCATTGACAAACCTCTAACATTAAGCTCCATGTAAAATTACAACCATCACCTATAGGTTTGAACCCTCTACCCAAGCCCAAGGCATATAATCAAGGTCTAAATACCCCATAAGGATATCAAGTGTCATTGTTACTATGAGAAAAGGAATTATATAGGTATAAGCCTTATTGGGAGAGCATAATCATCACCTATAGGAAATAACTCAGATCCACCCTTCAAAGTATTTCAAAACCATTATATGTAGATGAGTCTAAAATGTAAGGAACAACCATGGATTATGAAGATTTTTGTCTTAAGGGGATGAATTTGAATTAAATTAATACTACCAAGGTCTTAAACATGACATGAAAACACAAGTTTACTCATGGACCTACTTAAAATCCCTCTTAATAGTCAACACATCTAAGTTATCTACCTACAAGACTATAAATAGTCTATTATCAACCTTGATCATGAGATGGTATATGCACATAAAGAGATAACTCAGAATAATATGGTGGTAATAATATAGTTGTCATGTTACCAAGGGCAAGGAAACTTGAAAGAGTACAAAATGAGCTAAGTTAGGCACATATAATAATCTAGGGTTACCAAATTAGTAAGAGTGCCAAATTGATGTGAATGATAGTGTCAATAAACATGTAAAAGAGAAATTTAAAGTGATGATGACATTTATACCCTTTAATATCTTACATGATGGTGTCACTGAGTAAGGAAGCTATTAGTCTAAGTTAGACACCCAAGATATATGGACCTCAGTATCTGACTATGTAGACAAGTGTTGTTAATAGAGTTAGGGAGGACAAGATTCAAGGCTATTATCAAAAAATTGAAATATGTTATTTGAGCCCTAACTTCATCATTACAAAGGGATAAGAGAGATTTCTTAGGTCATCACCACTAACTATTACAAACATTTGTACTAGATGTTGATGCTTAAGGCAAACTTAAGAGAGATAATAGTTGATATGATGGTCTAAGAAGATAAGGAAAAATCTAAAAGGTGTAAACTAGACATAGGAGGATTCTATGACAACACTAAGGTTACAAACACACATAAAAGTGAGTGAAGGTTTCAAATCCAAGTATAAGCTACAAGGCCTAAATCCTCCATTAGGTCTCAAGACCCCACCTCCACCTCAATAGCAGATCCAAAACCCAAAAATAGATACAAATCTGTGAGATGGTGTGTGATGATGAATTAGGTCCTGAATGAGGTGTTTTAAATAGAGTAATGCAAAGATATATCCCATGTTTGTCTTAGCACCCTCCTGAGCTCCACTATTTTAAATAGCCATGTTAAATTGCCACTTTCAACACTCATATATTTCATGACATAAGTACCATGACCCAATGCTCTTAGGGTGAGTTGGGAACCATTATTCACTCAATACCTATGAAGGAGAGAGTGATATTCAAGGGCCCAACTCTATGAACAAACATTAACACTATAACCTATAAAAATTACCTGGTAAAGAGCTCTTAACACACTATTTTTCATTCATATCTCACTATATAGTTTGCATGGGACCTAGGGATATTTAAGAGATTTGAAGGGGTATGTGGGCTAGATGTTCATGGTAAGAAGTTTTGGTTTTGATGTTTGTACTCTATAAACCATTGTTAAGATGGTGGAATTCCAAAACCCTCCTAAAACCCTAGTTTAGACCCAATGAATAAATTACATCTCGAAATGCATCTAAATGAGGTAATTGGGCAATGAAATAGTCTAAAAGGATCCTTCTTGAAAAAATTAGCATATAATTGCAAATACATGAAATAAAATATGAAATATTATTAATATATTAAATGAAACAAACAAAACTAAATTAAAATAGTATAATTATAAAATTTCTAGCCTCTTTGAGGGGGAAACCTCCTTAGAACAAGCTCAATTCAATACAATTCATGGATGTCTTCATCGAGCCTTAACACTAACTTAAATACTAATTCTATTCTAACAACTATTTTATCTCATACATGTGGGATAAAACAAATATGCCCTAGGGATGACTTACAAATCATATACATCTAAATCAACTACTATGCTAATAATGTAAATAGAAGAGTAGAACATGGGTTCCTAACATCCCCTCCCTCTTGGAAAAATATTTATCCTTAAGGCTTCAATTGTGGAAAATGTTACTAAATATAGAATAATGGTTCCCATGTGGCATATTTGGGTTACATTCCCTTCCACTAAATTAAAACTTCTATGATGGTGTGAGAGCAAAGTTGGCAGGTGCGTCGAGCCAAGACTGCTTCTAGTTCAAGAAGGAGGGAGCCTTCATTATCAAATTCTGGTAAGACTATTTGTTCTTGAATGTCAGTGCCAAGATCTTTATTTAGACATGATACATGAAATAATGGGTGAATGTAGGAGGAAGGTGGAAGCTCAACTTGTAAGCAATAGACCCAATCTACTGGAGAACCTTATATGGACCATAAAACTTAGGGTCAAGCTTTTGACACGTCTTTTGTTTAGGGATGATTGTTTATATGGTTATAGGTGAATAAAAACCATATTAACTAATTGAAAGGTGTGATTAGAGTGGTGTTGATCATATTGTTTCTTCATGCGATTCTATGCCAAATGAAGATTATCCCACAAGATGTGGATAATTTGATCTCAATGGTGAAGAGTAGTGTCGACTACCTAAACTGGTGAATTGTTAGGTGTATACAGGAGAACTAGTGGGGGTGCTTGCCCATAAACTACTTAATATGGGTTAATTTTATTAGATGTGTGGTAGGATGTGTTATACCACCATTCTATAAGAGGTAACCATTTGACCCACTGATGTGGCTACTCTGTCACAAAATAATGAAGACAAGTTTCTAGACATTTATTGATGATTTTGATCTAGCCATCAGTCTATGGATAATATCCCAAAATAATTTTTAATTGTGTACCCAACCACTTGAATAATTATTCCCAAAAATTACTAGTGAAGGTGGAATCATGATCTAAAATAATAGAAGCAAGAACACCATGGAGTCAGAATATGTGATCAAGAAATGTCTGAGCAATAGTGGAAGTAGTTTAGGGATGGGCCAAAGTGCAAAAATGAGCATATATAGAGAGGCAATCCCATACGACAAGAATCACTAATTTACCACCAGATTTTTGGAAGCCTTTAATGAAATCCATGGAAATATTAGTCCAAATACATGTGGGAATGGGAAGTGGTTGGAGTAGACCAGGCGGGGCAACTGTTTCACCTTTAGTATGTTGGTAGATATTCAATTCAATAATAAATTTTTTGATATCCTTCTTGAGTCCATGCCAAAATAAATTATGATGAACTCTCTCATACATTTTTAGAAACCCTAAATGACTAGCAGAAGGAGAATCATGCATCTCTTATAAAACTGGTTGTTTGTAATTGGAGCTTGTTGGTAACATTAGGTGACCTTTATATTGTAATGTGTGCCCATCCCAAGTATAATGAGATTTATTAGATGGATTAGTAGATTAGAATAATGAGTTGTTGGGTTTGGATATCATTATGCCACTCATTTTTAAGATCATGGATCCAAGTGGAAATGGGAAAAGAGACTGTATAGAGGTGCACCAAATCATCGAATTGGTGGGAGAGAACATCAGCCACCAAGTTTTCCTTACCTTTTTTATAATTAATTTCATAATTGTATCCCATGAGTTTAGAAACCCATTTTTGTTACTTTGGAGAAGATACCCATTGTTCTAGAAAATATTTGAGGCTTTGATGGTCAGTTTTAATGCATAAGTGGCAGCCAATTAAATAGGGATGCCATTTGTGAATTACATGGAGAATAACCATCATCTCTTTTTCATATGTGAAACATACCAAATTATGTTTAGTTATGGAATTACTAGGGAAGATGATGGGATGACCCTCCTACATAAGTATAGCACTAAGACCTATTCCACACACATCACACTCAAACATAAATGGCTTATAAAAATTGGGTATGGCCAAGACTGGCATGGTGCACATGGCATGTTTAAGGTCGTCAAATTCTTGAGACGATGCAGGTGACCATGAAAATGCATATTTTTTTAGCATAGCTATCAACAGAGCTAAAATTATGCCATAATCCTTGACAAACTTTATATAGTATCATGTCAGACCAAGAAATCCATGTAAGCTTTTGAGCATATTTAGTTGGGGCCAATTTGTCATAGTTGTAATTTTGGTGGGGTCAACATCAACACCATCATATGTGATAATATTTCTCAAATACTCAAGCTCTATTTTTCCAAAAGAACAATTTAAATTTTTGACACATAGGTGGTTAGCAGTAAAAATTCCCAAGGGGGTGTCGAGGTGGTGGAGGTGATCCTCCCATGTGGGACTGTAGATAAGAATGTCATCAAAGAATACCAAGAGAAAATTTCACAAGAAGGGACAAAATACTTGGTTCATCAAAATTTAGAAGGTAGAGGGGGAATTAGTAAGCCCAAATTACATGACAAGGAATCATAGTGGTCATCATGTGTGTGAAATGTTTTCTTAGGAATGTCAGCATCATGAAGACAAATTTGGTGATACCTTGAGTGTAGGTCTAATTTAGAGAAAAATTGTGCACCATGGAGTTCATCGATGACAGGGATAAGAAACTTGTCCTTGATGGTTAATTTTTTCAAATTTTGATAATCAATCTAGAGATGCCAATAACCATCCTTCTTATGAAGAATTAATACTGGTGAAGAATACGGACTAGTGTTGGGTCAAATAACCCCAGCCTATAGGAGATCATTGATGATCTTTTCAATCTCAGTCTTTTGATGAAATAGGTACCAATAGGGATGAATTTTGGGAGGTAAACTACTCAAAATTAGTGGGATATGATGGTCTTTATGTTGATGAGGTGGTAATCTAGTAGGTTCGTTAAAAACTAAGGCATGCTTGACTAAAAGGTTGTGTAAGTTGGAATGTGGGTGAGAGTCTAGTGGTGAAGTAATATGAAGAGAAAAGAGTTGGTTAATGATGTCGTGGGATCCTTATTTTTGAGAATTTTATCCATGTGGTGAGAGTTGAAAACATTGGTGGAGCCTGAAAGAAGGACTTTTAGGGTGTATTTATGTCCATTCTCTAAGAACTACATCCAAAGCTCTGAAAAGTCCCAAAGGATGGGTCCAAGTGTTCGTAACCACTGAGAGCTGAGAAAAACATCACATCCCCCTAAAGATAAAGCAAATATGTCAGCCTAAAGGATATATTCACCCACTAAAATAAGAACATTATAACACTTGCATTTATAGGGTAATTTGCCTTTATTGGCAATCATGACCTCAAAACCAAAACATTGATGGAAAAAATAATCTACTTGTATGACAACCTAAGGGTTGATGAAGTTATGAGTGCTGCCAGAATCAATAAGGATGGTGAGGAGTTATTTATTAAAATAACCTTGGATACGTATCATTTAGGGGGTAGTAAATCCCACCCAATCATGTATGGATATTTCTAAAGGGAAATCTAGGTGCATATAATCATCAGCTTCCTATGCGATCTCCTCCGTAATATCCTCATAATCTTCAATATCTGGTGGAGAATCAACATCTAGTAAGTACAATTTTTTCTCAATGTATTTGTGCGCTAAACCCATTTATCATCACAATTGTAACAAAGCCCTTTCTCATGATGTACATGCATTTCATCTCCTCTGAGACATTTTATGGGGGTTGTCCTGGTAGTGAGTTATTGGAAAGAGGGCTTGGAGGGTGCCCAATTAGAAGTATGATGTTGAGTAGTGATTTTGTCTTCAGTGAGTTTTGTGAGACCCAATGCTAACATCATGGTCTGAGGTTGAAACATCTTGACCTTAGATCGAATGGGATCTTTGAGGAAACTAATAAAATAATTCTTGAAGAAGTCATCTGATAACTCTTTAGTGTGATTAGCTATCTTTTCAAATTCAATTTGATAATCATAAATGGTGCCTATCTGATGAAGTTTGGTGAGGGATCTCATAAAATCCTTGATTGATAAGAGACCGAACCTACCCAAAAGTAAGGATATAAAAATTTGTCCAATTAGGTTCATCATTAGATTTTAGATACCAATGGTACCATTGGAGTGCCTCTAGTTCCAAGTGGACGGAAGCAATTATAACTTTACTGAGATGATAAGTGTTATGAAGGCTGAAGTATTGCTCTACATGATAAATCCAACCTGTTGGGTCTATACCATTGAACTATGGAAAGTCCAATTTGGTCCCACATGGTGGGTGGGTGGATGAAAAAGTGTTCTTAGAAGAAGACTCCATCTTATGTAATCTGTTGAGCCAAAGTCCATTCTGTTCATTCAATCCATGCACCATATTAGCTAAGTCAGTGACCCAGGTCGTCAAAGCTATAATTTATTCCTGCATGATCTTAGTGCCTACATGTGTGACTACCATAACCTTTTTTTTTAAATGGGTGGGAAATCTAAATTTAAGACATGTTTAGTAAAATATTTTTTTAATGTGGATGAAATTGAGAGGGGTAAAGATACTTTTACTCAATTTTTCACATAGGATTATGATTGATGAAGATGAGGGAATTTTAGAGGGGAAAATGGAAAAACAAAAAAAAAATATCAAATAGGGATGAAGAAGTAGAAACGAGATGAAAAATATGTAAATTTTTTGAGGCAAACAGATAGAAATTAAAAATGTTATGATAGAACTCAACAAAACCCAAAAATGAGATTTGTGGGAATTTGGAGTGGAATTGGGATATGGGACCTCAAGGAAGAAAATGTGGAAAATTGAATTTTAGGTGTCCTGGTAAATTTTGAGAAGTAACAGGGTTACATATAGGAAGATATTTCAAGAAAATGAAAATTTCCAACACCTGATTTCTAGTTTTTTATTTCTCTATTGATAGTCTTCTGAAACTTATATGGTTTTATAAATCATTCTACTTTTTGATCTACCTAACATAAATGGACCCCAAGTTTGAACAGTTGCCTAAAGGTTTTTTTATAGAAATCACTCTGGCTACCAATGCTGTCTGAGTGAGTATAGCTCTCTAGAATTTTTCTAGCCACAGATTTACCTATTATCAACAACTCTTGGTTTTCCTCACAGGTGGGGACTAGTTAATCAGGAAGGGGTCATTGCCCATTTTACTGGTAGGTCCTCTCAATGAGCCAGCTACTTTGGGGTTCTTGTGGTACTCCTCGTAATGAATTTTAGGGATTTTACCCAAGTATTTCCCATAGTTAAGTGGATAGGTTTTACCTCGATCTGAAATGGAAGATAAAATCTAGAGCAAAACACAAATTCAATGTAGTTGAATAAAAAATCATGATATTTGGTGACATCTTGTTGTCAAAATGAAATTATAAATTTGGACTATAGCATAAAAGGGTTGGGAATGGATCTATTATGACTTTTTGATCATCAGGGTCTAATTACAGCAAGGCAAGAGCATACAGTGAGTAGCAAAAAAAAAATATCCCTAGAAATCACTCTAATACTAGATGAAAGGATCATTATTGAATAAATTAGCATATAATTACAAATACATGAAATAAACTATGAAAGATTAGCAATATATTAAATGAAATAAATAGAACTAAATTATAATAGCAAAATTATAGAATCATTGGCCTCTTCAAGGGGGAAACCTCCTTTGAGCAAGCTCAATTTAATATAATTCATGGATGTCTTCATTGGGCCTTGACACTAACTTAAATACTAATTCTATTCTAACAACTATTTCATTTCATGCATGTGGGATAAAATAAATATTCTCTAGGGACAACTTACAAAGCATATGCATCCAAAGCAACTAATATGATAATAATTTAAATATAAGAATATAACATGGGTTCCTAACTTAGTCTTAATAGTCTTCATAGGTCTCTTAAGCACCCAAATTCTATACTAGTTAGCACGTGTAAGGTAAGTGTTGTACATATCAGGCCTAAAAGAACTAGTCTAAGCCTATATGCAACAAGTTGAAAAGGATTTTCACATATTATGTGTTTTTGAGGAGGGAGATTGAACTTGAGGTCTCAAATAGTTACACATTGGCCACATATAGGGGCCTTCATGCCTAATAACCACTTGTAAATAGGCATAAGTACCTAAATTAAAGATTGTATGCACACAAGAGAAGGTAAATGGCTCGATCAAGCTAACATAGATGCTCTAATATCCCTAAGGGTGAATTTCATGTTAGGAAAGGTGGATAAGTGTTTCACAACTCTAGAATAGGGTTAGAACATATAAGCCTTACATTCAAGCCTGTTGATCTATCACCTTCGTCAAAGTAATGCCACTTGAAGTCTGAAATAAAAGATAAAAATGAGTTTAGATAGCACCTCTAACCATCATGGATATTTTTATCATGTTGTTTCATATGTGTGGGAAGCTTTGGTTTGTAAATGTAATGTCACAATTGGTCACCTTGGCCTGAAAGTGCCTTGAGATTGCTCATAATTCACATTTCTCACCCAAGGCACAACTTAACAAGCTCATAACTATACAAAATAGTAGCATGGGGAGTTGATCACTTTGGGATAATTGAGGGGCCTTATCTAAAATAGATTAGTGGCATTAGTTTATAAGTTAAGGTTCTAACCTTTATGAACCATTGTTAAGAGTCCAAAACTCCCTTTAACCTCCCTACAACCCTAATAAGGACCTGATTGAGAAGAACTTGGAGAAAATTCCTCTAAATTAATTAGGATATCTTGATAAACAATTGGAGCCTATATAACACGCTTAGGGGATCCCACCCATGGTACTAGTCTATATGAACTATTGTATGGACCCCCTAGAAACTACATTTTTGTAAGGTTTTGAGTAGAATCTAAGGTGTAGAGTTTGGTCAAGGTTTGAAAGTCATTGGAAGAGGTAATATGAGACATGTTTTACCT
The DNA here is from genome assembly GCA_037957365.1 of Torreya grandis. Lineage (NCBI taxonomy): Eukaryota > Viridiplantae > Streptophyta > Pinopsida > Cupressales > Taxaceae > Torreya > Torreya grandis. Next base: position 647,094 of record JARHVA010004537.1, read on the forward strand.
TTTAAAATCAGGAAACACTTATAATTATACCTAAAAATGTTTATACAGGTATGTGCCAAATAGGTAGTCTAAATGTGTGAAAGGGAGGTGACTTAGTCATCTAAGTTGAGTAGAATTGAAGGTGTGAGATGTTTGCAAATAATATATCATGGTATGGTATGATTTTTCAAGATTTAAGAATACTCACTAAATCATCCTAAAGGTCTCATTCAGTCCTCATAGCCCTCTAAATAGTGAACAAGTCAAGAGACTAGGCTACTTATCTATAGGTCTACTTAAAAAGGGGATGTTCATAGGTGTAGAAGGGTAGTATAGAGTATAGTTATGGTCATTAAACCTTTGTAAATATATACTACGGTGATAAGGCCCAACATCTATGGTCATTATAGAGAATTTAGGTAGTTTCTTTAACATAGTCAACATGCAAGGAATAAGTGACTACTAAATGCTTCATGGAGGAGGCTTAATTGAACCATTTCAATCCTTTGTAACTTCTATGAGGAGAGGTAATTGACCAATAGTGGTGTACATATTATCTTCATGGGTTAGCCTTGGCTAAGAATAGACTTCAACACCCCAAAGATGCTCATCCAAAACACTAATTAGCCTAGGCAATGCATGGGGGAGTGTAGAGCTACTTATAACTACAAATTGAATGGATTATGGTCATTTATGAACTATTCATGAAATTTCCATGCCTAATTCCCTTCTCATCCTTGTTCATTAATCCATATATGCATGCCTGAAGGCCATTGTAACTATCTATCATCTGGGTGTAATGAAACTCTACCAAATTATATCTTGAGAACCTCTTTTAATCAATAAAGGACTATTTACATGTTTATTTGATGGTATTAATGTCTTATAGTTTGTTTATTTTCAAAAAAAATGATATTTATCCTCCTTTGTAGGTCCTCTCTTTCACCTAGTTTCTAGAATGTCATCCTATGTAGGTCATGTGATGTGTTAGAGTGTTGGTAGTTGTGTTGAAGAGTAAGCTAGTTGATAGTGCCTCAAGCAGACCTCTTTTCCATTACCTTCAAGTTGAAGGCATGCATAATTGCCTTCAAATTAAATGATCATGCTTAGGAGTTCAATAGGATCTTGTTTCAGTCATAAAATTTTAATTGATTCATAAAGTGTTGATTAAAGATCAATTAGAGTGGATAGATGAATAGTGGTGCATCACTTCTTTAGATTAAGTTTCCTTTTGTGTATTCATCTATCTCTTTTCTCCCCAATAATTAGTAGATATCAGGAATTGAACTCAAGTTAATGTACCAATGGAGATATCACCATAAACTAGAGGTTTGGTCCTCCTCTAGGTCAACCATAACCTTTGGACCAATCTTATGTTACCGCAAACTTGGAATGAACTAAACCATTTTCTCCTAAGGGTGAATTTTGGAGTGTTAACACCACCATCATATACATAAAAATCCCCTTGAGTCAAACTCTTAAACAACAAATAACATTAACCACTCAATAATAGATTCCATCGTAACCTATCATGACTACCTATCTTAACCCATATCAATAAAAAATCCTAACCCTATTGTTCATGTAGTATGTAGTTGTATCTCAACTGACCATTACCACTTCTATTGGTTATCCTCTTTTGCATCCACTACCAAATTTGCTTCCCCCTCATCGCCAATTACAAAAAAATATTTTAAGACGTATCCCTCAATACAATGCCTAGCCTAACCTCATGCACATCCTCATGGATATAAATTTAGAAGCTTCTACCTCTAGGAAAAAGAACATGCTTACATATGGGTAATTTTTTAATGAACCTATTAACCCTATCATTTTGAATAGGACATATCCAAAATAGTGGGAAATTCACAATATTATGAAGTTTCAAAATAAAGAAGGCACACAATATCATATTAGGGAATTTTAGGCATGTATGTTACCTTATAGCCCATGATGATGCCCTCCTTTTTAGGACTTTCCTTATGTCACTAGCTAGGCTAGCTCTATATTGGTATAGTTCTATCCCCTAAAATTCTCTATTCTCCTTTGGATAATTAGATTAGATTTTCTTAGAACACTTTTCAATTAATATCACAAGGAAAGTAACTATCATCGACCTCTATGCCATTATACAATTTGAAGATGTGTCCATTATAGATTTCATGGCTAGGTGGTGAGGCCTTATAAATAAATTAACATTTTCCCTTTTTCAACTTGAATTAATTGAGTTTTTTTTGAGGTCGTATGCAAAACATATCTCATCCACACAAAATTATTATTATTATTATTATTATTATTATTATTATTATTATTGGGTGGAGGGGGGGTGTTGTCATATTACGAGCGTGTTTCTATTTGAGATTCTTTCCAAAGCCTTTTTTGCCTTATTATTATGGATTTGTGTGAAGACCTACATACCCTCACTTAAACCAATCATACCCTGCACTCAAAAAATGATAATCTATTATATTAAGTATATTTACTTTAAGAGGATATGATTAATCTAGTTGAAAATAATAGGGAAAAAAATCTTCCCTATGTCTCTCATTAATTTCTAGCAAATATTCCCTCACTCAATCATTATTGTGCATCATTACACATTTTTAATGAAGGATTGAAACTATGAACACATCTTCCATTTAACCTATTCTATAATTTGACACATTTATGGGTAGATGTAGGATAATTGGGGACAAAATGGGGGGATTTAAAGCAACAACATTTTTTTGAAAATAATAATAGTTGAACTTGGAGAGAATGTTAGAGACACTTCGGAAAGGAATTTGACAATGACATAAAAACATGAATTGTGGTATTTTGAATTTAGCTTATATGTGTGTGTGTGTGTGTGTGTGTGTGTGTGTGTGTGTGTGTGTGTGTGTGTGTGTGTATATGTATATGTATATGTACATGTATATGTATATGTATATATGTGTATGTGTATATATATATATATACATATACATATACATATACATGTACATGTACATGTACATATACATATACATATGTATATGTATATGTATATGTATATATATGTATATGTATATGTATATATATATATATATATATATATGTATGTATGTATGTATGTATGTATATATATGTATATATATATATATATATATATATATATATGTATATATATATATGTGTGTATATATATATATATATGTGTATATATATATATGTATATATGTATATATATATATATATATATATATGTATGTATATATATGTATATATATATGTATATATATGTATATATATATATATATATATATATATATATGTATATATATATATATATATATATTTATATGTGTATATATATATATATATGTATGTATATGTGTGTGTGTGTGTGTGTGTGTGTGTGTGTGTGTGTGTGTATACTTAGATGATAAAAATGTGTGAAATAGTTGCATTTATGACAATAGGTTGGTCATCTTTTTTAAAAAGATAAGGAGAGTGCATGTGTATGAACACACTTTTTTTTAGTAAACGATTGAATTTTTGTATGAAATTTCATATATAGATAGGTGAAATGTCAAAGATTTTTGAGAATATTTTTTATTATATATATAATTTTTAAATAATTTTACAAGTCAAGACAATTGGAAAATTGAAACTTCAAGTGTATAAACACAAATTTTTGACCTTAACTTCATAAAATTCATTTTTTTAAAGCATAGTTGACAATGTGTAGATTGTTGAGATATAAGTTTTATAATCATTCTATTAATATTAAAAAATATATAAGATAATTTTTGATGATATATACATAGACTATAAGGAGCTATGTTACATAGAAATTAAATAATAATTATAAATAATATTCTAACATTAAAAAATTATATGTTTGAAAACTATGCTTTCTACTCTACAAACCCTTATAGTTTGTTTTTTTTTTAAATAATAAAAGCTACCTGATCAGACGTGTCAATAAAAAGGAAAAAAACACCTAAATTTCTTATAAATTTCCTTAGCTAGTCCATGACAGAATCTAGCCAAGTTCAGGACCCCCAAGCCTAAAATTGAGGCAAAATTGGATGGAAAGCAGGGCATTTTTTTTTGTAATATCAAAAGGGTGTATGCCCTTTCCACACCCACCAAGGGGAAAATTAATTCATTTGCTTGTTGGTTCGTGGATCCCAAATGGTGTGCATTCTTTCTAAAGAACACACGCCCTTTGTGATTCATGAATTTGTTTTACATTTACCATAAAAATGAGTGTTTTGTTTTGTTATTTCCAAATACAAACTAGTTTTTATGCTACAACTATGTGAATTTGATGGATTATTCATCTATTTGGTTTGAATCACTAAGAATTCTTCAATTTTAAATATAAAATTGTCTTATTTTGACAAAGATAAATAATGGGGTTAGGAAGTCATCATAAAAGACCAATAAAAGAGCTAACAAATGAGGAAATTGAAGATAAAAGAGAAAAATAAAGAAAAAGACAAGCATATAGAATGGAATCCATAAAAACTTCTAGGAATGGTGAAGGTTCTTATTCTACACTAATTAATACTTATAATGAAAATAACATGCCCAATTCTATAAAATTTAGTTTACATATGTCTTCAAATGAGATAAGAGAACCGAGTCAATATTTATTATAAGATGAAATTCAAAATGTAGAACATGTAAGAAATGAATTTGTAATGAATGATGAAACATATATACAAACATAATATAGTGAAGCATTCATTCATAATGAAATTTTTGAGTATGATGATAATCAACATCAAATAATGACCCAAAATCATGTGTCTCCTAATGAAGAGGAATTTAGTTAACATATAACCCCTAATTTAGATAGTCAACCCTTTAATGTCCCTAATATGGTTGAAGTGTTAAAACCACACAATTTAATACATAATATATATCCTATACCCACATATCCAAGGATAATAAGATGAATACCAAAGTATTTGGTTGAAATAGATGAAAAAAGAATAGAACCTATGGAAGGTAAAATGTCAAAAATAACAGTTCAACGTCATGCTCAACATGTATGGAACTATGAATTTAAGAATAAAAGCCATACATAATGATGTTAATTATTTGTTAAATTAATTACAATGTAAAAAATGTGCCTTGTGATGCACAATTTAGGGTTAATAACCTTAAACATGGAGGGAAAAAATAGTACAATAGTAAAAAATCTATTTAATGAATTTAAGGCAATAGGCAGTAAAAGTCGGATAAAGATAGTAATGTGGTAAGACGAGTAATAATGTAATCTATAGCGAGTAAGTCAACATCTAAAGCTTGAATTCTTAGTGAAATAAGTAAATCCTTGAATTTAAATATAAAATATCTAATAAATGCCATAAAAATAATAATAAGGTTTGATAATCTTTCACTCATGGATTCTTGGGCATTTAGTGGTAGACTCCCATAAAAAGATAAGGTATTGATTGAAAGAACAAAATAATTGATTGAAATTTTTTGGTACGAAAACACAAGGGTCTCATATAATGTAAAAGATGTTGTTACAAGAATAAAAGGCTCAAAAAATCATGATCCACATGTAAAACATGTTTTAGACATGATACAAATAGAATTTTATAAAAAGTTTATTGAAAACTTTAATGGCCAATTAATAATTAGCCAAAGGTCATTTGAGATGTGCAAGCATTTTTATGTTAAAATTAACCAAGCACATACCACATGTTGTAAGGTACATGTTGAATTTACTATGCATTTTGATTTTTTTCATCATATACATTGCACTTTAAATATTGACAAGATTTTTTAGGAATGTATGGTGTCTTACCCACCTAAAACATCAAGAGAATTAATCCAAGGTATTTTCTATCAAATCCCTAAGGGATTTTTTTATAAAAATTTCTGAAAATGTTTATATAGAACATGTAATAGTTGTGGTGGTTTGTCAAATTTGACGAGTTGTTTACATGAATTTATTTCACATGAATTTGGAAAGCAACTAGTTGATTATAAGAAGTATAGATCTATTAAGTATGTGTTAAAAAATGAAAAATAAATATCAAGATGTGAATTGGTTATGACCAAAGTTTCTTTATGTGATTTCATGTTTGAAATCAAAAATAATATTATCTACCAATATGCAACACACACACATAAATCAAAATGGTTAGATAATCAATTAAAGGCATGCAAAGACAACTTCTCAGTTGGCACCATTATTTTAGTTATGGATTTTGTTGAAAATGCACACTAAAACTATAGAATGAGGTTCAATCCTAATATTATAATTCAATTCAAGTTAGAATTTTTATTCATATTATATTTATACATGCATGTAATAACACAGATGACAATATAATGATTTTGAGGGAGTACCATTTTTATATGAGCGATGACAGATCACATTCTCTAGAGTTTGTCCAGGGTTGTTTTGAGATATTTTATATGAATATGAATGCAAGACAAATCATGTTTGATACACACTACATTTGGTCAAAAATTTGTTCAAGGCAATTTAAGAATTTTTGAATGTTTTACTAGTTAAGCAAAATGCATAAGAAGAATGGCATTCAACATTTTTTAAGAATATTTGAGGGTGGGCATGGAAAATGGGAACTTGATGGTTTTGGTGCATGTGTAAAAAGATCCCTTAAAAGAGAGCAGGCAAAGCACAAGGATGGTGCTAATTTTATTGATGCAACAAGTATTGTGAGTTGGTGTAATGAAAATATTTGTCATAGATCAAATAAAAATTCTCATGTAATAATATTCTTTTGGTTAATAGAGGAACACCATAAGTAAATGTATGAATATTACATTACAATACCTGGATTGAGTGTTTTCCACTCCATTCAAATCTCAAATTCAAGTTCATGGACTATTTATACTAGGGATATGGCATGTTTTTATTCCTCGTGTATGGAATTTAATTGGAATGAATGTGAGTCAAAATAATGGGTTATCAAATGGTATTGTAGACCCATATTACATGTAGAGATTAGACATCCACTCCAACAAGTGATAGATAATGAAATGGCATCATCATTTGACTTTGACCACATCTTAGATCTTGTGTAACTAGGTACAATTTATTATTTAATTAGATATAAAACCTTAGATATTAGTGATGTTTTTATTTTTTCTATATGTACTTAATATTTTATTATAATTTAAAAGCAGGACATGTTTCTATAATAATTGCACCTGAGAAAAATGATGGGGGAATAGACTACTACTTGTGTCATTGTGTAAAGGCAAAAAAATTAACCATAAATATTATGGATGAAGAAGAGATAATTTATCCCACTAGATCTGTAGTGGTTACTAGAACTTGGCTTCGTAGGTACCATCATAAAAAAATACAACAATTATTATTTTATGACTTTGAAACACATAGGATGGTGCTTCATTATTCGAACCTTGTTATTTCTACAAATATTTAATTGATCAAATGTCATGGAAAGCCTCACAATATAAATTTGTGAAAAGTGCATAAATCTAACCATGAAGTAATTTTTGAAACACTTGTAAACATAGTTGATCCTAAAGGTACATTAGATTGAATTATTAAGTTTATCTAAATTATTTAAAATTAATATAATAAAGTTTTTTGATTTAATGTGTTTTATTTTTCAACTATTTTATGATTATGTTTTTATTTTTGTTTAAATTTTTTACTAATAATTTAAATGTAGGTTAGTGGCACCATATGAGCTTCCACCTTCACGTGTTTGGTGTCATGAGTAGAGAATATTATCTTCTTAAAATGAAGAGAAGCCAAAATAATTTATATTAATTTCATCTACTTTAAGCAAATCCTTTTTCACATTCTCTTTGTTTATCCTTTCAAGAAAACACTGATGTAGGGGCATCCTTTAGTGATGTCATCATGATGTCATTTTTGGCTTGAAATAAGGTAGGAAGTGTTCTAGAGTAGGTTTTGATCCTTATGAGTCTTTACTAGATGTCTAGGATTCATAAAATTCATAAAAAAGTGTTATTCAAAAATTTGAATTCTTGTAAGCCCTTTTGAGGGATCATGGCATCTTTTTGATGATGTGAGATATAGTAGCATGTAATTAAGCATCTTATGAAAAGGTGAAGGGTTTATAATTCCTTGAAACTCATATGAGATGGGTCTACATCTTAAGTTAAGTTGTAACTAAGGTTGTGTCCAAGAATCCCATGTGGAGAATGAATCAAGAATCAATTATTGGTTGGTGAGGGAGATATAAGGTTTGTTTTGATAGTTTTTGATAGATATTCTCGAAGTAGAAGAAAGAGGAGAGCAGTGAATAAAAAGAAAGTTTTGAAAAAACTATCTCTACTCATAGTACTCTATGCATATCTTATATTTTATGTTTTATTGAATGTATATTCTATATAAATTGATTGTGAATGATGATCAATAAAGGAAATAAGTAATTCATATAATATTCTACTAACCTCTATGTTAAAGGTTTCTATTAATAGACCCTTGTTTTATGGTAATGGATATATTTCAATGTGGATAAGGGTATAGATTATTTTCATAGTCTAAAAATGAAGTTTAAATCCTAAAAATGATCCATACATTTCAATTTATCCATTTGGATACGTTTATACCAATTCCTTGTGTAATTCATAAATATCAGTGTGTGAATTCTAAGGAAGGTCTACAAACTCATTATGCATCTATAAAAAAATCTTTTGTAACCCTAATTTATTTATATTATATGTTTACCAAGATTTGGATGAACCCAAGTCTTTGGGTTTTAAAGGTCTATAAACTCATTTTACATGTGTAGGACCTGACAGTTCATCTCTAGCCCTCACGATTCTCGTGCAACTCATGATAGAAGTTTGCTGATTTTGCACATTTGAGGATGAGTGAATTCTCTTAAATAATGCTTCTGATAAACTAAAAATTTCACTCTCAAGGGTTAGACAAGACTTGATAAAGGTGATTATAGCCTAAAAGTGGCTATCTTGATGTGTCTATGCAGATGATTCATCAATTGGGATGATGAGTCAGAATCTATATCCCTCACTAACCAACTTTTGTCATGTTCTAAGAGATTTAGTCATGAGTGAAAATTCATTGCCGCATATCATCTATCATGAGTTGGAAAAAATCCTCCTAGAATTTCTTATAGTACTTATTTATGTACGTGTAGGACTTGATGGCTCATCTCTAGCCATCATGGTTCTCGTGCAACTCATGATATAAATTCACTCATTTTGCACATTTGGGAATGATTGAATTATCTTAATGAATGCCTCTAATAAACTACAAATTTTTCTCCCAAGGGTTGACTAAGATTAAAAAAAGGTGATTCTAACCTAAAAGTACTTATCTTGATGTGTCTACATAGATGCTTCATTGATTAGGCTAATGAGTTAGATTCTACAACATTCACTGACCAACTTTTATCATGTTCTAAGAGATTTATCTATGAGAAAAACCTCATTTCCACATCTTTTCTATCATGAGTTAGATAAAATCCTCATGATATTTATTATAAGATTCATCTATGTATGTATAGGACCTAATAGTTCATCTCTAGCCCTCACAATTCTCGTGCAACTCATAATGGAAGTTTACTCATTTTAAACATTCAAAGATGAGTGAATTATCTTAAGTAATTCCTCCAATAAAATAAAAATTTTGCACTTGAGGGTTGACCAATACCTAACAAAGCTGATTCTAGCCTAAAAGTGCCTATCTAGATGTGTCCATGCAGACAGTTTGTTGATTAGGTTGATGAGTCAAAATCTACGGCCCTCACTAACCAAATTTTGATATGTTATAAGAAATTTGACCATGAGAGAAACCTAATTTACACATCTAATCCATCATGAATTAGATAAAATTCTCACATTATTTCTTATAGGATTCATTCCTCTACATGTTAGAGGTAACGATTCATCTTTAGCCCTCACTGTTCTTGAGCAACTCATGACAAAAGTTTGCTCATTTTGCACATTTAGGGACAAGTGAATTATCTTAAATAATTCCTATTATCAACTATAAATTTCAATCTCAAGGGTTGACCAAGACCAAATAAAGGTGAATTTATCCTAAAAATGCCTATCCCAAAGTGTTTGTGTAGATGGTTCATCGATTAGGTTGATGAGTCAAAATCTACAACCCCCAATGACTAACTTTTATCCCATTTTGAGAGATTTGACCATGAGAGAAACTTCATTTCCACATCTCATCCATCATGAGTTAGACAAAATACTCCTAGGTTTTCTTAGAGGACTCATCCCTCCACATGTAGGCATTGACAGTTAGTATCTATCTCTCACAGTTATTATGCAACTCATGATGAAATGTCAATCATTTTGCAAATTTTAGGATGAGTTAATTATCTTAATGAATGCCTTTAATCAACTATAAATTTCACTCCTAGGGGTTGACCAAGACATAAAAATGATGATTCTAGCCTAAAAGTGTTGATTCCAACATGTCTGTGTAGATGATTCAATGATTGGGATGATGATTCAAAATTTATGGCCCTCACTAACCAATTTTTGACATCTTCTAAGAGATTTGGCCATGAGAGAAACCTCATTACCACATCTTATCTATCATGATTTAGATAAAATCCTCTTGAGCTTTCATAGAGGACTCATCTATGCATGTGTAGGACCTCATGGTTCATCTCTAGCGCTCATGGTTCTCACGCAACTCACGATGGAAATTTGATCATTTTGCACATTCAAGGATGAGTGAATTCTCTTGAGGAATTCCTCTGATTAATTGTAAATTTCTCTGCCAGGGGTCATTTGAGATCAGACAAAGGTGATTCTAGCATAAAAGTTCCTATCCTGACATGTATGTGTAGATGGTTCATCGATTGGGCTGATGAGTCTGAGTTTACGGTGCTCACTGACAAAATTTTAGCATGCTCTGAGAGATTTGGCCATGAGAGAAACCTCATTACCATATCTCATCTATCATGAGTTAGATAAAATCCTCTTGATATTTCTTGGATGACTTTTTGGTGCATGTTTAAGAATTGATGGTTCAGTTCTATCCCTCGTGATTCTCATGAAACTCACAATGAAAGTTCACTCATTTTGCACATTTAGGGACAAGTGAATTCTCTTAAGGAATGCCTCCGATCAAATGGAACTTTTTATCTTGGGGGTTAACCTAGACTTTATAAATGTGATTCTAGCCTAAAAGTGCCTATTTTGATGTGTTTGTGTATATGGTTTATTGATTGGGTTGACGAGTTAGAATCTATGGTCCTCATTGACCAACTTTTGGCATGTTCTAAGGGGATTTGACCATGAGATAAAACTCATTGCTACATCTTGTTCATCATGAATTAGAAAAAATCCTCCTAGGATTTCTTAGAGGACTCATCCATACACATGTATGACCTGATGGTTTATCTTTATCCCTCATAGTTCTCATGTAATTCATGATAGAAGTTAACTCATTTTGCACATTTGGGGATGAGTGAATTATCTTAAGGAATGCCTCTAATCAACTATAAATTTTTCTCCTGGGGTTGACTGAGACTAGAAAAAGGTGATTATAGCCTAAAAGTGACTATCCTAATGTGTCTATGTAGATGGTTTATCAATTGGACTGATGAGTCAGAATCTATGACCCTCACTGACCAAATTTTGGCATGTTCTGAGAGATTTGGTCATGAGAAAAACCTCATTATCATATCTTGTCCATCATGAGTTAGAAAAAAAAATTCTACAATCTCTTATAAGACTCATCCATTCATGTGTAGGACTTAAAGGTTTGTCTCTAGCCCTCATGGTTCTCATGCAATTCATGACAAAAGTTTGCTCATTTTGCACATTTGAGGATGAGTGAATTATCTTTAGGAATGCCTCTAATCAACTAAAAATTTTGGTTTTGAGGACCAATTGAGACTGTAAAAAGGTGATTCTAGCCTAAAAATTCCCATCCAGACATGTTTATGTATATGGTTCATCAATTGGGTTGACGAGTTAGAATTTACAGCCCCCACTAACCAAATTTTACCCCATTCTGAGAGTTTTGGCCATGAGAGAAACCTCATTTCCATGTCTTATACATCATGATTTAGATAAAATATGTCATGTCCCCTTTTTCTTGGACATTGATAGTCTTGAGGATTAGCCTATTATGCAACCTTCGTAGGCTAATAGGATGGATAGAGGGTCATAATGGAGCTTGGTTGACTTTGATTCACAAGATTTCTACATTTGGTTTTCATTCAAGCTCTTTCAGACACATTTGGCCTGAGCTCCTACTTTTTAGGGATATTTGATATGCAGCGGAGTGCCTTTATTTTGGTATGGTCATGTGCGGAATCACTCCCTGATTCACTAGCTTCGATCGGTTCGAGGATCTGACATGTATTGAGGGAGATATTAATATTTGATTGATTTAATCAAATATTAATTATTTAGCCTATTTTTAATTAGAACCCTAATTCTAATTCAATAAACCCTAATTAGGGCAAGTATATCTTTTTGAGGGTATAAGGGTTTCTCATGGAGGCCATTATGTATGTATGCATAGATTATTGATTATTGAAAATTGAAGAAATTCTTCTGTGAAGACTGAGCCAAGGGTTCCAGGATTCCATTGCAGTGGAGAACGTTCCCTCTTCATTGTGTGTGATTTAGAGGCTGTGAGATATCAGCTAATTTATTTCCAAATTGAGAGATAGCTTCATCCAGAAGTTATCACATAGGTCCAGATCTGAGAGATAGCTTTATCCAAAAGTTATCACAAAATTCTAGGGTTGAGAGATAACTTCACTCAGAAGTTATCACATGATTAAAGGTATTTTCCTTATTTAGTTTTTGATCCAATAAGTTATACAGAGATAGATCTTGTGTGTTAGAATCTATATTCTTGAGATCAGGTTGTTCAGCGATCAGGGGTTAAGAAGAGACAGGTTGGCGGCCGTACCAAGTCCGTACAGGTCCGTTCAGATCTGTTCAGGCACTGACCTTAGCAGAGAGAGGGCTTTCAGTGACTGACATCGGTCGACTGAAGACTGACGTCGGTAGAAAGCCGACCGACAGAGACCGACGTCGGTGAGATATCGACCGACGACGGTGTCTGTGCGTCGGCACAGAGAGGCCGATACCCTTCCAGATCCATTTTTCATTGCCAGATTAGCAAAAGCCAGGGTTTTAAGACCAGATTTTAGTATTCTTTTATTTTATATAACAGAGACTCAATTGTGTAATCATCCAGAAGAACAAGTGATGAGATCTTTGATTTGCTATTGAGAGATTATACTGTGATTTGTTTATGCTTATTTGAATCTATTCTGCAAGTTTGTATCTGTGTTTAGAGCTTTATGAGTTTATATATTCCCTATTTGAAGGGGATATTACAGTGGTATCAGAGCTTTTGTAGGAAGAAAAAGAGGCCCTAAGTAAGGGACATCACAAAATACTCATATGTTTTCTTAGAAGACTCATCCTCCTATGTGTACGAGCTGATGATTCATCTCTAACCCTCACAGTTCTCATGTAACTCACAACCAAAGTTTGCTCATTTTGTACATTTAGGGATGAGTGAATTCTCTTTAAGAATTCCTTTGAACAACTAAAACTTTCACTTCCAAGGCCTAACTAAGACCATAAAAAGGTTTTTATATTCTAAAAATGCCCATTCAGATGTGTCTACATAGACAGTTCATCGATTGGACTGACGATTCAAAATCTATGACCCCCATTGACCAACTTTTACCCCATTCTAAGAGATTTGGTTGTGAAAGAAACCTTGTTGCCACATCTCATCCATCACATGTTAGACAAAATCCTCCTAAGATTCTTAAAAGACTCATCCCTCCATGTGTGGGAGATGATAGGTCATCTATATCCCTCACAATTCTCATGCAACTTGCAACCAAAGTTTGCTCATTTTGCACATTCGAAGATGAGTGAATTCTCTTTAGGAATACCTCTAACCAATTGTAAATTTCACTTATGAGGCCCAACCAAGACTGGATAAAGGTCATTCTAACCTAAAAAATCCCATCCAGATGTGTCTTCATAGACAGTTAATTGATTGGACTGATGAGTCAGAATCTATAGCCCCCATTGACCAAATTTTACCCCATTCTTAGAGATTTGGCCATGAGAGAAACCTCATTTTCATGTCTCATCCATCATAAGTTAGAAAAAATCCTTTCAATATTTCTTAAATGACTTGTCCTTTCATATGTAGGAGCTAACAGTTCATCTCTATCCCTCATGGTTATCATGCAATGTAAGACTGAAGTTCACTCATTTTGCACATTCAAAGATAAGTGAATTATCTTTAGGAATGCCTTCAACCAATTGTAACTTTCACTTTCAAGGCCTGACAAAGAATGGACAAATGTTGTTATATCCAAAAAATTCCCATTCAAATGTGTCCATATAGATGGTTCATCGATTGGGCTGAGAAGTCAGAATCTATGGCCCCCACTGACCAATTTTTACCCCATTTTGAGAGATTTGGCCATGAGAGAAACCTTATTTATAGATCTCATATATCAAAATTTACAAAAATCCTCCTAGAATTTATTATAAGACTCATCCCTCCATGTGTAGGATATGATGATTCATCTTTATCCCTCATGGTTTTCATTTAATGTGCAATCAAAGTTTGCTCATTTTGTACATTTAGGGATGAGTGAATTCTCTTAAAGAATGATTTCAACCAATTTTAAATTTCACTTCTGAGGCTTGATTGAGACCAAATAAAGGTCATTTTATCTTAAAACCACCCATCTAGATGTGTCCATGTAGATGGCTTATCGATTGGGCTGATGAATCAAAATCTACTCCCCCCATTGACCAAATTTTAACTTGTTCTAAGATATTTGGCCATGAGAGAAACCTCATTTCCACATCTCATCCATCACAAGTTAGAAAAAATCCTACAAATATTTCTTAGAGGACTTATCCCTCCATGTGTAGGAGATGATGGTTCATCTCTATCTCTCATGGTTCTCATGCAACTCATGATGGAAGTTCATTCATTTTGCACATTTGAGGACGAGTGAATTTTCTTTAGGGATGCCTCTGACCAACTATAAATTTAACTTCTAAGGCCTAATCAAGATTAGACAAAGGTCATTCTATCTTAAAAATGCTCATCTAGATGTGTCTGCATAAATGGTTCATCGATTAGGTTGATAAGTCAGAATCTATAACCCCTATTGACCAACTTTTATCCCATTCTGAGAGATTTAGAGACAAGATAAACCTCATTTCCATGTCTTGTCCATCATGAGTTAGAAAAAATCCTCCTAAAATTTCTTAGATGACACATCTTTCTATGTGTAGGAGTTGATGGCTAGTCTCTATCCCTCATGGTTCTCATACAACACATGATCGAAGTTCGCTCATTTCATACATTCAGGAACGAGTAAATCCTCTTCAGGGATGCCTTTGAATAACTACAAATTTTGATTCTAAGGCCTGGTCGTGACAAAAAAATGTCATTCTAGCCTAAAAATGTCCATCTAAATGTGTCTTCATAGATGTTTTGTTGATTAGACTGACGAGTCAGACTCTACGATCCCCACTGACCAACTTTTACTCATTCTAAGAGATTTGGCCATGAGAGAAACCTCATTACCACATCTCATCTATCATAAGTTAGATAAAATTATCTTAGTATTTATTATAGGACTCATCCCTCTAAGTGTAAGAGCTGATGGTTAGTCTCTAGCCCTCAGGGTTCTCATGCAATGTATGATCTAAGTTTGGTCATTTTGCACATTCAAAGACAAGTGATTTCTCTTCAAGAATGATTTTGACCAACTATAACTTTAAATTCTAGGCCTAAGTAAAACTAAATAAAGGTTTTTATAGCCTAAAAATATCCATTTGGATGTGTCCATGCAGATGGTTTATCGATTAGACTGATGAGTCAAAATCTATGGCCCCCACTAACCAACTTTTACCCCATTTTGAGAGATTTGGCTATGAGAGAAACCTCACAATGACATCTTGTCTGTCATGAGTTAGATAAAATCCTCCTTGGATTTATTATAGGATTCATCCCTTCATGTGTAGGAGTTAAAGGTTCATCTCTATCCCTCATGGTTCTCATGTAATGTGCAATCTAAGTTTACTTATTTTGCACATTCAGGGATGTGTGAATTCTCTTCAAGAATGCCTCTGACCAACTACAAATTTTGATTTTAAGGCCCAAATGAGATTGGAAAAAGGTTTTTATAGCCTAAAAATGTCCATCCATATGTGTCTACATTAATGACTCGTAGATTGGGCTAATGAGTCAGAATCTACAGTGCCCACTAACCACCTTTTACCCCATTCTAAGAGATTTGGCCATGAGAGAAACCTCATTCTCACATCTCATCCATCATGAGTTAGGAAAAATCCTCTTGAAATTTCATAGAGGACTCATCCCTCCATGTGTAGGAGCTGATGGTTAGTCTCTAGCCCTCATAGTTCTTGTGCAATGTGTGATCAAAGTTCACTCATTTTGCATATTCAGGGATGAGTGAATTCTCTTCAAGAATGCCTCTGACCAACTAAAATTTTTGATTATGAGGCCCAAATGAGACCAAAAAAAGGTTTTTATAACTTAAAAATTCCCATTCAGACGTGTTCATATAGACATTTAATCGATTATACTGATGAGTTAGAATCTACGCCCTTTACTGACCAACTTTTACCCCATTCTGAGAGATTTGGCCATGAGAGAAACCTTTTTACCATGTCTCATCCATCATGAGTTAGAAAAAATCCTCTTGATATTTCTTAGAGGATTCATCCTTTCACATGTAAGAGTTGACAGTTTGTCTCTAGCCCTCATAGTTCTCATGCAACTCATGATGGAAGTTCACTCATTTTACACATTTAGGGATGAGTGAATTCTCTTCAGGCATGCCTTCGACCAACTGTAACTCTCACTTTTTAGGCTTGACCAAGACCAAAAAAAATCATTCTAGCCTAAAAATTTCCATCCAAATGTGTTTGCACAGATGGTTCATTAATTAGGTTGATGAGTTAGAGTCTACGACCCCCACTGACCAAATTTTACCCCATTCTAAGAGAATTGGTTGCAAGAAAAACCTCATTGTGACATCTCATCCATCATGAGTTATACAAAATATTCTTTGGGTTTCTTATAATATTAATCCTTCCATGTGTAGGATCTAATGTTTAGTCTCTATCCCTCATGGTTCTTGTGCAATATGTGATTGAAGTTCACTCATTTTTCACATTCAAGGATAAGTGAATTCTCTTCAAGGATGCCTCTGACCAACTACAACATTCACTTTCAAGACCTGACCAAGATTGGGTAAGGCTTGTTCTAGCCTAAAAATTCCCATCTTGACATGTTCACATAGATGGTTCATCGATTGAACCGATGAGTCAAATTTTATAACCCCCACTGACCAACTTTTACCTCGTTCTAAGAGATTTGGCCATGAAAGAAACCTCATTACCATGTCTTGTCCATCAAAATTTAGATAAAATCATCTTAGGAATTCTTAGAGGACTCATCCATCCATGTCTAAGATTTGACAGTTAGTCTCTATCCCTCATGATTCTCATTCAATGTGTGATCAAAGTTTGATCTTTTTACACATTCAGGGATGAGTGAATTCTCTTCATGAATGCTTTTGACCAACTACAACTTTCACTTTTGGGTCCTGAACAAGACCAAATAAAGATATTTATAGCCTAAAAATGACCATATGGACATGTTTTCATAGATGATTTATCGATTGGGCTCCTCCAACCAATCGAGTATGTGTAAGAGAAACCCTATTTTTTGTGTTTCTTTGATAGTGAGGAGAGACATTGGTTTAGAAACTTCAAAATTTAATCTATAAAAACCCAAATTAAGGTTAAACACCTCTAATGCATTTGTATAGACCTCATAAAAGGATGATTTATTGTAATAAAACTATATCTTAAGTTTTGACCTACTAGAGGGTAATTAGGCATAATAGACAAAACATGATTTTATGAATTTTTGGGTAAACTATTAAAAATAGAAAGCCAAACCTTTTATCTAAGAATTGATAATTATTATAAAATATAAATACATATGTCTAAGGTGTCTTGAAGTGCTAATTTAATACATAATAGTTTTGGCATGTTAGAGCAACATTAAGACTAGTAAGTCTATGAGAGTTTTTTCATAAAATTCTTTGTAGCAGACCTTCTAAGGTGTTGTAAAAGTTGAGTTAGGTACAAAATATTATGATAAATATTTTATATTTATCTATACCCCTATTTTCAAATATTTTTTGTTTTGCTCCTTTTGATGAATTTAGGCTTAATTATCTTATAGAGAGCTTCAAGTCTTTTGAGTTCAAATAGACAAAATAAATAGATGGATTGGTTTTCCATATTGAGATAAAGATTGAATATGTCTTTAAGGACCATAAGAATATAACCTCAAGTTTTATATACTCCTCAAGTAATATCGAAGTTGCTTAAGTCTCTTCATTTGTGTCTATATTCTTGCCTTGCCAAGATTGTAATTTTATGGATAGTCTAGAGAGGGCTATCAATGTTGATATTAACCCATGTATAAGTAAGCCATGGTGACTGTATGGACACATATAATTATTTTTGTTTTTTAAATAGATAAGTATGAGTTGAAGACGTATACAATTCCATCACTATACCTCCTAACATTTATGATCATCATTATCCCAAATTTATTTATGATAAAAAGGGTTTTTGGTAAATGGACCAAATATATGTGGTGTTTTACTACATGGTACATTGCAATAAATTCAAGTGCTATGAAGAATCCATTATGTGGCTTCAATAAATTGTCAAGTTTTTTTAATTGGGATATTTATTTCATTCATCACACTATAAACTCTTACTTTCTTTCCTACACAGGTGTCTCAAGACAAACCATGAGCAACATGAAACTATGCACGTGCATTGTTAGTTTATGACATTTTTAAAAAGAGACCAACATGACTTTGGTTAGTGGAGTTGACTATAAGAGGTTGAAAAGTAATATTTTGGGTGTACATCCCAAATGTTTGGTTTTGTTTGATATATATAGAATCTTAGTCATACAAGTACAACCTTCCTAATAATATGCTACAGACTTCAAGAGGCACAATGTAGCAAGTGATGGTGTCACCCATACACTCAAATTTATACTAGAATGTGCATTTCCCCCAAACCTATATATTTGTACCAAGTTATTGAATCAACCCCAAGGATTATAGCTTTCAATGCACAATAGTGTGAAGTCCAAGTTGTTTGGTTGTAGATAGTGTGATGATGTTATTCTAACTTAGATTGTCAATGATAAGATGAAGAGGTTGAACCTTGAGGTCCATAACATGGTATGGAAGAGGCATTCACACTCTTTAGAGGTCTCTATGGAACCGGTGTTGGTGATTAGAAAAGTTTTATTTGGTTCAATATCATCTATATGTGCATGATATGATGTAGGTTTCCAAAGAAAGGATTGTTACACCCAACATTGAGAGTGTTCATGGATCTCTGGTAATTGTTGATGGCACCACTTTTTACTATAATGATTCTTGCCTTTGTCTGAGCTAGAAGGCATATGAAGAGTCAAGTTTTGTGTGGCCTTCTTAGGTTGATATCCTTTATGAAAAGTATTTTTCTTATATGCCAGAGGTCTAGAAGGGGAATTATGTGTGGGTTGGCAAATAAAAAGCAAATGTAAATGAAACAAGTGAATAACAAATATCACATGTAAATGTAAAATATACATAATGATTCAAAGCACCTAACTTAGAGAATAATGTGATTTTTTTTTACCGCATATGAATTAATAATTCAATTATTAACCAATAATATGTGTAAATATTAAATGATAAAAATAGAAAATGCACATAGTTAAAGGAATCATATTGTCGAGCAGTATATATGTGATACATGCAAAGTTCTATGTCATAATTTAACATAAATATATAACATATATCAATAAAAAATGTAGACCATAACATGTACATATACAAAATGTGCCATATAGGCATACAATGTGGGCCATATCGGCATACAAAATTGATTGTGCCTACAACTATGTACATAGACAAAATGTACCATATAGGCATACAATGTGAGCTATATTGGCATACAAAATAGATTATGCCTAAAACTAGATTCCTAGCACAAAAACTAGCTCTCTTGCTCTTCATTACCTCCAAATAAATTTCATTTTGTTGTCATACACGTAGAGCTAGGGGTGTTTGATGCCTCAGTACGAGGAGATGCTCTCCTCTTAGCATGTGAGTCATCCATTACTTCATTGAAAACTGATGAAAATGTTTGTCTTTGCACAACATATAAAATATAAAAATTAATACATTAAAATTGTATATTGAAAATTTGATAATTTTTTCAAAAATGTAAAATTTTGTAAAATAATTCTACACTCACCATATTCCATGTAAATGGTTGTCTAGGGCTACTAGACCACATATACTCCTGTAATGGAGAATCCTATAGAGCATACATATATCGTTAGATCTAGACTTACATACAGTTATGTAAATATGACATGAAATATCATTTCTTAAAAATAAAAAAAATTAAACTATGTGTTCTCACCAATGTCCATCCCTGGACCATAACCTAATGCAGAGATAGTAGATTCTCTGATGTAGCAACAACATCACCCAAACCTTTTTCTCATCCATGAGGGGTGCCCACAACATACCTCATCATCTATAAAACCAATTAATGAATAATATGTGAATTCAATGAACATGATAAAAATTTATGACTATATTATATATTAAAATAGATTTTTTGTTCAAAGGATAATAAACATGTAAATAAATAAATATGTAATTAAAAAATTTATAAATCTATGTCTAACGTACACCTGTGCCAATTGCAACCTATACAATAGATTCAAGGCCTACTGAGATACCTAGAATATCGCCAATAAACTAGATACAAACAACAAACAAGTTCAATCAAATAAATTAGTCAATTAAGTACAACCACATGTACTAGAAAATAAACTTAATATTCTTTTACAAACAAAAACAAACTAGATAATTAAAATTAAATGTGTGCATCAAATATAGATGGTAAAGAATCCTCTACAATAGGAGCCTAGCATATCCTGATAGGAGTCATTGAAGCTACTATATCTCTCACAGTGTCTGAAATGCTAGTGTCATGTGCTGCTAAAGCATCTACATGTGGCATATACTCTGGCAAGCTAATGTCTGGCATGCTACTATCTGGCACTACTAAAGCATATACAGATGGCATATGCTCTGGCGTAACAGTATTCATAAATATACTTTGTGTATGTCACACCTAAATAGGAGGTCCCATACATTTCTTCCCACATGATGTGCAATGATGCACATGAACTATAACATGAGTAGAAGGAGGAACACTAGCACCTATACCAACACCACCACTACTGCCACTACCACTTCTACCAATACCACTACTACCAACACCACCACTGCCACTAGTACCACCAATACCACTAGCACCACTTGTAAGCTGAGTAGAAGTCTTTAAAGTATGCATACCATGATCAATCATAATTTTTGTTAAACTAGTAACTGCCTCAAGGGTGTCTATATGTATGTTATGATGCAAAATTTTAAGAATAGTGGCTTGTGATATTGTTCTTCTATTTCTCGAAGGTCGGTTATGATGGTTTTGGTCCCACCTAGCACTAGGGATATCAAATGAAGACCCATCTCCCCTACCTTGGGATGCCTTCATGTTGAAATAATTTGGAATTTCTTGAAATACAAACTCACAGTATAATTTTCTCAAAAAATATAATAGAACCTCGTTATTATTGCATGGAGGCTCATCAAACACCATCCACCAACTATCCCAAAAGTTATTTTTAATATTTTCATGAATATACCAATCAATACTAATGTGTTTGAAATTTTTTGGTGGAGGTAGGTTGGTTCCAGGTTTAGTAAATAAATCACACAAATCTTCTTTTATTATTTTTTTTTCACATCTTCATATGACAATTTATCAGAATAAAGTTGTTTCAAAGCCTATCTTAGATGCAACATTACATCCAGTTGTGAAGTCACATTTCCCACTTCATTAAAAATAGATTCTAATGTATTGGAAAGTAAAATTTGTGCAATACCAGCTAAAGAATGACACAAACCAATGATAATTATCTATAATTGTTGATGTTTGGCATTGCATTACTCATACAATTCAACTTTTTCTTGTGTAAAATCAAACTCTGGTAGGTTTTGTCTAAAATTTTCTTCAGGAAATAGATCCATCAAACTTATGTATCTAATTTTTTTTAAAATAGGTTTTTTTAGCCAATTTAAAATATTGAATGCAAATTTATATTCAAAACCCTAGTTCAATAAGTTACATAGAAATTTAAAAAAGTGAAATAATAGCATTCCTGATATGAAGCAATCCGATGTTGAATCCTGTTGGTGAAATAATGCTTCAAACCACATGCATCAATCTACAAATTCAAGGCAAAAAAAGTTTTCCTTCCTCTCTTAGCCATGGCTTCTTCTTTACAGAGCATGAGAAGTGATAAAATTGAAAGGGCGTACACCCTAATTTGTTTATAAAGGGTATATCCCTTTACAAAGGGTGTACACCCTTTGTTGACCACAAAGGGCATACGCCCTCGAGGCTTAGGGAGTAGCATGAGCCTTGAATTTTCAAAACAAAGGGCATACACCCTTTTAAAAAGGGTGTATACCCTTTGTAAAAAAACTTGCAAAATTGGGGGACTGTCATGTTTTTTGTTCCCCAACTTTGTGCATCTACCCTTATTATTATGGAATTTGTTATGCATTCAAGTGATGTAATTTTAGACTTAAGCTACTCGATCCTGAGTTGATTATTGTATCTATTGTACCCTTTTTTGCACATGTTTCACACCCCACTTCGTATCCACCCGCATATGAGGTTGACTCATTTGAGAAACATGCCATTATTTTTGGCTCCTACATACTTTGTTCCTCTTGTCATCTCAATGAAGGTATTATTAAACACTCACAGGTTATTTTTTCCCCCATAAAACATGTTGAATGGATTTTTCACCAAAGCATTGTCTATCAAGCAAGGGTTTCACCTTTATTGGGACCACTTCGTTTAATATCAATTTCAATTTTTTATGCTCCATTCTTTCTAAGGATATTGATTAACAAATGAGTTATTTTACACCTTCACTCATGCATGATATCCCTAAGAATGCTTTTGTTAGACATATGAGTCCTGAAACACTTTTTGATCCAAATGTTTCCTTGTACATAATGTTTGTGCACATGGCATCAAATCACATGCAAACATATTATTTTACAATTCATGTTTATTTGGAATGTATTTCATATCAATAACATGGTGGTGTCATCAATTTTATTTTCAAGGATTTTACAGGTTTGCTTCCTCTAGCTTTCAATTGCATCATTCACACACTTTTCATAATGCCTAACAATGGTCCCTTGTTTTGGAGAAAATCCAATGGCCTTTTTTCGATAGACAGATAGTATCCTTATATGGATCTATTATGTTACATGCAGTTTATTCCTTTTATTTTTATCTTTTTTAAAAGATTATATTTTACTAGCACTAAACTATAAAGTGAAATAAGGGGATTTTTGTTTCATCATTCTCCTACTTTAATGTGTGTGTCTATTTTATCTCATATCCTTTTCCTATATCAGTTGTTGGCTAATTTTTCTCTCCCATCACCATTAGTGACATCCTTGATATATTTTATATATTTGGTGGCCTCTTCTATACTTTTCACATATCTTTAGTGTTCGATTAGTAGATTTAGACTGCTAGTGTAGTTATCTTAAGGTTTTCACCATGTTTTTACTCTCATTTTGTATAGCCATGTTTGACTATGGATAAGCCAACCTTGTAGTCTAGTTTATCCCTCAATTTTTTGGAGTAAATCTCACCTTTATAATAGCATTTTTTGATGAGAGAAAGTTCTAGGATCCCCAACATCTCTTTGTCTACTTTCAACTATTTGTGAGACTTTTTTTATATTTTCCACACTTCACTTGATAGCGTTACCATCTAGCATCCCCAACATTTGTCAGTTCTTTAGTGTTAGAATATTAGATTCAGGCCACTCATAGAAATATTTTCATACACTTTACCCATTTAGCATTAGTGGATGAAGGGAATGGGGGTGGGGATTATACTTATTTCTTTTAGGGGGTGTGTGTAACTCCATTTCTTATCCCCGAGGTGGCACATCTTGGTATTTACTTTTGGTACTTTCTTTAGTTAATGGAATTCATTTGGTGAGATTTTTTGTATCTTTGACACCTTATTCAATAGATTGACAATTTCCTTATGTGAAGCTATTATGTTGTATCCAATGTTTTTTTGTCTTCTTCAATGATCAAGGAGTGGATTCAAACGACTTATGTAGTTTTTGAGTTCTTCACTAGTTGGCCATTCACTTGCACTTTTTGTAATGGTTTCAGTCCATCCAGTGCACCTCTCTTTTATGATGGATTCAACCCATCTAATATGCCTTATTTATTGATGGATTAGCCCATCTAGTGTACTCTCTTCAATGATATATCAATCCATCCTTTTTTAGCATTTTGGTGTACTACTTTTGTGTTGTACTACTTCTTGGTATGCCTTGTAGCATAATTCAGCATGTCCAGTCACTTATGTTGTTTTATTGGTTTTTGAGAGACCCTTTTGATGTGTCTCATTTTTGCAATGCACTTTATTGTATATGTGTACCTCATTAAGCCTAGTTGATAAGACCTATTTTCAAATAAATTTTGACCTGTTTGTTATGTATAAGCCTCCCTAATTTGAACTCAAATAAGGGGGGATGACTATTGATGCATTATTCTACATTCACTAATACTAAGTTGACTTAGGTTGGCTTATGTATGCTAAGTGTGATTAGTCATAATTATCTAGAATTAGAATAAGTGAGCATTTAATGCACATATCACTTATCGATGCCACTTCTAAGTAGACCAATTACATATGATACTTAAGTGACCAAGAAAGAAAGGGGAGTTTGATCTTGCACAAGCTATTTATACCCCTCTTCTTCCCTTTGTGTCTTGATTCCATCAAATATATTAATATGATCTCTTGATCATTTCCTCATTGTATACAATGTATTTTAGAGTTAATGGAGTGAGTACATAATGAGAAGTGTTTTTTGGTCTTCATGTTGTCAAATGCATTTCTCTTATGGTGATGAGAATTTTTTCCCAACATTTTATGTGGTTTTTAGTTTTCTAAAAAGTTACTTTTGGATGAAAGGCTTCATCACATTGGTTTGTTCACTGAAAATATACTACCTATAATAGGCTAGAGACCTTCAAGTATATGCTCTAGAATTACTCATGTGCCCAATGTGCATGGAAGTAGATTCACAACCTATTTTTTCCTTTCCATACAAAGCCCATTTCTTAGAGGATTGCTTCTTCTTTTTGGAGATTAAGCTCAATGGTTGAGTTAGATTGTTTTCATTTTGATTTTCTTCTACTTTTTCAACTTTGTAAGTCTAGAAACTATGTTATTTTTAATATTGGGATAATTTCACATTAGTTTTTAATTAACAAAAAATATATGTTCTCACCTCTGAATTCTTTTATAGCCAAGAAAATGTTAATTTAGAGTTTCAATACCTACAAGACCTTCTTAACCATTAGGATTGCTCCTTGCACTATTCATTGGGGGATTGGAGTCTCTTTGCTTGTGATAAAACAATTATTGAGCCTTCATAACATATATCACCAGTGCATAATGTTATGGATGCGCGGTAAGCGTTCCTCCTCTGCGTAAATGAAGAGTGCTTGTATCTTTTACTAATCAAAATAATAAAATATATCTCCTTCCCTTCTCCTTCCAATATTTATCACTTGCACCTAATTTAATCTTATCATATTTTATATCATGTTAGGTTTATAAATATATAACAAAACGTCCATAAAATGATAATTTTTTTTATAACTAAGCGTCAAGCTTACTTACGATATGTAGGCCCATTTTAGGGCCTGAGAGTTTTCCGTGCACGGCGCTTTCATACTACAGACGGAATGAAACGGAAAGACATTTAATGAGGAGAAAAAATAATCCATACAAGTTATCTCTACCCCACCCAAACCCAGAGTCAACAAATATTCTGTTATGCCGTTTGTGGCAGTGTAGAAAATGACAGAATCTGGGCGTAATGGCTTCCATTTTTTATTTGGTGGAAGGTCAAAATCAAGGCGATGTTTGAGAATGTTTAAAATTTAGTCAAAATTAGATATCATGTAGTTTAACTGGGCTATTAAAGTATACATTTTCCGTAATATAGGGAGGACAATTCAGATTTGAAGGAAGATTTGAGTTTTCGATATCTTTGACTGAGTAAATGCTCTTAATCATAAGATTTTTTTTTAATAAAAGAAATACGTAATAATCTAATAATTAAAACAAAGACGCCCATATCTATGGAAGTGTCCGCATAAATCTCGTTAAATTCCAAAACGGACCTTTTTTTTCGGTAATACAGTATCTTCAACGCCTGAAAAGTAGCCTGTGAAAGAGACGGGAGATTCCAAAAGCTTGACTGGCAATGCTTACGCGCATTATACACCGAAACCCACTTTGCTGGAAAATGAAAGAAACTGACAAACCAGCCATGAAAGTCCTCCCGAAAAGCAGTTGGAAATTTATCATCATAACTAATTAATCAAAATAGGGTATTTTTTAATAAAAAGGTATTCCCTTGGGTATTTACGTCCAATAAATATATCTATAAAATTAAATTAGGCATAAGTAGTCTTAAAAAGAAAATGATGTAAGAGAGAGGCGCTCAAGTAGAGGGCTTTTTTATTGGTAAATATGATGTCATTCAAGAATTTTGATCATTTTGAACATTTAAAGGTATAAGCACCCTCAACTAAAAGATATTATTTTATCGGTTTGTTGAGGTGATCAACATGTAATTTTTTTACATATTTAACCTTTTTTTTGTGTTTATTTATGTTAATTTGTAGATAATCAATGAGAATATAATTTTTTATTTCTCACTTTATGACAATTTAGTCTCATGCCTCTTCACTTAAGAGGAGGAGGAAAAATCACACTTACATCTCCAAAATCATATGTTGGTGATGCCCAATGTGAAGGCCCAACAATACTCTTACCAAAAGTAGGCAGAGTCCATTCCTTCCCTTTATTCCCTCACTCTCCCTTACCCTTTATTAAGGAAGAGGCATATAAAATTGGCTTGGTCAACACCGTAATTCCAATGGAGACAAACATTGCTACGAGATATATAGTAAGATTTTTATCATAGTGCAAGAAGTAGTGCTCGAGTGATTAATTAGGCTTTATAGGTGTTGGAATTGATGCAGAAGCATCTTGATTCACATGCTATCTTACATCATCAAAAAATATGGGTTTGGGTTCTTGTACACACTTGTGTTATATTGTACGACTTGTCGTTCTTGAGACAACATGCATGTGTAAAACAATATCAACATCAAGCCAAAAAGCATCACCGAAAGTATTATTGGGTAAGGAAATACATGAATATTGGTTTTGCTCATGATTTATGGATCAAATTGACCCTTTAATGAAAGCATGATGAAATTGCCACTTTATACAGGCGATGCTTTCAAAGCTACCACTTTGTGTAGGAGGAGGTTACATAACCACTAGTTTGCAAATATTGGTGGTTTCACATGTGGAAAGAATGTGTAGAGTGACTATGCAGATTGATCAACATTGACATGTGAACTTGTTTTCAAAGTAAAGGGAGCTCAATGGGGCATCATAGGAGGTTGTCAACATCAAGATTTGATGTTAGCTTTGGAAGAGGAAAGGGAAGAGACATCTCGATAGAACTAAGAAAGCAAGGCAAATAAAAAAAGTGGTAGGTGTAAATCCAAAATAATGTAGAGCTAAGGAGGAGCTTAGATTAGCTCAAAGTGTGTAATTATAGAGCTAGAGGCCTATTGAGAAGGTGGTTGTTTTTTTTTTTTTTTAGTCCTTGGAGTGGTGGTGTCTTTTTCATAGTGTGGGGAAAGGGTAGAGTATGTGTGCAATATCTGTAACAAAACATCAATAAATAGAGATTTGGTTTCCAGACTGAGCCTTGTGTCCCTAAGAGAGTAAGAGTAGAGAATCATTGTTGAAGAGTATGTGTTGAAACATAACTAGATACTGAGATGGTGGTGAATCAATGTATCAATTAAAATTGGTCTTTCAATCTTTTTAAAGCAAATTAAAAAGCGTATGTAGATTAAAAGATAAATTCAAAGATCACATACACACACAAATACTCATGACACTAGATGTATATGTGGAAAACCCAAAGGGAAAAACTACAGTGAGAATAACTTCTAAAATCTACTATTCTAATCCAACCTCACAGTTCAAAGCCTTAGTAGTTACATTTAAGGACACCAATCCTAAGGAGACACCATCTCCTAGTTTAAGAGTACCAACTCTAAGGAAGCACCCACTCCCTAATCTGAGCACCCACTCAGTCTATCTGATGGCACCAACCAATCAGATCCTATGGAGCTACAACTCCAATTTACAAATTAGATTCATTCATGAATTCAAATCTCTATTCTTTGTTACAAGCCCAATATTCAACTGATCATACTCTGCACACTCTCTTTGTGCTTTTCTTCCTCTTTGCTCCTCTCTACACCTCTCTGGTCTTGTGTCTATATATTTCTTTATTCGACACACTTCATTGCCTTTACCAACCACTCTGCTCTACATTCAATTTGGATCAATAGCAAATGCAATTGTTCAACAGCATTTTCTTTGTCCTATATATCATATAGATAGACAAATGACCTAGGGTTTACTTATCTCTATGTTCACACTCAGACTATAATACATCATGCCAATTTTGGAATTTAGTTCATTATGACTTCAACTATAAGTTCCCACATCTCAATTTGGTTGGCCCATCGGTTGTCATTTCAGTAAAAGATCAACTTGTTAGTGCCTATACAATGGCCAGAGCTAACCATGACACCTTGCAATAGATTCCATACATCACACCATAATTTTAGGTCTCTTTTATTATCTATATCATCTATTAGACTCACATTTTGATGCACATGATCTTTAATGTAGATTTGCTCAGTTAGATCAATCAATCTCATTATTTATGTTGAGATTCATGGCTTATATGTAAGTTCTTGCATGTTCCCAGAACTAACCATTTATCTGGACATGACTTTAAATTTCGATCATTGATCTTGCCTTTGATGCCATGATCCAATGGTCTCTATTCATTTAGCTCAACTTTAAAATGTGTCTATTCAATCATTTTTTGATAGGCTCATGCTCTCTATTTGATCTCCAAAGATGCACATCATTTTATCTCTATTGAGATGTTAAACATCTATCATTCTGTTCCATCTGAGTCCACTCACTCTATTGAATCTCTCTCATCCAAGCTTCCACATGCCATTCGATTCTGAAGATGCACGATCTTTACCTTGACTTGGTCGTTAAACTTTGACAATTTGACCTCATCTCGTAGCTTCTTATATCTTTGGATCACTTCTACTCTTGGGATCTTCTCAAGCCTACTTAGTTTTTACCTTGCCACTATGTCAATAAACATCAATCACTTTATAGAATTTGAGTCCATTCACTTTATTGGATCTCTTTTGGATGATCACCCACACATCGTCAGATCTTTTGACAAGCTTGATCTTTATATCTGTCCAACCCTCAAGGATATGACACTTGGTGTAAGTGTGTGTCTTTTATACATAGATTTTGGTTCTGACTATTGAGACATTTGGCATCCTCACATTGGTCCTCTATCTAATAGACTCATGTGATTGTGACACTTGCAATTAGCATGTTTACTCAAAGGTACCTTTGACATTTTGACTTCATCGCACTCTGTTGGATCTCTAATGTACAATTAAGTACGAGTCATTTGATCTTCCAACTAGCTTGATCATTAACTCTGACAAGCTTATGCTCATTGGGTCTCTATCTAACAAGCTTCATGAATGTGACACTTGCGTGCTCACTCGAATCTCATTTTGATAATTTGACTTTGCTTCACTTTGTTGGATCGTGTACATATGCTGAAGTATGGTCCATTGATCAAGTTGGGATAAATATTAAGTCTTAGACTTAGGAAAATATAAAGTCCTTTGATCATTGCTTGGAGCCAGTAATTGATAGGTCAAGGGGTTGGTTTCATAATGATGATAAAGGCTTAAGTTATAACTCGAGCTATTGTTTCCCAGCTATACCAAGTCAACATTAAAATAAAACTTTGTTTGTTGATGCCATGGATAAACCCTTAGGGTTTTACTGAGAAACCCTATCTATTCTGAGAGCAAAGATAAATCAATTCTAAGTTCATTCCTTCTCCTTTGAACCTGTTGACCAATTTTTTAAAATGTACATGAAAAAACCATAACGGATCTTCTATCTATTTGACTTTAAACATCCATAAATGGTCTCTGTAATAACATGACATCTTTACACAATGTAACTATGAAACATGCTCTTCTCTTCATCAATCCTCCTTGATCCTTTTGACATAAATGACATCCATATTGTCCCTTTTGACATCAATGGAAATCATATTGCCAACAATCTCCCCTTTGCCATTGATGGCCAACTAAAATGCTCTGATGCAAACTTAATGTTTTGATCATCTACTATTCAACTCCTTCTCTACCATTGCTTGCATTGGCATCTGATGAGTATGAAATGAATCTATTCATACCAAACATGATCCCCCTTAGGCAATTGTATATTTACCTAAACTCATCTTGGACACTTGCTCTACTCTTCCAAAATTTTATAGAGAGCATTTGCACTTTTCCTCCCAACTTTTACAAAGAGCATTTGCCCCTTTTCTCCCCCTTTGACATCAATGGCAAAGGGACTAGAGTTGACTATTTGTCCAACTATCTCTCCCCCTTTATCAAATAAAGGAGTTTGTCCAAGAATCTACAAATTTCAACTCATTATTAATTTTTAGAAGTATACATACCTGAGTTGACTTTTCTCTCTTCTTCCAGGGATTAATAAAGCTTCCATGAGACTCCCCTTGGACTCATGCCCTATCACTAGTGATTTAGTGATGTGGTGTAGGAACCATCACTCCCAACTTATATCTTAGATATTTAAATTTTTCCTTGGGAAGACGTTTGGTGAATATGTTTGTAATTTGGTCCTTTATTGACACATATTCCATTATGACCTCTTGATCTACAACCCTCTCTCTTAAGAAGTGATGATTGGTATGTGCTTGGTTCTAGAATGCATCATTAGATTTTTTGATATATTTATTGAATTTGAATTTTCACAATGAATAGAAATAGGTGATTTGTACTTAACATTGATATCTTTAAGGGTTTGATTCATCTACAAGACTTGAGTGCAATATGCCACTACTACTACATACTATGCTTCTATTGTAGAAAGAGTAACTAACTCTTACTTTTTAGTCAACCATGAAACAAGTTTGTTTCCAAGGAAAAATGCACAACCACTAGTGCTTCTTCTGTCATCCACACTTCTTGTCCAATCAGCATCTGTATATGTTGTCAAAGTGAAATCTTCACTTGTAAGGTACCATAGGCGATATTCAATTGTGATTTTGATGTATCTAAAGATTCTTTTCACTGCATTGACATGTGACCTTTTAGGAATATCCTAAAATCTAGAAACCATGCACATTGCTTGCATGATATCTAGTCTTGATGTAGTTAGGTATAACAAGCTACCTATCATTGATCTATACAGTCTAATTTGCATCTAGTGACTCATCCTCTTTACTCGACTTGCATCGAGTTATCATGGGAGTACTAACTAATTTTGTATCTTCGATTCCAAATATCTTAAGCATCTCCTTTACATACTTGGTTTGGGATATGAATATCCCTTCATCAGATTGTGCTATTTGTAAACCAAGGAAGAAGGAAAGTTCTCCTAGCATAGACATCTCAAATTCACTTTGCATTTGTGTAACAAATTCTTTGCACATTTTTTTATTTCTACCACCAAATATGATGTCATCTACATAAAAAACCCCAATCAACATATGCTCACCTTCTGATTTGAAGTATAAATAACTATCTACACATCCTTTGTTGAAACCTTGTTTGTAGGTATTGGTCCAATCTTGAATACCATGCTCTGGGTTCCTATTTTAGACCATATAGTGATTTATTTAGTTTGCACACATAATCTTCTTCATCTGATAATTGAAAACCTTCTAGTTGTTCAATATAGACTTCTTCTAGGTTCCCATTCAAGAAAGTAGACTTCACATCCATTTGATAAACTTTAAACTTCTTGTAAATAGAGAATGCTAGAAATGTTCTTATAGTTTCCAATCTATCAACTGGAGAAATTTATTTCTCAAAGTCTATGCCTTCTACTTGTGCATATCCCTTGCACACCAATCTCACTTTATTTCTTATAACAACTCCATCCTCATTGAGCTTGTTTTTATAGACCCATTTTATTCCTATCACATTCTTGTTTGAGGGTCTTGGAACTAATTGCCATGTTTTGTTCTTTTCTATTTGGCTTAGTTATTTTTCCATGTTTTTAGCCAATTCTCATCTTTGTTGGCTTCAACATAGCTCTTAGGCTTAATTTCAGACATTAGAGAAAAACTTGCTTGCTCCTTGTTCATTGTAACTCTCCTCCTTATCTGAACTCCTTCATTATTATTTATAATTATCTGCTCTTTAGGATGATACTTTTGAACAAATTTTGGAGGTGTTTTTTCATTATTTTCTTTAGCCTCTTCACTATCTGATTCTTCTTCAAGCTCTGGTTCTTCATTACTAGTTTTCTTGTCAGGTTCAACATGTTTTATGCCTCCTTCAAACTTGACATTTATGCACTCCACCATCTTCTGTAGCCTCTTATTGTAACATACATAGGCTTTGTTTTGAGTAGAATAACCAAGAAATATTCCCTCATCACATCTTGATTCAAAGCTTACCAATTTTTCCTCCTTTCTTCTGATGTAGCATTTACTTCCAAACACTTTGAAGTACTTAGCAAAGGTAGAATTTCCATACCATAGCTCATAGGGAGTTTTGTCATTATTTACCCTCAATTGAACTTTGTCCAAGATGTATAATATTGTTTGGACTACTTCTCTCCAATATCCATCAAGTAATTTGGCCTCATTTAGCATTTTTTTGGCCATTTCCTTGACTATTTTGTTCTTTCTCTCATTAACTCCATTTTGCTATGGATATTGTAGAGTAGTGCCTTTTGATCCCATGATTCTCATAATACTCTATGAATTCATTTGAGGTGAATTCTCCACCTTTATTAGATCTTAAGCATTTGATTTTTCTTCCAATCTCATTTTCAACCATGGCTCTAAAGATATTGAATCTCTCAAAGACTTGAGATTTGTCCTTGAAAAAGGTTACCCATGTCATTTTTGAGTAGTCATTTACAAATAACATAAATAAACTCTCTCCTTTAGATCCTCTTGTCTTAGTAGGACCACAAAGATTAATATGAACTAATTATAGAGGCTTTATAGTTGCATACTCCTTTGTTTGAAATATAACCCGTATTTGCTTGCCTAGTTGATCAATTCATCAAGAATGTATGATCCTCCTATCAACTTCAAAATTTTATCTAATTGACCTTTGAATTTTTAAAGTTATTTTCTCAAATCCATTATTTCTACC
The DNA here is from genome assembly GCA_037957365.1 of Torreya grandis. Classification (NCBI taxonomy): domain Eukaryota; kingdom Viridiplantae; phylum Streptophyta; class Pinopsida; order Cupressales; family Taxaceae; genus Torreya; species Torreya grandis. The sequence goes on from JARHVA010004537.1 coordinate 680,666, forward strand.
TCAAACTTCACACATTCATCATATTTAGATTGTAGTTCCATTTTGACCAAACATTCTATTTTTTCAGCCTCTTCAACTTGTGTCTTTAGGCTAATTACCATTTGATCATATTTCTCAAGAATTTTAGACATTTTTTCAATTTCATTTTATCCAAGATTCTTTTGTTTTGAGTTCTCTTTTCTCAGCTTGTCAATCTCATCTAGAGCACATATGAGCTCACTTTCTAGATCCACTTCTCCGTCTTCTTCGTCATCCGAGTCTTCAACTTCATTTTGATCTAGATTTAAAGAAGTTGATCCTACTATCATGAACAAGGATTCATTTCCCTTAGCCATAAAAGCATAGTCATGATCATCATTTGAACTATCACTATCTTCCATTGAGTCACTATCTTCTTTTGTGTATAGACCTTTCTTATTCTTGAAGAATTTTTTCTTCTTGGGATAGTAAGGTTTCACCTTTTTGATACTCTCTACTTTCTCAAAGTTATCCTTTTTATTATGAGGGAATTTAGAAGCAAAATATCCTACTTTACCATAGTTAAAGCATTTTAAAGGTAACTTACCTTTGTACTTTCCAAATCCTCTCTTTAATCTTCTGACAAAGTTAACTTCTTCATCAATCTCCTTAGATTCAGATGTAGATGTTTCTTCCTTTACTTGTTTGGTTACTTTGAATGCAACTTCTCTTTTGAAGGTGTCTATCTCTCTCATTCTCATCTCATAGGCTATGAAGGTCCCATGCAACTCATCAATAATGAGTTTATCTAGATCCATTGATTCTTATATTACAGAGATTTTTAAATCATGTCTTGATGGAAAAGATATTAAAACCTTCTTGACAATGATTGAATCTTTCATTTCTTCTCTAAGGCCTCTAATTGCATTTACTATTTCATCTACCTTGAGGAGGTAAGCTATAATATTTTCCTCTTCATTCATCTTAATGATCTCAAACTTGCCTTTGTAAGTTTGTATCTTGGCTTGCATTACCTTGTCATCTCCTTCATAGATGACCTTTAACTTGCTTTAAATGTCTTGTGCATTCTGATAGTGCATAGCTTTGACAAACTCTGAGTTTGACAATCCATAAAGAATAGCATTCTTTTCCTTGACATTGATATCATATGGATTATTAGCAGCCTGATCAATAGAAGGTATACTAGGGGATGCATATCCATTTACCAAAGACATCCATATATCAAACCCTAATTAGGACAACTATGTTTCCATTCTTATGATCCAAAATGTATAGTTAGATCCATCAAAGAGAGGTGCCTTGTTTGATGAATAACCTTCTTTACTATCCATTATGTTCATTGTTCTAATATCTACATGAACTGATTAAGTTTATTTCAAGGAACCCTGGGCTCTGATACCAATTGTTAGAACATAACTAGATACTAAGACAGGGGTGAATTAGTATATCAATTAAAACTGGTCTTTCAATCCTTTTAAAGTAAATTTAAAAGCATATGAAGATTAAAATATAAATACAGAGATCACATACACACACAAATACTCAGGACACCATATGTATACATGGCAAACCCAAAGGGAAAAACCATGATGAGAATAACTACTAGAATCTAGTTTTCTAATCCAGCCTCACAGTTCAAAGCCTCATTAACAAAACCTCACTAGTTACATTTAAGGACACCAATCCTAAGGAGACACCAATCCCCTAGTTTAAGAACACCAACTCTAAGGAAGCACCAACTTTGTAATCTAAGCATCCATTCAGTCTATCTAATGGCACTGACCAATGAGATTCCCATAGAGCTATAATTCCAATTTAGAAATTAGATTCATACGTGAATCCATATCTCTATTCTTGGTTATAGGTATAATATGCAACTGATCATACTCTTCACATTATCTTTGTGTCTTTCTTCCTCTCTACTCCTTTCTAGTCTTGTGTCTAGATTTTTTTTATTCAACACACTTCATTTCCTTTACCAACCACTCTGTTCTACATTCAATTTGGCTCAACAGCAAATGCAATTATTCAATAACATTTTCTTTGTCCTAGATATCACATATATAAATAAATGATCTAGGGTTTGCTTCTTTTCTCTATGTTCACACTTGGAATATAACACATCATGCCAATTTTGGATTTTAGTTCATTATGACTTGCACTGTAAGTTCCCACATCTCGATTTTGTTTACCCACCAGTTACCATTTCACCAGAGGATCACCCTGTTAGTGCCCTATAGAATGGCTAGATCTAACCATGACACCTTGAAATAGATTTTATACATCACACCATAATTTTAGATCTCTTTTATTATCTATAGCATAAAGTAGAATCAAATTTTGATGCACATGATATTTAATGTAGATTTTATTGGTTAGATCAATTAATCTCATTGTCTATGTTGAGATTCATGGATTATATGTAAGTTCTTCAATGTTTATATTACTAATTATTTGTATGGATATGAATTTGAATGTCGGTCATTGATCTTACCTTTAGAACCATGATCCAATTGTCTCTATTCATTTATCTCAACTTTAAAATGCATCCATTTGATCATTTTCTGATAGGCTTACACTCTCTATTCAATCTCCAAAGATGCACATTTTTTTTACCTCTATTAAGATGTTAAACATCTATCATTTTATTCCATCTGAGTCTACTCAATCCATTGTATCTCTCTCATCCAAGCTTCTGCATGTCATTCAATCTATGAAGATGCATGACCTTTACCTTGACTTGGTAGTTAAATTTTGACACTTTGACATCATCTTGCAGCTTCCTATATTTTTGGATCACTTCCAGTCTATCAATCTTCTTTAACCTACTTGGTTTTTAACTCACCACTGTGTCAATAAACATCAATCACTTTATAGCATTTGAGTCCATTCACTCTATTGGATCTCCTTTGCATGTTCACCCATGTACTATTAGATATTCTACCAAACTCGATCTTTATATCTATCCAACCCTTGAGGATATGACACTTGGTATAAGTACACGCCTTATATACATAGCTATTAGTTCTTGATATTGAGACATTTGACATCCTCATATTGGTCCTCTACTTGACAGACTCATGTGCTTGTGACACTTGGCATTAACACATTCACTTAGAGGGACATTTGACACTTTGACTTTATCATACTCTGTTGGATCTCTAATGTTTGATTAAGCATGAGCCATTTGATCTTCTAATTAGATTGATCATTAACTCTGACAAGATTATGCTCATTGGGTCTCTATTTGACAAGCTCTATGAATGTGACACTTATCACTTGCATGCTCACTTGGAGCTCCTTTTGACAATTTAACTTTGCTTCACTTCATTGGATCATCTATCTATGATGAAGTGTAGGCCATTGATCAAGCTAGGATAAATATTAAGTTTTAGATGTAGGAATATATGAATTCCTTTGATCATTGCTTAGAGCTGATAATTGTTAGGTTGAGGTGCTATTTTCATAATGATGACAAAGGCTTAAGTTATAATTGAAACTACTAGTTCTCGACTATACCAAGCCAAAATTAAAATAGAACTTTGTTTGTTGACACCATGGCTAAACCCTTATGGTTTTAATAAGAAATACTATCTAGTTCAAGAGCAAAGATAAATCAATTCTGAACTCATTCCTTCTCCTTTGAATCTATGGACCATATTTATGAAATGTACATGAAAAACCCATAACAGATCTTCTGTCTATTTGACTTTAAACATCCATAAATGGTCTTTGTAAAAGCATGGCATCTTTGCATAGTGCAACTGTGAAACATGTTCTTCTCTCCATCAATCCTGCCTAATCCTTTTGACATCAATGACATCCATATTGTCCCTTTTGACATCAGTGATAATCATATTGCCAAAAATATGGTAGTCGTTCATTTGGCTACCTCAATCTTGTGTACACTAATTGGTATCAGAGTAAGGATTGATTTATTAGGTTATGTGTGGAAGTCTTGTTGATTCATTAATAAGTTGTGAAAGAGAAGCTTATAGTTAGCTAAATAGATAGCATATAAAATTAATCTTGCTAGAAAGGTTGTGAGACCTAAAGAACCTAGAATTACAATCTTTGTAAATATAATAAGAAGAATCACAATAAAATTGTATGCTTTCTCAACCTATAAAATTTTATGATGTATTAAAACTATTTAATATTTATAGTCAGTGCTCACTCAAATCCACCCTAACACATATTAGTGTGAATTCTGAATAAGTGAAATGTCATAGCTTCTATTATTGACATACATTCCTCAATTGAATTTACTACTTATTAAAAATACCATTCTTTCCAAAATTTAAGGAGAAGTGCATATGATACCTACCACACCAAAAATCAATATGTATTCATTATATTAAGATTAAACCATGGTGCTCATTCCCTTAGATATAAACATCCAACAAAAAAAGGACATTGTTCCAACACTTGTTAGTGTTTAAGACTTTAAAGTGTTTAAGACTTAAAAAATGACATGAAAAAAACCTTCTAGACCAACACTAAGTGAAAATATTTTCCTAAGTTTCCACATGTATCGTATCCATTTATGTAATTGATATCTTCAAGTGTAATACCATTAAAAGTTCCTACCATTATGTGTGAAAAATAATAAGTCAATTATTTTCAAAAAGGTGTCATCATTTAGCGATTAATTATTAATATTATTAATTTGATTTTGTAGGATATGGATAATTTATCATGAGAAATATGCCAGTATTTAAATATTTATTATATCTATCATTTTTATTTTTTAAAGTAATTATATGGAAATTGAGGTATTTGGGTCAATATTTAGAGTTCATTGCTTTAATACAAGTGTGTCTTCTTATAAATTTGTAGGTAGTATGAATTAATTATTTAACATAGATTGTGAATAAGTTGGAAGTCAAAACCATAATTAAATCTACCTCTACAAGCTATAAAGAATGAGTCAGATAAACCCCAAGCCCTATATAAATGAATCTTTTTATTGAATTTGTTTTACCAATGACTATAGAGTTGAATAAATAATTTTTGGAATGAAAATCGAAATGGCCCTTATATTGCATTGGTCAAAATAAATGACTTTATGAACACTATTCATAAGAAACAATGTGGGTTTTAATACTCATGTGATCGGCCACATCAGGTACCTATGCCTATTTTAATCACAATGACTTCTTCTCATAATGAAAACCATGTTCTAAGAGTGTCAATGCCCTCATTATTATCAATTTACTTTGTTTTCAGATATATTTAAAATTTCACCTTATTCCCACCTTATATGTCCATAATAATTGGTGAATAATATTTATTTATTATGGGTAAAAGGGAAATCAGGTGTATGGCCCCAAACCAAACAGGTTGGTGAAGTCATCTTCTAGTCTATGTAATTAAAAGAGCACTTCATGGATTTATAATCCAAAATCATTTAAGTCATGGAAATATTTATAGGTTTAATGGTGACAAACATAAAATATTGGGGTAAGGAGTGAGCTTGAGTTTTTTTTAAATGAAGCTATATGGAAAATTACATGTCTACAGGATTTTAAGGTTCTTTCCATCCATCACACTATTGATCTATCTTCAATCTAGGCAGGATTAACTTTGTTTTGACATCACATTTATTATGTTGAGTTAGGTTAACCTTCCACCCTTTGGGAAGTGCTACCTTACCTATATTAAATGGCCATCATCACCATTTTTTCATCATTTGATGTAGGGATATCCTATGGGAGCTTGAGAAGCAATGATGCCAAAATAAGCTTGTAAGTTTGTATTGAAGGTCTATCACGAGGTATTGACTCTAACCTTGACACTCCTTTACCAGATGTGGTTTTGGATTTACTAGAGTTTGATAAATCCCGTTTTATTTTGAAAATTTTACCTTGGTTTCTTATTTTATGGGTCGAGTCCCTCTAGAGAGCCTATTAAACTAGTGGGTTCACAACCATTACCAAGGCCATGGGGTGAAACTAAAGGGGTTTAACACATCACTAAGACTTTTTTCCTATTTTGTTTCAAAAAACCCAAACATTTCAAAGCTATTTAACCATGCCCCCTATTTTATTTTCGATAGTCTGGTTATTTTTCTCGTTGGACTTGAGACTTTAACTCAAAATCCTAGTTTAGGTATAATTTTTAGGCTTGCCTCTTCCTCTATGGAATTTTGTTGACCAGCTTATCAAGCCTCTGGGTTGATTTATCTAGCATGAACAACAAAATTTATATGTAGCACATCCTCAAAGAAGGGTTTGTGTGGAAATAGACCTTGCCAAAGATCTCAAGGAGTCTATTGAGATTTAAGTAGGTAATAATCATTTCACAAAACATGTGATTTATATCAACCTCCCAAACACTTATTTCCAATGGTAGGCTTTGGGCCATATGATTAGAGAATGCCCTCTAATGGTCCCCATTCCTTTTATTCCTCAATAAAAAAGTGGGTTTGATTAAAAAACTAGAATGAGAATTTTGAAAGGTGGACAACAGTCTCTAATAGGAAAAATAATACATCCCATGGAAGTACTAAACCCTAACCTACTATTTACTATCCCAAAGGGGGGCCAAGCTCATTAGTCTCTGATAGTAAAATCCCTACACCAATGAAAGTCAAACCCCCACCTCTTATCTCCCATTCTCCTCAAGTGTTTTCCCATTTTTTTTCCTCTCCATCTTCCACTCCTACAACTCCATCTTCTTATCCCCCTTCAGGGGAGAATGAATCTGATTCAAAGCTTGGTCTTGTGACCCTCAATCATAAAGCTATTATGTGATGCTTTTGTAGTCCTTCACCTTTTAAAGATGAGGATTATGTGCCAAACAAAAATCAACCTTTCAAACTTGTATACTATGCCCTACCCAGCTTAGCTTTCAATTAGTTTACAACCCTCTTGGGTCTTACACAGGGAAATGATATGAACCTTGATGATTCCCAACAATAGTTTGTTATTGGAATGTTAGAGGGCTCACTAATCCATCACTAAGTATATGATCAGGAATAGTAGTCGTCATTTTTCCAAAATGAACATATTTTACATGTAAGAAGTCAAAATTTATGATTTATTACTTAAATCTATTACTTTCACTATTTGGATTGGGGCCCTTTGTCAGGCCACCTATCATGATCCTAGTCATGGAGGTGTTGTCACCCTTTTGGTGCTTGAGTAGTCTTAAAATATTATTTCTTGGGGTTCCAACCCCACCCATCAGGTGGTCTTGACTCTTTTGAACTTTAGTAATCACATAATTGGCTTTGTCATCTTGTATGCCTCTAATGATGTTTTAGAGAACACCTTACTCTAGAGAAGGTTGATAGATTCTCTTCCAAATGCATTGGATTCTCTATGGTGAGTTTAATATAATTTAATCCATTAAAGAGAAAGAAGAACATCTCCCCATGAGATGGTGTGGAGGGGAGCAGGAGGCATGGTTTTACATGTGAATTAAACTTGGGGTTTTTAATCCCAACCACCATAGGAGGAGAGAATCAAATTATCCCTAGTTGACATGGCCTAATTTTTTTCAAGGAGAATATTGAGTTCTTAATCATCTTGACCATGCTTTGCTAGTAGATCAAGACCCTTTTTTATTCACTCCTATTCATCATCAACCTATTTATGTGATCTTAGACACTTTTTTATGTAACCATCACCCTAATTTATTCTAATTTGATTGAATTACCCCCAAGTTAAATCCCATAATTCTTAGTTTTACATCAATACTACCCATATCAAACATGAATAGATTGTTGGGCATATCATTACAATTTGGACCCTAGATCCTAAACCCATAGGGGATACTAGCTGGATTGAATGGTGGGATAAAGTAATAGCCTACACCACCTCTTATATTTGGATTTATGGAAAATAAGCATCCACCTTTAGGCAATGTATTCATCATGATACAAACCATGAATACCTTAGGGTTTCATAGGAGTTAGAAGCTACACCTTTAAGCCCTCATCTATAGACTCAAGCTACCATGTGGAGACATAAGCTCTAGTTGAACAAGGCTTACAAGGCTAGAGGAACACAAAATAGAACACAAATGCATTGGTTTAAAGTTAGAGACAAAGTGACCAAATAATTATTCTCTCCTTTGATTAAGACAAGCTACAAAAAACCTTATATCCATTAGATGTATTTTAGACAAGTTTACCAAATTACCTGACATCTTACAAGATTTTGTACATCACTATCATGAAGTTTTTGTTGTATAACCCTTCTCCCATACTCATGAAGATGATCTCTCTCAATATCTTGGAGTTATCCATATTAACTATTCTAGTCACCTTTTTTTTTATAACATGGATCACTATTCACAAATCACTATTCATGGATACTATTCACAGTGACTATGCATGGTGACATGGTATAGTGATGATGTGACATACTGTTGAGGTGAAATTTAGTTGATGTGGCATGTCCCATAAGGAATATTTCATGGGATAAATCTGATATGACAACAATAGGGCATAACATTACACTAAAGGATATGTTATTTTATACTTGGTGAGTCACGTGCTTGGTGAATCACATGGGAAAGATATGGGGTGCATTCCTAAGGTATCTCCATGATTTTTATGTTTAGACAAAGTCAAATGATATTTTTAACTTTATACTAAAGGTGGGAGACAAATATAAAGGGTGGTGGATCTTGCCTAAAGTAGATGCTCTACTTTATTGACCCTTTACACATGGTGGAAGATAAATGCAAAGAGATGGTGGAAGACAAAAGAATACAAAGGAAGTGGAGGAAGCATGATATCCTACTTTTTGGACCATTTACACATGAGGAAAAAACATTTACTATTGATCATATGCATGACAAGGAATATGGCACATTTTTCTTCCCTCCATGTCTACTTCTCTCATCTCCTCTCTTATCCTTTTTAGTTCTATAAAAGGACAACTCTCTCCTTTATAAATCATTCTTGGAAAGTTTGGAATGCCTTTGAAAAATAATGGAGCTGATTTTTTCCTTCTCATGGCTTGAATTTTGTGTGTGTTCTATGGGTTGTTGATGTTATCCTCATGGTGAAGTTCATTTCCCCTTGATCGTGTCAAATTTCACTTCAACTTTATGCAAGTGAATTCTTTTTGGTAGGTGATAATCTATGTAGTCTTATGTTCTATGTAGTGTTAGTCATGGTGATGAATGTTTCTCCTTCTAATGTTTCCATAGATCTCTCTACCTCTCTATGAAATACTAATTCTAGATAATTCAAGAGTGATTTATGTATGTTGTAATCTCTTTTAGCTCCATTGTGCATAAGTAAACAAGTCAAGGATCCCATTTTTAGTGCATCATCTCTTTTTTAGCTTAGATTCCTTCTATCACTTTTATTTGCAATAATATAGTTAGTGTTAGTGTAGGTGATTCATCAAGGGAACTAGCCATCTCTGGAGACTCACTTCTCACACAAGGTCACCCATAACTTGAGGAGTGTTTCTATTATGTTAATTAGGTGATAAGGCCTAAAATACCACCTCAAAGGCTGTAACTCAAAGAGACAAAAGTTTTTGACATGATTGATGGGATAGTACAGTCATATAATGAATAATTTTTGGTGTTATTCTTTAATATATCAAATTTTGGAGGTAGTTTCATAAGCACTAATGATGACTCCAATCATTATGGTTTCAGATCAGACTTAACTTTCATGCCAAACCTAATGGAACCTAGAGAAGTTCTTAATGAAGCATGGATAAAATATTTTGATGACATTAAAGAATTTGAAGCAATATTTGGGGCTCATAAGGAGAAGCAATCACATTTTATGCTTAATCCAAAGCAAAAAATTGAGAATTATGGAGAACATAATCAACTTACCCATCCACTCCAAGAAAGTTGCATTTTCAATCAAGACAATGGGCTAAGTGATTTTATTTATGTTCTTGGAGAAGTGTTTCACCAACTTGTTGAATATTCAATACTTCTCCACCTTTGGTTGGATTCCCTTAAAAATAAAAAGCATATTAAGTTGATTAGGAAGGCCAACTATTTTTTAGAACTAGTCAATGGCTTTGTTTAGATGGCCTTTTTATTAGTTAGTTTAGGGTTTGTTAGTTGTTTTATTTCCTCTAAGTTCCTACATGTAGGTTATTTTAGTAGTTTAGTCTTTTTCCATTCTTCCAAATACTTTGGCATAGGTAGTTGTTCTTATTGTTACTTTCTTGTAGGGAAGGTAAATTTTAGTTTTTTAGAAGTTGCAAGGAATTATAGCCATAGTTAATATTTCAAATTAGATTGTGATGGGACTCCTATCACTCCATGCCCAATGGAACACATAAGGTTACTAGTCTTTACTTAGCAGTCAAGCAATATGCATAGGTCTTCAAGAATGTTAACTTATCTATCCACCATTTACTTACAACATGCATTGCTATTCACTATTCACTATACATGTAGACACTATTCATGGATATTATTCATAGTGATTTTCATGGTGATGTGGCATAGTGATGAGGTGAAATTAATGTGATAAAGCTGATATGCCAAGAGTGGGGCATAACATTCCACTAAAGGACATGTTATTTTGTCTTTGGTGAGTCACATGCTTTATGAATCACATGGTAAAGATATGGGATGCATTCCTAAGGTATCTCCATGATTTTAATGTTTAGATAAATTCAAATTTTATTTTGGACTTTAGAGTAAAGGTGGGAGGCAAAGACAAAAGGTGGTGGATCTTGTCTAAAGTAGATGCTCTACTTTATTGACCCTTTGCACATGGTGGAAGACAAATATAAAGAGATGGTGGAAGACAAAATAAGATAAAAGAAGTAGAGGAAGCATAATCTCCTACTTTTTTGACTATTTTCACATGAGGACAAGTACTTTACTATTGATCACATGCATGATAAGGAATATGACACATTTTTCTTCCCTCTATGTCTTCTCTCATCTCCTTTATTTTCCTTTGTAATTATATAAAAGGATGGGTCTCTCTTTTGTAAATCATTCTTGGAATGTTTGGAATGCCTTTGAATAATAATGGAGTTGATTTTTGCCTTCTCATGGCTTGCATTTTCTATGTGTTTTATGGGTTCTTGATGATCTCCTCATGGTAAAGTTCATTTCCCTTTGATTGTGTCAAATTTCACTTCATCTCTATACAAGTGAAATCTTTTTTGAAGGTTATAATATGTGTAGTATTATGTTCTATGTAGTGTTAGTTGTGGTGATGAATGCTTTTCCTTCTAATGTTGCCATATCTCTCTCTACCTCTCTATGAAATACTTATTCTAGATAGTTCAAGAGTAAGTTATGTATGTTATAGTATCTTTAATCTCTATTGTGCATAAGAAAGTAAGTTAGGGATCACATTTTTGATGCATCACCTTTTTTTAGCTTAGTTTCCTTATATCCCTTTTCCTTGCAGCAGTAGAGTTAGTGTTAGTGTAGGTGATTCATCAAGGGAATCATCCATTTTTGAAGACTCACTTCTCATACAAGGTCAACCACAACCTAAGGAGTGTTTCCATTGTGTCAATTGGGTGATAAGCCCTGAAACACCTCCTCAAAGGGTGCAACTCAAAGTGACAACAATACCTTGTAAGTTCTTTAAAGTGTAGAAAATTGCCTATGATAGGATGCTCAACTTTAGTGACCATAAGGAAGCCATCATGTAGATGGCCTCTAATAATTCCCAAAGATTTTATGGGTTTACCTATGAATTATTACAAACCCTTTGGGATACCGTTGGACCCGATCTCCATAAAATCCACTTTGAAGTTGTTTTGTCTAACTATTTGGGCCATCTCATTAATCAAAGTAACATCAATTTTACTTTTAAGGCCAAAGACCCTAAGGTTATTACTAATTAGAGACCCATCACCTTGATTAATGTATCTTAAAAAATCATAGCTAAAGTTTTATCCCTCAGAATCAAGCATCTATTCCCTTTAATTATGAGACGTGAGCAAACAAGGTTTATTCAACATATATACATTTTGGATAAAGTTATTTCTTTATGGGAACGTATAGAATGGGATAGTATATCCAACCAAAAGGAATTATTCATCAAGTTTTATTTTTAGAAGGGTTATGATTGAATTGAATGACCTTTTATTATAGCTATGCTTTAGGCTCTCATGTTTGGTCCCATGTTTGTTCACACTGTTAATATGTTATTTCAGGATATCAGAGCTTGTATTATTATAAATGGTTTTCAATACAAACACTTTGAGTTTCATATATATATCAGATAGGGGTACCCCATTTCACCTTATCTTTATGTCTTGGCTACTGGGGGCTTCAACTATCTTTTGTCCAACCATGCTTTTAAGGGTTTGGTGAAGGGTATCTCACTCCCTAATTCAAACCACCAATTGATTAATGGGAACTTCGTTGATGACTCTTTCCTCACTATTTAGGAATGTGAGGACTCTATTAAGTATGTTATGGAATGGATTAACATTTTCTATCTCACCTCTGTAGACACCTAAAATTGACCACAACTGGCATTTGATCAGACTTCAAACTGATTTCTACCAACCATTGCTAATTAAGACTAGGAATCATTGAACATCTCAATTTTGCTTATACATCATAAATCAAAGCTCAAAATCACATTGAGACATCCATAATTAAGGTATCTTATCATAATCAATAATAACCTTTCATAGATTCATCCCTAATCATCTTGTAGCATCACAACAGTCAATTTGGCCTATGGACCTATTAAGTGGGGCACATGAACAAGTATCAAATATTGAAAGAGATAAATGGATAATCATAATTAATTAATAATATAAACTAAATTAAAGGCCTAGTTGAATTATCCATATGTAATTAATGAATTACTAAAAAAGGAAACTCAAAAATATGAAATATTCTAGCCTTTTGTCATGACATTTGTGAGTTGTCAAGCCTTTGGGAAATATCTCAAAATATCTCATTTTGGAGATCCATGCCTATTCATTAAAAATAATGAGTAATTAACACATTTTAACTCTAATGGGGTTATATTTGACTCACTTAGGTTAGGTTTGAACCCATTCCATGTTTAAAATACACCTTAACTCACCTTGGGTTGGGGTTAGTTCCTAAGCCTATAAATACAAGCCCTTGCCTATTGAATTCTAAGTTTAGAAATTATAGAGTTATAATACACATTTTGTAGTATGATTCACATTAATAATGTTATAATGCCAAAATATTGATCCAAGAAAACATAATCCACATCAAGCCAACATCAAGCTATGGTTTCAAGGAGAGAGGGATCTACACAAATTCCATTGCCAAAGACTCTTTGAGCACAAATCGAGAAAGCCACTCAAAAATACATATGGATCTCTCAAAAAAGGTAAGATATTTGATTCATTTTGAATTTTAATTATTATTCTATTTATATTTTATTAATTAATCTCACTCCTAAGATCTAGGATTGTAAGTGTTCGTGTTGGTGTGTTTTTATTGAGTTTTATTGCTTAAACTAACACTTGATCTAACCTCCCTTCTTAGATTCATATGATCATAAATGGCATGCTCAATAGGACATGCATCCCATGAAGTTGCTCTTAAATTATTTTATAACACTCCCCTAATGATTTCCATGTCAAAATTTGATCTTGTTGATCAAAATAGGTGAAAAATTCAAGCTAAGGGACATTTTTCTGGAAGCTACGAGGTTGCCCTATTGAATCATGATTTTGCTCTCATGACTACAATATCACAGCTCACATAGTTATAGTTTTACCTTTGTTTTCATGGTTTTGCACCTAAATTTTAATGTTATGATGACTATTTTTTATTTACAGTGGTTTATTTATGATATTACCATATCATGACTTTGAAAGTCATGATATCACAATACCATGATTTTGAAAATTGTGATATTGCATAACCATCAATGATTTTATGTCTTAAACAATAGTGGTCACTAGAATTTTTTTTGTTAGGTTTCAATAACACAACTTGTAAAATCATGATATTGCCTTTTTAGTTGCATTTTTACACTTGTTTTACATTTTTGTTTACTATTTTTATATCTAAGAATGATAGGCCATCTTTCAGATCTTTGTTTGGAGTCATCCGAACTCCATGTTTGATGTTTTTTTTAAACCCACATGTTTTATCCTAAATTTTTAGAATATGCTATTAGTTTACCTTCAAATTTCATAAATATTTCATAAATCTTATAAATACTCTAAAAGTTGTAGGACCTAAGCAAGAAAGAGGAACAAATTTGAAAATGATTAAGTCCTGAACATTTCATTTAGTGTTAAAATGGAATTTAGTTATTTTTTATGCTTGGATTATTTTGTGAAAAGTTTGAAACTAAGGCCAAGGGGCCAAAAAATTCATCAAACATTTAATTTGGTGCATAAAATTAACACTTATATTTCAAATTATTAAAGTATTTTTTTAGTGTCAAATTTTTATACTTGTGCATTTTTCATAAAACGAAGAGTGCGTGTCTGCTCTCCCTCCATCCCCTTTAGGGAACTTGGGTGACAAAAAGTTCTTATTCCTTAAAATTTATGCCTTTTTCCAAGGCATGAAAAGAATGTTTTCTAGGATCTCCCCAAAACCTATATGATTTGGCTGCTCTAAACACAACCTTTAAAGTCTTTTCACTTGATCATTTTTTAATGCAATTTCGCTTGTGGATGGAAGTTCATATCTTCTTCATAAATTATTTAGGGAAGCTTTAACCTGAGGTTTCATCTCATGACATCATTTCAATGTTGATCCATGATGGGGTATATAAATCAAGACACATATACTATGAGAGCCAAGGGGTTGAGCAGCTAACCTATCCTTTCATAACAAAAAATTGAATCAAGGCTAGTTAATAAGGGGATTCCACTAAGTAGTACATGGATGGAATCAATATGCACTCAATTCATGTGAGGCATATCTAGTGTTAATCACACTTTGGGCCATCTAGATAGTCTAAAATTTAAGTTTTAGAATAACCCCACTTACCACATATATATTTTTGATGCAGGGTGAGTATCCCAAAGGTCCATGTTGCGATACCATCTCTTGGGAGAAGGGGGTATAAAAACTTTACTACTTCATGTGCTTTTATTTTTGAATTAACACTTAAAATCCTCCCAAGAGCACATATATAGATGGATTTTAGCATTATAAAACAACCTTGTTAGTTTAGGGCTTAAGACATTATACTTAGTTGTATTTTGTCATGTTTTTTACTTGCTTGGTCTTTGAGTTTAAAAATATTTTTTGTTTATGCCATGTTAAAATGAGTTTTATGTCCACATCACTCCATTATTTGAGAAGGTGTTGTACCATCCATTTAACACCTTACATTTACCTTAAAATTTTAATCAAAAATGTTATGTCACTTGATTGAAGTAGGTAACATTATGCTACCCAAATCATTTCAAGTTTTTTGTGCCTTATGTTTTGAAACAAATCATCAATCATAACTTTAGAGAGTGATAACACTATTACGCTTCTCAAATCATTTCATAGACTTGTTTTGTCTTGTGTCTAAGTTTCTAATTTGAAACCAATCCATGTGTGTCTTTAGGGTCTTTGTCTAGTGTTGTTATGTCATTCACATTTGTCCAAGCTTGTTGTTTGATCAAAGAATACCTAGTTTTTCTAAGTTAGGTTTTTAATTAATCTTGACAAGTTCAAATTCAAACATGAATTGATTTTTTCCTATGCTTTGTGTAATTTGGGCTTAAGACACATATCTTTTTCTTTTGGATTATGTAACTTAGGTTGATTCTCTACCAAAATTTTAAAATTATCATTTATGACTTTATTTGGGAGAAAATAGTCTATCTCCAAGTACCTTTTTTTTATGCCTCATACCAAATTGACCACGTTCATGTCTAAAGTCAAATACATAGTCTATGCCAAAGTGTTTCAAGTTTATTAGATTAAATCATATTTTTATTTAAAGTTTAGCTTTTGTGCTTGTTTTTCCAAAAGTCCTAGCACATGCCTTTGTTTGAGCCTAGCTTTTGACATTGCATTTGGCCAAAAGACCTAGAAACATTTATTTTTCTTAGATTAGACCTATTTGGAACACTTTGAACCTAGAGTTTGGCATTTTGATTTTAATTTATCCACTTGACATTTTTGTGTGAGACATTTAATGTTAGGCATTTAATATTAGGTTGTTTTATACTGATTTGAAAACTAAATTTACCCCTATAGATAAATCATAGTTTTTCAAATGGATAATGAAAAATCTCAATTCTGTAATTAAAATAGAATTGATTTTAGAATTCTCATTTCCCTAATTAAATAAAATTGGAAATAGATTTTTTAAAATATATCAATTTCTAAAATTTATTTAAAAGAAATTGACTTTTTAATTAGAATGTAAATCTAAACAATTCTAAATATGACTGATTTGGTAAACTCATATAATCTATTTTTCATTTAAAGCATTTCATAAATATTTTATCTCTGTAAAATAATCTCTTAATTATTTAACAAAAATAATAAAAATTTGATCCAAAAATTCAAGCTTCTAATTTTTTTACAGTCTTCTTAGATTGGATGAAAGCTAAATATTAATTTCTAATTTTCCTTGAAATTGAGTATTATTTTTTCAATTTTCCTTTAAGTAAATCCAAAAATTAATTAATAAAAATTCTATAATTTAATTGAGGAAATTGAAAGTATTTTAGATCACAGAGAAGAAATTACAAAAAATGACATAGGAGATTTATTTATGGGGTTCACCAAATGGTTACGTCCTTAGGTCCACTCCATGAGTGTTCTAATCTATTAAAAACTCTTCAAGAATAATTAAAAAACCTCTTTGAGTAAAATATAATTCTTATATACCAAACAATATGTATGTGCAACAAATAAATATAAACCTCTTTACTTTACTCAAGGTTCTTACTACCTTTGTAATCCAGATCTCTCTCTGTCTAAAAAAAAAATTATGCAAAAACCCTACTTCTCTGAGAAATCTCCTTATTGCCTCTATAAAATAACCTACAATTATATATTTTTGAATGCTATTTGGCATTAAAAAATTTGTGGCACTAATAATTTTAGATGAAAACTTAATATTAATATCTAATTTCCCTTAAAACTGAATATTATTTTTTCAATTTCCCTTTAAATAAATCTAAAAATTACTTTATAAACATTCCATAATTTAATTAATAAAATTGAAATAATTTTAGTTCACATATAAGAAATTAAAAAAAATGACACAAAATATTTGTTTACGAGGCTCATCAAATGGCTACATCCCCAGGTCCACTCTATGAGTGACTACATCCTTGGGTCCACTCTATGAGTGTTCCAATCTATTAAAAACTCTTTGAGAATAATTACAAAACCTCTTTGAGTAAAATAGAATTATTTTATACTAGATAATCTATTTGTGCAATAAATAAAAATAAACTTCTTTAATTTATGTGAGGTTATTTTTGCCTCTGTAATCCATATATATCTCTGTCTGAAAAATTTCTCTGTATAAAAACCTTGCTTCTCTGAGAAATATTCTTACTGCCTCTATAAAATAACCTATAGTTATATATTTCTTAATGCTACTTGATGTTGGCTAGGTATTAACAAATTTCCCTCTAGGGGCACCAACAATTTCTTTGAATTGGGTTTTTCTTGT
Source organism: Torreya grandis (assembly GCA_037957365.1). Taxonomy (NCBI): domain Eukaryota; kingdom Viridiplantae; phylum Streptophyta; class Pinopsida; order Cupressales; family Taxaceae; genus Torreya; species Torreya grandis. The sequence continues at coordinate 698,205 of JARHVA010004537.1, forward strand.
TTCGATAGCATGGTTTTCTAGTATTTCCTCTAGCTTCACACATTGGTTGAGAATAATAATTGTTTTCTCATAATGGTGAGTTTTTCTATTTTTGAGTTGGCATTCCATTAAAAATAGTTCTAAAAAAAAAAAAAATGTAATTAAAGCAAACTTAAATAAGCTTTGCTAGCTACAAATCTTTTGCCATCAATGTTTCCACATACAATACCTATCAAGAATCTTTGAGAATATTTAAAGAATAAATTGCCATGTCAATATACCAATTATGTGTAAAGATCAAGATTGACATTTTAAGATCAAGATTGGCATTAAAAATAATCAATGCCACATATTTTCTAATGTAGTAATAATAATAATTATTCTCACTTTGAATGTAGAAATAATGCATTGCATGTTCTTTAAAAAGATTACCATGCCAAGAGTCTAATTCTTAAACCATGTATTGGTGCCAAGAATATATCCACATGCATGTAAATTTCTACCAAAATAAAAACATAATCTCCACACTAAAATAAATCAAGAACCAAATATCTTTCCACCAACCATATGATTCTTTGCAAGTGGGGGAAATAAAGTGGAGTTTAATTTATGAGACTAAAGAATTAAACTATTCACATAACTTTCTTTAATAAGTCTCTAAGAAGTCAACGCCAAATTTATTTAGTGGAATAAAGACTTGGATTTAAAAGACAACATGCAACCATGCTTATTTTAAATAATCCATGATTAAACTACCACACCAATTCTTTAAAATAATCTTTATATCTTTTTGATAATAAATAAGTGGTAATATTCTTTATTCGTGGGATAAAGATTTAAAAATATATCTCATGGCTATTTTAAATAACTATCCATGTGGGAGTGCAAATAGTATATTTTTTATAAATAAAATATCCAATGGTAGATTAAAAACCATTAAATAAGATATTTAATTAAATAAATATATCCCATGGTAAAATAAAAAAAATATTAGATAAGATATTAATTTAATTAAATATATATCCCATGGTAAAATAAAATATACCATTAAATATGATATTAATTTAATTAAATATATATCCCATGGTAAAATAAAAGATACCATTAAATAGGATATTTAATTAATTAAATATATCCCATGGTAAAATAAAAAATACCATCAAATAAGATATTAATTAATTATCCTGAACTATATGAAGAGTGAAAATCCTTTGTATCATATACCAAGTTATAACATAGACCCTTTTTGGAGATACAACTCCATCCTTTGACCAAGTTAGATCAGGTTCAAACCATTTGTCTTTTTAGACATTATTTTTTAGAGTTTGTAGAACTCTAACCCATTTTATCATGAAACATTCACCTTTGATTCAAACATGTCTCACTATATTCATAGTGGTGTCATGTACAATCTAGTGTATACTAATGTGGTCACACAAGAAGACTTTGTTCAAGACCCCTATGAAGACTATGTCATTTTTGAGATAGATCCTTATCCACCTTAAACCACTCAATTAGGGGAACAAAGCCAAGATCCTGTCACCCACTATTTGGTCAACACACCTCCATGCTCGAAGTAGGAACAAGAACAAATGGCACAATACCTAACTAACATACCTTCAGTTGTAGAATAAGTCCAACAACAACCATACTAAGTTACAATGCCATCAGCCTATGACCCTTATTTTTTTTATCATCACTTGCTTGTAAATAAGGATGAAGTCTCAATCAGAGTCACAAAGGTAGGGGTTATTTTTTTAGTAGACATTCCCCATGAAAATTTTCTAAGTTTAGTAAGAGGGCCTTACAACATGCCTTATAATCAAAACATTGAACATGCCTCTTCTATCAATCCTCAAGATATAGTGTTAATGCCGTATCAAGACCCTCATATGATTTTCATATGAAAAATCCTCATGGAGGATCATTTCATATAGATGTAGATAGCATACCAGACCTATTTGAATTTAGCGTGTAACTTCAACAATGTGACCATGTCAAATGCTCCTTTTATTGAGCTAGCTCCTTTAACAAGAGTCTTAATCGAGTTGATAGGCTAATAAAATCAGAGTATAGACCCATTCACATGAAGCATTTTAGTTGGAGACATGTTCAATGCCATGGCTATTGAAGAAGTATTTTCTACTTTTACATGGAAGAGTGAACCAAACATAGTAGACAATGTGTAATGTCTAATCCAGACTAAAGTGATGAAAATGCACAAACTAGTCCAAAATAAAATTTTCCTTTAGTTAACACTATGAGTGGTTCAAAAATATAGGGGGTAGGAACTTCTACCTCCTAATCATAAATAACTACCCCTAATCCTCAACCAACTAATTTTTTAGCACACTACCTTAAATATTAAGTAGTTAAGTAATAACTAGTGCCGTACCTCAACAAAACATAATGAATATTAATCCACCACAATATGTGATGACTAATATTCCAAAACCATAGACACAAGCAAATGTACCATGTAATAGAGACAAAACAACCTGCCACCTCAATAGGGAGTGACCAATGTTTCAACTCACCAAGTAGTCGCAACCATACCTCTTCAGTCATAAACTAAAATATAATTATAATCACAAATGATGTCTAATAAATAGTGTACAAGTACTGGTCAATAATAAATTTTAAACCTTAAATATGCATCTACTTCCTAATAAAGATTCATGCAACCAAGAGGTTCTAATGTTCCAAAAATACTAAGTAGGCAATAATCACCTTTTGTTCTTAACGTACCACAAACTCAATGATAGGGCCTTGGTCCATAATTTCACCTTAACAAACAAGGTTTGACTATTTGGAAACAAGTCCCTAATCAACATCAATAGGAATTATATTTGACTCTCAGCCATATCCTTCCATCTTAACCATAATTTCCCCAAAACTAGGCCCATATACCAAATCCTAACCAAAATATTTCACTATAATACGTGCAATTCCAACAATCACATCCTAATCCATGAATGCATATTCCTAGTCAATTCCCAAACTAAACCAACATTCCATAAAAAATTATGCCTCCACTATACCCTAGTCAAAGTAATCCACTTTTGACTACACAGCCTCCATCTCAGACCAATGTTCTCTCTAGTTTCCTAGCCCAATAACTGCAACAAATGAAGGATGCAATTGCCACCATCCAAGCTGAGAAACATACTAAAAGTTCAAGTTGAAAAATGTGTGTTCCTACTCTTTCAACATGGATTACCTATAGATACCATTTCGTCTAGGGTAAGAACCACTAAAATTTTACAAATACAAAAAAAATGAAGACCCTAAATCCCATTTGATGGAATTCTTTGTTGCATGTCAACTAGTGTCCTAAAATGACATATAACTCTTAATATTATTTCCAAGGAGTCTAGAAGGAAAAGTGTTGGAATGGTTTATAAAATTTCCTAAGAACTTAGTATTTGACTTTGATGACCTTTTAGACATGTTGTGCAACACTTCTCCTACAATCTCACACATGATATTTTTTTGGTATATTTGACACAAGCTAAACAAAAGTCTGGTGAAATATTCACAAGTTATGTGTAACAATGGAGAGATTTTTCCAGCTGATACACCCATAGTCTACCAAATAAGTAATTAGCCACTATGTTTACCAAGAATATACATAATGAGATATCTTACCATTTGGAGTCATAGTGTGCACACACTTTTAAGGATATCATTAAAAAATGTTTGTTGATCAAAAGAGACCTTATTAACAAGGGATCATTAAACTTACCTTATTAAATCAGAACCAGAATCAAAACCAAAATAATGGCAAAAACCAAGTCCAAATGCAAGCATCACAACTAGTCCAAGCCAATAATTATGATAAACCCAAGTAGTTCAATCACAATAAGAATGATGTAATCATTGGAGTAACTAAGTCACGACATGTCCAAACGGTGCAAACACCATCTAATCAGCCTACACCACATAGGAAAATTCATCCTAACCAACAACCTCTTCAGTAAATGTAGCAAGTGCAACATCTTAGACCAGTACAAGAAACATAGTAACTTGTGCCTTTGTAAACCCCTCCTCAAAGGATATTTGTGCCTACTCATCATGTCTTTATTGACCTTGGATAACCCATTTAATTTGTGTTTTGAAATCTCACCACTACTAATTTGATTAGATGGCCTATTCTAAAACACTATCCTAAGGGCATTCCTTATCTTGATTGGTATAGATAAAATGAATTATAAGAGTATCATCAAGTTGAATGATATAATATTCATTGTTGTGTGAAAATTAAACTTGATGGATAATATGTTAGAAAATAGAGAGATAACATTGGATAATGAAGCTTCCACATCCAATCAAAACTTAGGAATTTATCAAAATCCATTTCCATTTCCATAATAACCAATAACAACAAAAATAGTGGCTAACACAACAACAACAACAACAACAACAATAATATCAATAGGCAAGACAAAACCAACAATGTCAGTCAAATGGATGTAACCAATGCTAGAATGTTGCTAATAGCCAACAAACCCACCATGTAGTTTCACATGACTACAACAAGGTTGTAGGCCATATTATAGGTCATATTTCCACCATATCCATCAATTTGAGACTAAATACCAATCGAATAAGACCATTACTAATTAATCCCAACCATCCAACTAATGCTAGTGATCCTTCATTAACCTAGGATTGCATACATGCATACTATAAAAAAAAGATTACTACTTTTGGACCACATACTGATAACTCATCCTTACCCTGTGACCATGCACAAGTACACTGATAACTAAGACTTATCCTATGTGGTCCCCCACCAACATCATTTGTTAATAACATTGGTCTTATATCTAATCATGATTGTGCAATCACAACTTGATGGTTGAAGATTACCATACCAAGCCCATATTAGTCTACCAATTTACCCATCCAATCCACCATTCTGTCTAAGAATAAGCCATTTACCATTGTGCAAAAAGAGATGTTTGATATTGTGGAACAATTGTAGAAGAAATCCACACAAATATCTATTTTGGATTTGTTGCATACATCCACCCTCCATAAGAATATCTTGACATAGTTCCTTAGATAATCCCAAGCTCCTAATGACATCTCCAAATAAATTCCAAGCTTTGGTTGGATATCTAGACCAAGTCAACAATTAACCTTTGACTAAAGTGATATCTCATCCCTTAGCCCACTACATAACAATCTATTGTAAATTAAATTTATCATAACATAGCATTAATTGAAGTGTGTCCTCATAGACAATGGATCGGGTCTAAATATCATGTCTTCAAATCTCATCAAGCTTCTCAGGGACACAACTGATCTCCAACTAGAAACAATTATAGGCAAGGCCTATGACAATGAAGAGAAGGAATAACAAGGCACCATTATTTTGCCAGTTATCATTAGGCCCTTGACCCATGATATATTATGCCATGTGTTATACCTCAATTTGTTATATAATATTATTTTGGGTAGACCTTGGACACATGAAATATGTGTGATCCCTTCAACATTGTACCATTGTATCAAGTTCTCCCATTCAAGTATGGAGGTTACTATCCATGGAGATTTGTAACCATATGAACATTTCAAGAATTTAGAGGTTGAGTATTAAATATATAACTACCATTTTGGTCTAAATTTAGTTATTAAGAAAGATAAGGGAACATAAATACTTGTTGATTCACTAGAGGCCAATTGCATTGACCCAGATACCCTTGATTCACTTTCTCACATGCCACCTCCTGAAATGTCTAATCATTATACCATCTTGGCTAATGGCCAAAGTGAATATGTGACCCATGATACATTCCATATTGCTAAGCTTCCATAGAACCCCAAGTCCTATGGAATACCTAAATCCAAACCACATTACATGGAATGACAAAGAAAAGGCAAAGCCAAATTGCATAGTCTAGCACCTATTATTTTCATACTAGCCACTGGCCAAGAATAGGACCCACTTACAGATGATGAATCTTGGTTGTATAATGATAACTTGGCCATCTATTCCCTAAATTCCAAGTTTTCCATTTTAAATAATATCATGGAGAAGCATTCCTATGAAGGAGGATGCCTAGGGATAAATCAACAGGGTCCACTTGAGCCAATTTATACTACTTGGTATAAATTATCCTATGGTCTTGGATTTAAATTTCTTGGGGGTGACCCCATGTACCTTATTCATGTTCCAATTCTAATGACTAGTGATGATGATGTTGATAGCAAAGTAGAGTCTGATCATAGCCCTTTCAATGACCTGGTCAATACCACTTTATTTGATACTAATGCCATTTGTACCCTTAGATCAATTATTCACTATAATCCACTTCCTTTATATTATCCTCAACTTATAGAATGGAACCAACAAGAATCAACAATACCGATCGATGAGTTTTATAATGATGAGGCATTCTATGATTTTCTAGGCCTAAGGGACAATGTTCTATTGGGAGATCACAAACAAGGGTTCTCAATCAAGTTGGATACTAAAGCCTATTTTTGAGAATGGGTGAACACCCTTAGCCATAAACAATTAATTAAAACATTGAAGTCCCAAAGTGAAAATATCTTTGAGGCACTTTTGGACTAGGGAAATAGTAAAGAGAAAGGCTAGTCTAGTGATGAAAACCTATTTCAAGTGCCATTAGATGGGAGTGTTAAATCTTCCTAAAACATAGCTCAGTAGATGGGAGTGTTCAACCTTCCTCAAACATAGCTCAAGAGACCACCAATAATGAAATTGTCTATGGGTCTGACTTCAATTTTCAATAACAATAGGCTTTTGATCTAATCATCCAAAAGTTCCCAATAGTGTTTGTCACATGACCATCTATACCATTGGGAGATTTTGATTCATAATTCATCATAGAACTTGAAGAGATATTATTAACATATGAATCTACCATTACAAACCATTTTAAATATTTTCCAACCATTCTAAAAGATGGTTTAACTCTTCTCATGGAGAACACTACACAAGTTAAAATTGGGACTCAAAATGAATTGAAATGGATCAAATTAGGTGCATCCTTCACTGAGGAGGAAAATGAAGTATTTACATCCCTTTTACGGGAGTTTTTTTATATATTTTCTTGAGCCTATTTTGACATGTCAGGTTTGGACCCCACCTTGGTTGTGCACCACCTTCTGGTTCATCCTAATGCCAAACCTGTAAAACAAAAATTATGGAAGATACATCCTTGAATTTTTGTATTAGTAAATAAAGAGTTATAAAAGATCTTGTTAGTAGGATGTATTCAACCAATCAAATACTTAGAGTGGATCTCAAATGTTGTACCAATTAGCAAGAAGCCAAAAGGAATCAAAATAAGTAGTAATTTTTGAGATATAAACAAGGCCTACCCTAAGGATGAGTTTCCTTTGCCAAAAATTGATATGATAGTCAACTCCATAGTAGGTTATATAATGTTTTCACTTATGGACAAATTTTAAGGGTAAAACCAGATTTGAATCATGCTAGAGGACTAACATAAAACAATGTTCACTACTTTGTGGGGAATATTTTGTAATCAGGTTATGTCATTTGGTGTCAAAAATGCTGGGGCCATGTGATAAAGAGCCATGACCATCATATTTCATGATATGATGCATGACATTATTGAAGACTATGTCACTGACATACTAGGTAAATCAAAAACTAGGGCCGATCATCCAACAATACTTCAAAGGCTATTTGAGAGACTATGTGAATACAAGATTAGGTTTAATCTAAAGAAGTGTGTTTTTATAGTTATGTCAGACAAATTTCTTAGATTCATTATGTCTTGATAAGGCATTAAGGTTGATCCAACTAAAGTACAACACATAACTTAGATGTTACCACTGACCAATTTGAAGCAACTCTATGTTTGTAGGGTAAGATCTAGTCTATCTGATGCTTCATATCTCAATTGGCTGACAAGTGCCATCCTTTTACCCATTTTTTGAAGAAGGGTGTCACACTTCATTAGGATAACCACTTCTAGGCATATTTTCAATGACTGAAGGACTATCTAACAAATACACCTATTTTATTCCCTCATATGCTAGGAAAGCCATTCTTACTATACTTATCTACCACTAATAAATCTTTGGGGGAACTTCTAGATCAACATGATGATAATGGAAAGGAGCATGTCATGTACTAATTAAGTCATACATTGGTATCATATGAGCATAATTATATGTCCATTGAAAAAGCCTATTTCCTATGGTATTCATAGCTTAGAAACTATGCTATTACATGTTAGACAATAAGACCATGGCCATTTTTAAAGTAGATTCACTCAAGTATATACTATCTAAAATAACTTTATAAGGTTGCATGGTGAAATGGATCATACTCTTAAGTGAATTTGAGATAGAATACATCAATTGGAAATCCATCAAGGGGCAAATTCTTATAGACCAACTTGCTAAAACACCCCTTGTAGATACATAATCACTAACATTCAAATTCCCAAATGAATTTATTATGACCATCATTGAAATACCTCTTGAGGAGCAACAATGAAAGCTATGTTTTGATGGATCATTCATAGCACATGGATCAAGGGAAGGCCTTTTGTTTATTACACCATAAGGGGATCTTATCCCTAAATAATTTTGGATTAGCTTTCCTTGTACTAATAACATGGCTAAGTATAAGTGACTTGTTGTAGGGCTTCAACATGAAGTATAATGAAATGTACAACATTTGAAGGTTTATGGTGATTCTTAGTTAATCATCAACCATGATACAAACCATTTTTAGATTAAAAATAATAAATTGGTACCATACAAGACCATGTTTAACACTATCAAATAATAGATTATTAAAAATAATAAATTGGTACCATATAATGCCATGTTCAACACTCTCAAATAATAGATTTTTGATGTCTAGTTTAAACATACACTAAGAGCTATTAATAGAATAATAGATTCCATGACCACAATTGTACCATTGATTCATCATATAGATATAACCAAAGAATACCAATTCCTCACTGAAAATTTATTAGCACCAACTCATGAGCCTTCAACTATCACAGTGAGCTCTATACGGTATTCAAACCTTTACACTTATGTTCATGACAAAATAATGCCACCAGACCTATCCTACAAATAATCCAAGGCCTTTATCCACCATGCCTCACATTATACCTTACTTAGGCCAACCTTATACCATCATAATTTTGATGGAAATATGCTTTTTTATTTAACTTTAGTAGAATCTATATTAGATTTATGGGAAGTTCATGAAGGAGTATATGGAGCCCACACAAGTGGGTCAGTCTTGTCTAAAAAGCTCTTGCATATTAGGTACTATTGGCCAACGATGGATGCATATGCAACTATGTATGTGAAAAAGTGTGATAAATGTTAAAGGCATGTTAATATGATTTATGCCCCAGCTAAGACTCTAAAACCAATGCTTATACCATGGCCATTTTCTATATGGTACCTCAATCTCATTGGGAATATAAACCATACCTCATTTGACAACCACAAACATAACTTTACCACCATCAAATATTTCACTAAGTGGATTGAAGCTATACCTCTCACTTATGTGACTAGAAATCAAATTTCAAAATTCATATTCAACCATCTCATTTACCACTATGGTATCCCCTCTGACATTATATTTGATAATGGTGGATCATTCAAGAACAAGGATGTCAAATCACTATGTATTGAGTATAATATTACTCAACATTTTTCCATGGAATATTACCCACAAGGTAAGGGATAAGTAGAAGCATCTAAAAAACCATTATCAACATCCTTAAAAATATTTTCAATCATTCTTGCCATGATTGGCACATCCAAATATTAACATACCATACCAATCACCATACTCTAATAGGAGCCACTCCATATTCACTTGTTTATGGCACAGAGGTCATTCTTCCCATTGAGGTTGAGTTACCTTCTTTGTGCATCTCTTTGAAGCATGTTTTGGATGATGAAGATTATCAATTATCTCACCTAAAAGAGCTGGAGTTACTTGATGAGAAATTCATGGCCATAGTTAACAACCTACAAGCATACCAAAACTTACTATGTGGACACTACAATCAACACATTAGACATAAATAATTTGAGCTTGGTGATCTTGTCTTTAAATAAAACCAATAGAATACCATGGCTGAGAAGAAACATAAGGGCAAGTTTATACCCAACTAGATAGGCCCATTCATCATTGTTGCAAACTTTGGCACTGGTAAATATAGGCTCACTACAGCATATGGGGATGAAATTGATGAGATGATGAACACTATAGACCTCAAATGTTACTTTGCTTACAAGATCTAGTGAATTGTCTATGAGGCCTATTTTACTTATACCATAATATTGACATTTCTTGTACTATAACATTTTATCATACCTTTTTGACTAATTTATTCCCCCTACCTAGCCATTTGACCTTAGTTTTGTTCCATTGGTTCCATGACCACTTTTAACAAGAAAGATTCAAATCTAGTTTCAATAATTATTTCAATATTCCAAATAGAGGCCATATTTTTGAGTAGTATGACAATGGTTTGGAAATTACATCCTTCATTTTTCATTCCATTATATACCACGTGGGCTTGATTTATAACTACCTTTGGGAAAATTAGTGTCTTACCATCATGATACTAATTATAATCTCATATGGGTAAATTAATATCATTGGATTATGTCATTATTTCCTAATTATAATTAACTATGGGTAAATTAAGTGCAACAATTATTTATCATGCCTTGAAGTAACACCTTGTCATGCCTATGTCATATTATGCCATTTGTTAACTGTGCCTATTTTGTTTAAATTTGCTTCTACCACATCAAATTCATCCACTATAAGGAAGAAATATAATGACTTGAGGTACCATCTTGGGACTATATAGGTAGTGCTTGACTCATGTTGAGGTCAGCTCAGTCACCCTTTGAATGATCTCACCATTTTGTGAGCATTTTAAGTTTTAATGCTCTTGTCATTTTGTGATAATTTTAAGTTTTAATGATCTTGCCATTTTGTGAGCATTTTAAGTTTTAACTCTCTTACCATTTTATGAGCATTTTTATTTTTAACACTCTTGCCATTTTATGAGTATTTTAATTTTGAATGCTCTCACCATTTTGTGAGCTTGGACTGTTTAATATCTCATCATTCTCAATTGAGTTGAGATACTTAGAAAATTCCAAAAATATGTAAAAAATGATTTAGAAAATCCTAATATTGACCACTTCTTTACCTTAAAGATTCTAAAATCCTTTGTTATCTCACAAGAAACCACTTGTTATTTAGTTTCCCCATCCTTATAGGCCTCACAGTATCCCACACTCTCACCATTTTGTGATCCCATTCGCACATTATTCTATAACACTCATCATGTTTTCTTTCTCAATAATTTTCTTCTATCCCATTTCCTATAAGAACTATATTTGGCCTAAAATTTTTGTTGGATATTCCATCCATGGAACTATGTAGGCAACGTCTACTTACCTAGTGCATTTGGAGACATCTCAGCCACCCTTTCATTTTATTCTATTCCCCCATCTTGTTTATTTGTTTGGTTATCCCTTATCATTTAGAGGCAATTTTCATCATCTTGTTTGTGCCATGGTGTCTGTACTAACATTTTAATTAACCATTTATTTGTGTTTTTTTGGTTGTTTGTTGTTTTTTTGTTATCTTGTTTTTTTGTTTTTTTGTTTGCCTATTTGTTTTCTTTCTTGTTGTGCCTTGATTCATTCTATATGCATTTATTGGGTGATTCCTTGCACATTATTCTTGAATCCATCCATATTCATATGTCAACATTGTCATCATGGTTTTTATCATTAGTGAATTATTTTTCACTAAGTATTGGATCACATGTTAGTCGATGTGCATATTTCAACCAATTTATCATGGTATTATATCATGATGTCTACTGTTACATGCTATAGCAAAAATTGGCTCTAAGAGTCTACATGGAAAAGAAGCAATGATATATCTCTTTGGTACCATCAACATTCTCAATCTAATGTAAATCATACTATATATAGAGTAATTAAATAATGAAATAAGTTTCTTCCTTGTTAGTTTGGATGAGCATCTCCCTACTCATTGGTTGCCCTAATTCATCTTTCTCCTCTATACCTAATTTATCATCATATTCCATATCATGTTTTCCATTATCAAGATACTAATGATTATAACCTCCTCTAGACAAATCATTGTATACCATTCCACTTGCATTGGTAATGATTCTAACTACCTTTGGGGAAATCATTACCTTTTTTGTCCCACTTATACCAATGATTATAACCACTAGTGAGCAAATCATCTTGTTTGTCTACCCAACTGGGGTAGCTCCATATTCCATTGATTATAACAACCTATGGGTAAATCAATCTTTTTACCCCATTTCAATTTTTTGGTCCAATCATATCCTCCTTTTTAAGGACCGATTGTCGACCCCTTTGTCAACCACTCTCTTGAGGAGGCACCTACAATTCATCTATTTCTATTGAAGTTGTAAGAATACATGACATTTTTAATCTTTGAGAAGACATTGATATACCTATAGCTTACAATATCTTCTCAAATAGGAGAAAACTATAGACACCTAAAACTAGCCACAACTGGCCTTCAATCAAACTTTAGATTGATTTCTACCAACCATTACAAATTAAGTATAGGAATCAATAAATATTATAATTTTTATTATTCAACATGCATCAAAGGTAAAAATCACATTGAGACATCACTAATTGGGGTATCCTATCATATACAATAATAAATTCTCATAGATTCATCCCTAATCATCATGTGGCATCACAACAATAAATTTGGCTTATGGACCTATTATGTGGGGCACATGAAAAAATATAAAATCTTGAAAGAGCTAAATGAATAATCATAATTTATTAATAATCTAAACCAAATTAAAGGCCTAGTTAAAATTATCCATGTGTAATTAATGAAGTACTAAAAAAGGAAATTCAAAAATATGAAATATCCTAACCATTCATCATGACATTTGTGAGTTGTCAAGCCTTTGAAAAATATCTTAAAATATCTCATTTCGGAGACGCATGTCTATTCATTGAAAATCCTGAGTAAATGAAACCTTTTAACTCTTATAGGGTCATATTTGACTCAATTAGGTTAGGTTTGAACCCATTACATGTTTGAAATACACCTTAACTCATCTTAGGTTAGGGTTAGTTCCTAAGCCTATAAATATAAGCTCTTGCCTATTGAATTCTAAGCTTGGAAATTGTAGATTTATATGTAGGTTTTGAATCATGATTCACATCAAAAATGTTATAATGCCCAAATATTACGCTAATAAATCATAAACCACATCAATCCAACATCAACCCATGTGTTACAAGGAGAGAGGGAGCTACATAAACTCCATTTCCAAATACTCTTTGAGCACAAACCAAGAAAACCACTCAACAATGCAAATGGAGCTCTCAAGGAAGGTAAGAGATTTGATGTCTTTTTTTATTTTAGTTGTTATTCTATTTGTATTTTGTTAATTAATCTCACCCCTAAGATATAATATTGTAAGTGTTAGTGTTAGTGTGTTTTTATTGAGTTTTATTACTTAAACTAATACTTGATCTAACCCCCCTTTTTGGATTCCTATGATTAAAGCCTTTGGGTCTTCATTCAATGGTAAAAGACTCAATGATATCACTAGTCCCTTTCACCCAAACCTCCTTTGTTAGAGGGATATAAGTGGAAATGGATCCCCTATGGGGTTCAATTCAAATTCTTAATCATTCCATTTTATTTAGAGCCTCACCTATAGAGTTGTGGTATTATTTGGTTTAAAGAGTTAAGAAAAAAATCTCCTTCTAGATCACCCAACTACTAAGTCTAGTTGAAAATTTTCAGATTTATTCTAAGGTGCTCACTAATACTCATTTTTACTAGTCATCTTATTAGAATCCTTCTAATTCCTCTTACACAAATCTAGAAAAGCTCATGAGGGACTTTCTCTAGGCCAATTTTGAAGCAATTTTCACTAAGTCACTTGGCCATTTATTGTCACCCTAAAAAATTTGGTGGGCTTGGGCTCATTGATATTAAGCTCCAAGGGATTGGTCTCGATGTTAAATGGATCATCAAAATATTGGAAGGGGATGAGGCCTATAAAATTTTATCGAGGCACTACATCTCTCAAGGTTATTCACTTAGAAGAAAAGCCTAGAAATGGACTAGTTTACATAACATTATCATAAGTCATGTTTTGGTTAAGGTAGGGGGAAATTTTGTCATGTAAAGTATCTATAAGGGATATAAAAATCTCAAACCTAACATCATATAGGTGGGGAAAGTGTTTAGAAATCGTCTTTCTCTTAATTCTCACTCTCTATGGTGGTCTCTCACATTGAATTTACATAATGTTCCCCTTTCCATGGTCCATTTGGTCAAAAGTTTAAGATTATTTAAAAAATGTGTTCACATGATTGGATACCTCTTATGTAAGGCTACTCAAGATTGGATTCCTTGGAATATTGTAAAGGCTAAGTTTAATTTAAATAAGGAAGATGCAAAATCCATTTCTAAATTATATAGTTCCATACCTGAAGAGTACTTACACAAAATTAGAGTTTTCTCTCTTTTGCCATGATGGAAGGATTGGTATTAGCCTATATCTATTTCATTTAATCATTATTCCCCTAGGCTGGGTTATAATATTTTGGACCCTTATCATATTGATACTAAAACCCTCAATCATTGGCAGTATCTTAAATCTCTCCATCATGTTTGGGATCAAAGGTTTAATATTGTTTGGGTGGCTTGTATTGAGCCCAAAAAATCCCATTTACTTTGTATATTATTTAACAAAGTCTACATATAGGGGATCGGTTCAAACACATGGGGGTCTTGAATCCCACTTACTTGGCCTATCACCACCTAGAATCCATTAAGCAACTCTTTTGGTTTTGCCCTCATGGCCAATCTACCTAGAAATGGATTGATACCCTCTTCAAACCCTTTAGGCCTAAAATGTTCAATTGGAAGATGGATCTACTAGGGGAATCCACCTTACCTCCTTTAGTATATAATAAATTATAACAATTTTTCCAAACTAATATTATATTTTAGATATGGAAAACTATAAATAAAGAATGTTTTTAAAATGAAGATATGGAAAAAAGATTTTCTATAACTAATAAAATTGTTTTGATTGATAATATTACCATTTAATCAAGAGTCAAATAGATATGGTTTAGCCTAAGTTCCATAATCTATATATCCTCTTATACCATTGGGGGATGCTCCTTGTATGGTCAACTTGAGCCTGTTGATCCCCCTTGCCATCACTCCCATTGGGGATGTGGGTGTGGGGGAAGACATCTCCAATCTCTTAGCTAAAAGTATCAACATAGATATTGGTGGCAAAGGGGGAATTAGAGGCCCCCTCTACATGATAAATTTCCATTATTGGATTTATCCATTTCTTATTCCAGACAAGATTCTACGTAGTAGGATGATACTAAAAATAACCAATAGACTAATGGATGGGATCACATCTTGGTTGATGAAGACCCCCCCGGCTTAGGGGGTGGGGGAACCCTTAGGATCCTCTACCTCCTCCACCTCTACTTGCCTCCATGTTCACTTATACTAAATGGATTCCTTGTTGTTTGTGATTTTATCTTTATTTTTTTATTGGTGTGCACTTGAGTTAGTTTAAATTTGGTTGTTTTGAACATGTGGTGGGCCTTTATAGTCTTTTCTCTTATTGAGGCTTATTTTAACTCGGTTTGATTATTTTGGGGTGTGAACCCATATTTATTTTATGATTATAAATGTATTTTATCTTGTTATATTAATGAAAGTGCACTTTTCAATAAAATAGGGGTAGATTTGAAAAGAGATATTAATATACAATGCAAATAATAAATATTTAATATATAAAAAGACAAATAATAGGAATATTTTTAGTTATAATAATATATTTAGGATGTAAGACATATAATGTTGAGAAACAAATGGGTATTACAAATATTCTCATTAATACGCTTCAAGAGGATATAGATAAACAACAACATCAATGGTTATCCCATCATGGAATATTACAGGACTAGGAAAATGGTCCCATAAACACTTACTAAAGAAACCCATGCATGTTAGGCCACATATAATATTGTATTAAAGATCAAACTAAACATAATATAATGGGATTCATTTTGACTCCATGTCCTCATCCCTTTCATCACACCACTATATCCTAAGTATCTATACAGACTTGTCCCTTTCTAAGTTTCTATATTATGCCTAAAAAATTGTTCTAATTTATTAAAAACCCTATAAGTATATGTAAAAACATCCCATATCTCAAAATTTACATTTTTTAATTTATAACAAGATCGATTCATATGGGATAATATTGGTGTAATCCATTTTGTCACCTATGGGTTGATCCTATCCTTCACCCTAGTAATGGTAACTTTTAAAATTTAAGTCCTCCTATTGGCTAAAAATTTTGTCAAGGGATAAATGTGTACTTATAGTCAATAGTGTGGGGACATAATCCTTAAATTATTCAACAACATGGAAAAAAATTCCCTCTCCTATTAGTAGGAGGAGCTACATTTATTGAAAACCAAAAAGAAAAAGCATGAAAAAAGCTATTACTATACCCTTAACCATTGGTGTGTCTAGGTATATATGTAGTTGAATTATGGTTTGAATAACCATTTTGCATATTATTTTACATTTTTTAATGCACTCATATACTTATTAAGTCAGCCTATGGGTTGTCCATGGCCTTGGTATACTATAAACAGGAGGTAGGGCTAGTTGTTCATCATCATATTAAAGTATTCATTTATTAGTACAATCATTGGGAGGTTTCCCCCTCAAAGTGGCTTATATTTATTTAATTATTATACTATATTTCCATATAATTACAATATATTCTTGTTATCTTAATTCTTTGGTAAATTAATAACATTACAAGTGGTATCAGAGTTTCAATTTGGGCCATAATTAGGACAAAAATCTTAGATCTTGTAATTTGGATATATCTTGAAAACCATTGAAAATTTATATAAAATTATTTTAATTGATGTGTAAAATTATTCAAATAAGATTCCATTAAAATTTTATATCAATTGGATCTATTTTTCAAAAGTTATTAACATTTTAGGGTTTTTCATAAATTCACTCTATATCTCACAATTTTTAGAATTTTTCAAATTTATTTACATATTTAGAAATATTGGAAAAAATTAGTTTGGGTATGTTATTTTATATTTGTGATTTTAGGTATAAATCTTTAAAAATATTGGTGGTCAAATTTGGGTAAATGAGGCAAAACAAGGTTCACCATCCAACCTTCTTATGACTAGTCCTAACACTCACGCGTGGGGGAAGGGAAAGAAACCCCTAAAACTAATTTAGGGGATGAAATGGATTTTATAACCTTTGATATGATGTATTCAAAGATTATTTATCAAATTTAGTTGAATCTACATGGCCTAATGTAGATGGATTTGTAAGTCCAAACTCAAATGTCAATAATGCAAAGGGAGCTTAGTGGTGTGAGTAATCAATTACAGTAGATCATGGCATAAATAGATAACATTTCATATCATTTTACACTTAACAACCCTCTAATTTTTTATTTTGGTCCTCCTCCTCTCAACACTAACATCACCAATATGAGGGTTGGATCTATGTTGCCAAAAGTGGACTTGCACAAGTTTGATGGTAAGGATCCACTCATTTAGATCACTCAAATTGAAAATATATTTGATCTTCACCAAACTCATAAATCTCAAGAGGTGTTTGTGGAATCTTTGTATTTATAACCTGAGTAATTCATTTGGTATCATTGGTTATGTGCTCAAAAGAAAACTATTCATGCTCCTGTTACATGGCCAGTATTCACTAATGAACTGATGTCTCACTATCAAGATAATGTTTATGAAAACTACTTCATCCAGTTAGCCAAACTATGACAAACATGAAGAGTGAAGGAATATATTCATCATTTTTAGAATCTATCCTTATGTGTGGAGGATATGACTAAGGCAAATCTGACTGACCTTTTTTTGGGTGGACTAAAAGATAACATTAAATTAGAGGTTTGCATGTTCAACCCCATAATTATATTTGAAGCTATACCAAGGGCATTCTTAACAAAGGAAAAATAAATGATCAAACATCATCCTTTCACTACTATCCAAGAACATACCTCCCCAACTCCATCACTACCTCAACCTACCAGATTGAAACTACAATAAATTGAGGAGAAACATGCTAAAGGGTTTTGTTATGGTTGCAATAACAAATCAAGCCAAGGTCATAGATGTGATGAAAAGAAGTTATTTTACATTGAAGGGGATAAGAGGATGAATAATATGAGGAGGAATTTGGTGAGGGTTTTGAAGGACCTGAGGAGAAATCTATAGATTCTCAACCTATTATCTCCTGCCATGCCCTTACAGGTATTTCTACTCCTAAGAATATTAAGGTGGTGGGTTTTTTTAAGAAATAAAATGTCACGGTGTTGATTGAATCAAGAATTACACACAATTTCATCAACAATAAGTTGGCTTATTGATTGAATTGTTTCATCTACCCATCCACAAAATTTTAGGTCATGATTTCATATGGTGGTATAGTTAATTGTTATAGAAAATTCCACATTATTAAGTTACCAATGGGGGACTATTTACTATATTATCCTATGTTTTATATTTCTATGGGTGGGATTGACATTATTTTAGGAGTACAATGTCTCACCACATTAGGCGCTATTTTGATTAATTTCCAATAATTATTCATGCACTTTCATTCTGAAGAGAAGCTAGTGGAATTGTGGGGATTAAGAGATAAATCTCCACAAGTGGTTAGTTCAGATCAGATGACCAAGATGATAAAAATGGGTGTTGAAGGATTTTTGGCATTCTTGTTTTCCATTGATGTTCAACAAACTAAAGCTTCTACCCATCTTGATCTATAATAAATATTGGATGAACATTTAGTTATTCTTGATCTTGAAATGGTCCTTCAAACACACACTAAATAGTTGTAATCTATAGTGATTACAAAGTATCTGATCAAATGGAAAAATATACCTTCTAAAGATGCTACCTATGAGGATGAAGGCTTCATGCAACAACATCCAGGATTGATTCAACATTGAGGACAATGTTGTGTCAAAGGGGAGGGGTATTATATGCCCTTAACTTTAGGTGTGTCTAGGGATATATGTAGCTAAATTATGGCTTGTATAACCCTTTTGAATATAATTTTACATTTCTATATGTACTCATGTGCTTGATAGGTTGGCCCATGATTTATCCTTGGCCTTGTTAGACTATAAATAAGAGGCAAGGTTAGTTATTCATCATCATGTTTGTTGTATAAAAGGTCAGTTATCTAAGTCATTTAATTTGTCAAGTGCTTATCTATCTATGTAAGTTGGTTCTAGACTAGTTACAACTAGGCACAAATATAAAACAATATCATGGCACTCAACATTTGTCACTCTACTACACTGGCATTAATTCACATAAGGCACAAGCCTTATGCACTCACCCAAAACATAGTAGAGAAAGAACCAGGACTTGCATTAGGCTAGCCATACCATGGCATAACTCACTCTTCCAGGGTCTTGGTCATTTCAATAATGGCATTGGCATGTTTATTAGTGCAAGCCATTCTAGGTGGAATCCAACTATCTGTAGGCACAAAAACCTATTAAGGGAAATTGTTTTGGTCATAGGAGCACAAACCTATATTATGCTAGTTCTAAGATCTCAAGGGCACAAGCTTTTGTCTTAGTGGTCTTAGTGTCATTCATCACTAAGATGGGTCAAGTGAATTAATTTATGTCAAGGGTTCATACTTAGGCTATCATTTTAGGTATAAATATCATCACTTGGTGCATGGTCCTTCCTACACTTAGAGTATTTATATACAATATGCTAACATCATCACTTACATAGAGATGTCATTACGACCTAGACCAAAAGCTTGATAGAAATCAGAGTTCATCTATTAAATCTAAGCATTAACAATATTACAAATATTTCAAAATCAATGAACACTACCATAACCATATACACTAGATCAATACTCATTTAAGTGTAACATCATTCTTTATTAAACATTGTTTAGATAAATAAAGTACATGATAAGTAAAATACATAAAATGCTCATCTAGAGCTACTAAAGGCCCAGAGGCTCATAGGTGAGCTTGGGCACTACAATGGGGAGCCTCAAGGGTGTCCATGCTAGTCCTAAGTTTCAATGGTGGTTGCTTTGCTATGTCTGAAACTAATTCTATAAAGTTTCACTATCTCAAAGTCATGTCCCCTACATAATAGTTTTAGCTTGGCTTTATATAACTTAGAAGCATCTTCCTGCCAAGGTGGAAGGCTCATACTGGGTGTATGTATGTATGTATGTATACACACACACACACATACATATATATGTATGTATATATATATGTATATGTGTATATATATATATGTATGTATGTATATATATATGTATATATGTATGTGTGTATATATACATATATACATATACATATACATATATATATATATATATATATATATATATAAAATGTATATATGTATGTGTGTGTGTGTATATATATATGTATATGTATATATATATATATATATGTATGTATGTATGTGTGTATGTATGTACTCTCTCTCTCTCTCTCTCTCTCTCTCTCTCTCTCTCTCTCTCTCTCTCTCTCTCTCTCTCTCTCTCTCTCTCTTACAAAGGAGAAACAAAGTTAGTACTTCTCTCTCATGCATTCAAATTATATATATGTTGATGTGAGTATATGTCTTATATGAATGTTTAATTTTAATGTTTATTACCCCAAATTTGTGCCATAAGCTTTAGTGAGCATAGATTAGATTTTGCTTTACTTTTTATTAGTTTAGTGAATATGAAAACATAGGACCTAGTTAGTGTTATTGTATAGTTTTTATTGACTAGAGGCTTTGGAACCCTCCCTAATGTTATTATTATGTTAAGGTATCCATTGGCTAGTTCTAGTGGATCCATCTTGGTCATGACCCTAAATATCTAATGTATCCATAATCAAAAGTGTAAATAGGATTTATTTTCTCTTAGAATAGATTTATAGATCTATTACATTTATCATTGCATACATTCTAGTGAACCCAATGTGAGTCTAACACTTGTAGGTTTTATTTCATGCTATCATTTCTATCATTTTATTACATTTTCCCATATTTTTAGTATCGTATCAAACTAGTCAATATAGTCCTAACTGTATATGCATAGGTTTAACACATAGTCACTTTAAAATGACTTTGTTTTGTTTGTGTAGGTCTTCATTAGCTACAAATTACTGGATCGAATAGATTGACATTATACTCTTCTTCAGATCCAAATTAACATACATTATCAAACATGTTAAGTTTGTCATCTGATTCTGTCTACCAACATATAGGTCAACAAACACTATCAAATAGGTCAACCATGTTCTTTGTTCTTCTTCAACATATAGGGTTTTGCATAACTTGGTCAAACTAGTTGACCCAGTTTATAGAATCTAAAATCAATAATTAAGGCATTTCAATAATAAAATTTGTAATCTTAATTGTATTCAATCCCACCAAGGTTCCTCTCTTTCCTCTCTTAGTCATTTTAGTACTTTCTTTAGATCTATTTTTTACAAGTTAATAGTCTTGAAAATTACATTCCTATAGCTAATTAGGTCAACTTTGTTAAGTTAGTTGTGTAGCCTATCTTCTGTGTAAGAGACATAGTTGACCTATTTAAATTTGTTCTTAAAGACATTAATTCTATAGAATAGTATCAACCTAACTGACTCTATTCTATACTATTTACATATAGTGTTTCCTAAATCAAATCTATACTATTCTTAATCAAGGAATTAACATTTCATTTTTAGTTGCTTGCATGCTTAGAGTAATGCACATAGTCTAAATAAGTGGCTTTTAAAATTATCATTATAGTTACACTATTTTACTCTTTTTCACACACTACCAAATCACATAACATTAAAAATTCATTTAAATATTTTTCTTCCTAAGGCCTAACTACTTATATTTCATCCCCAAGGGGGAAGCTGACTTGGTTTTTGTCTAAGTATAAATATGTGATTAGTGGCATATATTATAAAAAAACTTGACATCATTATCTATGCAAGATTTTTAAGTGATGGGGTAGGCCCCAATACCAAGCCAATACCATTACCAACATAGATCCCTTTTAGCCTAAATGTCCTCAAACCATCGATAGATTGCCTCTCTAGTTCCCTATTTTTAGCCAACTCTCCTATCACATTTAAATTGGCACTTTATAATAATCTAACAACATTTAGGAATACAAATTAATTAGAATTTAATTTTTAGTTGATTATTTGATCTTTGATCATTGCATGTTATATTACAAAAAATTTCATTGGCCAACGTTGATGCAAGGTTTTTCATTATGTGCCCCAATTGGATCACTCACATTGACCCAATTGTTTGTGTGTTTGCTTTCATTCTTGCTTCACTTATCTTACAAAAATTTTCCTTTTTTCAAAACACTATCATTCTTGTCGATACATCTTATAGACTATATTTTTCCTTCTACAAGTAGTACATAGTCAACCTGTATGACTGTATCTTCCTATTTCTCCCTTTTTCAATTCTTTATCTAGTAGTACACAATCGACCTATATGATGTTTTATCCTTATCAACCTATTTTATCTCCCTATTTACAATAAAAATTCAACTTGGATGACTCTATATTCTTCTCTACCTATTAGGCCACTGCATTCAATCAACCTCCATAACTCTATATATATTTTTTACACTTTGTCTTTACACCATCTTTATCCTTTTTAACCTTTCTCTCTCATCATGAACTTATTTTTTGAGGATAACGTAGAGTTTAAATCAATATATATGATGAGATTTACCAACCCTAATAGGTTTTCCCATAAACAACTTGTGGCTCCTACTCTAGATGAAACTAATGTGCATATGGCCACTCGCACTACAAAATATGGGACCCCTCCTTATACATCTTTAGTTCACAACCCTCTTTTCTCCTTAGAAGATCGACCTAAATTAGAGTATACTCTAGAAATTATTTTATTCATTAATAAATTTACTCAACATTGAGGAAAATACCCTTATACTATTTATCACCTTATGATTAGTGGTCAAACAAAAGAATCCAATTCACCTTCCCCCACATTCTCACACAGATTTAGGGGAAATATCTTCTTTGCATCTCAACCTCTTCCTTATCTTTTGACTACTCATACTATGACCTATTCTTCTTTAATTTCCTCAACATCCATGCTAATTATCTCTATAACATGGCAAGTTCCACATCTAGTGGGTATTTTCCAAGACCCAATCTTCTTAATTCCTTCACTAGTGCATCATTTTCGACCCATGGTAATATTTCCACTAGTGATTCTTCTAATCCTTCTATTAGTACATATTTCAAAACACACACAAATCATGATATTAGTACCTCAATTGATAATAATTCCTCCCAAGCTACTAATATCATGCATGCCACTACTCATAGTGGTACCCAAGCTAGTAATACTAATTCTAATGCTTCACATGCTACAAATAATACTACTCAAACCCATCAAATTTTATTGTAAATTCTTAACTGAATGAACATTTTCCAAGATAATAATCCCAACCAAATGATGCAAATATAAAATCACCCTCAATAGGTTCCATGGGGAGTGTACAACCAAAATCCCCCCCCCCGCCCCCTCAACCACCTTAGGGATTCCCATGGCAATCTTATCCCTCAACCTCCTCTTATTAATAAAAAAATCAAAAACATTCAAAATGAACCTCTTACACATTAAATTTTTGACATCAATATAGGAGGTATCACCCCTACCATTAGCTATAATGGGATAACTGACCCTACCCTACACCTAAAAACATTTGGAAATCTACACAAAGATTGGGTCAATTTAAACACTTTTGTCACTAACAAGCTCTTAGAAAAAAATCCCTCTAATGATGCTTTAGATTGGTATAACAAATTCAAATATCATTCTTGAACTAATTTATAATATTTATTTAATGTTCTAGTAAAAGAATTTCAAACCAGTGACCTCCTTGAAAATACCTTGGATCATTTTATTAATTGTAAGGAACTTGAGATGGAAACCACACAACCTTTCATCAAATGGTGGAAGACCTTATCTAAAAAGTGTGAACACAACATGGTAGATGATAACCTCTTTCATATATTTACCAATGCTATCTATCATAAAATACAATATTAGGTCTGGACTCTCTCTCCATGAACTTTAGAAGAAGCCATTGACCAAGCCAAGCACCAAGATTTCCTCATGCATCATTTTGAGCCATCCCAACTTTCTATGGGCACTTTCATGCTCATCAATATTAAAAACCATTATAATAATAACAATGGTGTCATTGATTCTTATGATACTCTTCATAATATTCAATCTGTTACTCTTGATCATGTTCTAGAATAAGTTTCCCCTCTAAACCACATCCCTAAGCCTTACTTTTATATAACAAAAAACATCAATGTTCATAAGCCTTTATCCTTAGTGTAAGTAAAAAAATGTCTACCAAGGCCTCTTCCATGAGTACTTGATCCCGCTCACCCTATGAAATCATGGTACAATCCAAATAAATTCTATTGGTTTCATGCTAGTTGGGTTCATTCTTATGAGACTTGTAGGCAATTGTGTAACTTAGCTATGGATTTCCTCCTTGGTCCCACATTCAACCATGATTATCTCATTTGTAAATGTCAAAAAAAATATGACATTACCTTCAAATATCACAAAACACAAATCAAATTTCAAGCTTTGAACTAAGCTAATACTCATTTGGACTTCTACAAAAACCTTATTCTAAATTTTTTCACATAAATTTTGCTTTATTTATTCTGAAGAAAGTTGTAAAACTTGAAAGAAGGGTGAGGTTATTGGAACCTAGATTTGGTTTACACTCTATGATCTAGACTATTGTAGATACTCATCTTTGGCTTGGGAGTATGAATTATAGATAATAAATCCCTAAAGAAGTGATCGATTAGTTAGATAGTATAGTGGACCGCCTAACAAGCTAGATATAAGAAGCATGAGCTTCCTTAGAGGCTATCAATCCACACTTTTAGATAATCAAGTTATAAAAATGAAAGATAAATTACTTGAATAAATAACAAAATATACTAAATAAAATATAAAAAGTTCTTGAAAGAGATGAATTTGACTAATTATAGCAATAAATAATTGAATAATAATGCCAAATAGATCAGGTATGGTTTAGAAAATAGAGTGATGTTTTATGCTTAGATAGAAAGTTAGAAAGTGGGATTTCATTAGGGTTTGATAGGTGGAAATATCTTGATATTTAAAATGTCACATAGTGACCATCGATGATTGGGAGAACCTTTGGTGGTTAGTTAAACCATCAATGGTTATGGATAGACCATCAGTTGTCAAGGTGACCATTAGTGGTTATTATGGGTTTTGGCCTAGTTCAAGAAGCTAGTTGACAAGGTTATAGAATGGATTTTGTAATGTGGGATAGAATATAAACTATAGAAACTAATTAATATAAAATATAGATACTTAACTTTCTGGCCTGATGAATGTGGAGAAAGTTCACTTAAGAACTTGTTGGTGGAGTCTAGAGGAATTCTAGAAAAGTAATGGTGTCTTGACTATGACTGATGAATTATAATACTTTAAATCTCTAACTTGGTAATTGGTTCACTAGAGAATACCTACAAAATAAGTTTTAATATATGAAGCTCTAATAATTATTAATGATTGTTGATGCTTGATTGTGCTTTACTTTGGATCCCTTTTACCTCCTCCTCTCTTTTTATAGAAGGAAGGGTGAGATGGAATAATAGGTTTGACAAGAAGTATAATAGGGTGTCTAAAATTAGATTCATCATGCATTAATTCACACATGGATTAGATAACCTAAATATAAAAAATCAAGCTGTAGTTAGTTAGAGTTAAGCCTTACGATAGTTAAAAGGATGACCATTAGCAATTAGGCCTAATTGTTAGTGGTTAGGGGTCAACCATTGATGTTTGATAGGTTAAATGGTAGAATGGTCAAAGTTAATAAATTTGACTTAGGTATAGTCACAAGGGGATCCAAGGGTGGTCTAGGGTTGTTTCAACATCTAGAACCATTATGTGTCATTTTCTAGAGTCTACATTTTCCCCCTTTTTGTTATGCAGTTTGTATCATCAAGATGTAAAATAAAAATGGATTATAGGTCAAAGGTTAGGTTACCCTAAGCATGTGAGGAGGTGATCCCCATCAAACCAATATTTCATGAGGTGAAATAGAATCGGGTGTGGGTTTGATGAGTGGGTAAGTTGGTGATAATTTAGTGATAGGTTGGGCCATGAAGCACAAACATGTACATAAAGTATGACAATTAGGAATAGCCAAGATCGTGCATTGAATAGGTTACCATGGTTGTTAAAAATAAGGTTAGCACTAAAAGGACAAGTGATAAGTAGACCAAATGTAGGCATTTTAGTTGGGTTACACTCATAAACTTAAGTCTCCTAGGCAAAGTCAATATTCTCATAGGTATCCAATGTAGGAAGTGCTCTCAAGAAGACACAATTGGTTGGTTATGTGCAAAAGGTAGTGAAAGTTCAAAATTTTTCAAGATAGTAATTTATTTGGTCTGATCAAAAGGGCCAAATCAAGGTCATCACAAAACATGTAGAAGTCAGGACAAAATGACCATGATGAATTTATGTGGTTGGTGGTCAAAGTGGCAAAGAAGGTAATCTATATTGGTAAGTAGTTGGATTGGTTTTATGCTTTTTTTTTTTTGAAAAGTTATGGGTGGGAGGGAAAAACCCTAAATTGGTCGATCATCAACAGTCAATGGTTGACTAGCAGTGGTCACCCTAATCATTGGTGATCATATATTATCCCTAAAAGGACAAAGACAAAAGAGCCACCATGGGTTTTATTCTCTCATTATGAACTTTGACCCTCAATGATTTCACTCTTTAGCATTTTGAATTAAAAAGTGATGACAGTTTATTAGTGATTGATTGAGTGTGTCAGATTGAGTGGATTGTTTTGAGGTTGATCAAGTGATTGAGGATGTAGAGGGGATGAGGGAAAGTGTGAGGTTAGGTGGTGATTCCTAGAGTACCTCCATGATGTTAGTTGAGGAATGAGGTAGGGTTTGTTCTTAAATTTAGTAATTTAGATTCAATTTTACAAATGAATGTTTAGTGAATTTGTTTATTGTTTGGATAGCTATGGATATTTGAGGTAGGGTTTGATGTTGTGTTTGAAATTAAATGATGGGCATGTAAAAGGTTGTGTTATTATGGGTAATAGTAAAAGGGGAGAAAGAGTGAGTATAGGTAGAAATTTTTAGTTGTTTATAGTGTTTGGTAGGTAGTTTTAGGGGGTGAGGTTTTGGTTTGATCACTGATGTTCACTACATAGTGACCATTGATAGTCATTACTAGCCATCGATGTTCATTATCAACTATCAACAGTTGATATGTGACCATTGATAGGTCACTTTATAATGACCATCAATGGTTGGTCCCCTAACTATAGATGGTTAGTTATAGATAATCGACCATCGATGGTCGATGGATGTGTGGAAAGTTTAGTGAATGGTTAATAGTTAGTGGTTGATAGGCAATAGTTAATGGGTAATAGATGAGGTTTAAGAGGTTAGGGTAAGGCCAATAGGTTAGTTTAAGGTTTGTATATAGGTCAATAAGGTTGAATGATGGGGTAAAGTAATGACTTGAGGTTTTAATGATGTTATTTGATAGGTGTGATTAAGTAAGGAATAGGTGACTTAGGTGAATAGGTATAGGGTAGATTAGGATTAAAGGTGAATGGTATAGTTTTGGATATAAGCCATAGGTATAGGTCACATTAGGAAAATTTTATGAGTTAGATTGATTATAATAGGAGGTATGTGTAAGTGGTATAATTTGTAAGAAAAATATGCCAATGAACTAAGATTTTTACTATCAAACCCTATAGGCATAGGAGAGGATATAAATGAGAGACTAGGTGCCTTGAATTCTGGATGAGATTTAGTGAGGGATGACCAATGTTGATTAGGAGCATATAGAGGTTATGGGTCTTAGTGATGTGAGGTATTACCAACATGTACCTTGGGATGCAATGATGTTAGTGGAACTCATCAAGATATGGGATAATGCCACTAACAGCTTAATGCTTTTGATAGGCAAGTTAACTATTTTACCTGGGGACATCTATAGGATCGTACAACTACCCATACAGGGTGAGCCAATCTACCACATTAAGAGTGAGGAGAGAGATGGGAAGATGGAAATTTTGTATGGATATGACCATGAGTATGTGAGGTGGCACTTAGGGATTTTCCACTACACATTACTATAGCATAGGGATAGGGATGCAAGACATCTATTCACTATGATGATCATAGTAGTCACCTATTATGCTTTAGTAGATTCAACTAGTGTGAGGTTTCCATACTTATTACTAGGGGTACTGGTTGAGATATTTTTAGGTTGTATAATGTTTTTATGGGCTTATGTACTATTAGCTTAGATTTATTAAGAGCTTTGGTGATTCTACACTCATAAGAGATACGAGATCAGTGTTAGCTTCATTCTACATTGATGGGCTTATGAGCACATCTAGGTGATATGACCTATGGGGATACGATGGCATGGGTTTGATTAGATGGATTTTAGGGTTAGATACATGAGTTCGAGAAGTGATTATGCCCTCTTAGGTTCTACAGGAGGGGCACATGATATAGACTAGTACAAGGACTGATTAAATGTTTTGGTTATGGGAGATGTGATTTAGAGATCATATGTTAGGTTTCTAAAATGGTGACATTATGAAAGACATACTCTATCTCTTTAGAGATATAGATGGATTTATAATGGGCAAGATTAGGAGATAGAGATAATTCTATTTGATAGGGCATGGATGCAGTTGGGCCTCATATAGGATATACCTAAGGGGTTCTTGAGGTATAAAAGGGAGGATGCATGTTTCCACTACCTATTCCATAGCCATTTCATAAGTTCATTGATCATGAGGAGGTTATTTCAAGGATAAATATGGATGATGTAGGTTTTACATATGGCTATCCTACATGGTACTAGGCACACTATGTTGTGGTTGACTTTGGAGGTGATGATGGTGGTCGACAGGACATAGATGTTGATGCAAGGGGAGATGTTCATTAGGCTTAGATGTAAGGGGTTTACCCTAGATTTATAGGAAATGATCATTCATAGGGATCAGGCACAAGTGGATCTAGCTGTATCTCATGCATTTTTGATAGTAGCACATGTATCCTTAGCAACAACACAGGGTCATGTGGCCACTCTTATAAGAGAGATGGATAAGGATAGGGCTCAGTTATCCATGGTGATGTAGGAGAGAGATTCTCTTTGACATGAAGGAGGAGAAGTACCAATATCTATGGGACTATCAAAGACTATCTCAATGTAGAGATATGTAGTGATAGTGGAGGAGATATGGTATTATGAAGCCTTAGTCTTTAGGAATTATCTAGATGAGCCCTGATGGGGTGAATAAAGCGCCATGATTGTAGGAGGTGCTAGTATTATGACACCAATTTAGTGGGACACATTTGTAGGAGGAATGGCAGGTACATGAGGTAGGCTCCAAGAGGTAGTGGTGCTCTAGGATCATAGATATGTTATGAGACTTTGTACTTTTGATGTTCCATATGATTTTGATACTAACCTATGAGTCAATGTGGTGATATGTATACATATTTTGAGAGATATGCACCTATTTGTATATGTGATCATCATGTTTATTATGAGCACATGATATATAGATATAATCATTATATATGGTTTTTGGTTCATTGTTATGATGTTCATGTTGCTTATTTATGATTTGGTATGATGGTTGATGTGGATTCATATAGATAGGCATGTGATGATATGAATTTTTAAGTTATGTGCATGATGATGTTGATATTTGATGGATATTGTTTATGATATGATGATTCTAATGCATTATTGGACATGGCTATGATGTTTTGTGATCATTTGTATGGTTATGGTTTATGGATCATAGTTGTATGGATGTGATAAATGATAGGATGATGATGTTTATTTTATGATTATGTCTATTATTTGATGTTATGATGATAGTGATGATTATGTTCATTCTAAAATTTAATGAGTATATGCTTTCTTATCTAGTATTTAGACACATGGTGGATATGTGTGAATGACTCATTTATTTTTGATGTATAATTAAATTATGGTAGATATGATAGATGGTTTATTTGATGTTATTTATCACTAGATGATGTTTGTTGTAGGAGATGTTTGATTCATTAAAATGTTCTTATGGGTAAAAAAATTTAAATGAATAAGGCAAAAACACATGGTTAAATGCATTTATGTTGATGAAGATGATGTAATATTAAAAACACATAGAGTAGGTTGGATAATGAAACTAGATGTGAGAAAAGAAAGAGAAGACAATCAAAATACAAACATATTAATGAATGTATCAACCAATATGAGAGAAAAAGAAGAAGGCACGATGTTTCTTCTTTGGCAAGGACTAAAACAAACCAAAGTTAGATCAGCTTAGGGAACATAAACCCTTTGATTGCTTCACATAAGTGCTTGTTATTTGGTTAAAAATGTGTCTTGATCACATAATGTCAAGTAAGCTTAAAATCCCTTATAGTGTATAAAGGGGAGATGGATGAAGATGGAACCTTCTTGTGAGACTAGCATGCTTATTCTAAAGGTTACCAAAGAGTCAGTATAAATAAGTCCATGTCATATAATATGGAGACTGATTGATGTGAGAAGTCTACTTATGAAAGCCAATTGTGGCTTCCAAAATTAAGTTTGCATTTTCTAATTTTTGATAATGGGTCTTTTTCTATTTTTTTATTTCTTGGAGGGGAAAGGGAAGTTAATCAATGCAGGAAGCTTCCAAGAGATTAATATGTTTTGACCAATGCTTTACTCAACCATCCTTTAAGGGAGTGGTCTAAGTTTTTGTGCTTTATTTAAGGCATTTGATAGTTGTACTTAAAAAGAGTAGTCTACCTTATGTTGTTCAATTTTGATATATTTTTTTTACTTGTCCTTTGAGGGAGTAGTCCACAAATGCTAGAGAGTGACCCATATGATTTTTTTTTTGGATGTCATGGACTTGCTTATATTAGCTCAAAGTTTCACCTTTTATGAAGGCAAAACTAAAGTACAAGAATTTTGATGAGGTGTAAAAGATTTTTAAGTGACAAGGACCATGATAATCCATCTATAAAATGGGTAGAAATTACCATAAGAAACATGCCATTGACAGAGTCGTGGACCCATGTTCAAGACTAGAAAAAGACTGTAATAGATAATCACATGATTTAGTTGTAATCAATTATCCTTAAAAGAAGGAGATGAACGTGGGTAAAGACAAGGGATGAGCTTAAGTTAGACAAAAAGGTGAGTTTGATCCTATTTAACAAAATAAAAGATATAGATGCAAAACATTGAGGGACTCAGGTTCTTGGTTCCCTTCAAAACAGGATAACCGATAAGCTCATGATCTATACTTGTGTGTTATGATATAATGTCCAAGTCAATTGAAAGAAAAATTTCCCCTCTTTATTTTCTCCATATTAGTGAAATGTTGATTTTAGTTGAGTATGAGGTCTCTAATATTGAATTCTCATACTTTAAGGTGTTTTTTATAAGCATGCTTGATGCATTATTGATAGACATGAAGATGAGTGAGCACTGATAAATGATTCTTTTCAAGTAGATTAAGTTGGGCTAAACATTCTTGATGATAATCACTCTAGAAAATGATATATTTTATGGATATGTGAAGATAGGGAATTCAGAATTTGAGAGGCAAGATATCCTCAACTTCAAAAACTAGAGAGAAATGGGTAGCACTTGTAGGGGTCTAAATGCTAGTATGATAGGCCCATAAGGCAAAGGGGATGTATAAATGCCAATCCCAACCAAATGCATTAACCATTTTAGTTAGCATGTTATTGAGATTTTTGTTATAGGCTTTTGCCTATCTATTAGCTTGTAGATGATAAGGTAATGAGAAACTTAAATTAATACCTAACACATCACAAAGACCTTGGATTTGTTTGGTTTTTGAAAGATTTGCCATTGTCAGTGATAATTTTATGAAGAACATCAAAATAATAAATGATGTGATGGTTGAGAAAGTTGATCATATTTCCTAATTTTATTGAGACAAGATGAATAACCTTTTCCCATTTGGTAAAATATTCATAGTGATGATAGAATGATGTCATTGTAAAGAATGGTGGTTAATTTCACTAATAAGATCTAGACCCCATTGTGAGAAGGGACAAAAATATTTAGATAATCAAAGACTATGGATAGGTACATGATGTAAATTAGAATTTTGCTGACATTTGAAAAACATTTTCAAAATAATATTGGTTAAGGGTAGGCCAATAATGGCCAAGGTGAAGGATGCATTTAGCGATGGCTAGGCCACTAAAGTGTCCCCCATAGATCCCATCATGCATTTCCATGATAACATGAGACACTTCATGAATACATTGGTAATGGAAGAGGATACCATCAAATCTATGTTTTTAAATAATTCCCCATAGTATGGTATAATGTGAGGTGCTCTAGATAAACACTATCCAAGAATTCATGGAAAGAACATAAGGAATGATGGCAAGGTTGAGATAGTCAAAGGTCTACTGATACCAAAGGTCACATTGGGTCTCCTCCACATTATAGATGGTAGGAGAATCTAATTTGACATAAGAGGGCTAGGTAAGTCAATGGATAATGATAGATAGCTTAGAGTCAGAGGGTATATATGGGATTTAAGAAGTGAGGGAAGCCATTATATTGACAAAATCATTCATAGATCATAAAGTGGTTTGGATATGGTAATTTTTAAATTATGCTAAGATTATGTCAACTAGATATTTTTAATATTTAAAAAAATCACTCTTGAATTGATAAGAGCCATTTATTTGATTGACCATGAGTTTAGAGTCACTAAAAATGTTGATCATTTTGACTCTTAGGGCTAATGTAGTTTGGAGACCTATCACTAGGGCTTTGTACTCAGCCATATTATTGGTACATTTGAAATATAACTTGAAAGATAAGGGACTAAGTTCATCATGAAGGGGGATAAGGATGATACTATATCTTCCACCATGTTGGCACTTTGATCCATTGAATAGCATGGTCACTTGATAGGTGAAGTCTGCTTGAGAGAGGGTTGTGATGGACTCATCTAGAAACTCAAAAGGAGTTTGATTGTCTTAATGGTGCTTTGGTCAATTGTTCAGTAATGACTTTCCTCTTAATTGAATTATACTAAAGGAACTCAAGTTTAAACTTGGATAAACTCATGATCTAATTATCCATACATTAGTTTTCATATGGTTTGGCATGCATATACTTAAGTGGGTCAGTATTGGTTATGACATAGGTATTATAGTTGAGAAGATAGTGGCATAGTTTAGTGGCCATGAAGACCAAGCCTAGGAAAAGTTTCTTGGTATGGGTGTACTAAGTCTCATACTCTACAAGCATAATACTATTGTAGTATACATCTTTCTCTTTACGATACTCATCCCAATGAGTTAGCATTGCCTATAAGTAGTGGTTGGTGGTAGAGATATAAAGGTAAAAAGGTTGATATTCCTTGGGAGGAAAGAGGATGAGTGGAGATAAAAGGTTATTATTTAAGTGAATCAAAGGTATTTTTATAGTCATTATTACACTTGAAAGATACATCCTTCTTCAGAAGGTGATGGAAGGGTTGACATCAATCTGAGAGCTGAGAGATAAAGTGATGAATGGATTGGAGCTTCCCCTACAAGCTATGGAGTTGTTTAAGGTGGGTAAGAGGAGTCATGTCAAGGATTGATTTTATTTTGATAGGAATGACTTTGATTCCTCAAAGGGAGATGATAAAGGCAAAGAATGTTTTTGATAATACCCTAAAGATACACTTCTTAGGGTTAAATTGAACATGGTAATGGATGAGTCATTCAAAGATAATATTAAGAATGGCCAAATTATCTTTACGACATTTGAATTTTCCAATAAGGTCAACAACATAGCCTTCTATAATTTTATGAATAAGGTCATGGAAGATGTAGGTCATAGTGTGTTGGTAGGTTACACCAACATTTTTTAGTTTAAAGGGCATGACCCTATAGAATAAGATCCCTATAGGGTGATAAATATAGTTTTGTGTTGATCTTTGAGGGTAATTAAGATCTGATTATAACTTGAGAACCCATCCATAAGAGATAACATCTCATAGTTAGTCATAAGATCAATAAGCTAGTCAATGATTGGTAAAGGAAAGTCATCCTTTGGGTAAGCAAGTTTAAGGTCATGAAATGTCACATAAATGCAAAGTCCTGCTGTGATTTTGGTGATAGGTACAACATTCGATACCCATTGGGGATAGTCAATGGGTTGAATGAAATTTATGGATAAGATATGTTTAAGTTCTTTTTTGATGAGAAGGGATATGCAAGGGTGCATTCATTAATTTTTTTTCCTAATTGGCTTGGCATGATAGTTGGTGACTATGTTATGGGTAGTGATGGAGGGATCAATTCCTAGAATGTCACTGTAAGACCACACAAATGCTATTCTATAGTTTAATAGGAAGGAGGGTAAGTATCTAAGCTCCTTAAAATTTAGAGATTATCTAATTTTGATAATGTGCAAGTTATCTGGAGTGCCCAAGTTGATATCCATGATGGATTCATTCAACATGGTTGAAGTCTTAAGAGGAAGAGATTTGTGGATAGAGGAATCTTATATAATAAGATAGATGAGAATGGAATCATAATCCTAACATTGGATGGTATTAATAGTAGGAGAGTCATATCCTACCATCTTAGGATGGGTTAGAAGAATGGTTATGGTTGCCCCATCCTTTTGATAAGTTAGGGGCCTAAGTCTGATTATTTTGATGGAAAAACAAACTAGGGGGGATGATGTCAAAATACTTAGCTATCAATGGTGGAATGGATGGTGAAGATGGGATTCTTCATTAATTATGGTAACAGAAGGTGGGTTAGATTTCTATGAGGTGGCATGAGACTAAGGCCATGATTTTTGTGAGGTTTTCAAGTTTTGATTGGAAGTAAATCATACAGCCTATGTCAAACCAACCTAAACCAAATTACTTCCAAGCACACCTATAAATGTATGTTTGAGCTAACTCTAGTTTATCTAGATATGAGAAACTAGAGGTGAATGGTCAAGGTGAAAAATAGGTGGAAAAAGTGTCAAGGGGTTTATCAAGTCCCCCATAAATGATATTGATTTGATAAGTTGAGGGCCCAAAAGGAATAATGGTTCCACTATTGGGGTCATAACTAGGTTATTGGTCAATATTCCCATACTCTTAAGGAGTAAGAAAAGTGTCTAGTGTCAAAAACTTATATTCTCACAATGAAAAATGTTGGAAGGTTGATTCCAAAGGATCCATTATGGGGATTTGGTTAGAATGAAGAGATGAACTAGTGGATTCTTCTATAGTAGAAGAAGATGGGGCTTCATCTTTTATTGGTGAAGGTTCTTTATATGGGGAAAGGATAACATTATTGGGTTGGTATGTCATGTTGCATGATGTAAAAGAACTCAGGTCAGCTTGTATGGTAACAACTTGATTTTCATGTTCAAATTTGATGCATCGATGTAAAATGGATGGCACACAACCCATGGAATGGATCCAATGGAATCCCAACAAAACATTTTACTAGAACTCACCTTCTACTACATGAAAGAGATCAAGAAGAGTGTGAGGTCCTAGATAAATGTGAAGGATAATAGTTCCTAGGGTCATGGCCATGGTATCATTGAATGATTAGAGCATCATTGAGGTTTTTAACATAATGTTCTTAGATAATTTGAGTTGGTTATATGCATGGAAGGAGATAATGTTGATGTTATCTCCCCCATCAATTGTAACACTCTTGATGTAGGTTTTTTTGATGTGCATGGCCATAAGGAGGGGACTATCTAGATCATCTAGATGGATGGAGGGTATATTTGAATCCTTAAAGGTAATAATGTTGGAAATTTGAAGAGCTCTAACAAAGGCTGCTAGAGGTTGTGGGTCTTCTGGTTAGAGTTGTATGGATTGAAAAGCCTTTATCATCACTTGGTAATGATGGAGTGAGGTATTGATTAGTTCATACAAACTCATCACCAATTTTTGGTGAAGCTATTTCAAAACTACTCATTGGAATGATTTAGAAGGGTTTAATTAAGGGGGACCCAAGATGGACACCTTGGGTTTGGTTAAAGGTAAAGGTGCTTGGTGTGGGTTGGGTGGTGGAAGAGATATATGTCCATGGAATGGACACATTTGACTTTCCCTTATCCTTGAGCCTATGATGATGTGACCACATGGATGGTATGGACTTGGGAAAAATTTGGGCTAGAGGATTGCTTGGGTTCTACTTCACTCTAAGATGAGAGTAGAGGAGTAAGTGAGTGTTGGTTGATGGTTCTTGGTTCTTGGTTCTTGGATTGGTGTTGGGCTCATAAGAGGCTCATCTGACAATAATTCATCCTCATGATATAGATGATGGGAAA
This sequence comes from Torreya grandis, assembly GCA_037957365.1. Lineage (NCBI taxonomy): Eukaryota > Viridiplantae > Streptophyta > Pinopsida > Cupressales > Taxaceae > Torreya > Torreya grandis. Next base: position 734,823 of record JARHVA010004537.1, read on the forward strand.
ATACTTAGAGAGCTTTATAGTTCTCAGTATCATTCCTGAGTGTCTTATGGTATGAGCATACTAATTTGTCATTACACATGGATGGTTTAGTATTATGTGGGTTAAATGGTCTAATAGGCAGTAAGGTTAAGAAATATGTTTGTTATAACCTCTGTAGGATGGTTGAGTAAGACTCAAGAAAAGGTGGAAAAGGCATGGAGGTCTTAAGTTTGGTAGTTGAGGTACTAGCCCTTTTAGGAGTGGGTTTGATGGTCATAGATTTGGGTAAAGGAGCATTCTTGGTGGATGGTTTTGGTATGGATTTCCTAGAGTCAAAAGGTGTTGGGGTAGATGCCTAAGAAATAGGTGGTTTGGATATAGAAGGTTTGGTAAAAATATGTAAGGATGAAAGTAGGAGTGATGGCATAACCAAAAGTGGTGGTTGGCTTTGGGTCTTGTCTAGGATAGTTGGTTTCCTTACTATGGTAGAAGGGTGAGGTCCCAAAATAGAAGGAATAGTGGAGAGGAGAAGCATAGTTTTAGCTTGTGGAATCTTGGGTGTTTTCACCTTGTTTGTTGGCTTGGTTTGGGGCTTATTTGATAGGTTTGATGAAGTTAATTTAAATTTCAGTGAGAGGTGAATAAAGTCTTGAATAGGGAATATGGCAAGGTTTTTGGTAGGCTTAGAAGGAATGGTATAAAGTAAATTAGTTATTTTAGGTGGAGATAATTTAGATAGTTTAGGTATGGTTTGGTCAGTAGAGGTTTCTAATGGCTAGTTTTGGTAAAATTAGGTTTGATAGTGGGAATAAAAGGTTGGGATGACAATGGTGTGGTTGGAGGTTCTTTCTTGGTTTGGTAAGGAAGTTAGAGATGGTGCTAAAATGTGGCATTATCTATGTTGGGTTGGCATAAGTACTCCAAGTTTTGAAATAGTCTAGAGAAGGGCTTATAAATAGGTTTGATTCCTTTGATACTGATCTCAAAGGTAAAACCAATGGGTGGAGAGAGAGAGAGAGAGAGAAATGGTTACCTCATCCTTTTCCTTAATCAAAGGCTCTAAGGTTTGGGAAGATGACTCTCCTATGGGAAAGGTAGGTAGAGTGATCACTTCCTTAGGTGTGATTTCTAAAGTAAGAGTGGATTGTTGTATGATGGAGGAGAAGGAGACGGTGGTAATGGCTACCTCCTTTGGTATGCCTTCCAAAGGAGAGGATGGTAGCTCAAATACCTCAATGGGTGAAGAAACTGGAGGGGTTATTTCCTTGGTTTTATTTTGTGAAGGAATGGAGGGTGACTCCACCGCCTCAATAAGTGGAGAAGGGGAAGTGGTTATTTCCTTAGTCTTGTTTTCTAAAGGAATGGAGAGTGAATCCACTATCTCAATAAGTAGAGGACTAAGACAGGTGGTTTTGTTAATGGATTCCTTAATAATGACTTGACTAAGGATTGCATTAATGGTATGGACTTCATGGTTATGAGAGGAATCTGCTCTAGTATTTTCATTATTCATGAAAGGGGCATGGTTGGGAAATGGCTATCTAAAGATGTCAAGTTATTGATTTGGGGGTGTGTTGGGCTTATCTGACACAAGTTCCCCCTTATTGATGAGGTTTTGGATGATGTTCTTTAAGGTAGTACACCTACTAGTGTCATGTCCAATGACATGATAAAAGTCACATAATTCATTCTCCTTATACCAACTAGGTACAGAATGAGAGAAATCAAATTGTTATGGAGGTTTGATAGACAAAAATTGTATGGTATTCACTTTCAAAAACTTATCCAAGACTAAATCATATGAATCCCCTAGTAGATTAAATTGTTTTTGATTGTTAAGGTTTGGGTTTCAAGTGTTCTAATTGGAGGAATTAGAAGAGTTGGGTTGGTTAACAATGGGTGGAGGAATGGTCTTAAGGACAACTACATTCATGGTTCCATTATTTTTGGAGTTAGTGTTAGTTTGATTGTTATGTTTGGAGGAGGGAGTCTCATTTAATTTTAAGGTGGAATTCTTGTTTCTCAATTTCAACTTCCCCTCATCAATGGATATATCCTCTAATTTTTATGCCATGGCGAAAGCCTCATCAAAGATCTTGAAGCTCTGAATGCATAAAGTATAGGAGATGTGTTTGGCACAAGCCTGAGCAAAGAGTTTAATTAGTTTGGGTTGGAGCAAAGAGAAAGAGAGTTGAATTATCAAGATTCTCCAAAAGGCTATGAATTTGGCTATGGAATCATCATCAAATTGCTGAATGGAGTAGAGATCGATGATGGAAAATTTCTTAGAGATGTTTATGAAAAATTGATCTAAGAAAGTATGAGCTAGTTGGGAAAAAGAAAAGAGGGAGTGATTTTTAATAGCACTGTACCAATCTAGTGATAGAACTAATAGAGACATGGGAAAGGTGAAAATAAGGAGAGCATCATCATAGGTAATCAAATAGCAAGAGTGACTAAATGCTCTCAGATGTTGTTAAGGGTCTTCCTTGCTCTAAAATTTTGAAAATTTCAAAAGTTCCCATTAAGGAGGATAAGAGGAATGTGGATGAATGGATGAATTGGTTCATTTACATATTTGGTCATAAGATAATAGGTTATGGGCACCATAGATAAATGACTACAAAGTACTCATTTTATCCAATAACATTTTGACAAGGTCCGTTTGTGGTTGTGCACCCACATAATTATAAGGTAGATTATGTTGGGTTTGGGTATGTGTAACATATGGATAACTGGTAGAGGGTTGAGAGACTTCCACGTATTAGTATGTGGATATGGGTGGTTGGGATGATGCCACATATGAATATGTGAAGATAGGTGGTTGGGTGGAAGGTAGGGGTACATAAAGTTTTAGGTTAGGGATGTAGGTCAAGTTTGGTGCAATGGGAACCTATTGAAGGATTAACATAGGTTGGGTAGGAGGTATGGTTAGGTTAGTAGATAGAGGGTAGGTGGTGAATTTGGTGCTAATGCATGGAAGGGTATAAGGTATGGGAACTGCCAAGCTCTGGAATGGAGTGAAGGTAGGTGGATTAGAAATGAGAGGAATAGTGGTGACACCAGTAAAAGGCACTCCCATGGCAAGTAGAGTATCCGTGTCCAAAGGTTGGCTTGCTCCTATACTAGAAGGGTTGTTGGTTAGGGTGGAAGGGTTTTAGGTGTTGGTTGGTTGGGTGGGTTGGTTTTGGATGGTGGCATCAATGAGATTATTTGTAGAAGATGATGCCTAGGTGACTAAAGGTTGGGTCAAGATGGTGGCAATAGAAGTATCACCCATAAGGTGGTATGTCATACCATAAGGTGGGTTAATAGGTAGAACCAAAGTAGGGGTACGATGAGATATGGTGCTAAGGTATTGTTAGAGGTATATGGGGTTCTTATCTAGAAAGGTGGTGAAATATTCATCACTTTGGGTGACCACCTAAGGGATGTTAGGACTTTTAGAAGGATGGGGAGAACTCTCTAAATTTAATATGTATTCCATGGATGAGGGAGAGGAGGAATATGGATGATTAAGAGGTGGGTTATGATTTTCTTGGTTTCTTAGTTGTTGCCTAGTTAAAACCATGTAGGTAAGGGAAATAGGAAGGTGTAACCAATCTCACAACTCAAACAAATATAAGACAAGAAATAAGTCAAGAAAATAAGACACACACTAAAGCATGTTAAATCTTAAGGTTATTTTAGTCTCTATTTTGGCTTATGCCTTAAGCTTTAAGAATTATGCGACTCAACTTGGCTTGTAGAGCATTTACTAGAAAAAAAGTCTATGGTTAGTTTTAGGTTGTGTTTAGGCTCTCAAAGGGATCTATATTGGAAATTAGTGTGTGGCTTGATATTGGGGCATGCCCCCTCACTTTACACACCATAATAATAAGGGTGTCAGGTGCTTGGCCAAGATATATTGATTACTAGATATTATACTAAGCTAAATAATGAATTTGGTTATCCACTTAGTGATGAAATCAAATTAGGATAGTTGGGAAAGATGACCACTAGGTGATGAAATCCCAATTGGGCCTTATGTCAATGTTTTTAGGCTTGATTAAGTGTAAGGGGCTTGTTCTTGTGTATGCAATAAGAGTGAATCTATGATTAATTCACTTGATTAATTAAGCTAGATGAGCTAAAATAAATAAGAAAATAAGGGATTTAGTCAATTTTAAGCCCAAGATGAAATTTTGGTTTCATTATATGAGCAAAAAGACAAGAAGAAGCACCTAGATGCAATTATGAACCCAATAAAAAACTCAAGGGTCCCATCAGGCATGCCAAAATGTTTCACATAAATTTTACTTTATTTATTTTTATTAAAGTTGTAAAACTTGAAAGAATGGTGAGGTTAGTGGAACTTGGATTTAGTTTGCACTCCATGATCCAGATGGTTATAAATACTCCTCTTTGGCTTGGGAGGATGACTTGTAGAGAATAAAAACACTAAAGAAGTGGTTGATTAGCTAGATAGTAGGGTGGATTGCCTATTAAGCTAAATCCAAGAAGCATGAGCTTCTTTGAAGGCTATCAATCCACACTTTTAGACAATCAAGTTCTAAAAATGAAAGATAAATTACTTGAATAAATAATAGAAGATACTGAAATTAAATATAAGAAGTGCTTGAAAGAGATGAATTTGATAAATTATATCAATAAATGATTGAATATTAATTCCAAATAGATTAGGTATGGTTCAAAAAATAGAGTGATGCTTTGTTCTTAGAAAAAAAGTTAGAAAGTGGGATTTAGTTGGGGTTTGATAGGTGGAAATAGATTGTTATTAAAAATGTCACACAGTGACCATAGATGGTTGGGAGAACCATTGGTGGTTAGGTGAACCATCGGTAGTTGGGTACCTATTAGTGGTTATGGATAAACCATTGGAGGTCAAGGTGAACATCAATGATTATTATGGGTTTTGGTCTGATTTAAGAAGCTAGTTGATGAGGCTATATAATGGACTCTAGAAGGTGTGATTGAAGATAATATAGAGAAACTAATTACTAAATATAATAAAATATACTTAGCTTGCTAGCCTAAGGAATGTGGAGATAGTCAGTTAAAGAACTTGTTGGTAGAGTCTAGAGTAATTCTAGTAGAGTAATGATGTTTTAACTATGACTAATGAATTGCAACACTTTAGATCTCTACCCTGGTCACTAGTTTGCTAGGAGAATACCTACAAAAGAAGTTATGATACAAGAAGCTATGATAATTACTGATGATCACTGATGCTTGATTACTCTTGACTTTGGATCCTTTTCACCTCCTCCTTTTTTATAGAAATAAGGGAGAGATGGAATAATAAGTTTAATAAGTGGTTTAATAGGGTGACTAAATTTAGCTTTAACATGCATTGATTTACACGTGGATCAGATAAGTTAAATTTAAAAAAACCAAGCTATAGTTAGCTAGAGTTAACCTTTAAGGTGGTTAAAAGGATGACCATTAGTGGTTAGGCCTAACCATTAGTGGGTAGGGTTCAACCATCTATGGTTAATAGGTTAAAGGTTAGAATGGTCAAAGTCAATCAATTTGACTTAGGTTTGGTAGTTGAGTTTTGTCAAGTGGTACTAAGGGCATGCAAGGGTGGTCTAGGGGTTAGTTTGACATCTAGAACCATTGTGTGTAGTTTTATAGTGTCTACACTAATCACCAAGACAATAATTATAAGCCTACTCCTTCCACTAATAATTTTGATAGTCTTATAGACCCAACTCCCAAATAAAATGTGGTTAATATAACTAATATACAAAAGGTAGTTTCCTTCATTGATTTTCATCTCACCCACACTCATAAATCATCTCACATTTTTTTATTATCTAAGATTATTCCCCCACCTATCTAACATAGTTGGGGAAATAGTATCTTATCTTTATTGATGAATCAATTTCAACACCTCCATTAGATAACACCTCTCATACCATTTATACAATTTCTCCAACCTCTTTACCCATCGCCAATGATACTCAACCTTATAATACCACTTATTAATATATATCACAAGATAAAACTAGATCAAATATTTCATATTTCGATGATAATCAACCAATTTTTTCTACAATTAAACCTATTGCATCCTATCAACACAAATTTACATGCACTTCTACTCTTTCGAAGGACCTCCTCCAACACTATGCACTTCTATCCAACAATACCCTCATGGGTTATAATGAATGTGTTGTCAAGTGTGTTGTCATTGATGTGAAAAGATGATGTCATGTGTGCATTTATTTCAAAGGAAATGAAAAAATTATTATGTCATTGATGTATGGATAAGCTTGAGCTTAGAGTTGTGCAAGGCAGTGTTGGTGCATGTGAGAATAAAGTTGAGTAGGTGGCCTAATGAGGAATGACGATCAAGTTTAGATGCATACGAGATATGATAAGAATTTTTGGAAGTTTAACATGTTGTCTCTAGCATGTTGATATTATTTTAGTTCAAGAAGAAAAGATAAGTATGTGAATAGTGTGTTGGCATAGGCTTGGTAGCCTAGTATGCTAACATTGTTGAGGTCAAGAATAATAATTTTGGAATATGTGTAGCATGTCATGAAGTTACATGAAATGATTATTAGGTAGTGAGATAATTTAATGAGGTTTCAAGGTGGTATTAAGGTTAAGGTTGAGACCTAGTTTGTTCATAGAGACCTAGTGAGGACCAAACGGTGGGTCAAGTTATGTTTCCAAGATGTAATAGCTCATGTGAGCATGGAATGAGGTGTGATAGGTTTTTTCAAAGTTTTTGACCAAGTTTTAAGTCCTGAGGAGCAAGAGAAAGTAAGATAGTAGGTTAAAAAGTATTATGTGCATGTAGGATGAAGGATTCCAAGATCGAGAAGGAAGTTGAGATGATCATTAGAATATGTAGGATTTGCATGGTGACCTAAGAAATTTGGGAGAGGTGTAAAATAGACCTAAATTTTTTTCCAAGTATTTTGTAGTGGTTTGAATGATAGAGCTTTATGAACATTCGTTAAGAATGTGAACTGGTCAAAACCCTCCTATAAATCTTTATAGTAGAGTGATTCAAAAGATGTGAAAGGTCAGTTCCCACAAAGGTTTGTTTGAATAATTTTTAATATTATATGGTGTATATTAATCCTATATGAATATATATGTGGAAGTGGTGTGTCTGGGCAATGAGCAGAAGGTACAAAAATATGCTTATTTTTAAAGATTTTGGTACTACAGGTAGGGTTGACTGAGTCAACACTTGAAAGTGGATGGAGGTAAAATATATAGAATTTTTATACAATTCCATGAAGTAATTTTATAATTATTGATTCATTTTGTCAATAATTTTGGTCAATCACTTTATCCTATCATTAAATCTATAGACTATGACAAGAGTGAGAAAAAGCCAGTCAAGTGAATAAGTGTTTAAAGAAGTGTTCCAGGTGATTAGGGTTAGATCTAATAACTTTGGGTATTTTTTTAATACATATTACTTATTTTATATTGGTTTAAAATATTTTTTGGTTTCCATAAACTATTTATAAGGAGCTTACAAAGTGACCAGTCTATATAAGACAATGGAACCCAAGACAATGAGAATAGCTTGCTGAAGAAAATTTTCCATTGGAGAATATGATTTAAATAGTTGAAGGTGTGATAAGTATGGTTTAATACCACCTTTATTTATTTATAGATCATGGTTGTGCCCATACTATTTTATAAAATCAAAGTTTGTTGATTGTGTAGACACCGAAATCGTGTCGACTCCCCTGGTCATTCCTCGTCTTATTCTTCTTCGCCTATTTAACCCTTGTCGATCACTTGTTCCACCAACCTTGACCCTGGCAGCATGTAAAAATGAGCACAGAGCTAAAGCTAGACTCTATCCCCATTATGCATCTGCCGACGATGGTCTTTACCCGGCCGATGTCGCCGACGTCGGTCACCTATCGGCCGACGTCGGCAATCCTGCCGACGTCGGTCACCTTGCCGTTATCCGTTATCAGTTATCATTCGGTTTCCCGAAACGGTTGACGAACCGTCTCTGGAACCGTCCCCCGCCTTCATCAGCGTCCGCCAACCATTTAAAAGGCGATCCCAAATGCTATTCAACCATTCGAAACGCTGATCAATCGAAACCTGAGCAATCATTCAACCAATCTGCGAACTCTGACATCCACAGACTCTGGCGATCAACACTCTCGGCATCAACCAATCTGCATTCAACCCAGCACTGCACAGACAACTTCAACTATGGCTTTCATCGCGTCTTCTGGCAGGTAAGTAATTACTCTGTTTGTTTTATTTCTTCTTGGTTATTCTTTGTTTATCAGTTCTGTCATCCCAAATCTTCAAACCACAGACCCAGCATCTCTCTTTTACGTCCCTGCCACTATCCGCATCCATAACTCTATCCAAAACCCGACCTTACCTTGCCCAGACCCTGTCCTGACTCTATCCAAAAACCCTACCCTGACCTTATCAGACCCTGTCCCGACTCTGTCTAAACCTCATCCCGACCCTATCAAGACCCTGTCCCGACTCTGCCCAGAACCTGTCCTGACTCTCTCAGACTCCTCAGAACCTGCCCCTACCGATGCCGGTCACTACCCCGACCGACGACGGCACCTCAACCGACGTCGGCACCTTCCCTAACCGACGCCGGCACCACAGAGACCGACACTTGCAACTGTGCAGAACAGTGCTGCATATCAGGTACGCACTTTATTTTTTTGTCATTTATTTCTATCATTATTATCTACTTTCATCCAATATTCTACTTTTTTATCAGTGGGTTGATATCCTTCTAGGAAGTCTTTGTACTTCCAGGATCGGGCGTTCGCCTGACAACCCACCATATCTTTGACTAACGTTTTTCCGTGTTTTAGCCTTTTCTTCGCAGGTGTCATTCCTCCACAGCCAAAGAGGAGAATCTTCCAACGTCTGATTTCGGTGCGCACGACTTTATCAGGTACTTCTAGCCTTGACCATTTCTTTTAGTTTCTTTATTCTTCTTTTGAATGTAGAAAACAATTTTGCATAGAAACATTCTGGCACGCCCAGTGGGACCTTAGGTCCTTCCTCGGGTTCCTCTTCTTTTCATTCATATAGGTGCATTAGGTTCCTTCCTTTTCGCCTCCTTTCGTCTCTTCTTAAATGACATCATAAGCAGGACTAAAACGAACATTTCTTTCTTTCTTGCACTTCTAGACTAGCTAAAACTCATATTCTTTGACTCTTTCTCCATTCGTCTTCATACGAACAAACATTTCGACTTGGGCATTAGAACACTTTGCATTCATTTTTGATTGCCTGCATCTTTTAGACCACACATAGTAATTAAACCGCATATTGAATTAATCTAGATCACTTGATGTTACACGACCAGACCACCTGCACAAAACAAACATTTTAACTTACCTGAGATAAGGCCCGACTGGGATTTCATCCCCCACCGGATACCTTACCCGTCCCGGTGACCCTACTTGGATTTCATCACCAAGGGGGAAGCCCACTCCGTTCTCTGGCGGAGTCTAAACTCTAGGCGAGGTATATCTTGGCTAAGCGAGACCAGCTAACCACTGGAATCGTGAAGTGAGGGGAGCTTGCTCCTTAGCACCAGGCCACGTACCAGACCCTAACACAGACTTCTTGAGCACCATAACAAAAACCCGAAACCATCCATAGACTGCTTCTTCTAGAACCTGACTCACAAAACCAACCTTCCACTACACACATTCTAAGGCATAAGCCACTATAATCCTAAAAAATTTACTCTTAGGGTTTTAGGATCTGCTTGTGTCTTCATCTTTTTTAGTTCTTATCTACTTGTTTGAGCTTGTGAGGATGTTCTTTCTTGCCTTGAATGGTTCTGACACGTAGTCAAACCAAGGCTCTTCTTGACCACGCTAGCCATCAATCGCTTTCGCCTACCCCGTCTATAAACAATCATATAATGGAGTTCTACTCGAAGACCAAAATAATTCCTACTAGACTATCTCCAACCCAGATGCCTATCATCCCAGAAGGGGACCAAGATTTTGCAAGATTCTTGGACCTCAATACCGCAGCCCTCCAAAACTATCTCGCGAGAAAACCAATGCAGGACCTTTCGGACGACATGGCGACGACATCAACACCGTTCGCCACCCAACCTTTTACGACTCAACCTTTCGCCTCAACCATTAACCCGACCATGGCCAATACGCAAAGTTCGGCCTCCTCATCTATTTTTAGACCAACCTCCATCGGGGTTTCGTTACCCCCTCAACCACCTGTAATTCAACCAAGTTCTACATCATACCAGAACTTGATTGTTTCGACCCCACACACTCTTGCGCCTATATATGCAGGAGTGCCTACCTCGCCCTTTGTCAATGCCGTCACACAACCTCCTTTGGCAGTATCTAGTCAGCCTATGCCTTCTACCTTCATAGCCCAACCACCCTTAACCTCTACTTCTGCCCCTGCGACTAGTCATCCATACATTATACAACCGGCTATGTCGCACGCCTCTTCTAACCTCTTTCAAGCGCCTTACAACCTAGGGGGTGCTCCGTCCACCAATCTGTCAGCAGACGTCATCAAGATGCTGATGGATAAAATGTCCAGTCTTGAAGCTTCTATCTCCGGTTCAAGTAATGTCTCTTCATATGACCAGATTTACAACGAGCCCATTCACCCTTCTGTCCCTATCCGACCATACCCCAACCATTGGGAGCTTCCTAAATTTACTCACTTTCAGAGTAAGGAAGACCCACAACAACATCTAAAGGCATTCAGACATGCCTATTATCTTATTGCCCATGATGATGCGTTGCTTTTACGCACGTTCCCTATGTCGCTTTCTGGCCCTGCCCTTGACTGGTATAGTTCTCTTGCCAGACATTCTATCTTTTCATTCATTCAACTCGCCCAACTATTCGTTGACCATTTTTCTATCAATATCACTAAACAAGTTTCGATCACAGACCTTTACTCCATCAGGCAATTTGACGATGAATCTGTTGTCGACTTTGTCGCTCGTTGGAGAAGCTTGATTAATCAGCTCTCCTTCTCCTTACCTCAACCCGAGCTCATTGAGCTCTTTTCCCGAGCATGTGTCAGTCACATCTCGTCTACCTTGCGGATTCAGACATTCCACACTTTCGACGAGGCCTTCACCATGGCCCGAAAGCTTGAACTCCGTGCCATTGAAGAAGATAAGGTCAAATTATGTAACACTAACATACGAACCAATAACCATTCTTCTTCCAGACCTTTTTCTGCCCACTCTCAATCCAAGGAGTTGGCAAACACTGTCATCTTTAGACCATCATCTTCAACAATAACCAACCGCTCATCATCTTCAACATTAGACTACATCAATAAACATTTTCAACGTCAATCCATACAGCATCAATTCACTCCAATTAGGGAGTCATATGCCTCTGTCTTGGATAAACTCGTCAAGCAGGGGGTCCTCAATCTCCCTCCAATCCAACCACATCAATTCGACCCCTCAACACCTATCCCTGCATGGTACAGGGAGAACCACTTTTGCGACTATCACCGTGTCAAAGGCCATGACACGGATCGCTGTCAAACTTTCAAAAACATCGTCCAGGACATGCTAGACAAGGGGGATCTCATCTTGGATAACTCGAACGCACCGCCCAACCAAAACCTTGACATCTCTAAACACCCTTTTCCAAATCATTCGCCTACTCAAAACAACGTCCAGACTTCGACCAAAGACCCTCAAGACCATGATATACACACGGTCGACACTATCTTTTCTCTTATCCCTGACCAACATTTTTCACAGGTGGAAGACCTTTCTTCCCCTATACCTCCTCCACATGGTGAAGAACTTTCTTCTCCCACTTGTCCTCCATCGACTTCTCCCATATTGGAGGACGCTTTGACCACATCAACGCCATTAAGCCCATCTCTGTCCGAAGACCCTACCTTGCCTACTCCTCAACTACAAGTAGAAGGCACGATCATCCATGCCCTCTGCCCACTTGAGGAGCCGCACTCTCTTATTTCTTCTCCACCAAGAGAAGAACCAGTCTCTCCACCCATTTCAACCGAGGAAGACCCAGTCACGGTTTCCTCCTACCCTTTGCCTGAGATTGCTATATCTCGCGCATCACCATCCACATCTAAGTCCAAACCCGTGCAGGCGTCCATCATGCCCAAAGAGACTAAACCTCTTGGTGTTCGACCCACATCTAATCTTGCCTCGCACAAAGGTGGCCCTCAACCCAAACCAAAGAAGGCTACTAAACCACACCGGAGGCCTCCTCCCCTATCTTCGTCATTACCTTCAATCTTGGGCCCACATCCGTCTACTTTACTCAGAGTGCTTCCCACTCCCATACTTCACAGAGGTAAGTCACCTCCATTATTCTATCAACTCATCAGACTTATACCTCCTTCAAACCATCGACCAACGCCTCTTACGCCTCCCAAACCAACGTCACCAACCCTCTCTGCAATAAAACATCCCGACCCATTAGCAGGTTCTTATGCCTTGCTGTTACGGCAAATGTTGCAGTCCTCTCGTCTCTATCTCCCACCGCTTAGACCATATCACTCTCTCGGACCAAAACCACCATGGTTCGATGACACTCGCATTTGTGCGTATCATCGCACGCCTGGGCACGACACGGAGCATTGTCATGCCCTCAAGGTCGTCGTTCACCAATGTCTGGGGAATGACACCTTTCTTCTCGACCACGTCATCAACAAACCTTCAACACCACCCCACTCATCAACTCTCGGATCAAAACCATCTTGGTTCGACAACTCTAAATTCTGTCATTATCATCACACTTCGGGACATGACACCGAGCGTTGTTGCGCTCTTAAAGCTGTCATTCGTCACCACCGAAAAAAGGATTCCTTTCTTATCAAGGATCCTCTTGACCCCCCCTTTGACAAATTATCAACACCAACCCATGCCTCTCCAACCTCATCACTTAAATCAGGATCTCCACGCCAGACTAGGGTCCCTTCACCGCCTTTAACCCCTTTATTCGACATCAACACAGTCCATCTGACCACTAAACCTCAATTGACCTTAACTAATCCGTCAAACATTCTCCCTAGCCGCTGGAGGAATTCAACCTTCATCCAAACTTTAACCAATTTTTCAACACAGTCTCGACCACATATCAATCACTCTTTCAACTTAACCTCAACCAGACTAGCAACCAAACATTTAACCCGACCTCAACCAAACATTCGACCCAACCAAAGACCAAATACCAACCAATCAACCCTCGACCAACCATTGACCAATTATCAAATGACCAAATCTCAACCAAACATTTAACCCAACCTTTTTATCAAAATATTCAACCTTTTTCAATCAATCAACAACCATATCAACCAACTTCACATCCACTCATCAATCAACGCCTGACCAATCTGGAAAGAGGCAAATGGGGCAAGTTTGCTCCTAATTGACTCGGACCTTATCATGCACATGTATACACCAGGGACTTATCAGAACCTGAGCCTCTTAATGCGTTGCATCTGCGACCGTTCTACTGCTAGTCGAGTATTCATCCACTTGACACTTAACTTGAGCTCATCCCTTGAGCAATCCCCGTCCTCTTAGTCCTACTTCCTTTCAACCCTATTCCTCTTAACAATTCCTATAACCCTTTTATGATGTATGGATGCTTTGTCCTAATAAAAGGGAGTCTTTGAACTTTTACAGTCTTGTCCATGACTCAACTTCTATAAAAACAAATCAAGATGTCAAAACATATCCATGGTCACTATATCAATATCAAAATAATAAAAAATAGACTGCTCCCTCGAAGGACAGCTGTACTATCATTGCTGTAATAAATAGACTGCTCCCTCGAAGGATAGCTATTCAAAAGCCTTTATATTAAACAAAAATCTAGACCACTCCCTCGAAGGATGGCTATGACTAATCTGGCAATAAACAACATTATTTTAGAAGCTTCCCGCATTGATCAGCTTCACAAACTGACCACCAAGCAAATGACATCTCTATACAGGCTTCCCGCATTGATCCGTCTGTGCCAAAAAAAAAAAAAAAAAAGTCATGGACTTGACTTATAGTTGTCTCAGGGTCTCCTATAAAAAGGGGCAAAGTTATCTCTGCTCTCAAAACGGGTTACCCTCTTTCCTCCTCCTATTACTTGCTCCAGGGACTTCGAGCTCACTTTAATGTCTAAGTGATTCGATTACCGCTCTAACATAACTATGGTCAACAACGTCACGCATGAACGGGGCTCTTGGTTCTCATAACCCCTATCTATGCTATCTTTTTGGTCCTTGTCAATGAAAGAGCAATATGCTTTTCACTTCTTCTGCACTTTGGTCACATTCACCTTCACCCTCGTCAATCGACTCAGCTCAACTCTCTTTTCAGACTATCAACATGATCTTGCCTATTCACCTTAGTTTCTATGGACACCAATACACATGGAAACTATCGACCCGACCTAATTTATGTTAAGCATAAACCAATACTTGCTAAAGCATAAATAGACCTCAATTCATTTTTAGCATACATCCATCACGAATATGGAATATTGCTAGGGATGAAAAACCCATCAACCAATGTTGTAGAATACACCATTTGGAAAAGGCTGCAACATCTTTTTTTCCTCATCATTTCATCATAACCATGACCAATCTATCAACTATTTTAACCACCTGTCTACCACTCGGACCCTTTATCTGAACTACATTGGTCTGAGGCCCTTCCACAGGGGCTATGTAGGCAGCACTCAGATGACACGACTGTCTTCTGGGGTTAGCTCGACCATTCTCGTTTATTCATCTCTCTGATGGACAAACCTTCTTGCCTTCTTTTAACCATAACCTTGCCCTTCACCATGACCCATTTCCATCCCTTTGACCCTTCCTCCCTTCTAGGGAGAACTACATCAGCCTGAGGCCCTCTTACCAGGGCTATGTAGGCAGCACTCAGTTGACATGGGGTCTTCTGGGGTTAGCTCAGCCGCATCCTTTCATCCATTCATCCATCCATCAACCACCAACCATTGGAGATCATGCGTATCTCCTCCGACCTCGACCACTTCCAAGACATTGTTGCCTTGGTTGTTTTTTCATGTATGCTACCTCATGACTGGTTATCAGACTTGTGCGCAGACCTTTTTGGACCCTCACAAGTATAGGATCGCAAGCCGGTTGATCCACACTACTTGTGACTTTTTCGTGTTTTTAGGAGCACTTCCTGAGCTCAGGATACCTGGAATGCGACGACCCATTTGGAGCTTCAGCTTAGATTGAGTGATCCGATCAGCAGATGACTAAATGCTGGGGCCCGGTTACTTCAATTTTGGCACTCCTCGACCCTTGTCTTGCGACACTTTGGCCTGACCATCTCGTGCAGTGGTATGCGTGCAATCACAACTTTTGCAGCGTTCACCCTCACCCCTTTTTCATCCACTCTTTGTCAAATCAGCACCCGATTCCCGGTTCCCTTCCCTCGACTCTTGCTTTGAGGGGGAATACCTTATCCTTACTCGGGGCATTTTGCTTCCTATTTTTGTCTTGCAGTTCATTCGAACAACCAACAAGATGAAATCAACCTTATCCCTCACCTGGGGCAATCCCTCCTATTTTTGTCTTGCAGTTCGTCCAGAACAACCAATAAGACAAAAAGGGGCAAATGTAGACACCGAAATCATGTCGACTCCCCTGGTCATTCCCCATCTTATTCTTCTTCACCTATTTAACCCTTGTCGATCACTTGTTCCACCAACCTTGACCCTGGCAGCATGTAAAAATGAGCACAGAGCTAAAGCTAGACTCTATCCCCATTATGCATCTGCCGACGACGGTCTTTACCTGGCCGATGTCGCCGACGTCGGTCACCTATCGGCCAACGTCGGCAATCCTACCGACGTCGGTCACCTTACCGTTATCCATTATCAGTTATCATTCGGTTTCCCAAAACGGTTGACGAACCATCTCTGGAACCGTCCCCCGCCTTCATCAGTGTCTGCCAACCATTCGAAAGGCGATCCCGAATGCTATTCAACCATTCGAAACGCTGATCAATCAAAACCTGAGCAATCATTCAACCAATCTGTGAACTCTGACATCCACAGACTCTGGCGATCAACACTCTCGGCATCAACCAATCTGCATTCAACCCAGCACTGCACAGACAACTTCAACTATGGCTTTCATCGCGTCTTCTGGCAGGTAAGTAATTACTCTATTTGTTTTATTTCTTCTTGGTTATTCTTTGTTTATCAGTTTTGTCATCCCAAATCTTCAAACCACAGACCCAGCATCTCTCTTTTACGTCCCTGCCACTATCCGCATCCATAACTCTGTCCAAAACCCGACCTTACCTTGCCTAGACCCTGTCTCAACTCTATCCAAAAACCCTACCCTGACCTTATCAGACCCTGTCCCGACTCTGTCTAAACCTCGTCCCGACCCTATCAAGACCCTGTCTTGACTCTGCCCAGAACCTGTCCTGACTCTCTCAGACTCCTCAGAACCTGCCCCTACCGACGCCGGTCACTACCCCGACTGACGACGGCACCTCAACCGACGTCGGCACCTTCCCTAACCGACGCCGGCACCACAGAGACCGACGCTGGCGACTGTGCAGAACAGTGCTACATATCAGGTACGCACTTTATTTTTCTATCATTTATTTCTGTCATTATTATCTACTTTCATCCAATATTCTGCTTTTTTATCAGTGGGTTGATATCCTTCTAGGAAGTCTTCGTACTTCTGGGATCGGGTGTTCGCCTGACAGCCCACCATATCTTTGACTAACATTTTTCCGTGTTTTAGCCTTTTCTTTGCAGGTGTCATTCCTCCACAGCCAAAGAGGAGAATCTTCCAACGTCTGATTTCGGTGTGCACAACTTTATCAGGTACTTCTAGCCTTGACCATTTCTTTTAGTTTCTTTATTCTTCTTTTGAATGTAGAAAACAATTTTGCATAGAAACAGATTGGTTATTAATAGTGTTTGGTGGCTCTGAGTGAGCTTATTACAAAGAATATTTTAAGGTTGTAGAAATTGAATTGAAGAACCTAATGAGATTTATTATGACCTTGAGGTCATGAGGTGTATACACATTTTTTTTTATCATAGTGTTTTGGTAAAAGTGTACTTTTGAGCTAAACATTCTTGACTATGTTTTTGGATACACTGGTAGTTTGAGTGACCACTTTGTAGAAGTGTGTTGGAAGAGGTTTGAGCTAATTTTAAGAATATAATGAGTGTGGAGATGTTATATAATTATAAAACGATCATAATAAGGCATTTTATGTCATTATTTATCTCTAATTATATGTGGAGAGTCAAAATTATTTGACTATTGATTTAACAATTTTGGGAATATTGGTGTATTATTCCTAATTTAGTTAATGGTCTGGAGTAATAAAATTAGTAAATAAATATTAAATAATTAAGATACTAATTTGTATAATTTTATTTTAATTTTAACCTTTATAAAAATAGAAATAGGGGATAAAAAATAAGACTTAGCTAGAAATGGACTGAGACAATTGAGATAGAGTCTAGAATTCACTATGCTAGATTAGGACACTATCACAAATTAGGATCTAGCCTTCATTTTATGATTGGATAGGATCATAAAAATAAGACACCCTAAGGTCTAGTGCTATAGTCCTCTTTTTCCACTATTTTATAGGAGGTCTAAGCTTTTTGGGTTTTTTTTGTTGTGTCTAAGTGACCTTGCCTATGAAGTTTCAACTACTAGATGTCTGCAAAACTCCCTATAGAACTGATTTAGTATTCAAACCATAGACTCTATCATTCTTTGACAAAATTTGGGAAATAAGGGGGGTTAGTGTGTGTAATATTCACTAAATGTGTATCCACACCATTTGTGTAGACATGTTGCCTACATACCAATACTCTAAAGAGGGATCAAGCCATATGTAGTTCTCCCACTTGATGTACTTTGTGAAATTATGTGTATGAAGTTACAAATTCTAAAATTAGATGTGATTGAGGTGGCTAAGGACTGGTGCAAGGATTTGGATAATCTTGTAGTAGTATTGGCTAGTTGTATGCAAATAATAGGGAATATTTCCTGAGTAGTCTTGCTTGTATTCTTGCTTTGTGATATTTTCCAACCCTTTTCAAATGAACTTTAAGTGGGATTTTATAGGGATATGCTGGTCATGGGTTGAATGTTATCTCATTAGACTAATAATAAGAGGGATAAGAACCAAAAATAACTAACCATTGGAAGCAAAAATGCACTTAGACAAGAGCACTAAAAGTAGATACTAGAGGGTCCGATGCTATAGTCCAAGTTGGGCCCTATAGTCTTGAGCTAACAAGACCTGGGGGATAGATCTATCATGAAAAGAGTAGTCTAGCTGAGCTATGAGTGGGTCTAAAAGGGTAAAAATGATTAGGAATTAGTGAAAGATGCTTATGAGGGTCAAGAAAGAAAGCAAGAGGGAAATAATGGGTTGGGTGTCATTAGCCACACTCAAGTTACCAATTTTCACATTTTATATGACTACATGTGCCCTCCCCCTTTATGATAGTGATGTTTCAAAGTGAAATACTAGGACAAAGGAAAAATAAAAAGGGTACCTAAAATTACCTATAAGGGTGAAGCTCTTAAAGCTGTGTGATGTTGGGTGTGCATAGAGAGACCACACTGTGTAGTGTAAATCTACAAGAGAAAACAAAGAGTAGATTAGTTCTTACTAGATATGATCTATCTAAAATAAGAACATATAAAGCTAGGTAAGAGAGAGAGAATGAGAAAGGAATGTATACACCTCATTGGGTACATGAACCAATACAAAACTTCTTGTGATGTTGAGTGATGCTGAGTAATGATGGATGATGCTATACTAAGAGTAATATCATGAATGGAGTTGAGTGCTCAATTCCCCAAAAGTCACTCAATAATGCAAAGGCTGGCCTTTGGATCCATCATCACCTACTAAGTGAATCTATGTGATCCTATATGTGCTAATCAATGTTTGGACTATGTGTCCAATCACTCTAAATAGTTGGCTCAAGAATATAAAGGCTAGCTAGTGCTTTGGCTCCATCATTGCCCCATGAAGTGAAGCTATGAATTGATACCAATATGAAATGTGTGTCATATGAGATGGATCCTGAAGCCCATGAATACTCTATAATTTGATAATGTGGCATGGATTGTCAAATGTGTGCTAAAAACTAGGCCACTCTTGGCCAACTCAAAAAAAGGTGGATATCAGGCTTGTATGAAAGCCACTCTAAAACTAGGCTATAAGCTTATGTAGAAGCCACTCAAAAAAGGTGGATATCAGGATTGTATAAAATCCACTCCAAAATGATGCCAACCATATATAGATGGAATAAGTCATGTAACTACTAAGAATTCCTGGGTAATATGCTGAACTGAGAATGAAAAGAAGACAAATGTGTCATGCACATTGCCTCTAATCATTGGTGTTTAAAACATGTATTCTAATCTGAAAGTTATACCAACTACCATATCTGAAACTAAAAGTGAGATCCATCATGTTATGCATGATGCCCCCTATATCTAAATTCTTTGAGTGAAAGTATACTAAAAACTATTGATTTGAAACTAGTTTAACTATGCACAACTATAGTGAACCTACTTTTCTACCCACTTTTGGAAAGTCTAGTTTTTTTTGTTCAGATAGGAGTGCTAAAAAAAGACACTAAAGGTCATGATGTTTTAGTCCCATATTGGTGATATTGTCCTAGGATAAATATGATGACTATTCTAAAATTGTCACTATCTACCTAGTTTGAAGTCTAGTTATTGTTCTGGGTGTTTTGAAAATTACTTTTCAATCTTTAGGAGCTCTAATATCTATGATAAAACCCCTATTTTTTCCCCCTCTTTTGAGGTAGGATTTAAGACCTTGCAATGATGACCCTCAAAATAATGAGCCCTGCAAGTGTGTTATATTGTAAAGATACATGATATAACAATGCTAATTGATAAGATATCTCAAGATATAGCATGGTTTATAATGAGATATTTTTAGATCAATAGGGGTATGAATAGATAGATATAAAAATGTAATAACATGTGAAATATAAAGAACTATAATTGAAAGTCTAGTTAGTTTTTAGTGGGCAAAGAGGGATGGAGTATGATGTCCATCTTGGCATATAAGAAAGCAAGATAATGCATGATGTGGATCATGGCATTACAAATAATTTGAGAATAAAAAAAACAAAAATCACACAAGGGAAGAACCAAAAAGCATACAAGAGTGGCCAAGAGGACAAGAAAATAAGGGATATGGGAACATGTCAGTCAAATTAGAAAGCATGCATATAAGACATGTTAAAATGCCACATACACCTATAATTGAAACAAGCAAGGTTAGTACAAGGGCCATAGGCACATAAAAGAGTATAAGTAAAGGAAATTGGAAAATGTACTAATACGCACACAAGAATAGAAGTAAAGGACATTGGCAAATGTCCTAAGCCACATACAAGACATAAAATAGGAACTAAGAAATACAATCATATCTAGCTATGCAAAGCAAAAAGAAAATCATGTAAAAACTAAAAATACAATCGCATCTAACTAATCAAAGCAAGAAGTGAAAGTATACAAGACATGTAGTACAATATTAGATATATGCTAAGAAATATACAAGTACTATATAATAGTGAGTATCAATAGAATAATCTAGTAAGTAATGCACATCAATAAGATAACTAGAGTGTGTGGTGTAGGAATGGCATAACCTAGATGGTGTAGTCATGTAAAAGATACCCCTCATGGGTAAATATATTGATGTATGTCTCGAATGTAGAAGTAGGATGCCTCCTCAATGGGTAGAGTGAAATAATCAAGGATTTAGATGTCATTACACACACTCAAAGAAGATCAAGTAAAGCATGGTAATGTAGATAAATCAAAAAACCATATCATAGAACAAAAAATGTAAGTCTAGCATGGTAGTAAAAATGTAAAGCATAGATGATGAATATAATTGAAATATTTTTTATGTTTTGAAATTTTTGAATATTTGAATGTTTTTGGTTTTTTGATATAAGCTATGTAAAATCAATCATAAAGAATCTATGTATAGCAAACTGAATAATTATGTACAATAAATATTGAGAAGAAATAATACTAATCGATGAGTCTCATGAGAGAATCCCTATCATGGTGTCCTGTATCAAAGAGGGATTGTGCATGTTCATGAAGCATGATATAAAGGCTAAGACTATGGATCTAAAATCTATGTATACTATAACTGCTCTAAAATATCTAAAATGAAAATCAACTGTGGGATCCCCCTATAAATCTAAAAAGTAGATGAAACTATAGGGCTCTTAGGTACCCATCTCATAGTAAGAGAAGCTCTTTGAACATGTACTATATGAGTGAAAACATGAGATCTCAATGATATTTCCTTAGGTGTGAACACTATAGCTAGAAGCTATCTAGAATTCTAAAAATCTATGTGATCTAAAAAATACCTCTATGGAAGTGTATGAACTCTCTATGTTTTTTATGGGGGCCTCAACTATATCTAAATCTGAACTGGAGGAAGAACTAAAATTTGTGGCTTAATTGAAACTGGTGACTACACTATAGAAGATGGATCTAAAGTAGGGACTGGTAACTCATAAGGAACTCCACCAACTTTAACATCTTGATTAACATGAATGAATTCCATGCATTTATGAAATATAGAAGGTACTACTAAAAACTTTTGAATCCATATCAACCAAGTAACATATCATAAAATCTTGAACTGGGAACTATAATAAATGGTGTGGCCATGTGTGTTAGACCAACCTATAGAGGAAGTACAATCTCACCCAATGAACTTTATATGTACCCACTGAATCCATTGATAACTATGTCCATTGGGATAATATCATACTCTAAATATCTCAAATGCTACAATAATGTCATAGTGCACATGTTTATGCTAGATCCATTATCTATGAGAACACTATGAATAGGATGACTATGAATGTAAGCTCTGATAAAGAGTGCATGATAATCTGAATCATCCTTGACTATCTCTTGTTTTAAGAAGGAAATGAAATTTCTAGCTAAAACTCTTGAATTGTATACACCAATCATGTTGCTCAAAAGATGTAACTCAACTGAAGGTACCTTGTATGTATTTGGTGGGGGATGTGCATAATATGCATGGTGAAACCTTGATGTATCCCCTTTCTCTTATTTATAATTTTATAGAAAAGGATCTAAGAAGATTTTTAAAGCTTTATCCTATGTTTTATTTGCCTATGGAGGCTCAACTAGAGTGCCAAGATCAATGATGTTATCATCTAACAAGTTCTATATCTTATGTTTCAAATTGATGCATCTATTTTTTGTATAGCATGGTGCCTTATGAAACTTGTAAAATGTGTGTCGATCATATCCTCATGGAATGGAGAAATTTATTGAATAAGAGGGAGAGATATGATATTACATTCCAATAACTATTGTAAAACTCTGACTGGAGATACTAGTAGGTTAGAAAAAATTTGCTAAGGAGGTGTTGATAAAACCACTTGCTAAGGGGTCTCTAAAGCCACATTGACTGTAGGTTAATTTTAACTCTTTCTATCATTGACCTTGACTTTGTATGGGAATTTTCTATTACTCTTGTTTGTTGTTTCTAATATACTTGTGTACTTGAGTTTTCCCATTGAAATTAGTTTGACTTCCCTTTCCTTTAGTATATGACATAATTTAGTGAAGGAAGAGAGACTTTTAAACATTATTGATTCATGCAAAGTTGGTAGAAGACTTTTCTTGAAGAGATCCTATAACTCTTGTTTGGCCATGGGGCTAGTCATCTTAGCCAAAATAGTCTTATATCGAAGAACATAATTTGTGAGATGCTCATTTGACCTTTCTTTCTATTGTGAAACTTGGGCATAGGAAACCTTATCACCAATGTTAATGCTAAAATGAGTGAGGAAAATGTCAACTAAAGGATTGAATGCATTGATAGACTGATTCAATAGACTATAAAACCATTATAAAGCATATTCCTTTATAATCCATGGAAATAGATTGGTAACTAACCAATCATTTGGCACATAGCCCAAGCATGTTGTGTGAAAAGCTCTCAAATGTGTCTCTGGATCACCCTTGCCATCATATACAGTAATCTTGGGTTGAACAAAACCTTGTGGCAAACGTGTAGAAGCAATGTGAGGTGCAAATGGTGTATGTAGTAGATCAAAAGAATCGAAAGCCTATATAGGTATAGGGCACCTTTATCAAGATGTAGCACCTTGGATTGAAGAGATATTATCTCTTTCACAAGGGCTACCATATTAGGAGATAAAGATGTACTAGTTGTAGCTGGTGGCATAGAGGTAGGCTAGGTTTTTATAGGGCATTGTTGAGACATAGTTGCCCCCATAGTGTCATGTGTAACTAGTTGCTTTGTGCTTTGAGAAGATTGATTATTGTTCACTTTTTATTGTTTCTCTTGAAGTATTTTAAATATGTCATCTATTATGTTAGGGTGTTTATTTAAAAGTTCTTGAAGTTCTCTTTTATCGATTTCATCAAAACTAGTGTATTGGGCCATTGTTAAAGTAGGAAAATAAACTAAAAATTGATTGAATTTTTTTCAATAATTTGTAATAAGTAATGTGTTATGGAAGGAAAGTATTGAATATAGAAAATAAAGTCCTAAAAATAACAAACTAGAAAGTGCATATAAAGGATATGAAGCACACAAACATGTAAGGTGATACCTCAAGAAGCAAATAGGAGCTAGTACATGCAACTAGGGTTTTGAATGAAATTATTTTAAAATTACTAAGGAATTTTAAAATTTGATGCGATTTTTTGAATTAAATATGCTAGTAAAAAATTATAAATTAGTGGAATATTATTGATTTAAAGGACTTGTATATGAAACTACTGTTTTGTAATATATCTATATATATATATATTAATAATATGGAATTTTTAAATTTAAGGTGAATTTTCATTTTATTTTGTAGGTGAAAATAAGAAAAATATTGGAAAAAATATCGAGACCTAGTATGGGCAACTAGGGTTTGAAATTAAATAATTTTAAAATTACTACAAATTTTTAAAATTTAATGCTAATTTTTTATTTTATTATGCAGGTGAAAAATTAGAAAACTACAGGAGAAATACTGGAAAAAATATTGGGACCTAGTATGGGCAACTAGTGTTTGAAATAAAATTATTTTAAAATTACTATGAAATATTAAAATTTAATGCTAATTTCTAATTTTATTATGTAGTTAAAAAATTAAAAAAATAGAAGAAAAATAAGTAGGAGATTTATCCTAGGGTTTTTATGCACAAATAAAGTAAGTCAAGTTCACCAAATGATTTAATAATTTTAGGAATATTTGTGTATTATTCCTAATTTAGTTAATGATATGGAGTAATAAAATTAGTAAATAAATATGCAATAATTAAGCTATTAATTTGTATAATTTGATTATAATTTTAACCTTTCTAAAAATAGAAATAGGGGAGAGAAAATAAGGTTTACCTAGAAATGGACTAAGATAGCTGAGACAAAGTCTAGAATTCACTGTGCTAACCTGGGACACTGTCATAAATAAAGATTTGGCCTTCATTTTATGACTGGATAGGAGCACTAAAATAGGATACCTTGGGGTCCAAAGCTATATTACTCTTATACCACTATTGTCTAAGAGGGTTGAGATTTTTGGGTTTTGTTCACTGTGTTTGTGTGACCCTGCCTATGAAGTTTTGACTATTGGATGTGTACAAAACTCCCTATAGAGCTAATTTATCCTTCAAACCCTAGACTCCATTATGATTTGACAAATTTTGGGAAAGAAGAGGGATGGTTAGTGTGTGTAAGATGAATTTAATGTGTATTCACACCCCTTATGTGGGTATTCTACCTATATACCAATACTCTGAAGAGGGAGCAAGCCATATGTGGTTCTCCCAGTTGATGTGTTTTTTGAAATTGTGTGTGTGAAGATGCAAATGCTAAAACTAGGTGTGCTTGAGGTGGTTGGGGACTGGTGCACAGATTTGGAGCTTTTAGCAGTATTATCTAGTTTTATGTAGAGAATAGGGAAGATTGCCTAAGTAGTCTTACTTGTATTCTTGCTTGCTTTATGATATTTGCCAACCCTTTCCAAATTAACTTTGAATGGGATTTTATAGGGATATGTTGGTCATGGATTGAATGTGCTCACAATAATCTAACAAGAAGAGGGATAAGAACCAAAAGG